>CAJGYO010000016.1:8442211-9042211 GCA_904845875.1 Miscanthus lutarioriparius | reverse complement strand
ACATTGATTCATAACAAATTTCATAGTCAACATCCACTCAAACATCTTAGAAGCAACAATCTCAACTATACATCCAACTCATTCATACATCCATCTCAGTCATACATAACAATTTGAAGTGTGAAATAGTTTGCAAGCTAAAGCAATACTAAGTTCATAGTTTGTATTGCAGCAGCCACAAGCACACCAAAATGCTACAGAGTTCACCAAAGACTCTTACCAGCCCAAATTCTAGGGATAGATACAAAAGGCATAATTGAACCAACTCACCTGGATGCATATCTAGATGACGAGGATGCTCACAAATTTTAGGGAGGAGTGACTTGACCCTGATTGAAGTGAAGAATCAACTGTCGAAGGAGGGCATGAGTTTCTTGCTGTCCCTTCTTCAAGCTATCAATTTCATGTGCTTGGCTAGCCACCTCTTGCTTAAGTTGCGCGGATTCTTGCTCCTTAGCCTCAAGTTGAGCCTGTAGCTCCCACACCTGTGAACTAACTACACTTCTACTACTTGGCTTGGAGATTGGCAGCGCCACATTTTGAGGAAATGTGCTTGACTTCGGTAGCACCTTATAAACAATTTCAATAGAAGACATCGACTGTTGGCCTTCTTGCATTGGTTTAGCCTCAATTGCTTCCATAGCAGCCTAGCAACAGAATGATACAAAAATTAGTATTGACTTTGGTACAGATTTCTAGCAGTATAGGAAAAATAACCTACAATAATACTTTACAGGGACCTAAAAAATGACCTTACTTTAGCCAAAATAGCCTCAAACATCATTTCAAGCATGTATGAAGTTAAACTCAAACAAGAGCTAAAAGCAGTATATGAAGGAAAAGACAGTATACTTGCAGTATATCATATTTGAATTTAGAAGACTATATACACCCAACTTGGGAAATGAATCATGTAACAAAGTAGTCATGCAAAAAGTATATCATAACTCTTGCAACATCATTTCTGACAATAGCAAAAACAGCCCACAATCATTTCCAATCATGAAATAAAGGCAATAGCTGCAGCCGGTGCTGCGTGCACAATTCAGATTTGAAAGGTTCAGATTCTATGCATCAGATTTCAATGGTTCAGATTATAAGCAGCATGCAGCAACAGCTGTAGCACAAGAAGTGCAGCCGATCAGACCAAATATTCAAGTTGACTTTCAAGTATTTCTTGCAGAAGAGGGGAACAGTACTTACAATTGCATTTTTGACAGGCTCACAAAAACTACTTTTCTTGCTGCAATGCATCTCCTTGAACAAATCAATTGCAGTGGGCTCATTGTCTTTATATTTTTCTTGTTTCTAAAATGATGAGAAATCAACTTAACCTTGTTAGCTTGAACCAATTTTCCTAATGTTAAGGGCACTCAAGATTTATTTTGCTTTAAACATTCTCTTCATATTTTAATAAACATAGAAATCTAAACCATAACAAAATACATAAACATATTTTTCTTGTGTATAGGATGGATCTGGTAAACTAACAAAATTAGTTTCAAGCCATATGGACCTACCATTATTTTCCTTTGATTTTTCAAAAACCATGAATAAATGGTACAAACATACATGCTAACTAGCTTTTACTGTTCATCTTCTTGCATACGCATAACAGAAAGAGGAGAAACGAACTCGTCCGTGCAGAGGAACAACAGGGCCAGCGACAGCCATCAACCCGACGGAGACTCACTCGCTCCCCACTCCCCAAAAAGCTCAAGCCGACGGAGGCGCACGACCGTCGCCCACTCGCTGCCGCTGGACGCGGACTCGCCCACAGGTTCAGGAACCAAAAACCTCTCACCCCAAACCCTAAGTTCGAACATCAGAACACAAAAAAAAACCAAATCCCGTTGGCACCCCTCAGATCCACTCGTTGTTCCCTTTCCCGGCGCTCAAACTTGAGGAATTACCTGTGGGCGTCTCAGCTGTTCTGTCAGTCTACACCTTTCTCCCAGGAGGCATCTTACATTTGGAGCAGAACTCGTCGCCCAGCACTAGGAAGGAAGAGTGGTCGGCTGGGAGAGGGTGTGGTGGCGGCTGGAGCAGGATGGTGGAGTTGGGTTCAGCAAGGAACAAGGGCTGCGGCGAAGGTGGAGGGGAGTGGTGGCACAGGCACTGGAAAGGGGAGAGGGTGGCGGCTGGAGGTCTGGGGTTCCACTTCTTGTATAGGAAATTTACTATAATACCCTTGATTTAAGTACATGAAATACTTGTGACAGTGGACAGAAGTGACGATTAGCCCAAAAAAAGATGGCGGGGAAGGGAGAGGCTGGCGGGAATCGTTGGCGGGGAGGCAGTGTGGCAATTTTATTGTTGGCGGGGAGACAAAATTTTTTGGCTGAGGGTCATTTTTTTGCGCCAATTGTTGGCGGGGAGGCCATTTGCAGCTTTTTAAAGGAATATTAGGGGGAAATTTATCATTAAAGTATAGAGAAGTAAGTATTTAATAATGATATGATACAATTATGGGTTCCAAAAAGGTGAGAAATTAACATTGCAAAGGACTTTTGTAATATGATAAATTATGTGAGAACAATCTAGCCATCAATTTTTGTTTTTATTCAATGAATAACTATGATGCATGAACATTTGTCATATAAATCCATCATAACCACGATGCCAAAATAGGTAATGACGATTTTGAATTGGACTTAGTGATAGGTAAAATATTTTCGTCATTAACTAAGATCGGCTCCTGCAAATCGTCATTGTCTGAATAATTTAGTGACAAATTGCTTTGTCGTCATCATATTATCGTCATAGAAGTTAACATCTCTTGTAGTGAGCACTTCACTCTTACCCTTGATGTCTTGCCTGGTGCGGCAGTGCCACACCTGGAGAGAGGGAATGCTGCTGAGCGACACTGCCGCATTTGAGTCGCGGCACTGCCGCGACTTAACTAACCTTGAACCTAGGGGGTATTTATACCTTTCCTTTCCCTTCCAACGGCTCTCTCCTTCCTCCAACCGTTTAGTTCGTGTGAGAACAGAAAAATGGTCTTCTCTCTCTCTCTATTGGTGACCTTGAGCTTCCAAGCTTCTCCATTGATTTCCCATTAATCCTTGAGAAAAAGGTCCCAAACTCGATTAGAGAGCAGATCCTTTGATTTTCCAACTCTAAAGAGCACTTGGTTCATATTTTGACCGGCGGTTGTGTTTGTTACTCTTGGAGCTTGGCACCTAGATGGCTAGAGCACCGTCCGTGGAGCTTGCCAACTCATGTGGCAGCCTCGGGAGGTTTGTAACCATCTCTTGAAGCTAGTAAACTCATCTCCCATCTCAAGAGTTAAGTCTCTTGACTTGAGAACGAGGAAGGGTTGTAAAACCCTAAGTCTTAGTGGCTAACCTCAACAACGTGGACTTAGGCAAGCCTTGGTGGCGAGCTAAACCACGAGACAAATCCTTGTGTCACCTTGTGCTCGATTTACTTTACTTGCATTTCATATTGTTGTTGAGGTGGTTTCTAGGGTTTGAGGCTGATCTACTTATGTGTGGTGTTCCTACCACTTCTAGCTGTTGATCTGTGATCCATACACCTACAGGAAGCTCAGTAATTTCTTCGATCTTAGTTTTCATTGATAGATTTTGAATTGTGCCTCGAAATTATCTACAAGTGCGGCAGTGTCGCTGTTCTGGTCTGGCAGTACCACAGAGCGGCAGTGCCGCAGGTTGAATTTGACAAAAGTTTAAGTTTTATTTTGATAGGCCTATTCATCCCCCCTCTAGGCTAACCAGAGATCCTACAAGTGGTATCAGAGCAGGTTACCTGGTGAGCGCTTTACCGTGTGAGGTATGGAGCCTAGAGGTGGTACTAGTGGTGTGAAGCCCATTGACGTTGATCCAAAGGATGTTGGGCTGCATGACACCGACAACAGCGAGCTCAGCGCTTCTACAGCGAGCAACTCCACTCTTCCGCGGCTAGAGGCTACCGATGTCGAGAAAACTCAAAATGAAGAAGAAAGAAAGAAAAGAAAGGCAGCAAGAAAAGAAGAAAAAGGAGCAGAAAAGGCTTGAAGACAAGAAGCAAAGAAAAGAAGAAAGAAAGCTCAAGAGAGAAGCAAGAAGAAAGAGAAGAGAAGCTAGGAAGAAGAAGGAAGAAGAAGAGAAGACAACAAATGTATCATCAAGTGACATATCAAGTAGTTCCAAAGATAAAGATGATGATGAGTCCTACCAAGTGACCAAGGGAGGCAAGAAGGAGAAGAAAGGAAAGAGCAAAGCCGACAACAACAAATATGTTGTCGTATCCTTTAACTATTCTTCTATGCCTATAACTAACCATGATCGGAGGTCTTTCATCAATGTGCCCGCGGGCAAGTTACCTTATTTTGATGGGACTAACTTTGCTAAGTGAAAGCACTTGATGAGAGCCTATCTTATAGGTCTTCACCCCAGCATTTGGGAAGTAGTTTGCAATGGATTTGAGCCACCGGTTGATCCCAAGAATCCAACACTAGATGAAATAAGAATTATTCATCTCAATAGTCAAGCCACAAGTGTGTTGCTCAGTGCTTTGGATGGTGATGAATACAATAGAGTGATTGGTGTTGATGTTGCCAAGCAAATATGGGACACTTTGCACCTTGCACATGAAGGGGCTAACAAAGTGAGGAAAGCAAGAATTGATTTATTTATGGTCAAGCTCAACCGATTTGTCATCTTAGATGGAGAAAGGCCACAAGAGATATTGATAGGTTGATGACCATGGTGGGCAAGATTAGAGGTTGTGGTGGTGATGAGCTAGATGATCACAAGGTAGTGAAGATTATGTTAGAAGCTTATTCACCTAAAATGAGATCGTGGTGACTCTAATTAGAGACAAGAAGTTTGAGTACTTCACACCAAATGATGTACTTGGGAGGATCTTGACCTTTGACATGCAAAGAGAAGAAGCAAATGAGAGGAAGAAGCTTGGTGAGTTGCAAGCAAAATTAGATGGCATAAAGATCAACGATGTAGCTCTCAAGGCCAACAAATCAAGCAAGCAAGGCTCTACTAGCAAGTCTAAGATCAACAAGCAGGTTTCAACAAGCAAGCCTAAAGCAAGCAAGCAAGTCCAAGGTAAGTAGAGACTACATCATCCTCAAGTAAAGATGAAAATAATGATGAACAATATGAGAAGGTTGATGATGTTGCTCTCTTTATGAAGAGATTTCAAAAAGGTCTAAAGAAGCAAGGCTACAAGGTAGTGAAGAGTAAGTTTCCAAACAAAAAGAAGAGGACATGCTACAATTGTGGTAGTACCGATCACTTCATTGCCAAGTGTCCATATGAAATTAAAGACAACAAGTACAAGAAGGACAAGAAAGAAGAGAAGGCCAACCATAGAAAGAGCAAGAAGTACATGAGAGAGGCTCATATTAGGCATGAATGGGACTCAACTAGAGAGAGCACAAGTGAAGAGGATGAGAAGATTGCAACTGTAGCTATCCACAAGTCATCCTCTATACCAAGGCTCTTCAACAATATATCCAATGATCACTACTACTTCCCTCACATTTGTCTCATGGCAAAGGGTGAGAAGGTAAAAGTAAAGTCCAAGCCTCCTCCTCCACATCCTAATGATATCTCTAGTAGTGATATTAGTGATAGCTGTAGTGATGATGGATCTAGTGATGAAGAAATTAACCAAATAACTAAATACTTGGATGGAAAGTGTAACACCCTAGGTGTCAGGCTTGCATAATTGCACTTGCATTTGCATGAGCATAATCATCATGCATTCATATATGAGCATTTACATGTGAAACATACAATTGAAACATGTGAAACATGCCTTGTTATTCTATGTTTTCAATATGTGTATGCTTATGATCATGTGTGATTAAGTGCAAGTGGTTTATGTTGATCACTAAGACACCTTAAACATGCTTAGAATATCACATGGAACAACTTTGGTATTCATGATTAAGGCTAGTTTGGTCTCTAAGTCATAGCTATAGTGTAAATCATCAATTTCAAGTTGCATGTTTGACTGGAGTTGAACGTCACTTTAGAAACTTTGCATGGATGTGAACCCTAAAACAAAGTTGTAGAACTCAATTAGTGTAATAACTTTTATTTTTGGGTCATAGGCTAATTCAGCTCCTAACATGCTTGGAATTGGCGCAAAAATCAATGCAGTGTTGTTTGAAAACTTAGAAATTTTTACTAAGTCTTGCACTGATTTTCAGATTTCGTGAAGGGGACTTTGGTGCCTTATAGTTTGAACACCGTGGTGATCTAGACTAAGTTGGTATTGGCAATGTTGGAGTATTCACTTATCTCTATCACATAGTACAATTGGTTGATCACTAAGTGTCACGGTTTAGGAATTAGGAGGGGGTGAATATGCGTTGTTAGACAACTGATGGTGGCCTGATGGCCATCTCGGCCTGGCCATCGTGGCCGACCACCGTCAGGCTGCTAGCGCCAGGTGGTGACCATACGCCAGCTGAAAGGATCAAGATGCCCAAGAGAGGGGGTGAATTGGGCTAATTTCAAATTTCTTTGCAATAAACAAATCATATGGTTAGCCCAATTAACCCCTTGTGCCTAGAAAGTGTTTCTATTGATCTAACGCACAAAAGTTTAGCATCCTAAGTTCCAATCCTACTCTAGCATGGCAATTCTAGGAATGTAAAAGACAAGTATTGAATTGCTCAAAGTAAATGCTTAAAGTAAAGAGAGGAGAAGGAACGCGGCGATGTTTTGCCGAGGTATCGGAGAGTCGCCACTCCCCATTATTCCTCGTTGGAGCACCCACGCAAGGGTGTAGCTCCTCCTTGATCCGCGCAAGGATCAAGTGCTCTCTACGGGTTGATTCTTTGACACTCCGTCGAGGTGAATCACCCATAACTGCTCACAACTTGAGTTGGGTCACCCACAAGCTTCGCCGGATGATCACCAAACTCCCAATCACCACCAAGCCGTCTAGGTGATGGCGATCACCAAGAGTAACAAGCACGAACTCTCACTTGACCATGACAAGCCTAATGAGAAGGGTGGATGCACACTTTGCTACTCTTGATCTCACTAATGAGGGCTCTCTTTGGGATTCTCAAATCTCAATCACCTCACTAGAACCTTGCTCTTCTTGGCACTTTCAAACGTGTTTCTCAGCTGTTGGAATTAGCAAAAGTACCCCCACACACGAATGGAGGTGGTATTTATAACATGGGCTGAAAAACGAACCGTTATGTGCCTCTACGGGGTGACCGGACGCTCCGGTCATGTTGACCGGACACGCCGGTCAGTTCACCCTGAACTCTAGTGTTTACAGTGTGACCGGACGCTAGGCAGCATCTGGTCAGCACTGACCGGACGCGTCCGGTCGCAATTTACCCTCACTAGAACCTTACTGATGTCGACCGGACGCTGGCCCTCAGCGTCCGGTCACTTGACCTCTCAGATCCGGTCACTTCTAGATGACTTCACCTTAATCAAATGAACTGACCGGACACTGAGCCAGCGTTCGGTCACACCGAAGCCAGCGTCCGGTCAGTATTTGACCCTCCATTCACTTCCAACTCTCGATCATATGTGAATGAAGTTTGCTCTATTGGATCTAAGGACTATTTTGGAGCTACCTAGCGCTAGTTTTAGCAAGTGTGCACCACACCTAACCCACTAGACTCACCTAGGTCAAGCTACCCATCCATACCCCCCTTAATAGTATGGCCAAAGGAAAAACAAAGTCCTAAACTACTCTAAGTGTCACTCCAACTCCAATCGACACTTAGAACTAGTCCATCCTTAACCTTGTCATCCGTCCTTTGAAAACCGAAACGATTTCCATCGTGGGGGCATAACCATCATGATAGCCCAAACGATCTCCATTACCGTGACCTAACTTAATTTGCCTCTACAAAACACACGTTAGTCACAGTAATCACGTATTGTCATTAATCACCGAAACCCAACTAGGGGCCTAGATGCTTTCAATCTCCCCCTTTTGGTAATTGATGACAATACCACCTCGAGTATGTGAAAGAGATGAGGTTTTTAACATGCTTAGTTCATATAAGCTTTTGGCAATAAGAACAAAAGTGTTAGGCAAGCTTATATGACCCAAGCCAACATGATGTACTCAAAAGATATGAAATAAGCATGAGTACAAGTAATAAAGCTCAATTGCATCGGAGTAAAACGCGGAAGCAAAGCAAAAGAGCATAGCACAAGTGATATGACATATAAATGATTCAAAGTAGAGAGCACACATGTCACATATCATGATCACGTAGATATCACTATCACATAAATATAGTAGAAAACATGAATGCATAATGTATCACACACATAAAAACTCCAAATGTAATAGATAAGCTAATAAAAGATAAACTCCCCCTAAATAGTCGCTCCCCCTAAGACTATCATACTCGAACCCTCTCCCCCTTTGGCGTCAAACACCAAAAACTAAGGGTCGATCGGCGGGGTGGCAGCAGACGAGCCGGGCGCTGAGGTACGAGGAGCAAGCTAGAACTGGGCACCATCATCATCTGACCCTGAGCTCTGAGCAGTCTGACCCTCTGTAGCTAGAAGCAATGCTGAAGTAGTCTGGGTCAGATCAGGAATAAGAGCTACTGTAGGCTGTGCTGGTATGACTGAAGTAGCTGGCTCTGATGATGCCACTGAGGAAGGGAGCGTCTCTGTAGTCCTAGTAATAGGTGCAACAATAGAAGGACCTAGGACATGCAAGTATGGAGGAGTGGGCTGCTCTGTCAACTCACTAAAGGATGCACCAAGGCTCCTGGACACTGTGGTCTCTAGCACTAGCAACGAGGGTGTCTCAGCTAGTGTGAAGCCCATCTGAAGAGGTGTGAACTACGGGGCTATCACTGGCGAAGCAAAATACTAGGACACCTGCTCTGTAGGTGAAGTAAACTATGCTGGTGGTTGTCCCTGACTCTAAAGCCCACTAGGCTGTAATGCTGGAGTCATCGATGTGGTGGCAGTCGGACCAAGCTAGGGCGAAGGCTGTGGTGGTGGAGCCCCAATCGATGTCACTACATGCTGCATAAATCCAAGTAGCTGCTACTGCATGAGGATCTGCTGCTGATGCATGGCCTGCTACTGCTGCTGTAGAGCCTGCGTCTGCTGCTGAATAGCTAGCTGCTGTCGCTGAAACTCATCCTACCGAGTCTGGAACTATACAAAAGTGGCAGCGGTCTCCTGAGCCTGGTGTGCCTAATCCTGCCTCATTCGCTCAAGTATAATAAGTAGAGCGGGGTCTATCTGTGGTGCAGGTGGAGCTGCCGGCCTCATGATCATGTCGACGTGTAGGCATCTGAGGAGTGTCACGGTAGTCCTCGTCTGAGCTATCACGGTGGTCGCTCTCGACCATCCCCTCCTGCTGAGCAAGCTCCTCCTCCTCAGTAGCTGTAATACCCCTGATAATAGCATCCTACTGGGCTGCAATCTCTGGTACATCTAGACGATGGCGTGACTGACTAGGTGCCTGTGGTGTACTATGGCAGATCATCTGAGTCAGGTTGTATGTAGGGAACTCTGTAGTAGCACCACTATACTCAGCTAACATCTTAGGCGACCTCACTATGACTACCTTGTGAATAAGAAATGTGATCCAATGGACATAGGGCAACTATTGATGACCTCTAAACCCCTCAGCAATAGTATCCTCCATCTCTAAAAGGAGATCCCAAATGTCAAATACGGTCTGCTGCATCAGGGAGTTGAGAAGCCATAGCTGCAAGTGAGTCAAGCCCTCGTGATACCCCATCCTCAAAATCAAGGTCGTCCTCGTAATGGCATCCAGCACTCTAGCTGTAGGAGTGAGATCACTGGGAGTCCTGCTCGACCCCTCGCCAAAAGGCTCCTTGAAGCAGTGCGAACCAAATCTGTGGGAGGCACCATACAGCCATGAGGGCATCTGGGAGGCGCTGTCTGTCCATAGCAAACATCATGTAACCTAACAGGCTGCTCCTAAAGCCTGAGTATCTCCCTAACCCTAGTGCTCGTCAGCCTGTAATCTTTGCATCTAAATGCAAAGTGAATGTATATGTGCTGTGGGTCAATCCATAGTGTGGCATAGAACTGACGGACCCAAAATGGAACATATAATCCTGTCTGTCCAATCAAGTCTGTCAGCCCTGGCAGGTATGTAAGGTAGGGGCGAATGTGCTCTCTAACTACTATAACTATAGACTCAATGTTGCACACCCTTCGAGGTCTGAATACAGCTCCACTATTAAGATATGCATTATAGAAATCCTCCTAGAGTGGTGTGTAAAAATCCTCTGATGCTCTGTCATCCCTCCTCGGCGGGAACCACTGCACAAACTCCACAAACCTGAGCTACTGCACCTGCTTGGCCATGGCGGCCCTCAAGTCCAAGTGTGTCATAGGAGGCGGACCCTATGGTCTGGGTGGTGGATGAGAACCCCTCCGCTGTGTATCCACCCTCGGCGTGACTAGAGCACAAGTACGACCAGAGCGGTGAAGCTATGGCTGAGGTGGCTGCTCGGTCTCATTGGCCTGCTATCCCTCCTGAGTCTGCTCTGCTGACGGTGCCTGCTGCTGTGACTCTCCCTGAGGCTGACCCTCATCAATGGCAACACGCCGTCCTCCAATCATGAGAGTCCTAGGTGGACCACCATGAAGGTGCTCAACCTGCTCAAGTGTATCCCTTGCTTCTGGTGAAAGCTGATCTGCAATCTGGACTCCACTGTGAGCACCTCCTCTCTCGGCACGCTCTGCAGCCTCTACAACTATGGCTGCTCTAGCTGTCTCTGCATCTAGGTACTTGCGCTTCTTTGTTGCAGTCTTCTTCGTCGCCTTGCCTTTAGGATCTATAGGCAAGCGAGGCAGATGCCTCAGATCCTCATCACCCGGACCGCCCCCAACATTCTTGACATGAACCATCAGTTGGATCTGAAGAGAACAACTGCCGCTGACAAGAGACAACTACCGACTATCACTACCGAGGCTTGGCCTCGATCCGTACTCATGAGCTTGGCCCCGAGTTAACTGACAAATGCCACTGAGACCTCAACAACACCGACTCGCTGCACGATGCAATAGATCAGGAAATACAAATAATTTTAATTATGCATCTAGAGATACAAAACCCTAAGAAAGCAAGCAATTAGGTACGAAATTAAAATGGAGGCTTGCTACCTGATGAACCAGTGACCCGAGAAGAGAAGAGAAGAGAAGCGACACGCAGGGAACCACCGGGTCGGCGACTGATTAGGGTTGCAATTCGGCGAGGATTGGCGACGGAGGATGTAAAGAGGGCACTATCGCATGGAGAAAAGTGGCAGGGGAGGCACTGGCGCGAGCTAGGGTTATGGAGCTCAGTGGCTGGCTCTGCGGCGGTGCAGGGCATGGAGGCAGGGCGGCGCTGCGGTGGTGCGCGGGAATGGTGGCTCGATGGCTCGGCGTGAGCAGGGCACGGTGCCTCGGGCATTGAAGGCGCGGGGAGACTGGCGCGGCGGCACAGGGGCGTGACTGCGGCTGCGTGGGGAGCTACAGGTGGCGCACGAGCGTGGGCACGGGAAGTCACAACTGCGGTGGCTAGGGCAGAGGCGAGCTCGAGGCGATGACGACGGATGTGTATAAGATCGAAACACCGACGATTAAGTAGTGGCCCCCAGTGGATCAGAATAGGAAACGAGAAAAGAGTCCTGAAACCGCACGCTTTCTACTGACCGGACGCTCCGGTGACAACGACCGGACGCTGCCATCCAGCGTCCGATCAATTCCAAAGAGGTCCAAATCCTCTGGAATCACGACCGAACGCGTTCGGTGGACACCGATCGGACGTAGACAGAGTCCGGTCACCTAGCCTTGACGCCTTCTTGCTCGTCCGGACGCTGAACCTCCAACTGACCGGACGCTGAAACGCAGAGTTCGATCACTCCTTCGCAGCGAGTTCACCTCTTGTGAACTAACCGGATGCTGGACTCTAGAGTCTGGTGCAGCGTCCGGTCACTCCTTTTCCAGTGAATCTTCAAAGTCCTTTGTGCTGCCTGTTCCCAATCAAGTCCCAACTTGAATAAGATCCAAATAAACACCAATTAGGACTGATGTGAGTGACCTCTCTCAAACGCTCAAAATTTTCAAGAATATTTTGCCTTAGGCTATAATTCTTTTTAAGAAAATAGGCAATAAGAAGGCAATTTGAAGACAAACGATAAAACAATATTCATGCATATGCAATGCAATACTTGTAAGTAAATCTAGTTACTTGTCAAGTTTGATGCAACGTTAAGCTTCTTCACACGCTTTTCGGTGGTTATCTTAACCATGTTAGACAAGCCCTATATGCATTACAAAACACTAAACATGTTGTATATTACAATGCAATGCAAGGGACAACACAAACTCATTTTTAGTGAAGTTACTAAAATCAAGCACATTGAGCTTATTCCGCAATCTACAAAAAGTTGTCTCATCTAGCGGTTTAGTGAAGATACCTGCCAATTGATTATCGGTCCTTACACCTTCTAGTGATATATCATTTTTAGCAACATGATCTCTAAGAAAGTGATGACGGATATCCATGTGCTTGGTGCGAGAGTGTTGAACCAGATTATTTGCAAGTTTTACTACACTTTCATTGTCGCACAAAAGAGGTACTTTTTATAGAACTACACCATAGTCTAGCAAAGTTTATTTCATGTAAAGTATTTGTGCACAATAAGCACCCGCGGCAATGTATTCCGCTTCGGCGGTGGACAAAGCCACACTATTTTCCTTCTTGGAGGACCAAGACACAAGTGATCTACCAAGCAAATGGCACCCTCCGGATGTGTTTTTTCTATCAACTTTGCAACCGACATAATCCGAATCGGAATAGCCAACTAACTCAAATATAGCTCCTTTGGGATACCAAAGACCAACGCTTGGTGTGTGCTTAAGATTCCTAAGGATTCTTTTAACGGCAATCAAATGAGTTTCCTTAGGATTAGCTTGAAATCTAGCGCACATACACACACTAAACATGATGTCGGGCCTACATGCGGTCAAATATAACAAGCTACCAATCATAGAGCGGTAGAGAGTTTGATCAATCGGGTTACCTCCCTCATCTAGGTTGAGATGTCCATTAGTTGGCATTGGTGTCTTGATTGGCTTACATTCATCCATCTTGAATCCCTTGAGAAGATCATTTGTATATTTCTCTTGAGAGATGAAAATCTCTTCTCTCATTTGCTTGACTTGAAAACCAAGAAAGAATGTAAGCTCTCCAATCATTGACATCTCAAACTCCTTCGACATCAATTCACCAAACTCTTTGCAAGAATCTTCATTTGATGATCCAAAGATGATATCATCAACATACACTTGACAAATGAAGATATGCCCATCAAGCTTCTTGGTGAATAGTGTGGTGTTGACCTTCCCAATGGTGAAGCCCTTCTCAATGAGGAAGTCCCGAAGGCGCTCATACCAAGCTCTTGGGGCTTGCTTAAGCCCATATAAAGCCTTGGACAACCTATAAACATGATTAGGATATCTAAGGTCTTCAAACCCGAGAGGTTGATCAACATAGACTAGTTCATTAATAAAGCCATTTAAAAATGCACTTTTCACATCCATTTGATAAAGTTTCATTTCATGATGTGATGCATATGCAAGGAGGATACAGATGACTTCTAATCTTGCAACCGGTGCAAAGGTCTCTCCAAAATCCAAACCTTCAACTTGAGAGAACCCCTTTGCCACTAGTCTTGCCTTGTTCCTCACAACAATGCCTTGATCATCTTGCTTGTTTTGGAACACCCACTTTGTTCCAATGACTCTTGCACCTTTTGGCCGCTCTTCAAGAGTCCAAACTTCATTACGGGTGAAGTTGTTCAACTCTTCATGCATTGCATTTATCCAATCCGGATTTTGAAGAGCTTCTTCTACCTTAGTAGGCTCAAAGCAAGAGACAAAAGAGTGATGAGTAATAAATGAAGCAAGTTTTTGTGAGCGAGTCATTACACCCTTTGATGGACTCCCTATGATGAGATCTTATGGATGATCTTATAGTAGAGGTGTATTTCTTCTATTGACCACTTGAGGAGGAGGTTATGGAGCATCAACATCTTGTGCTTGTACCACCATTTGATCATGGGAGACATGAGTGTCTTCATTTTCTACTCTCCCATCTTTATCACCATCTTGTGGCATACTTGATGATGAAGGTGGATCAATCACTTGTACATTATCTTCATCATCTTTAGGCTTGATGTCTCCAACCAGAATGTTCTTCATAGCCTCCCTCAATGGTTCATCACCTACATCATTAAGATTCTCATGTGCTCCTTGGGAGCCGTTAGATTCATTAAATTCCACATCATATGTTTCTTCAACCAAGCCGGTGGCATGATTAAATACTCTATATGCTTTGGACTTTGATGAGTAACCAACAAGAAAACCAATATCACAATATCTTTGAAACTTTCCTAGGTGTTGCCGCTTCTTGTAGATGTAGCATTTACAACCAAACACCCTAAAGAAAGAGACGTTCGACTTCTTCCCATTGAACAACTCATAAGGTGTCTTGCCAAGGAACTTTTGAAGGAATAGGCGGTTTGATGCATAGCATGCGGTGTTGATAGCTTCCGCCCATAGAGCTTCGGGGGTGTTGTACTCATCAAGCATTGTTCTTGCAAGAGTGATCAATGTCCGGTTCTTCCTCTCAACTACACCATTTTGTTGAGGTATATATGTTGCGGAGACCTCATGCTTGATCCCAACTTTATCACAATAGGCTTCTATGTTTGTGTTGTCAAATTCCTTCCCATTGTCACTTATCTTCTTAAGCTTCACTTCAAATTTATTTTGTGCTCTCTTGGCAAACTTCTTGAAACAAGATGCAACTTCGGATTTGTCATGAAGAAAGAATACCCATGTATACCTTGAATAGTCATCAACAATCACAAGACAATAAAGATTTCCTCCCAAACTCTTATATGTTGTTGGTCCAAATAAATCCATATGAAGGAGTTCTAGCACTCTTGCGGTTGACATGAAAGCTTTTGTTGGATGGGTATTTGCAACTTGTTTGCTGGCTTGATATGCACTACAAAGCTTGTCCTTCTCAAACTTCACATCCTTCAACCCTCTCACCAAGTCATTCTTCATTAGCTTCTTGAGTGAGCTCATCCCAACATGGGCAAGTCTTCTATGCTATAGCTACCCAAGTGTTGTTTTGGTGAATAGGCATGTCTTCAAGTTTGCATCTTTGAAGGTGAAGTCCACTAGATATAGGTTGTTGTATCTAAATCCTTTGAATATCACATGATCATCATTCTTCTTGGATACAACAACCTCCTTCTCGGTAAATAAGCATTGGAAGTCAAGATCACACAATTGTCCAACGGATAGCAAGTTGAAACTCAATGAAGCAACATATAACACAATGGAGATGGAATGATCATTTGATATAGCCACTTTGCCCAATCCTTTGACCTTGCCCTTTGAGTTATCTCCAAATGTGATTCTTTCTTGTCCATCTACTTCTTCATCTAGTGAGGTGAACATACGAGGATCACCGGTCATATGTTGTGTGCAACCACTATCAATAACTCAATGACTTCTACCAGTCTTGTAGTTCACCTACACACAAGAGATCAAGCTTTAGGAACTCAAACTTGTTGAGGGCCCTTCACCTTCTCAACAAGTGACTTTGCAACCCAAATTTTCTTAGGCCTATTCTTGTTGGGAGGACCTAAGAACATCACTTTCATCTTTCCACTAGAATCCTTTCTAAGCATGTAGTGAGCATTGAAGGCAAAAGGTCTAGCATGCTTGGGCAAGGGTTGTGGTGGTGGAGTTTGGCACTCATGAGCAAAGTGGCCTTCTTATCCACACTCAAAACATCTCTTTGGCTTTGGCTTGGACTTATGTTGTTGTTGAGCTTGAGCCTTCTTTTCTTGGTTTGCCAAGTACCCAATGCCACTTCTATCCATCTTCATGACGGTGTTTATTAGTAGCTCACTTTGAAGATGCTTGCCTCTAGTGAACTTGCTCAATCTAATCTTAAGATGCTCTTTCTCCAACTTGAGCTTCTTGTTTTCTTCCTTGAGAGCATCATTGTTTTTCTCTTCCATGAGCTTCTTGTTCTCATCTTTGAGCTTCTCATTCTCAAGGATCAAACCGTCATCATGAACAATAGTTTCTAGCATAATAGACTTGGTGGTTTTGAGTTCTTCAAGATCTTTCTTGAGTTTTTCATTGTCATTCTTGAGCTTGACAAACTCATCATAATCATCGGCTTCAACCACTTGCTTGCCCTTGCTACTAGAACTTTGCTCAATGCTCTCAAAAATCAAGTCATCACATGATGTAGCTATATCAATCTTAACAACATCGTTAGTAGCATCATGTGGCTCATTGGATAAGAATTCTTGAGCAATAATAAGATTATCATGATTAACCTTAAGAGTAGTATATTCTTCTCTTAGCTTGTTGTGTCTAGTGATGAGCTCGTTATGTGTCCTCTCAAGTTTATCATGTTTTTCTTTAAGCTCTTTCTTAGAAGATTTGAGCTCCTTGAGTTTGGATGATATGGCATCATTTGCTTCTTTAAGCTCAACACTAGCCTTTTCCGCTATATCACATTTGGCTAAAAGAGAATCATTTTTAGCTTCTAGCTTTTCATTTTTAGCTCTAGTTTTTATAATGATCTTAGTGTATTATTTTAGCAATCTAGCAAGATCATCATAAGAAGGTGATTCATATTCATCATCATCGCTATCGCTATCATCATCACTAGCATGCTCATCATCACTACTATCGTCATTATTAGATACCTTGCGGTCACCCTTGGCCATAAGACATATGTGTGTAGAGGATGATGGCGGTGGTGGCGGTGAAGATGATGAAGAGTCGATAACAATTGCGGCCACCTTCTCATTGTCACTATCATCATCGGATGAGGCACTAGATGAATCAATGTCCGTGAGCCAATCACCGACAATGTATGCCTTTCCACTCTTCTTCTTCTTGTGGAAGTCCTTCTTGCCATCTCTCTTCTTGTATGGCTTGTTCTTCTTCTTTTCTTCTTCTTCTTCATTACTTGAGTCATCTTTCTTGCCCTTGTATTTGTTCTTGAACTTGTCTTTCTTGGGCTTAGTGCATTGGTGTGCTAGATGACCAAGTTCTCCACAATTGAAGCAGTCCATCTCAGAGATTGGCTTCCTTCTAGAGCTAGTGAAGAACTTCTTCTTCTTGCCATCAAACTTGATACCACTCTTGTTGAGCTTCTTTAGCATCTTGGCGGTCTTCTTCACTTTGAGAGCAAGTCTTTCATCATCAACTTCATCATCACTTGAGCTTTCATACTCAAGTCTTGCTTTACCCTTCTCTTGGCTAGCTTTGAATGCTAAGTCCTTATCTTTCTTCTTGGTAGAGGATGAGCCATCTTATGGCGTGATGTGCATGCACATCTCATGAGCATTGATCTTTCCCAAGATTTGTGTCGGTGTAGCGGTGGAAAGATCACCTTGATGAAGCACGGTCATAATATGCCCATATTTATCAATGGGGAGGACACTCAAAATCTTTCTTACAACATCGGATGGTTGCATTTAAGTGAGTCTAAGCCCATTGATTTCCTCTATAAGAACATTCAAACATGAATACATCTCATTAGCACATTCTTTAGGAAGCATTTCAAAAAGAGTTGAGCTTTTTCATGACAAGATGACAACGTTCCTCACACTCACTCTTAGTTCCCTCATGGAGCGCACAAACGTCTGACCATAGTGCATGGGTGTCTTTATAGTTCCTCACCCAATTGAACATATCTTTACAAAGGCCTCTAAAGATGGTGTTTCGAGCCTTTGCATTCCACTTCTCGTAGTTCACCTCATCGCCTTGTAGGTGAGTAGCATCCCAAGGTTTTGGGAAGCCATGTGAGGCGGCTCTAAGAATACCAACATCTAGAGCTTCTAGATACGCCTCCATACGAATTTTCCAATAAGGAAAATCATCTCCCTCAAAAATAGGAGGAGGTCTATCCCCGTGAGACATCTTGCTCCAGGTGGTTAAGCCTAAATACGTGAGCACGAGGCTCCGATACCAATTGAAAGGATCAAGATGCCCAAGAGGGGGGGTGAATTGGGCTAATTTCAAATTTCTTTGCAATAAACAAATACTATGGTTAGCCCAATTAACCCCTTGTGCCTAGAAAATGTTTCTATTGATCTAACGCATAAAAGTTTAGCACCCTAAGTTCTAATCCTACTCTAGCATGGCAATTCTAGGAATGTAAAAGACAAGTATTGAATTGCTCAAAGTAAATGCTTAAAGTAAAGAGAGGAGAAGGAACACGGCGATGTTTTGCCAAGGTATCGGAGAGTCGCCACTCCCCACTAGTCCTTGTTGGAGCACCCGCGCAAGGGTGTAGCTCCCCCTTGATCCGCGCAAGGATCAAGTGCTCTCTACGGGTTGATTCTTTGACACTCTATCTTGGTGAATCACCCACAACTGCTCACAACTTGAGTTGGGTCACCCACAAGCTCCGCCGGATGATCATCAAACTCCCAATCACCACCAAGCCGTCTAGGTGATGGCGATCACTAAGAGTAACAAGCATGAACTCTCACTTGACCACGACAAGCCTAATGAGAAGGGTGGATGCACACTTTGCTACTCTTGATCTCACTAATGAGGGCTCTCTTTGGGATTCTCAAATCTCAATCACCTCACTAGGACCTTGCTCTTCTTGGCACTCTCAAACGTGTTTCTCAGCTGTTGGAATGAGCAAAAATACCCCCACACACGAATGGAGGTGGTATTTATAACATGGGCTGAAAAACAAACCATTATGTGCCTCTGCGGGGTGACCGGACACTCCGGTCATGTTGACCAGACGCGCCGGTCAGTTCACCCCGAACTCTAGTGTTTACTGTATGACCGGACGCTGGCCAGTGTTCGGTCAGCACTGATCGGACGCGTCCGGTCGCAATTTACCCTCACTGGAACCTTACTGATGTCGACCGGACGCTAGCCCTCAGCGTCCGGTCACTTGACCTCTTAGTGTTCGGTCACTTCCAGACGACTTCACCTTGATCAAATGAACTCACCGGACTCTGAGCCAGTGTCTGGTCACATCAAAGCCAGCGTCCGGTCAGTATTTGACCCTCCATTCACTTCCAACTCTCGATCATATGTGAATGAAGTTTGCTCCATTGGATCTAAGGACTATTTTGGAGCTACCTAGCGCTAGTTTTAGCAAGTGTGCACCACACCTAACCCACAAGACTCACCTAGGTCAAGCTACCCGTCCGTACCCCCTTAATAGTATGGCCAAAGGAAAAACAAAGTCCTAAACTACTCTAAGTGTCACTCCAACTCCAATCGACACTTAGAACTAGTTCATCCTTAACCTTGTCGTCCATCCTTTGAAAACCAAAATGATTTCCATCATGGGGGCATGACCATCATGATAGCCTAAATGATGTCCATTATCGTGACCTAATTTAATTTGCCTCTGCAAAACACACGTTAGTCACAGTAATCACGTATTGTCATTAATCACCGAAACCCAACTAGGGGCCTAGATGCTTTCACCGGCGACGTCCCCACCAGTCAGGCCATCGTGGCCACATCGACACCCTACACCAGCTGCTTCACCTACTGGCCTCGTCCGCTCCTCCTCACCTCATCCGAGCCACGCAAAAGTGAAGCAACAAGCTCGCCATTGCCGCCGAGAGCTCTGCTGCCGCATAGCTCCTCCATTGTCCCGCCATTCCTAAATTGCTCGAGCACATAGGCTCGCCCTGCTCTACTCTTCGCCCTCGACCTATTTGTAGCCCTATTCGAGCCAAGGTGAGGGGCTATTGGCCATGTCCATCACCGCCGCCATGACCGGAGCTCCGCCGGACTCTGAGCTCACCGTGGCTAGAACTAACCGCCGTGTATCCGTTCTTCCTTTCATTCGCCTCATCTTCCCCACATTTCGTAGATGCTCTAACCCTAACTCATCGGACCTCTACCCCTCTGACCTCACCGGAGCACGAACCCCGCCGGTGTGTTTCCGCCGCCGCGCGGACATGCACGCGGCCATGCTTCCCTAGCGCCCCCACTAACCCTAGATCACCCTTGGTAGTTCTGCCTGAGCACCATGTGGCCATGGCCACTCTTGCCTGGCCCAGCCATGGCCAGGAACGACTGGCGCACCTCTACGCAGCGTCGCCATGCCGCCATGGCCGGCGACGAGCCCTCTCTGGTGCGTCCGCGCTTCAACCTCCTACATCTATCGACGCGGGAGGATGTGAGGATCATGATGGTGGGGTCGGTTTCGCTGGAAAGCTCACCGTCAATGAGCTAGCGCCGGTCAAACCTCCTCTCATGTCTCTGTTCGACTGACGGGTGGGCCCATTGACCTCTGGGTCCCTTGTGTCATCGGCTTAAGTTAGATTTTAATTGTAATTCTTTTCAAGAATGTTGTTTGAACTTTGGAAAAATTATATCAATTCATAGAAAAATCAAAAAATGTAAATGAGGACATTTTGAAATCCTTGTGAGTAGACCTACCTGATAGTATAATAATATGATAGTTTCATGTGGAAAGTTTCATTGTTTTTATTTATCTCTTTTATTTAGGGTTTTTCTAAGGGAAATTCATAACCCAAGCTGTAGTGCTCCTTTCGATCTGAAAATTTTATGGAAGGCTATTCTGGAGTTATAAGTGCTGCTGTAGAAATCTTATGATTTTTTGGGTGTTGTATGTTGAGTTAGTGATTTCTTTTGATTAAATGCTATCTTCTTATGGAATTTATTGTGGTCAAAGTATGTAAGATATAACCGCGAAACTTTTTACATAGTGTTCTGGTGTTATAATGAAGCTAAGAAAAATATGAAATAAATTGCTTGACACTTTTCACTAAGATTTCCTATTTATGTTATTATTAACCTTGCTAGCTTGTTATTTTTGCATAGGATATTCTACTTGTTCAAATGCTATGAAATTTATACAGTAGCCTATTGGGGATGTGTATAAGCTATTGTAATTTTTGTGGAATTTACTGTATAGTTTTGCTATATGTTTATTATTTTGCCTAATTATCTAAATAAATTAATAAAGGCATGAAAAGAATTTATTTAGGAATGGCCACTATATTTTCTAGTACTCATTTGATGTATGTTAACTGTTGGTAACATTGGTAGTGCTCAAAGTACCATTCTTGTATGCAGTGAAATATTATTTTCCCTAAAATTCACTTATAGTGACTTTTCTGGATATATTCTAGAGTTAAGCAAATTACATGGTGAAGATGATGTTTGCTATGAATCTTGTCTATAACAAAGTTGTAGATAGTTCATTTATCTAGCTCGTGATAAATTTTCATGGCATTTTGCCCAATGGTTTGTGAGTTATGACTGTTCAAAGTTGGTCTTCAAAACTAGTTGTTCTCTGGAATTTCTGGACTAGATTTGAGAAATGTGACTGTTTGACCCAATTAACTTGGGAATCATGCAGATATGATTGAAGATGAATTGTAGCTAACTACATAAGCTTTCCAGATTGTCTTGTTGCATGTCTTTTGGGTCAGTACAACTCTAGTTATGAATTAAACTAGCAGCTGTTGTCTACAGCCCTGAATCTGTTGCATGCAGTGAATGACTTGATTGCTTTATATGAGTTGACGTGATGATTTAGATGCTTAGGCTGATTAAGATAAGTTGTTAGTTGTAGGTGCTAGATCTCTTACTGAAGATGAACAACTTTACCTTAGGTTGTTAGAGTTTGGTGAGTGTGTAGTTCTTGTTTTCAAAAAGAATTATGCACCTACTCAGTAAAGTAAATATTAATCTTGTATCATCATGTCATTCATGTGTCCATCTATACATGGTTGTACCTTTCATCATCACCCTCCATCTCTTATGCATTCATGACTCTTATGTTGTGCATATGCATGCAATAGGTGTTCCGGAGGGAGTCACTCTTCTAGAATTCAAACAAGGACTTCTGGAGGAGCAGCAGCAAGTTCAGGAGCAGAAGGTGCAGGCTCCAGAAGGAGTAGTCAACGAAGCAGAACTGCTTGAGTGCCTAGATCACCAACCTTCCTCTTTTCTGAAAGGTAAGTCCCGGAGCATTCTAAGTCTCCTATGTGTTAAAAATGTCACTTTGAGTATCTTTATATGTTTGATGAATTAAGTTCTAGGAGTCGGATGCAAACACTTGTTGCATATCTATCTATTACTTGTCTAGTAAATGTACCCTAAGTCCTATTTAGGTCCAGGAGCGAATCAATGGTTAGCCATGCTTAGACCAGTAAAGTCAGGTGATTTCCTGTCACCTGCAAGATAGAATGATATTTGGTCATGGTTGGCTATATTTGCTATCGTGGAAATAATCATGTGTTAATAATGAATGGAGACCGGGCAGGATGTCGATACAGAAGCAATAAGGCATGGAGGTCTTTGGTGTGGATCTATCCCCGTCTGTGTCGGTTAAGGACCGATTTGTTGTACGTCCTCATGTCATGTTGAATGCATGCCTATCACTTAGTTGGCCAGATAACTCATTCTGACCGTGAAGCCGAGTAGCTCAACTCAGGCTGAAAGCCGGAAAGTGAAAGTGCACACTCTGGTGGTAGTAAGGATGTGTGGGGAGCCATTGGTGTAAGTCCGAGGGCAGATTAATGTCCTAATAGAGTGGACTCCCTGAGAGTGCGGCGTTGCTCGAGCCCGCAAATTTTGTTCCTGAGCTGTACCAAAGGTGACCCGAGGCAACCCTGATCAGGTTGCTTGGGTGTGTGTTAGGAATAATTTCCCAGCTGGGTAGGAATCGATTCGAGTCGCCATCTCTCCCGGATAGTGAAAACTTGACTGAGCAGCGGCAACGTAGAAAACACCTAATTGAACTTGATGGTATAATGATGATGATGATGTTACAACGTTACACCGGATATGGTTACTAATGTGTGGATCCTAATTAAGTGTTTGCTTTAGTATAGGTGCTAATCTAGACGACATGTTTAATATTGGTAACTTGCTGCTTAACTCAATATTTAAATTATGCTCTTGTATCATTAAAGCTTTTATGCAAAATGGTTGTCAAGCGAGATCCACCGATAAAGCCTTGCATACTCCTTGGTGTCCTTTATTTTTGGTTTACGACGTGTAAGTCTAGCTGAGTACATTCTCGTACTTAGGATTTATTCCCTCTTGTTGTAGATGACGTGCTTTATATCGGTTACTGCAAGTATTGTCTCCACCCTGCTAGTGATGAAGACTAGATCATGGGCATGATCTCCTATGTTATCTTATCATGATGCTTTTGCTAGATATGACTATGGAATTGTCTTGTATTTGAACTAAGTGTGTGTGAGGGTGTGCAACTACTTTGCTTCCTCTATTTGTGAACTTGTAATAACTATGTGAACTCTGATGTACGCGAGATACTTGTGAACTACTTGTGAAATGGATGTAACATGTTACTTGTTATGTTGAATCATGTACAATCTTGGTTGTATGCGAGTTAGATTGAAATCCTTCATGGTTTCATCGGACTACCGGGTTTATATGGGTTCAAGTATGACGGTTTGATCACTACCGTGATTGCTTCTGTACTTGTGCTCTTATAAATTTGTCGGTTCTATTACAGAAAGACCAAATTATCCATCACTAAGTTAATGAAGGATTTAGAGAGTGTCCAAGCCGAGCTAGAATCTACAGAGGAAACTCTTATTCAACACGAGGATCTCTACATTGCTAGCAAGGAGGCTCTTGCATTAGAAAGAAGTGAGGTAGAATCCTTGCGCAAGGCCTTAGCCAAAGAGCAAGAGGACCATGCTATCACAAAGAAAGCAAATAATGCTCTCAAGAAAAAGTATTGTGACTTGGATGAAAAGCACAAAGAACTTGAGCTTGCAATATGGCATTCTTTAGGATAGCAACTCACATCTCTCTAAGGCAAAGGAAACCTCTACTCCCTCTACTAGCCAAGGTTGTGGAAAATGTTATAATCTTGATTTGAATGCCTATTCCACTAACCTTGCAAACATGGATGCTATGGGAAAGGAGATTGCTAGGCTCAATGAGATCATTGGAAAGGATGCATGGATGGTAAGGTCCAAACCAATGACAAGAAGAAGGATGAACAAAAAGGGCCACAATACAAGCAAGGAAGGCATTCCTTAATCAAGCATGGGCTCGGCCACACAAAAGGAGCCAAGACAAATGAAAGGAAGATAGTGAATCGCTTTGAGTGTGTACGGTTTGAAAGGAAGGACATAATCGGTACAGATTAGCCTGCACAGCCCACGGTAGTGCTGCGGTGAAGGGCGGCAGTGCCGCGCCCCGCAAAAATGGGAAGGCTACCAATTCTGTTCCTAATCAGACTAAGCCCAAGAAGAAGGTGTTCTAGCAGAAACATGTTTTCTAGAAGCCTAAGGAATCAATGTGGGGCACAAAGAACAAGTATGCCTATCAACCGAAGACCTATACACCTCGATAAAGCTTGACATCGTGCTTTGTTTTGAAGAACAACAATAGTGGAAAAGTGGTTGCCAAATATATTGGAAAAGAAACCAACATATATAGGAATACATCTATTTGGATTCCTAAGTTTCTTGTGACTAACATACAAGGCCCCAAGTCAAGTTGGGGACCTAAAGCTAGCAACTAATCTTGTTTTGCAGGCATACTCCTCCGGTGGATCAAGTTGGGTGCTTGATAGTGGATGTACAAATCATATGACCAGAGAAAGGAGTATGTTCTCATCATATTCCCCAATGACACACTCACATGAAAATATTGTCTTTGGAGACAATTCAAAGGGGGATGTGATTAGTCTTGGTAAAGTTGCTATAACCCTTGAGCATTCAATTATAAATGTTTTACATGTTGATTCATTGAGTTACAATTTGTTGTCTGTTTCTCAATTGTGTGAGATGGGCTACAATTATCTCTTTACGGATAAGGGTGTGGAAGTTTTTAGAATAACGGATTCCTCTATTGTCATTATGGATCGATTAAAGAATAAGCTTTACCTAGTTGATTTCAACAAAAGTAAAGCTTAGCTTGAGACTTGTTTAGTGGCAAAATCTAGCATGGGTTGGCTTCAGCATCGCCGACTAGCCCATGTTGGGATGAGGAACTTGGCTAAACTTCTAAAAGATGAACACATACTTGGACTAACAAATGTTCACTTTGAGAAAGATAGGATTTGTAGCGCTTGTCAAGCCAGAAAGCAAGTTGGCATACCTCACCCACCAAAGAGCATCACGACCACCGAACAACCATTAGAGCTAATTCACATGGATCTCTTTGGACCGGTCGCCTACCTAAGTCTTGGGGGGTAACAAATGTGGTCTTGTTATTTTTTATGATTATTTCCGTTTCACTTGGGTATTCTTTTTGTATGACAAGTGCCAAGTTCAAGAGAAAGTGAAGACATTTGTTAGAAGAGCACAAAAGGAGTTTGGTCTCCCAATTAAGAAGATAACAAGTGATAATGGGACCGAATTCAAGAATACTCTAGTTGAGGAGTTTCTTGATAAAGAGGGCATCAAGCATGAGTTCTTAACTCCATACACCCCTCAACAAAATGGTGTAGTAGAGAGGAAGAACCAAACACTTATTGACATGGCAAAGACAATGCTAGATGAGTACAAGACGTCGGACCTCTTTTGGTGCGATGTCGTCAACGCCGTTTGCCATGCCATCAACCGCCTCTACTTACACAACAAGTTGAAGAAAACTTTATATGAGTTTCTAACCGGTAACAAGCCTAAGGTGTCTTACTTTAGAGTGTTTAGTTGCAAGTGTTTCATACTTAACAAGAAACCCAAAATCTCTAAGTTTGCACCAAAAGTTGATGAAGGTTTTCTTCTTGGTTATGGATCAAATGAGCATGCATACCATGTGTTCAATAAAACCTCCGAAAGAGTTGAGATCATGGTAGACGTGATATTTAATGAATCTAATGGCTCTCAAGTAGAGCAAGTTGATTCAAGTGTTGTCGGAAAGGAGGATCCACCATGTGAAGCAATCAAGCAATTGACTATTGGTGATATTAGACCATAAGAAGATGAAGCCACTGAAGTGGAGGTTCCTTAAGCTGCTGATGCACCAATTTTAGTTGACGTACCTAATGCTAAACAGCAGCAGACCCCTACTACAACTCCTACATGCGGTAGTGCCACGCTTGAGAGTGGCAGCGCCGCCTTTGTTCAGTCAGCAGTAGCTAATTCAATTCTAGCTCATGGACAAGACCTACAACCCATATTTGAGCAAGAAGATGATGAAGGTCCAGAAGATGAATAAGAGGTCATTGAGCATCCAAGGCTAAGGCAAATAATACAACGAGATCATCCCATTGATAATATCCTTGGGAGTCTTCGAAAGGGGTAACAACTCGTTCACATTTAGCAAACTTTTGCCAATTTTACTTATTTGTTTCCACTTTGGAGCCTCTTAAGGTAGATCAAGCACTTGGAGACCCAGATTGGATCATGGCCATGCAAGAAGAGCTCAACATCTTTGAAAGAAATCAAGTATGGACCTTGGTGGAAAGACCCAATACCAATATCATTGGCACCAAATGGGTATTCCGTAACAAGCAAGATGAGAATAGCATGGTGACAAGGAACAAGGCAAGATTGGTTGCTCAAGGCTTCACTCAAGTAGAGGGCTTGGACTTTGAAGAAACATATGCGCCAGTGGCAAGGCTTGAAGCAATCAGAATGCTTCTAGCTTATGCTGCTCATCATAACTTCAAGCTATATCAAATGGACGTGAAGAGTGCATTCCTCAATGGCCCTATTCAAGAATTTATCTATGTTGAGCAACCACCGGATTTGAAGGTCCCAAGTTCCCCAACCATGTCTACAAACTCCAAAAGGCACTCTATGGGCTTAAGCAAACACCAAGAGCATGGTATGAATGCCTTAAGGAATTCTTGCTTAAACAAGGCTTTGAATAGGCAAAGTCACTCCTACCCTTTTTACTCGCAAAGTTGGTAAAGATATCTTTGTGTGCCAAATATATGTCGATGACATAATATTTGGTAGTACTAATCATACTTTTTGTGAGAAATTTAATAGGATCATGACCAAGAGATTTAAGATGTCCATGATGGGTGAATTGAAGTTCTTCCTTGGTTTTCAAATCAAGCAAGTGAAGGAAGGGACTTTTATTAGCCAAACGAAGTACACCCATGATATGCTCAAGAAGTTTGACATGGTGAATGCCAAGCCTATCAAAACTCCCATGCCAACCAATGGACATCTAGATCTCAATGATGAAGGGAAAGCCGTGGATACCAAGCTATATCGCTCCATGATCGGCTCTCTACTTTATTTGTGCGCATCTAGGCCCGACATTATGCTTAGTGTGTGCATGTGTGCTAGATTTCAAGCTAACCCAAAAGAGTATCACTTAGTGGCTGTTAAGAGAATCTTGAGATATTTAGTACACACTCTTAACATTGGCTTGTGGTATCCTTAGGGATCTAAGTTCGATCTACTTAGGTATTCGGATTCGGATTACATTGGTTGTAAAGTAGATCAAAAAAGCACTTCAGGGACATGTCAATTCCTTGGATGGTCCCTAGTATCTTGGAGTTCTAAAAAACAAAATTATGTAGCCCTTTCCACCGCCAAGGCTGAGTATGTTGCAGTCGGGGCATGTTTTGCTCAACTACTTTGGATGAGGCAAACCCTTTAAGGTTTCAGATGTCGCTTTACCAAAATCTCATTATTATGTGACAATGAAAGTGCCATAAAGCTTGCAAACAATCCCATAAGCCACCCAAGAACTAAACACATAGACATCTGACATCATTTCTTGAGAGACCACGAAACCAAAGGAGATATCAAAATTCACCATGTGAGCATCGAAAAGCAACTAGCCGATATCTTCACTAAGCCTTTCGATGAGTTAAGGTTTTGTGCTTTGTGTAGTGAGCTAAATATACTTGATTCTCGTAACGTGGTTTGAACTATAGCACACCTTTGTTTGATGAACTAGCATGGATAGGAGAAATGAATTGCAAAGGTTTAAATATTGTGCTTCAAAATGATTTATCAAAAGAAACATGTGCATTATGATTATTGTTTGTATTGATTTTTTGCTGTTGATCATAGTATACTTGAGATATATGTCCATATCCTATATATGTATATGTATTTAGTTTGTAGCTAAACCCCTTACTGTTGTGGATGCGACAGTACCGGGTTGGTACTACGACAATGCCGCTCTGAGGTAGTGTCGCATATTGGCCATGGCAGACCACAGTTTGAAATGTGCCTAGCATTTGGGCCGCAACGACATTTACTATGGGTCCCTTTTCCTTTTCTTTACTTTCTCCTAGGCCACAGTAACTCTACTCTTCCTCTCTCTTTCACCCCGACACGCCGCACTCCCTTCTCTCTCGCGCCCGTGTCACCTGCGTCATCACCGTGACCTCTGGCCACGTCTCGGTGGTGCCGTACTGGCTACCGGAGCTCCTATGCTTCGCTGGCTACCGCTGCAGCTCTTGGGTGGAGCAACTTCGCCTCTCTTCCCTTCAATCCGCGTGTTCCAAGGTATAACCCTAGAACCATCCCGATCTATGCAATGGAGATTTTTGGCTATAGATGTTGATTTCCAATAGTAGTGTGGATGGATTGTAGGTAGGATTGATGATTAATTTAAATCAATATGGAGATTCATTGGTGGAGGGGAAGCTATCCATGCGGCAGTGCCGCAAACAGACGTGGCAATGCCACGAGCTACAGAGTGCTTTCTCTGAAGTTTATAGCACCACTCGATCTGTGACTCTCAATATTTATTGGATTTAGTCACCAAGTCTCATCTTTTTCATTCATGATACTATCTTACACATCTTTATGCCTATTTCCATATATTGATATAATTGTGTTTCTTGAGATTGTATTAGGGGCTAAGAGTTAGATTATGAAATGAGTTAAGTAGACAAGAAGAAGCAGAATGCAGACCTGGTGAAATAGCTGGTGCGGCAGTGCCGCTCCTAGGTGTAGCAGTGTCGCCTGTCTAGGGACAATGCCATATCAACTGCTTCTTTCGCTTGCACTTTGACTCTTCTTGATTACTTAACTTGTTTTATAGGCTGACTTTTATTCCCCACTGAAGCAGTTTCTTATTTTGTTCTATCATTGTGCATAGATGGCCTTCGGAGGTGAAGATGACCGAAGGGGGAAGAAAAAGATGACAGAGCCGCAAGACAAGCCAACTCCTTGCCGTGGCTATGGGAGGACAGCTGGTGGCAGCAGTAGTGCGGCAGCTAGAGGAGACGCTAGAGACAGGGGAAGGAGGGATTAGTTGATCCAGGAGAACTTGGAGAGAGATGGTCGTACCATCCCTCGGTGCTTGCCCAGCTACTCCTCACCTTGAGGAGTTTGACAGAGGCTATATTAGCGAGTACCCTAGAGAGGTGCTCATGAGGCGTCCAGTTGATACCCACGCTCATCACATGCTCAATTATGCAGGAAAGCAGAAGATGGTAGAAGAAGCACGTGAGAACAATCCTTACGTGCAGCCAAAGGATTTGGGAGTTGACTATAGATTCTGGAATGAGTTTCATTCCAACTTCTATGCCTCAGTGATCTTCAACTCAAGAAAGTCCAAGATTGTCAAGATGGAATATGTTGAAGATGGAATATGTTGATTGGGAGGAGATCAAGGAGAAGGATGACCCTAAATTCAATAAGGTGATCAAGGCTTGTAAGCACTTTGGACTCACTAATATCATGAATTTCTAGTACAATTGAAATGAGGAAGTGCTAGCCTAGTCCCATGCTACCTTCTACTATGACATCTATGCAGATGAGATCCACTGGATGATTGAAGGAAGACACTATTGCATTGACTTTGTGACCTTCAGCAGGATCCTTGGTTTTGGTGAGGAGCGAGGCTTCACTTATATCTATGATGAGGCTAGAGCTAAGATCCGTGACATTGCCTATATGTAGATTGACAGGAGATAAGCTAATGGTCGAGTTAGTGGCTTGCAAAGCTACTACTACATCTTAAACAACCTAATCCGGCACACCTTCAATCCCAAGGATGGAGCAGCTTCAGATCTTAATGGCTATATGAGGAATGTGCTTGCTAGGTTTGCTCCTAGAGGTGACAGGTTCAACGTCCCTCGATTCATGTGGCATGAGCTGAGGATTTCCATGGATGATGGGAGAAAGGGGCTGCCATATGCCCCCTATCTCATGTTCATGATTGAGAGGGTCATCGATTACAAGTTTAACAAAGATTGTCTCCACACTATCTACAAGATTAAGAAGACCCAAGTCTCAGGTGCTAGCAAGGCAATGAGACGCTCTTCTTCAGTTGAGGACGTGTCCGAGTCCTTTCGCTCTAGGTCCCGCAAAAGTAAGAAGATGGAGAAGTTTGGAAAATGGATCAAGGACATTTTTACCACTTGCACCTATGCAGCGAGGACCACATATGAGGACCAGTTGGAGAACCGTGAGGCAAACTAGGAGGCTAGAGAGCGAGCAGGGCTGCCACCCCTTCCTCTAGCTGAGTCACCACCGAGGTTTGACAACCTCCCTAGCATTTCTAAGATGGAGCCAGAGGATGAGGAGGAGGAGGAGAAGCAGGTGCAGCCAGACCTTGAGCCTCACATGACCTTAGCCGTGACCTTGTAGTCCTTGAGGAGGAGCACCAGATGCTAGCACCATACTTCGACCACCCATCGCCAAGTTAGGGCGGTGGTGTCCTCCTCTGATGATGATGACAGCGTCGATGATGATGGCGGTGATGGTGTTGCTGTAGGTGGTAGTAGGGCTGTTGGTGGAGATGATGTCGACTGGGAGGGCATCCAAGAAGATGAGGAGTGAGTTTGTTGGTTTTTCTTCTTTTCTTCTCTTTTGGGTGTTTTATGCCAAAGGAGGAGAAAATTAGAGGGGTCAACAACTTTTTGATGCCATGGAGAGGTTGCTACAGCAGGAGCTTCATGTTCTATCCTATGAGAGTAGTCTTCATTTGGTAAGAGTTTGAGAGTCGCTCAAAACTCTATTTGTGTAATATTGCTATCTAAGTACTCTTTATGTATGGGATATGGACATGTATTGATCTGTGTTGTACTTGTCATATAATTGTGCTAAAATGCTTGTGTTTATATGGTGTTACATGCTAAGTGGTGCATGTTGTTACCTATGCTATTATAGAAAGTGCGGCAGTGCTGCACCTAGGCCTGGCAGTGCCGCTTTGCGGCAGTGCTGCGGCTAAGGAGCGGCAATGCCGCACCCAGCTGTTACAACAAAACTTGTTGTGCATAAACTGTCATTCGCATCACATCTACATACCTGACACAGTATGCAGCACCCTAATGGAGCATGGATGTAGGGGGAGCCCCATCACTTTCACTAAAATGTGAATCTTAGCTTCTTATGCAAATTTAAGAATTCAATTCTCTATTCACACATTTAGGGGGAGGCTCTACACCCATGGCTCGAAAAATATTAGTATTTATTTTATATCTTTTGTAAGCTCTAATTGGGTTGTCATCAATCACCAAAAAGGGGGAGATTGAAAGTACAATCAAGCCCTAATTGTGGGTTTTGGTGATAATGACCACACAATTAGAGGACTAATGAGATTTATTGAGATGACAAGCAGGGAATCAATATTTGAGGATGTTATACGAAACGGAGGAGCCCCCAATTACAAACGTTGATGACTTTAAGCTCAAAGGAGGTTTAAATTCTTTTATATTTTGAATTTGAGTATAGAAAAAGTCATACTATAAAGGGGAACACAATGCTTAAGCTAACATGTGCTACCAAGTGCTCAATCTTACACATACATCCTCAGTTACTCAGCCAAGATAGCCAACACTTCACTCTTACCCTTGTTGTCTTGCCTGGTGCAGCTGTGTCGTACATGGAGAGAGGCACTATCGCTGAGCGGCACTACCATAATTGAGCCTCGGCACTGCTGTGACTTAACTGACCATTGGGCCTAGGGGGTATTTATACCTTTCCTTTTCCCTTTCAACGGCTCTCTCCTTCCTTCAACCGTTCAGTTCGTGTAAGAACAAAAAAATGCTCTTCTCTCTCTCCTCCATTGCTGACCTTGAGCTCCCAAGCTTCTTTATTGATTTCCCATTAATCCTTGAGAGAAAAAGGTCCCAATCTCGATTAGAGAGCAGATCCTTTGATTCTCTAACTCTAAAGAGCACTTGGTTCATGTTTTGGCTGGCGGTTGTGTTTGTTACTCTTAGAGCTTGGATCCTAGCTGGCTAGAGCATCGCCCATGGAGCTTGCTAACTTGTGTGGTAGCCTCGGGAGGTTTGTAACCATCTCTCGAAGCTAGTAAACTCACCCCTCATCTCAAGAGTTAAGTCTCTTGACTTGAGAATGAGGAAGGGACAAATCCTTGTGTCACCTTGTGCTCGATTTACTTTACTTGCATTTCATATTGTTGTTGAGGTGGTTTCTAGGGTTTGAGGCCGATCTACTTCTGTGTGGTGTTCCTATCACTTCTAGCTATTGATCTGTGATCCATACACCTGCAAGAAGCTTAGTAATTTCTTTGATCTAAGTTTCCATTGACAGATTTTGAATTGTGCCTCGAAGTTGTCTGCAGGTGCGGTAGTGCCGCTGTTCTGGTCTAGGAGTGCTGTAGAGCGGAAGTGTCGAGGGCTCAGAGTGGCAGTGCTGTAGGTTGAATTTGACAAAAGTTCAAGTTTTGTTTTGGCAGACCTATTCACCCCCGTCTAGGCTAACCAGAGGTCCTACACATGAGCTCTCTCCTGAGTTTTGGACAATAAATACCCCCAAGAGGTATCTCTATTACCTTTTCCCAAATATTAAGTGGAGGGGAGTATGGAGCTTGAGGAGAGAGAAAATGAGGATTAATTGTGAGATGTATTGTGCTAGGGCCATGTGTTGGCATAAGAGACACTTATATGAGTGAGATCTCACTTTTGTAGACATGAGGTGTCCATGAGAGCTGAAGATTACAAGCCAGAGCGCTTGAGATCATGTGTGATCTTCTGGTGAAGAAGGTGGTCTTCATGGCGGTGGCCCTACAAGGGTGATGTGGAGTGGTGCCATATCAGTGTGTAGGTGAAAGGCCTAGTTTGGTTTTGGCTAATTGATGAAATCTAAGTGTGCTAACCTTTATTATGAGTAAAATGCAAAGGTAGGTTGGTACACTCCAAGTGATGTAGCTAGATGATGGTCATGGTGATGGTGGTGACCAAAAAGAGATGATCAAGTGCTCCAACTTGGAAAAGAAGAAAGAGAAAAACAAAAACCAAGTGATGATCAAGGCAAAGGTATTAAATAGGTTTTTGTTTTGGTACTCAAGACACCATAGAGGGTGTGAGTGTGTTTAGGATAGATAGCCATACTATTAAGAGGGGTGATATCGACGCAAATACGGTTGTCTAAGTGCCACTAGGTGATTTAACTCCATGCATTTGCATTAGGACCTAGTGAGTGCTAACATCCCTTAGAAAACATGTTTGTGAAATACTAACTCACGTGCACAAGTGATGAAAACTTGGTGGAGTTAACACATTTGCACAAGAGATGAAGTTGGTGAAGAGAACGAGGTCACTGGTTGTGACCAAACGCTGGTTCCAGGGGGACCAGATGCGTCTAGTCAGTGACCCAAGGCATGGGCAGTAGGCTGGCAGCGATCAGACTCTGGCTCAGTCAGGTGACTGGACTCGCCGATAGCACTATTCATCGACTGGCAATTCATGAAGCAGAGTGACTGGACGCTAGGTGAGTCCGATCAGTGATGATAGGACACGTCCGGTCAATAAAAACTATCTCTGGAACCTCTCTGGCCTCGATCAAATGCATGGGGCTAGTGAGTCTAGTCATTTGATCAGCGAGATCGGTTAGTGACTTGAGCACGCGCGAGAAGAGAGCCGTTGGCGGCAACGACTAGTTTCAAACGCTTGGGACACGTGGTGTTGTAGTAGCGACCGGAAGCAGTGATCGGATGCGTCCGATCGACTCGAACAGTGTGTCTGATCATCATGTGAAAGTTGGGGTGAGTTGGCCAAGGGCTATTTGAGCATTGGGGGCTCTATAAATATGGGTTGGCCGGCTCTTTATCACTCTCTTGGCTCTCTAACTCATTGATACACCTTGTGAGCATACTCCAACATCTCCCACTCGTCTAACTCTTGATTTGTTCATCCAAGTTGATATTGGGAGTGATCTTAGTGCATTTGCTTAGAGTTGAGCATCTAGTGGCATTAGTGATCGTGTGAGTGTTGGTGTTTCTTAGCGTAAGTAGAAGGAATCCGCAAGCGCATGGATACACCATTGTAGCACTTCACCCAGAAGTATTCAGGGTATCGTATTTTTTTCAAAGGAACAGATGTGTAAGTCTCTTAACTAATTCACCTAACGAAAACAAGAGGAAGGGTAACTTGGGTAGTGAGGTTTTTCTGAGGTTAGATATCTTAAGCAAAGATAACCTTGACACTATAGACTTGCTTCGGGCACCGGCGTACACCTGGTCTGCCAAGCGAAACCGACCTACGGCTCTATGTCGAACCCGAATGTGGGAGATTATAAGGGACGAACAAGGCTGTCACCACCTGCCGCCTACCCCTCAATCGTGGGGAATGAAGCAAACGAAGATATATAGCTTCTAGCCTACACACCACATCTACGCTATCTACTATTACTCTAGGGTGCTAGCAAGGGTTATCCGTCTTTATCAGAGCCCTTCTACTAGAGTATCCACCACAAGGACGAACAATGAACCCACAAGTAAATAATGAACAAAGATAACTTTCTTAAAATATTAATACCAAAGTAGAACACGAACTTCTTACTTCAAGTAGTAAGACGATCATAGAGGTACAAATGGAGGAGTCGCTAGCTCCAACATTTCTTCTGCTAAGTGTAGCGAGTACACTAGAGGAAGTTGCTGACAACCCCGGCACTTCTCCAACTCTTCCCTCACTCACTCCCTATATTATTCTAGCTAAAGCTAAGATGGACGGAGCCCTTCTACTTCTCTTCTTATGCATCAATGGGATGATTTGTGAAGGAGCCTTCCCCTAGCTTTTATAGCCACCCTACATTGGTTCACAGGAGGAATATCTCTGGAATACAAGCATGCACCGCCTCTACATGGATTCTGGATAGCACCTCATGAAGGAGAGGACGAGTGGCGCCAGGTGGGGGGCGGTCGACCCCATAGGGTGGGCCAACCCTTGACCGGCTCCAGTCACCACCGCCTTCATACGGTGGGATTCAGACTAGACCTAGAGCGCGTACCCATGGCGCTTTCAGTCCAGTCGTGTCAGGTTCGTGTCCTTTGCTCTTCTTTTGCTTGGGCTGAATTATGTGGGTGTTGCAATTGGGCCCACTTTGATGTATTTTCATGTTGGTCACCTGCAAACAAATATTTCACCAAAACTTGTAGAAATGGTTAGTTGAAAGTCCTATTTCTAGTTTTGTTGATTGCTTTTGATGAATTTTATATAAGTGTTGGTAGTATAAAATATGAGTTAATAACCACCAACAGTGAGCTGTGGGATTGTTTGTTACTCTTGGTGGTTGCCGCCACCTAGACGGCTTGGAACAGCGGAGGAGCATTGGCACGAGTTGGTGATTGTTCATGGCCGTCTCTCGATGATTTGTGAGGGGTTCTTGACCTTTCCTCGGTGGAGAGTCAAAAGGTACTCTAGTAGATTGCTCGTGTCATTAAGTTACCCTCACTTTGGGTAGGTTCTTGTTGTGCCCTAGTGAAGGGCTTGGCGTGGTGCCAATTAGCTCATGAACCACCAAGTGTGTGGTCAACACAATGGTGACTAGCGTGTCAGCAAGCACGTGAACCTCGAGAGAAAAATTGTGTGTCTCTTGTCTCCATTGGTATTCTCCCTATATTCATTTGGTGCTTATTGATTTATTGATCATCTCTTGCCACGTGCGGTATACCCCTCTCTACCTCTTGTATTTACATTTCTAGATATATCTTGTGTAGAGGTAGTTGAGTAGCTAGAGTAGCTTAGCCTAGTTGGTAAACTAGTTGTTAAGCTAGTTCATGTGGCAGAACCGCCTAATCTAATGTCTCCTAGGAGCGCTCGTCTTCCATTAGACACTAAGCACCCAGAGGAGAACACCAAATTACTCGGTTCCATCGGGCACACCCTAGGGGAGAACCCAAAAATCCACATTTTTGCCATCAGGATCACAAATGAGAGAATAAAGCTTACATCATTCTTAATCATTTCTTACATCACTTTTAATACAACATCAGAGTATAATATTTATTATTATAACAACGGAATGTAATTATATTATCAGAGTTATGAACAATTTAATTTAACAGCGGAATATAAACATGTGATCAGAATTACAGTAGAAATAAGTACATATTCATGACATGATGAAGTATTGATATATATAAACTATGACAACAGATTATGAAACTTTCCTTTATAAAAGCTTTTGGTGAGAGTTATAAATAATAACTACAATCGCAGCATAAAGGAAATCCTCGCTGAGCCCACTAGGAGGAATCCACACATAATGGTTAGCCTTAGCATCCACCTTTCACCTGCAACAGGGGGAATAAAACCCTGAGTACTCAATTGTACTCAGCAAGACTTACCCGATAGGAGGAAAGAAAAAGACTTCAAGGATATGCAAGGCTATCTGGCTTGTGGGTTTATTGCATTAGCAGGAAGCATTACTAAGCGTGCGTCCTTATATTCGATTTTTATTAATAGCCGTATTGGTTCATTAACTAACCATTCTATGTAAGCTCCTATGCTACTTTCAAGCAGGTGGTAAGCAATCAGATTTCCTTTTTCTATCTTGCATCTTTCAGTTCTTACTACGATGCTAAACCGTAGACAAGCCGTACCGGATTTCCCAGCGATTCGTGAATCAATGCCCTCAGCTGGGTACCCCGAAAACACACGCCCCGCTTGTACCCTAGGCACAAGCAGAACTAACCCATCACTCTCCTGTCTCGGGTGTCTAGGTCCCCATCCAAACTGGGACTCCAAGCCCCTGCCCCTGAGTCCCGGACTCAGTGCGGTGCAAGGACCTCCTCCACCAAAATAAAACCCTAACAGTCAGTCCGGAAAGAGCCAGATCCGTGACAAGAGAGCAACAAGTCTTCTAAGCACCCATACACAAGTATGTGCTCAGGATAATAAGTCTGTGACCTGCCTAGAGCCTTATGCAACGATCGGTCCTTAACCGACCAGACAGGGAAAACAGTGTAACCAAGCCATGCCCCGCATCCACAGCGACACAACCTCTTACACCCACCAATACCCAAACCATATCCCTGCCCGGTCATCATTTTCCTTTCCACCATTTATATTTTCCAATAATAGTCAAATAATATATTTCCTATCTCTCACGAGTGAGAGGCAATCACTCGACTTCTATCGGAGTCCTGTAGCATAGCTTTTTACACGATCCTCTTATACTAGTAAGACTCATAGGATAAAGATATATATGCAAGTGGGTTTCATTCAACTCCTTAAAACTTAATGCACAAATATATGCAAGTGTGTCAGCAAAGTCAGTGACGGGCGGCTCCGGGACGTCCTCCTGTACAAGGATCTCCTCCTCGTACTCTTCGACGACTTCGTCGTACTCTTGCTCACCCACAGTCTTGAACTCTACCAACTCATTATCTATATGCATGAAATGATGATGCAACGCTTAGTAATACGGCAACAACAACTCTTAAAATAAGAATACATCTACCAAGCTACTAAGCTAACTCTAATGACTAATTACGCAAAGTTACCTATTATTCCCCACTAAACAGGTATGAAATATTTCATGTATTATCTTAGCAACTAAAGGCATCCTTATTGTTAATATCAATTTATTATATAGATGATAAAACAAGGTGCAATAGCTACCATATTTATCAACCTATTCTAAGGCCACAAAAATTACAGTGAGCACATAATAATACAATGAACCTACTGTAAAAGAATTTTAGGGCTAGCACTTCTACCAATGCATCACAAAAATTTTCATTCTCTAAATAACCATAATACTAACAAGCAACCTAGAATTAATAAGTAACCCTAAAACATTGCAGAACCATACGAACTAATTACACTAATAGATAGATCATGAATTTAGGAATATAACAAAATTTATTTCACAATAAATAAATAAATTCAAATGAGCTCTAGAGATGAAGAAAATGATATTATTGGAGGAGGCTAATCATGCTATTAGTCTTGTTGACCAGCACGTGACTGTGAGTCTAGAAATAATAAAGAAGAAGAATGAAGAAATCCTTGCAGGTTAGCTACCTCAGTCGATTACAGCTCGAAGAGGGAGATCGACAGAGCGCAGCCTTCCTAGGCAAGAACAGAGGAACTCGATTTAGAGAGTAAGATGGTGAGCGGCGGAGTGGGACGACTCGGCGGGCTTGGCGTGTCCTTTATAGGCAGGAGACGCAAAGGCTGGAGGGGGAGCTAGCATTTGGCTAGCTGGTCATGTGAATTGGATTTCATGTGATGGACTTGGAGTGGGTCTTTGGTCATGAGTGAATTAATTCAGATGATGGACTTCGAGTGGTCTTTGGTCATGAGTGAATTAATTCAGATGATGGACTTCGAGTGGTCTTTGGTCATGAGTGAATTAATTCAGATGATGGACTTTGAGTGATCTTTGGACTTAACGAGCACATCAGGACTGGAGTATGCTTTGGGCTAAACGGCTTGGCGGTGGGGTGCTGGTTCATTCATGTAGGTCAAGGAATTAATGGAGGAGGAGACCACAGGTCAAGGAAACATTAGAGAATAAGAAGATCAATTGTAGACTAGCTACCTCAGCTGATTATTGTAGCTCGGAAGAAATCGATAGACGCAGCTTTCATGGGCAAGAACAGAGAAACTTGATTTGAGATAAGCAAGTGAGCAGCGGAGCGGAACGGCTCGGCGTATCCTTTTAAAGGCAGGAGACGCGGGGATGGAATTAAGCAAGAGGAGGATAAGGAGGACGGCGAGAAGGTTAGGCATGGCTACTGTGAATGAACTTGAGAAGCGTAGGCGCGACAGCGACACGTCGTAAGGTTAGTGGCAAACTAGCTTGCTTAAAAGGTAATAAAGTGCTGCTTGTGCAAGACGTGGTGATCGGATGAACAGTGTTTTCCATGGTGAACAGTACTTCTGCGTTGCTACAGTGATTCTGTGGTGCTACAGTGCCCGCCGTGCAAGACGCAGTGAACCGTGTTTGGATTTCAGGCAATGGACTTGAGTGGTCTTTGGTCTTTCGTTGTGTCAACTGGGCTAGTTGATTCATGATGGACTTGGACTCGAGTGTGTCCTTGTCGAGTCAACGGGGCTGATCAGCAATAAAGAGTGTATGTGTGCTAATTAAATTAAGAAGGGAGAAGAAGAAGAGCATTCGCAGACTAGCTCAAGACGAACAAGCAAGGAGACGCGTGCAGGCTTGGTTACTTCTTAAACACGATGGCAGGACGGCCAGGCCCAACGTGGCCGGCAGGGCGTGCCGGTTGGCACGGACAAGACCGCGGCCGCAGAGACAAGCAAGGTGGGCAATCAGAGAAACAGAGACAAGCAGTGAAGGAGGGAAAACAAGGAGCGGCTCAGCAAATGTAGATAGAAGTAATCAAGTCAGAGAGAGAAGCAAAGCAAAAGACAGGGAGCATGGATGCGGATGGATGAGGAGACTTTGCAATGCAGTGAATTGCAGGGCCACGATGAGAACGGGACAGTGATCAAAAGTAATGCCAGGCGAGTACGTTACACGTCGGAAAAAATAAACGAAGCTGCTGCGCTCTCTTTCTCGTCAGTTCGTGCTTAACAAAATAAACACGTGAGTTTATATATATATGTATCGTTCTATTTATTAATGGATTTTATTTTATTTATAAAAGTTGATTTTCATGCTTAATCTAACCGAACAAACCGTTTGCTAGAATCATCGTCGGACATTCATAAATATTTCTATGCACTGAGTAATTTAACTTGGGCGTTTATTCGAGTCCACAAAACTGGGTCACCGGATTCGCTTATCGCCTCAAGTACATTTTAAACTAAAAAAACGAGAAACTCGTTTTAAAAATTTTACTTAGGCCTAAATCGCGGTGCTAAACGAGATCGTAACACCAGGGGTGTTACAGTTCACTAGTGTACCTAAGTAGTGACTTAGCAAATTGTGTGCATAGTGATCATAGCAAATAGAATTGTTGGTGTAGGTGGTGGCTTGCAACCCTTGTAGAGCTAGCAAAATTGCATTTCACCATTTAGGTTACTAACCATTTGCTCTAGTGAATTTGTATAGAATTTTTATAGGCTATTCACCCCCTTCTAGCCATTTAGGACCTTTCAATAGGGTGTAAGGAAAATAGACCCCATGGGCCATTTAGTTTAGATTTTGGTATTTGATGATCAACATGACTATTTGAACTAATATTGTTTGCTAGTGTTTTTTATATAGTTCAAAGGATGCAAAGTGAACTTTGACTTAGGCAGTGGTATGATCTGGATGATCAACACCTCAAGCAAGACATTAGAAGATATGTTGAAGACCTACAAGTACAAGAAAGAGTCCAAGGCACAAGATGGAAAAAGTTTGGATGAGGACTCACAAAAAAACAACGGGCAGCTACAACTATAGCACCAGACATGTCTGGTACAAGAAGCTAGAGCACATTGGATGCAAATGTGTGCACATGATGATGGCCATTGGCTTTCATCGGACGTGTCCGGTGATGCACCAGATGAGTGCACCGGACAGGGGTTCCAGAGAGGATGCAACTCAGGTTGGAGAAGGCCAGAAGGCACCTAACATGTCTGGTGGCGCACCGGACGTTGCACCGGACACCCAAGTCTCCAATGGTCAGCAACGACTAGCTGTCATGGACACACCGGACAAGTCCACACCCACCAGACATGTCTGGTGCCTGCGTAGAGAGCCTGTGTAGCCTCCAGTGGCTAGTTTCAAGTGGGGGCTATATATACATGCCCCAACCGACCATTTGAGGTGTGTGAGAGTTGGGAAACATACGAAGGGTGTTGCTACACCATTCTCGTGCTCTTCACATGCATAGTGCTTAGTGCATCACTTGGTGATTAGTGTAAGTGCTTTGCGAAGTGCTTAGGCTAGTTAGACCATTGCTTATACACTTGCTCTAGGTTTAGGCCTAGTGTTTGGTGAGGTTTGCATACCTCTTTCTTGTAAGGTGCTTGCACGCACCATTGTTGTACACCGAAGAGGCTTGTAGTCTTGCGAGTCCACACCAACCGTGTTTGTGGTGTGGTCGCCACTGTGTACCGGATGGAATGAGGCCCGTGGTGTTTTGGACAAAAGCTCGATAGTGAAGATGGCAGAGAGCAGTCTAGAAGAGGCTTGTCGGAGACCCACTTGCGCATGGGTAAGGCCCGGGGCTATCCATGGAATTAGCCAACCAGGAGTTTAGCCCTTGCAAGGGGCTCCAACGAGGACTAGGAGAAAGCTTGCGTGCTTCTCGATACCTTGGTGAAAATACAGGCGTTGTTGAACGGGAGTTTGCATCTCTATCACCCTTTACCTTCCGCATTTACATTGGGTACCATGGTTGTGTGCTTTACCTTCCTAGCTTAGTTAATAGGCTAGTTGATAGGATTGGAACCTAGGTTGCATAACTCTTTTGCGATAGAGATAGCAACACACCTAGCAAAATCTTAGTTGCGCATTTAGATAGTTTATTTCTTGCATAGGTTTTGACTAGGAGAAAAATAGAGGCCATAGTTTAGAAATAGTTTTTAAGTTGCCTAATTCACCCCCTTCTTAGGCGTCACAATCCCTTCACAGGGGACGAGGATACCCCTTCTTTCATGGATAAACTCCATAGTAAAAATGATGCCATGGTGATCAGTGGAACGGGTCGAGGTTGGGAAGTGAGACTTAGTGACTCACACTTCCTTTGGTTTGTGATCCACCTTGCCATCTTGGGTGACTGTTGTGTCAACTACGAGACTGACTGACTCAAGACATTGTCCTTAGTTGAGTGGAGTCCAACACCAGGATCAGATTATTCGGGTGGCATATGGAGAATGTGTGACTCCATTCCCTTTGGTCAGAAGCAAATCATTATGACTCAGAGAGACATGGTGTTTGGGAGCATACCTTAGTGAAGCTCTAATGTGGACTAGGGGTTGCGTTTTGGCAATAATACCAATGGATAAATCCAGTTCCCTCTTTGCCCTCTCTTATGTCTTGCTTAGTTACTTATTCTTACTTAGTGCTAGTGCTAGTTTGTGTGCAAGAACCTAGAGTGTGACAACAACGATTGCATGCCAGAGTGTTCTTAGCAATAGGGTTTAATTCCACAACTAAGGACCTTATCTTAGTATTATATTTGCTAAGGACATGTTTAGCATGATGGCCCTAAGACATCATTGTTAGTGTGCTTCTTTTTAGTCCTTAGGTCAACTTCCCCAAGTGGGTAGTGGTAGATTCGATAGGCTAAGATTTGTTACGCCAAATTTTTTATAACCCCCAATTCATCCCCCTTCTTGGGGTCATTTGGTCCTTACACCATTCTCTCGTAGCCCAACTATAGCCCTAAGCAGCACCAGCCACCAGTAACGCCTAGTCTCCTAGGGTTACTAGGCTAGGGGAGATAAGAGAGATAGAGAGTCTAGAACACGAGGAGACGCGAGGGACGAAGGGGGCGATGGGGGCAAAGAGGGAAATATACCCGCCAACTACTGCTCTCCAGTTGCCACCACAGTTGTGGCTCCATAACTCTATGCCCCACTAGTCATGATGCAGATGACACTGTTACATAAATAATTTTTACTCACAGTCAAAAATAATCTTCAGGTCCGCTTCTTAAATTCGTTACTATGTCATCGATTGTAAAAAGAAGTGATTTTTAGAGGCGGTTTTTAAAACCGTTCCTATGAATGATTTTCAGGGACGGTTCTCTTAAGACAAACGCTCTTAAAAACTATTTTTAGGATGGGTTTTGTTAAGTCAACTATCCTTGAAAATAATTTTAGACTTTTTTTAAAATTGTTTAATAAAATTTGTTTACATGGTGATAGGACTAGAGGACTGACCACTACATTTGACTACACATATGTTGCGGTCCCTTTGTATTAATATGTACAAATCATGTAATTAACTTTTTGACTCGTAAATAATCTTAAATGGAAAAAATTTTAACTACAAAGTTTTAGATCTCATCGAGCACTACAACTTTGATATAGAGTGTGTCTCTATCCAAGGTCATTTGAAAAGTTTAAAAATTTGAAATTCAAAACCTGAGAACTTAATTTATATATCTATAACCCTAAACGGTCTCAAACAAAAAATTATCAACTACAACCTTTTAGATCTCGTCTAGATCTACAATTTTGATATAAATCTTGTCTTCATCTTATTTCATTTGAAAATTTGTGCCGTAACAATTTTTAAGGATGGTTGACTTAGTCAACCACCTTTGAAAATGAATTTCAAAGGACGGTGAATTTAACAAAACCGTCCCTAGAAATCATTCATTTTCAGAGGCAGTTGACATAAGCAACCGTCCCGGTTCTGTTAAGTAAACCGTCACTGAAAATATACTTCAGTGACGGAATATTTTCAGTGACGGTTTACTTAATAGAACCATCTCTGAAAATGTATTTTTTAGGGGTGGTTTGTAAGCTACAATGCTCTTAGAGCTAATGTATTTCTAGGGCTGGTTATAAGCTAAGTGCTCTCATAGCTAGTTAAAAAACGGTTTGCTACATATATCTTTTTTGAAAAAAATAGAAGGCACTTGTAAAAATCATTTTTGTACTATTGCGAGAGTCCCCAAGTCCGAGTCAGGAAAGGAACTCCGAATAACGCATGAAAATCCATTAACCCAATACACATATACACAGGTATACTGAGTTGTTGAACAGGTAGGATAGTGGGCTCTGGACTGGCAGGCTGTTCGGATGGCTGGCTGGTTCGTGGCTGGATCATGGATTATTACTGCTGGCTGATTTGGTGTGAGAGAAAAATACTATTCTGGCTGAAAATTTACGATCGTTTACGAGATCCACCGGCCAACCGAACAGGTGGGGTGGTACATGGCCCCACCTCTAGCACCACCATCGCATACTACTCTCAATATAATAATTAGCTAGGACTCTTATGCTCAAGCGAGCGGGGGATAGACAGACCGGGAAGGGAGAGTTAGGGACGGAAATTTGAAAGAAATAAATTTTCATTTTTTTTAATATTAAGTGTGTGTGTATATATATATATATACAGAGAGAGAGATAGAGGAAATTTGGCCTAGGTTGAGAAAGAAGAAATGTACAAACATCGTTGTCATCATAAGAAAAAACACAAGAAGAAAATTTTCCCAAGTATGAGTCAGTCAGCCATGACGTAATCCCCATAGCATATGACTCAAAATTCTGCCATGGCACATATACTATTGCTTCATGTAACATGCATGTGTATGGTTTCTTTTGTCCCTGGTATTATTATGATCAGGATCCTCCCGTACGTTTAGCATGTAGATAGTATCTCTAACCGTATACTATATGCTTATCTTTAAAGATATCATACAGTCTGTTACCCTAGACAAAAATATCTTCTTCTGTCTGGCTCTGCACTTTAAGAATCTTGTGCTGGCCCACGTAAAATATCCCGGCTTCCAGTAAAGCAAAAGTCATAGCCCTGTCCTGAAACATACACAAGCACGCGGTATAAGTTATGCCTTTTTTTTTGCGATGGATATATGATTTACTCCACAGTTTTCTCTTTAGTTTTAAATTATAAGTGAAAAAACAATGCAATTTCATTGAATTTTGTATCAATAAAAGACAGATCCTGAAGGGATACAGTGATCATACAAGCACTCAACATATCGTAATCTTCCGTTGTTACAAATTAAAACATATCACCATCTTCCAAGCTGAGGACTGAACCTGGACTGTGAGCACATTGTGCTGCTAAGACAGTTCTGCAGACAGAGCTGCCTATTATTAGACTGGCTGGGCACTACTAGTTGGCACTAGCATCTTCATGCAAATCAAAGTTCATGACAATGTTAGCTACTAGCCTACTACTAGCTGGGTTTGGAATATTTATTAAGACATGAATCCCAGGGGGAGCTATACTAAGCATTTATAACCCCTTTATAATATCCTAATTACACTATTTGTTCGGTGTCAAGAGTCAAGACTCATCAAGAGGCATTGTCATTAAAATTCGTGCAACTTGGCAAGCTGCTCCTTAACCCAACCTGTGGAGCTTGTGTCTGTGGCTAATTTCTCCATCCCCCTCTCCCAAATGGCAGGGAGAACACCTTGGAATTGGATAATCTCGGGGCCTGAGGTGCTCCTGTAGTCCCGCAATGCAAAGGCCAAAATTATGCAACAAAATTAAAATAAAAGCATATATGTGAGAAAATGTTATGAAATTAACATGAAAGGTCATCGCACGAATTGAGTATAGCTCGGGTGGTTAGATTTCTTGTGGTATATTGCGTAAGATTTTAATTGAGTAGAGGAATATAGTAAGGAAATACGATCAATAGATGCACAAGCACAAGCCATTGCGCCTATTTTGATATGCTTATAATCAGATTAACTTGTTTTCGCCGCAAGAATCGACGAAAATCCCGCCAAACATCCTGTGTTGCGGAAGATTTTTTTGACAGCTTGTGACCCATCGTCCGTGAGATTGAACTGAGATTCCGATTTTACGTATCGCAGCTCCTCGACGGCGGATCTCCTGCCGCACCACACGGTGGCGAGAAGTGTATCCAAACACGTACATTATCTCCAACTCTAAGTCCCAAATGGTACTAATTAATACTAGTAATGGCAAATGTGCGCGTGCGTTGCAAGAAAACATATAATTTGTTGCATGGTCATCTAAAGAATTTGTGGCTTTGAGATTTATTAAACAATCGTGATCTGTTCCAATGTTTTGAAATCAAGCTCTATACCGTCGTTTGATCTGCCTTGGAATTAGACTATGTCTGAGAACGAGTCGCGTACGGAATACCCAAAATGTGAGGACATTAGAGAAGTAAAAAAAAAGACAGAGGATGCTTTTTTAAGCATTAGGTATAGATATAGATTAATGTTTGGGTGCTGATGCTTCCTATACGTTGGGGGGACAGGACAGGAGCACCTGGTACGCCCTGTCAGCAGCTCCCTCCCACAGTCCCACTTGGAACCTCTTCCAAGGTGGTTGCCACGATATGCACGGAGTGTTGGAATGATCTTCCAGCCAATAAGCCCAATGGCCTATTGGGCCTTGGTCACGCGCCCTGATCGGGGGCGCCTAATCCTACATGGTTGGTGGGCCCCGTCACACTGCGCTATATAAAGTGGTGGAGGCCGGCGGCTCATAGTACGAGATTCGCCGTGAGCCACTCCGTCCCACCAACAAACCCTAAGTCCGATCTCAACAGGGTGCGCAGCCAGCGACGGGAAGCCGCCACCGTCATCACCGTCGGCCTCACTGCACCGCCACTGCATCGCCGGACTTTACCAACTCTTCTCCGACCATCGCTGCCTGTGCGCAGAGCTTCACCGACCGAAAGAGATGGCCGGATCCTCCTCGACGGTGCCCTCCGATGGTCTATACACTCCCATCCACTCTCCTCTCTCTATCACTCTGTAGCATGGTTCATTAGGATTTCTACTTGTTCATCCCAAATACAAAGAACCACCCGACTAGATGCTACTCTAGGTGATCTTTGGGATATAACAATGGTATCGGACGCCTGTCTAGTTCGTAGATCTAGATCGGGGACAGGAAAAGAAAAGAGAGAAAATTTGACCGATCCGGATCGGATCGGGAAAGAACAGACCGCAACCCTAACCCTAACCCTAACTGTGATCCCGGATCATCAAGAAAGAAAGGACGGATTGGAAGGGGTTTTCTCCTACCAAGGGATCCCCTGCGCCATCACCTCCGCCTGCCGTCGTCACTGGACGCCACGCGGGATAGGGCACCGTCGCCAAGCTACTCGGCAGCGGCCCGCTCAGCCACGCGAGCGCCGAGCGCGCGACGAAAAGCCCAACGGCGACGCCGGCTTTGCACCTCCAGTCCGCAATCATGGACGGCTGCTGCTCCTTCCATGGCTGGACCGCGAGCGGAGCTGTGAGAGAAAGGGCAGAGGCGAAATGGTGTTTAGGGTTTCAGGGGTGCGGCGGCCACGGCGTTTTGTTTCGCCCGACTCGCGCGGACGACCATCGGATCACATCCGACGGATGGCAGGCACCCAAGCCGGATTAGGCCCAGGCGGGTGGACAGAATCTCGGCCTAGGCCCACGTTAAGGCTCAAGACGGAGAGACCTGCTGCTTATTTGGGCATGAAAAGAAGCGCATGAGAGCAGCGTTTAACAAGCAACTGCCAGGCAGCGCCGCCAGCATCGGGCCGAAATGGCCAAATAAATAGTACAGTCACAGTTTTTTTAATTTTCTTATTTTCCAGAAAACAATTTGATGTATATTAGATGAATTTGAATTGCATTTCGATGCAAATCTCTGTATAATTTTGTCCAACGATAATTTTGTTCGGAGAACAGTACAATATTTTAAGAGTTTCTAGAAAATAGAATTATGAGATTTATTAATGTTTCTGCTGCGTATTTAAAGTTGTTATGGTCTTTTAATTAAATTCGAACCAACGGGAGAATTTGATTTTTAGAGCCAAGAGATAAATATGAGTTGATTATAATATTGTTATTATTCTGACCAACGTTGATTAATGGCAATATTATGATTGTATTATGTTTTTTTGTCATACATTAATTCTATTTCCACCCAACGGTGATGTAGAATTAGTGTAAAATGATAAATTGTATGTTTTAATTTTGATCAACGTTGAAACTAAGGCATGCAATTATTGTTATTATATTATGTTCTCACTTTAAAGAGAAATTATGTTTTCAGGAGGATACTCCTTGATGGTTTATATCAAAGATATCCCAACTCTCAAAGGGGATACCTACATTGAATGGAAGAAAAAGATCGACTTGGCCTTCATCTTGGCTGAGGTTGACTGGGTAGTCAACACACCGTGTCCCAAAGAACCTAAGGCACCGGTGAGGGAGACTGATGAGACTGATGCTGCATGGCAGAACAGAGAGCGGGACTTTGCTCCTGGAAAGATGTCTTTTGACCTTGAACATAGAAAGTGGATCACAGCCAATAAGAAATGTTTGGCTGTGATAAAGAATACAATTGAGCCTGCAATAGTGGGCTCAATTCCAGACTGTGACACGGTCACAGAGTACCTAGAAAGAATAAAAAGTCAGCTCACTGGCTCTTCAAAGACATATGCAACCCAGCTGATCAAGCAGCTGGTGACAGAAAGGTACTCTGGTGGCGGCAGTGGCATTAGAGAGCACATACTGAGAATGAGCAATTTGGCATCTAAGCTCAAACCAATGGATTCGGCTCTCAAAGATGAGTTTCTTATTCATTTGATTTTTGCTTCTTTGCCAAAAGAATTTGACACTTTTGTTGTTAATTACAACATACAGCCCAAGAAATGGGATTTAGAAAAGCTCATATCCATGTGTGTGTAGGAGGAGGAAAGAATAAAAGTTTCACAGGGTGGTACTGTCAACTACCTAAAAGATAATAAGAAAAAAAACTATAATAACAGCTCTTCCTCCAAGTCACTTGGAAAGGGTCCCATGCAACAGTCTCAGAACAAGCAATTCCCAGTGGATAAAGATCAATGTCTTCATTGTAAGGGCAGAGGACATTACAAGCAAAATTGTCCTGATTTCCTAAAGACGATTATTAAAAAGAAATGTGAGAACATTATTACGTTCGTAAATAAATCCTTGTATGTCAAGTTTTCAAAATCTACTTGGTGGATTGATTCAAGTGCAATTATTCATGTTGCTAATTCTTTACAGGGATTCCATTCGATGAGAACTTTGCAAAGAAGCAAAAGTTTCATTAAAGTCGCAAATGGAGTACAAGCAGATGTTGAGGCCGTTGGTGATCTTCCGCTAGAGCTTGCTGATGGCTTCATACTTTTTCTTAGAGATGTTCTTTATGTATCTTCTTTGCAAAGAAACTTGATTAGTGTTTCAAAGTTGGACCGCGATGGTTATGATTGTCATTTTGGAAATGGCAAATGTCAGATATTGTTTAATAATAGATGTATTGGTATTGCCTTCCGACAAGATGAGCTTTATTTGTTATCACTTCGTGAAAATGTGAATTTCGTATGTGGTGTGAATGAGAAAGTATCCTCATCGAACAATGCAAACAGAAAACGAAAGAGAACTCTTAATGTATCGTCGAAATTATGGCACTGTCGTTTAGGCCATATTTCGAGGGAGAGAATAGAAAAACTAGTTAAGAATGAAATTCTTCCTCCACTGGAGTTCTCTGACTTAGAGCAATGTATAGAATGTATTAAAGGAAAGTATGTAAAGAAAATTAAAAAGGATGCCAAACGAAGCACGGGAATTCTACAGATTATTCACACAAACATCTGTGGTCCTTTTCCCGTAAAGAGTGTGGATGGTTATGATTCATTCATAACATTCACAGATGATTACTCCCGTTATGGCTATATTTATCCAATCAAAGAAAGAACAGAAGCGTTGGATAAATTTAAAATATTTAAAGCAGAAGTTGAAAATCAACATGATTTAAAGATTAAGATAGTCAGGTCTGACCGTGGTGGGGAGTACTACGGTCGGCATACCCCATATGGACAAGTTCCTGGACCTTTTGCAAGGTTCTTACAGGAGAATGGTATAGTCGCCCAGTATTCAACATCGGGCGAACCTCAGCAGAATGGAGTAGCTGAAAGACATAACCGTACCTTGATGGATATGGTGCGTAGTATGATTAGTTACTCCACCTTACCATTCAGCCTGTGGATGGAGGCGTTAAAAACCACCATTCATATTCTCAATAGAGTACCAAGTAAGTCGGTGCCCAAAACACCGTATGAGTTGTAGACAGAAAGAGTACCCTCACTAAACCACTTACGTGTGTGGGGGAGTCCTGCTGAGGCTAAAGTATTTAACCCAAACATTGGGAAGTTAGATCCCAAAATAGTAAGTTGCCATTTCATTGGCTACCCAGAAAAGTCAAAAGGTTTTTGTTTCTACTGTCCAGATAGACATACAAAGTTTGTGGAAATGAGACACGCTGTCTTCCTAGAGGATGAAATGATGAAGGGGAGCATGGTAGCTCAAGAAATTGATCTTGAGGAGAAACGGGTGTATGCACCCACTCCGATGGTTCAGGAGCCATTTTTCGAGCTACCTGCTGCTGCTACACCTACATTGCAAGATGTTATGGTGCCAGCACCTGTTGTTATTCCTCCTATGGCAACAACAAATGAGGATGAGGAACCCATGGTTCAGAATCTTACAGAACCTATTGCCACACATGAGGGGGAGCAACAACAGCCTCAAATAGAAAATGTGCCAAATGTGGAGGCCCTTAGAAGGTCTCAAAGAGTTAGAAGATCGACTATTTCTGATGATTATAAAATCTATAATACTGAAGAGTTTCATATGGAGGGTGATCCCACCTCATATGAAGAAGCCATGAGAAGCGAACACTCATCAAAGTGGTTGAAAGCTATGAAAGATGAAATGGAATCTATGAGTTCAAATGGTGTTTGGGATTTAGAACAAATTCCTAAAGGAGCCAAAACAGTAGGCTGCAAATGGGTCTACAAAACAAAATATGACTCCAGAGGGAATATAGAAAGGTTTAAAGCGCGACTTGTGGTGAAAGGTTTTACACAAAGAGAGAGGATATATTACAATGAGATATTTTCTCCAGTCTCATGTAAGGATTCCCTCAGAATTATAATGGCATTAGTGGCACATTATGATTTAGAATTACATCAGATGGACGTAAAGACAGCATTCCTAAATGAAGATTTAGAGGAAAATGTTTACATGGCACAACCAAAAGGTTTTGTTGTAGAAGGAAAGGAAAGAATGGGTTGCCGCCTAAAGAAATCCATTTATGGATTGAAGCAAGCTTCAAGATAGTGGAACTTGAAGTTTGACAGAACAATAAAGAATTTTGGGTTTAAAGAGAATGTTGAGGACAATTGCATTTATGCAAAATTTAAGAATGGAAGATTTATTTTCCTCGTTCTGTATGTGGATGACATTCTACTTACTAGTAGTGATGTGAGTCTGCTGCAGGAGATAAAGAAGTTTTTATCCTCAAAGTTTGACATGAAAGACCTTGGTGAAGCATCATATGTTTTGGGCATAGAAATTCACCGAGATAGAAGAAAGAGGTATTAGGACTGTCACAAAAGGCATACATAAAAAAAATATTAAAGAAATTCAGTATGCATAAATGTAGTCCATCGCCTGCTCCTATAGTCAAGGGCGACAGATATGGGGATTTTCAATGCCCCAGGAACCAGTACGAGCTCGATCAAATGAAAGCGGTTCCATATGCTTCAGCTGTCGGAAGCTTACAGTATGCTCAAGTATGTACGCGCCCTGACTTAGCTTTTGTTACCGGGTTGCTTGGCAGATTTCAGAGTAATCCATGAATGGAACACTGAAAATTGGTAAAGAAAGTCTTACGATATTTGCAAGGTACGAAAGGCCTCATGTTGACGTATAGAAGATCAGAATCTCTCCAATTGGTGGGGTACTCGGATTCTGATTATGCGGGAGATGATAGAAAATCCACGTCAGGATATGTATTCACTCTCGCAGGAGGAACTATTTTATGAAAAAGCTCAAAACAAACTGTCACTACATCGTCCACAATGCATGCTGAGTTTGTAGTATGTTATGAGGCATCGGGGCAGGTGAACTGGCTAAAGAAGTTCATACCCCGTTTGAAAGTGGTTGACGACATCAATAGACCACTGAAGTTATACTACGATAATAATCCAGCAGTACAGTATGCTCACAACAATAGGTCAAGTGGTGCTACCAAACACATTGACATAAAGTATTATGTTGTGAAGGATAGAGTCCGGGATCAAATGATAAGTCTTGATCATATAAGTACCGAAAAGATGCTCGTGGATCCGTTTACAAAAGGCTTACCACCCAACGTGTTCAGAGAACATGTAGCCGGCATAGGTTTAAGGGAAAGCCTATGATTCCTGGACTATAAATGGCCCAAAAGTTAAAGTATCTATTTCATATCAGAGACGTGCATTGTAGCTGTTAAATCTATCGACGATTGGCCGTGATGATGAAACATGCTCTATGCATCATCTGTGAAGGAATGAGAAAGAAGAAAATGATTGAAGTTTAAAGTTTAAAGATAAAAGTAATAGTGTGAGATCAAGGGGGAGAATGTTGGAATGATCTCTCAGCCAATATGCCCAATGACCTATTGGCCCTTGGTCACGCGCCCTGATCGGGGGCGCCCAACCCTACATGGTTGGTGGGCCCCCGTCGCACTGCGCTATATAAAGTGGTGGGGGCCGGCGGCTCATAGTACGAGGTTCGCCGTGAGCCACTCCGCCCCACCAAAAAACCCTAAGTCTGATCTCAACAGGGTGCGCAGGCAGCGACGGGAAGCCGCCACCGTTATCACCGTCGGCCTCACTGCACCGCTACTGCATCGCCGGACTTCACCAACTCTTCTCCGACCATCGCTGCCTGTGCGCAGAGCTTCACCGACCGAAAGAGATGGCCGGATCCTCCTCGACGGCGCCCTCCGATGGTTTGTACACTCCCATCCACTCTCCTCTCTCTATCACTCTGTAGTATGGTTCATTAGGATTTCTACTTTCATCCCAAATACAAAGAACCACTATGCTACTCTAGGTGATCTTTGGGATATAACACAGAGCACTAGGCAGCCATTGCAGGGGAGGGAAGATCCAAGGCAAGGCAAGATGACGTGAGCCCTTTCTCCCGGCCCGTATAGAATCCTACCAGGTGCTCCGTGTTGACCACACCACGGCAGCAGCAGAGATGCAGATCCCGCAGTAGCGGCGCGGCGCCTTTGGTGCTCGGTTCGTCCTCACCCTCCGTGCCTCTGTTCATTCGTGTCCAGAGGGATCGGATGAACAAGCCGAGGAGTGGGAAGAATGGCCAGGGGAAGCGCAGGAGAGGAGGGCTCAGGCGGGTGCTCAGGGACGAGATGACCAGGCTCCGCATCATCTGGAGATGCGTCATCATGCTCCTCTGCTACCATGACTGATGCATCATCGATCCTCTAGCTGCCTCCGCGGTTCTTCCTGGCCATTCTTCTGTGTCTGGTTTTTAATATATATGTATCTTTGATTCCTGTTTGATGTATCTGCAACTTCTGTGTCTGTGTGTGTTGCCCCTGCTACGTCAGTTTTTTACTCCTAAGTCCTACAATGGCAAGGATGTACCGCAAGATGTCAGCATGTATCTTTTTGTGTGTTTGCTCTGTACAAAATGCAAACAAAAAAAAAAGAAGAAAAATACTTGAGTTTTACAGCTATCTTATTACGGTACCTTTTTGGCTTACTCGTTCAGTTTATTTATTTATTTATTATATACGGTTATCTAGCACATGCACTTTGAAGGACAAATCTTCCATGTTAAAAATCCTTGGACCACACAATATAATCAAAGATTTCAAGAGAACGAGATATTTTTTTTTCGAACGGAGTTTATATATAACTTGGGAAGACCAATGTATAGTATTACTCTTTGCGTTCTAAATTAGAAGTCGTTTAATTTTTTTAAGTACTTTAGCTTTACACTGCTATATATATATATATATATATATACATAACAAAAGTTACGTAGAGAAGCTAAAATAACTTATAATTTATAATGGAACAAGCGGTTCTCAACATACCAAGAGAAACTCTGGAAATTGCAATGCTACATGAAGTAGACTAGAGCAACCAAAAGCAGTCCATAACGATTAAAATAATAGCCACCAGCTAGCTAAAATACTGTGAGACTAGTCTATAGAGTAGTCTATAGTAAAAGATACACATAAGCTCATGGACTACCCATAAATAATAATAAAATGTTACTTTTTTTACTCCTACCTCTCTCTTTATTGATCTTGCACAGGATTGCATATGATGAATTTTTTATCTTAGATGGGACCCACCTTGTAAACTAGTTGTTGGCTGAATCATTGTTGAAACAAAGCAGTAGTCATATACTGATAAGGTCCCATGTATATAGACTACTTGGTCCATATATATTGTGGTATGAGAAATGGCAACAGTGCAGTTCCACGTTTTTGCTGTCTGTACATACAGCCATACAGGCTTTCCTTCAGAAGCTGCTACTCCACGAAACCTCTGAGAAGTCAGCCTGTTCGCTTGCTTATATACGATCGTGGATTATAAGCTGAAACAATATTTTTCTCTCGCACCAAATTAGTCAGTAGTAAATAATCCACAATCGTTTACGACGAAACGAACAGGCTGCTGGCTTTTGCTGAGCGTTAGGTGACCTCAGTCATGGCGATTGGCCTTTGCAGGAGACGTTCTCGTCCTTTTTGCGCATGTTATTGGTAAGATGGAGAAATTAATCACCCAAGTCGCAAGGTCCTCTAAAATTCGAAGGGGGGGGACATTTGATTCAAATGGCGATATTGTCCTAGAAATGGCTGAAAATAGGGTAATTTGCAGTGAATGTATCGTGAATAGGATATGTTTATTCCCTAGAATGACTAGGATGCTTCGTGTCATGTAATGCCGTTTAGTATCTCTAATCGTATATTATAGAATTATCTAAAGATATCTGACAGTCTGTTACAGTAGACAAAAATATCTGGTTCTGCACTTTAAGAATCTTTTGCGCTGGCCCATGAGAAAATATCTCGGCTTCAAATGAGGCAAAGTCAGAGCCCTGTCCCGAAAATGTGCATGATACCAGCGCGGCAGTTTTATATTCGTCACTTGTATACCACCACAAAACGTAGGGCTCTAATCCTTCTGTGAGAGACGGAAATGTGAACATCATATATGTATTGATTTGTAGAATCGACCAAGACGACTAGAGGGAACATGAACATGATCCTCTTTTAAAGTTTGGATTGCATTTCCTACTTCCTTATCATTACTGATGCATTAGAAAGAAAAAATAAATTATATAAAAATCAGTAACATCTAATCATCATTAGTGTAATAACCATTGGATCTATTTTTTATTAATATTAATCAGAGCTCTTATATTTGCAAAAAAAAATATAAGTTAATCCCTAAAATTACATTTAAATTATCCATCTTTGTGATTACAAAAGATAATTTAAAATAACTTCTAAAGTCACATTTAAATTATCCACATATACCATTAAAAAAGATAACCCTAATTTTACAAATAAATTACCCCTAATGTCATTAAAAAGATAATCAAAATTTACTGCCATATTTGCATCTAAATCCTCGCATCTACATTATTAAAAACAAACAAAAATAACTCCTTAAATCCACATTTAAATTATAAGACCAAAAACCAGGAAAAAAGCCATTGCCCCCGCGTGACCCTCCACTACCACAAAAAGGATCAATAAATTACCGCTTAACATAAAAAAGAACTACAAAAAGTAATAAGATCAAAATTGGAGAACTGAAGTCTAGAATTATGAAGTCACGACACATAGGCAACAATAAGATCCTCTGCGACGGGCGCGCCTTCCACCTTCTTCGAGGAGCGGTTCAATGGCGCAGGTTGCGGATCCGGCGACGACCCGGTCAGGCCCCCCGCGCACGACCATGCCCTCATCGCACTTGCTGGCTAGCCCAGGCAGTGGTGACCGGGTGGCCAAGGCTGCAGGTGAGGCCGCGCGTCACTTCTTCGCCGTGCTTGTCGCCACGCCTCGGTCAACCTCCTCGATGGTAGTGGTAACCCTAGGGGTAGCGGCGGCCTGAAGGAGGCAGATCAGGTCGAGGCGGATCCCATCGGCAGTGGCTGCCCTAGGGGTTCGCGAATGCCTAGGAGTCCGGACGGAAGAGGTTATCCTCGGCGGCAGCGACAGAGAACTCCGGGAGAAGCAACGGCTATTCCAATGAAGGTGGTTGTCCAATGGGTGGCGGAGGCCTTGGAACCCGGCGACGCGGAATAGGATCCTGTCGGCTCGCGTCTAGTCGGCTAGTTCTGACTGAATGACGATGGATGAAGGTGGGCTAACCGGCAACACGTGACGTCAGTGAAGGGACCATGACGCCTAAGAGGGGGGGTGAATTAGGTAACTTAAAAATCTAACTCTAAACTATGGCCTCTTTTTCTAACCCTAGCTAAACCTATGCAAAAGATAACCTATCTAAATGTGCAACTATGGTTTTGCTAGTGTGTTGCTATTTCTACCGCAAAAGGAGTAATACGATCAATGTAAATGCAGAAGCTAAAGAGCAAGATAGAGATATGCAAGCTCCCATCGATGACTCTAGTATTTTTACCGAGGTATCGAGAAGCGCGCAAGCTTCTCCCTAGTCCTCGTTGGAGCCCCTCACAAGGAATCCCTCGCAAGGGCCAAGCTCCCAGTCGGGTAACTCCGTGGATAGCCTCGGGCCTTCCCCACGCGTGAGTCTCTGATGTGCCTTCCGGCAAGCCTCTCCCGGATGCTCCCCGCCGTCTTCACTATCAAGCTTCCGGCCGAAATGCCACGGGCCTTATTCCCTCCGATACATGGTGGCGGCCACACCACAAACATGGTTGGTGTGATCTCGCAAGAATACAAGCCCCTCCGATGTACAACAATGGTGCTCGCAAGCACCGAGTGATAAGAGATATGCAAATCTCACTAAACACTAGGCATAAACCTAGAGCAAGCGCATAAGCGGTGGTCTAATCAACCTAAGCACTTCGCAAAGCACCTACGCTAATCACCTAATAAAACACTAAGCACTATATAAGTGGATGTCACTAAAATGGTGTATCAACACCCTTGGTATATTTCCTCAGCTCCACACTGCTCAAATGGCCGGTTGGGGGTTGTATTTATAAGCCCCACTAAGAAAGTAGCAGTTGGGGATGAAGTCCTGCTTTTCTGCTACTGACCGGACGCTGATCACGTCCTGACCAAAAGTTTCCCACAAAGATCTCCTTTAGATCCACCCAACTTTAGATTGCGTTGGACGGCAGGTGTTCCAACCATGCCCGGGCCAAATCAGCCAAGAATAGTGGAAGGTTGCGGATAATGAAGTCGTCATTATTCGCACCACCGGCTTGACAGGCAAGCCGATAGCCTTCAAGCCAAAGCCCGGGGTTTGTCTCCCCGGAGTACTTAGGGATATTAGTAGGTGGTCGATACCTTAGCGGGAACATAGCGTTGAGGATGTGTCGACTGAAGGCCTGAGGCCCTAGGAGACTGGGGCTCGGGCTCCGATCCTCGCCGCTGTCGTAGCGTCCGCCACGTCGAGGATGATAGCCGCGGTGGGCTCCTTCCCTCGGGTCACTATAGGTGCGTCTGCGGGCATCGAGGGTGCTGCGGGCGTCGTGGTTGTGGCCGAGACATTGATATATCGGGATTGCAGTGCGCTGCCCGCCGCCTTGCGACGCTTGGTGGACCAATGCGTCCCTGGTGGGGCGCACCGAGGGCGTACGTTGGTTGGTGTTGGGCTCACGTCATTGAGACAGCGAGCTCTCCGCTTGCTGCGCTGCCGCACGCTCAAGTAGCGTGCGAATTTCATGGTGGACCCGACGATCCTCGGCGTCGTGGCCTCTAGAAGGCCATGAAGTAGGGCCGTTGCGGCGGCGATGTTCTGGCTTGCCCAAACGAAGTGAGGAAGGGTTTCACTATCGGCGATGATCCTTCGGTTTATGTCACGGTCCACGGCGCGTGCGTGCCCACCATCTCCGCAGCGCTTGATCTCCTCATCGACCTCCACGTACTCCCGAACAAGCTATTGTCCAGCTTTGTCTATTTCCTGCTTTTGGGCTCTCAGCTGCTCCACCCCTACGTGAGGTGGGGCCGCTGTCCCCCTCTCGGTTGCTGCCGCTGAGGTTGCCTACCAGGGTAGTCTCCTCCATGGAGATGCTTTCGACGTGTCCCTAGGAGGTTTCCGCCATGAAACATTCCCGGAAGGGATGATGGCTCCCCCTACCGGAGTTAGAGCCAGAGTCCAACCTCAGCCCCTCCGCGAGGAGGCCATGTGAAAGGTCCTAATGGCTAGAGGGGGGGGTGAATAGCATAATAAAAATTTCTACAACAACACTTAACCAAATGGTTAGACAATTATGAGGCGAAGCGAATGTTGCGCTAGCCTACTCAAAAATACAAGCCACCTACCACAATTCTAGTTTAGATAGAGTCAATTCACACAAGAGCAATGACACTACCCTATGTTAGTGTGCTCTCAAAGGCTAACTAAAGAGCCACACCAACCAAGCATGCAAGCTCTCACAACTAGCTACACTAAAGAGCTTGTCAACTAGTTTGCGGTAAAGTAAAGAGAGTGATCAAGAGGGTTATACCGCCGTGTAGATGAATGAACCAATCAATCACGAAGATGAATAACAATGATGACCAATCACCTCGGAATCAAATGATGAACACAATGATTTTTACCGAGGTTCATTTGCTTGCCGGCAAGCTAGTCCTCGTTGTGGCGATTCACTCACTTGGAGGTTCACGCGCTGATTGGCATCACTCGCCAAACCCTCAATAGGGTGCCGCACAACCAACACAAGATGAGGATCACACAAGCCACAAGCAATTTACTAGAGTACCTTTTGGCGCTCCGCCGGGGAAAGGTCAAGAACCCCTCACAATCACCACGATCGGAGCCGGAGACAATCACCACCTCCGCTCGACGATCCTCGCTGCTCCAAGCCATCTAGGTGGCGGCAACCACCAAGAGTAACAAGCGAAATCCGCAGCGAAACACGAACACCAAGTGCCTCTAGATGCAATCACTCAAGCAATGCACTTGGATCACTCCCAATCTCACTATGATGATGAGTCAATGATGTAGATGAGTGGGAGTCCTTTGGCTAGGCTCACAAGGTTGCTATGTCAATGAAAATGTGCAAGAGTTAGCCCTTGAGCCGGCCATGGGGCTATAAATAGAGCCCCCATCAAATAGAGCCGTTATACCCCTTCACTGGGCAAAACGCGCTCTGATCGGACGCTCCGGTCATACTGACCGGACGCTGGCCCTCAGCGTCCGGTCGCTCGATGGACGCCACGTGTCATCGCCTTCAAACGCTGTTCGTCAGATTCCAACGGCTGTGAAGCTGACCGGACGCTCCGATAAGACTGACCGGACGCTGAAGCCCCAGCGTCCGGTCGTTTCCAGTAAGCTCCTCGAGGCATGTTTTTTCGACCGGACGCGTCCGGTCCACCTTGACCGGACGCAGCCAACGTCCGGTGCTCAACCCTTAGCCACTGTGCCGTCTGACAGCTCGACCGGACGTAGCCTTTCAGCGTCCGGTCGCTGAGTGACCCAGCGTCCGGTCAGTAGACCGATGCCAGCATCATTTCGATCAACTCCATTTCAGCTCTTACTTCTTCACCCTTGCTCAAGTGTGCCAACCACCAAGAATTTTGCATCCGGCGCAATAGAAAATAGACATTTCATTTTCCCGAAAGCGCCGAATCCCGCCTCGCAAGCTCGGGGGGAGGGAGAGAGGGACCAAAACCCATCTCAACCCTGCAAACACCTTGTGCACATGTGTTAGCATATCTTCACAAATAGTATCAAGGGTGTTAGCACTCCACTAGATCCTAAATGCATATGCAATGAGTTAGAGCATCTAGTGGCACTTTGATAACCGCATTCCGATACGAGTTTCACCCCTCTTAATAGTACGGCTATCAAACCTAAATGTGATCACACTCTCTAAGTGTCTTGATCACCAAAACAAAATAGCTCCTACAAGTTATACCTTTGCCTTGAGCTTTTTGTTTTTCTCTTTCTTCTCTTCAAGTGTAAGCCCTAGATCATCTCCATGCTATCACCATTGTCATGTTATGATCTTCATTTGCTTCTCTACTTGAAATGTGCTACCTATCTCATGATCACTTGATGAACTAGGTTAGCACTTAGGGTTTCATCAATTCACCAAAACCAAACTAGAGCTTTCACCATGGAGGGATTCTGTAATGCTTTCGATCATCCCTATGAACTCGTTGTTCGCGGGGGACGGGATCGTGCGTTGTGCCACAAGGTGGCTAACAATCGTCGCGGCGTTGCGGAGACCGAATGGAAGCGCCATCAGGGCGCTCCGTGCGGAGTGTTCCAGAGAGAGGGTGAGGCAGAGTGGGTCCTCCCTGGACGGTTGTGGTCCAAGGGAGATGCCAGGCTAGCGCTCAAGCCTCCCGTAGTTGAAGTTGAAGGAGGGGAGAGACTGGACGGCGGTGTGGGCCAGCGCCAACTCTCCTCCCAGCTTGACGATGAAGTCCATGTCACCGAAACACACGTGTGCACCTGGGACCCAGCTGATTGCATGGTTAGCCATCTAAGGCCTGATTTGGAAAGCGCAAAGGCCCCTAACTGGTGCGCCAATTGTCGATGTTTCGAACAAACACCAGCTAGTAAATTTATAATTGTTGCGCGTTACGCCCGGGTGGTGCACTAAAGGACACAAGGTTTATACTGGTTTGGGCTGAATGTCCCTACATCCAGTCTACTGCTGCTCATGTTATTAGTACCAAAAAAGGTTCGTAGTAGGGGGTACAAATGGTCGAGAGAGGGAGAGGTCCTAGGTCTCTGATGGAAAGGTCGAAAGGGTGCCAAGAGCTCGGTCGCTGCTTGATTGTATGCGTGATGTGTTGTGTGTGTTGAACTGATCCATCAAGAGTCGGTCCCTTTAGTGGGGGGCCCTGCCCTCCCTTTTATAGACCAAGGGGGGAGCAGGGGTTATAGATGGGAGAAAGGGGAAAATGCCAAAGGTATAGAAGGTCCTTTGAGGGAGCCGGGTCTTCCTTTTTCCTTGTGCCTGCCCTGCTTAACACGGCAGGCTGTGTCAGAGGTGGCGTGTTTGTTGATCCTCGTAGGTCATGCCCTGGCCTCATTTAGCAAGTGGGTGTGTCCCATCCTACGCTGGCGGACGGTGTGGCATGCCGGAGAGCCAAATTGTGACCCCTCGGGAGTAATAGGGGAAGTGACCATACGTCCATCACTGTAGATGATGTGATTTCTATCTTGGACCATGGTGGCTGTCGTATGCCTATGTTAGTATCCATACCTGAGGACTGAAGGCGGCGCCTACTACACTGTGGGACAAAAGTCGGCGCCTACAATACTATTCGGGCACTGTTACATCGGAAGGGGCTTAAAGCGCCCGTCCCATCGTATCCTGATGGTACCTTCTAGCGGCGTGCATGGCATGGTCCTCGGTACTGTGTTTGACTCAAATGTCCTATTGTACCTTGTGCTTGCCATCATGAAGGAGTAGGGTGCAATCATCGAGTGAGGCGGAGCCCGCCCTCGGACGTCAAGCGAGGTGGAGCCCACCCTCGGATGTCGGGCGAGGTGGAGCCAGCCCCTAGCCATCGGGCGAGGCGAGCCTACCCTTGGACGTTGGGCGAGGTGGAGCCAGCCCTCGAACGTCGGGCGAGGCGGAGCCAACCCCTAGCCATTGAGTGAGGCAGAGCCCACCCTTGGACGTCGGGCGAGGTAGAGCCAGCCCTTAGCCATCGGGCGAGGCAGAACCAATCTTCTGTCGTTCGGGCAAGAAGCGTAGTAGTGTTCTTGTCTGACTAGAAGCATCAACGTTCGATGGTTCTTAGTCCCACCTCATTGGGTACCCTAGTATTAGGTCCTCGACACTAGCCCCCGAGCCCCTGGGTGATTCGGATAGAATCACCCGGAGGGTATTTCGATTTGCCAGAGGGTGCGCGCGAGCGCACCCATTGGGTGTAGCCCCCGAGCCCTCGGGTGATTCGGATAGAATCACCTAGGGGGTATTTCGATTCACCAGAGGGTGCGCGCAAGCGCACCCGATGGGTGTAGCCCCTGAGCCCCGGGTGGTTCGGATAGAACCGCCTATGGGGTAATTTCGGATCCTTCACGGTAAGGCTGTGGGATTCGGTTTTTGTTAGCTGGATAGTTTTAAGGGAACCCTGGTATCCCGTTCACGAGGATTTCATCTAGGGTCAGCCTGGTTGGGACTCGATTGTGGATCGAGACCCCCTACTGCTCGTATACCAAACTCCAGGTCGCTTGCGGGCCCATCCCTCATTGGGACGGTCGTCGAGACTGTTGGGCTAGCCCTTAGACCCGTATTCCCTCGGTGGGAAAAAGAGTCCCGGTCTGCCTAGGGAAGGTGAACTGTCCGACGCGATTTTGGTGGGAAAGGATAGGGATCACGGGCGCATATCCTGAGACATGACACGATGGAGTGTCGTGGTAGGCTCAGAGATCGAAGTGGACGGTTGCCTTTCTCGCATCCGTCGCCCCTATAAAACCATGGGGTTCGCCCCCAGGGTTTCGTACTTCGCCTTTTCACCTTCGCATTGTCAACCTCCACCGCCAATCGCTAGAGCCTCCCGCACTCGCATCGCAGCCGCCGTCAAGCTCGCATCCGCATTGCAGCCGCCATCGAACTCACATCTGCCCCCTCCCAGTCGTTTCAATGGAGCCGTGGAGTGGATCCAGCATCACCCCTCATCACCTGGAGGGCCTCGTTTGTCATGGCCTTTTCCGCCCGCTGACCGCCACCGAGGAGTGGTGGTTGCCTGGTAATGAGGACATGCCATTGCTGCCCGAAGGGTATGTCGTGTCCTTTGCTCACTTCCATGAGCGGGGATTCGCCATACCTGCTCACAAGTTCCTTCGGGGGCTGTTGGATTACTACCAGGTGGAGCGGTAGCACCTTACCCCCAACGGGATCCAGTACATGGCGGTGTTTGTCGCCCTGTGTGAGGGGTTCTTGGGGATTGATCCTCACTTCAACCTATGGCGGCATCTCTTTGCCGTCAATCTTCTGAAGAAGCGGGTCAGCAAGCAAGAGCTGCATGCACCGGTGGGATGCATCGGCATTCACCTCTGCAACAACCGAGCAGAAGCGTACCCGTTAATGCGTCTGTCGACCTCCAACATGGGGTGGCATTCGCAATGGTTCTATGTCAAGGATGCCGCCGCCGCCTCCCTACCAGTTTTCTCCGGGCGCATCATTGAGGAGACCCCGAGGTCGTGGAAGTGGGGCGTCCCGGTCAAGGAAAAGAAGAACCTCAACGACCTTCTTACTGCCCTCCAAACTTTGAAGGACAGGGGCATGAAGGGATCGGGGATCATTGGCGCTTACCATGCGAAGAGGGTGGTGCCACTGATGGCGTGCGTGCTTCCCCTACACCAGATGGTGCCCGGGGCGTCATTTGAAGGGACGGTGCTTGTCGGCGAAGCGCTCCCTCCCTCCAAAGTGGCGCAGCGCTTCAAGGAGGTGATGGAGCCTTCGAAGGACACTGCTGGCGTCGTCCTTGATTTTGTGTTTCTAGTGCCGGGGCATCCCCCAATGTGGCTGAAACCGGGGTTTATTGACTTCGTAAGTTTTCTTTCTCCATACTCCTTTTTTACTTGAATTTCTGACCCCTTGTAGCTGACCTTGGGATGGCGGGACCAGCAGAGGGCACTGTTCTTCAAGGAAAGCCCAGCTCCATTGCTGAAGGGTCAGACCCTAGCGAAAGCGAACCATATTGCACGATCTTCTATGCTCTGCCATCCTGGTGGTCTGTGATGACCTATAGGTGGCGCAATAGGAGGGGACTAGCTCCCTTATGACTCATGCCGCTGGTATCACAGCGCGGGTGGGCCAGCTTGAGGAGGATGCCTTTCACACCGGGATCACCCAAGCCTTCACTGTCGCCCGTTCTCATTATGATCGGGAGATCAACTTGGAGGTAATGAGCCAAGGCTTCACGCCTAGTTATGAAGACCCCGAGCTGGACGAGATTGAGAAGGCGGTGACTCCTATTGCACGGAACCTGACGAACAGGCTAAAAGACATGGTTCTCCCTTGGAGGAAGTAGTTAGTTAAATAAGTTTATTAAATATTTATCTGTAATATGTGGACAAGTGTCGGTACTTTCATGTCCGAAAATAGATTCGTGACTTTGTTTCGCAATTTCATTTCGTTTGTTTGATCTTACCTTTTCCCCTTTTTTGCGATGAAAAAAGATTTATGCGATCCGACCCTTCCGATCGTTAAGACTGTAGGGCCCGAGGTGTTCTGAGGAAATTTTGATTGTGCTCGTGAGCAAAATTACCATAGCCGTCTGGGCGTGGGCTTTTTGCGGTCTTACCTATCTGTTCCCCCGAACCTTGCTGCCAGTCTCAACGCGAGGAAAAGGTCTGATGTAATGACTATTTCAAAAAAAGAAAGGAGGTACTCATACCTTTGTTAGCCCCTGAGTGAGATCCAACCCCTTGCGGTCGCTGGGGCTGGATGTTACTGGAGACCAGAGCGAGGGTAGCGAACTTAGTCTTTCACGTACCCTTTACTTGGGATTTTGGCGATCACTACGTGACCATGCATTTTGGTCTTATTACTGGCCCGGCCTTCCCCGAGCCCTCGCGCGTGGTGGGGATTCGGTCAAGGGTCGGCTCATTTTGTGACTGTCACCCCGTCCGTGGTTTCTGTAACCAGAGGGGTTAAGGCGATGTCACTTGCCTCGACGACTCAAGTGACGTGCTTTATGAGCTCGCTAACGGGGATGTTCGGATAGAATCCGATCCTGTTTGCTTTGCAAAAGGGTTGGCAAAGCCCTCGGGTGGCGTTCCATTGCTCCTTGACCCGCCTTCCAATAGATTCCCCCAATGGGGATTCTATGGGCTCGGCTAGAGGCTGGATTGAACTAGAAGGTTGAGATGACCCTTCCTGCCTTAATACGGGTTGGGCAAAGGCCGTTGAGGCTCATCTGCTTTTTTTCTCCCCTAGCTCTTGTTGGACACGAGGCGACCTTAGACCCTTCGTGGGTTAGCCTTTGAACCTCGGTCTCTCGATCATGGATCGAGCGGCTCGAGCCCCCGAGCCCCTTAGGGTCTGTTAGGGGCTAGCCGTGTTTCGCGCGTTACCTCATCCTCGGTTTCCACAATCAGAGGGGCTAAGTTGACGACACTTGCCTCGATGGCTCGAGTGTCGTGCTCAATGAGCTCGCTAACGGGTATGTTCGTGTGAAATCTGGGTCCATCATTCGCTGACGGGGTCGGCAGAGCCCTCATGTGGCATTTCACTACTTCTTAACTCGCCTCCCGACAGATGCTTGGGCCGTTTGATAGGCTCAGGTGGCCCATTGGCCTCTCCTCGACAGAGATTCTATGGGTTTGGCTCAGGGTTAGAATCGAACGAGAAAGGTCGAGATGTCCCTGTCCGCTTTTGAGCGGGGTCGGGCAAGGCCGCTGGGGCTCATCTCGGTTTTCCTCCCTTGGCTCTGTTTGACGCGAGGCGGCCTCGAGCCCTTTGCGGGCCGGCCTTCGAACCTCGGTCAGTCACTGCTCATGTTGAATGAGGTGGCTACTGCTTTGTGACGCGACACGAAGTGTTGAGATGCAGCAATTTGCATATGCAACATTTGGATGATGGGATTAATGTGCGTTTTAATTGAAATGAAAGTGGGGGTCAGTAACGTTACCTCGGTGGCATGAGCGACGAGAAGCTCTTATCGGACATGTCCATGCAGGGTTTGAGTCCGACGTTTGCGACGAGGTTGGTGTAACCTGCATAAGCATTGCCATTTTTCATTTATGTCTCTTGGCGGCGATCCGAGCCATTCGATTGATTTAGGCAACCTGATAGCTTCTCCTCGAAGGAGATTCTATAGGAGGACCCCCCCAAACCCTTCTCGGGAAGGTGGGAGCTAAAGCTTGTGGTGCGGGGAACTATGAATTCGATTATGCTGGTGAACAAAAACAATGTAGCCATCGGGGCGTAGGGTCTGTTGGTTCATCTAGTTGTATTCAAAGTTTTATACCCACACGCCGTGCTTCCAGTTTTAAACGTAAGGAGGGGTCGGGCAAGGAGGATATCTGAATAGGTAGACACTCTCGACAGCCCCCGAGCGATGTTTGTGCCCCTACCGTTGCTGGGGTTAGAAACTCGGTAATGAAATTAACACGCAAAGTAAGAAGGCAGAGGAGCTTATCTTTTAGTGGTTCATTCGCTCGTTGTTTTACCTAGGCCGTCCGATCGACCCAGGAGGCTGTTGGGCCCCCCTGGATGGGGGTTCAGTTGTCGAGTCATTCCATGGTCTTGCCTAGGGAAGCAGAGAGTCGCCTACATGTGGGTGCACCTTGATTCTCACGCCCAGCGCACGGTAGTGGTGGGCCATGCCCAAGCAACATCCTATTTTGACCAGGCGATGTCTCGTCGACTAGAGTGCATCCCGTCGATTCTGGCGCATCCCCTCGGGTTCTCGTCGGCATTGATTTCCCATCTACATTGAATAAAGGAAGGAAGAGAGTTTTCCGCCCCAACCTTTTGCCTTTCCTCAGCCACCGCGCCTCTTCCTTAAATAGGGAGGGGGAGGGAAGTTCTCATCCCATTCTCTCACCTATTCTTGGGCCGCTACCTCTTCTCCTTCCTTTCCACCAAATGCATTCATGCGTCACAGCGGGTCCTAAGTGAGAGAGGTAATGCCAGGGAGAGAAAAACTCATAGATCCGCCATGAATCCAGAGCGCGATGTCGAGCTGGAGGTCATCCAACATAGATGAGATGGTGCAGGCCGCCTTTGCTAAGAAGGGGCCACTGTTGTCGAAGGAGGAGGGGCACTAGAGGGTGCCGAGCATCGTCGGCTTTGCCGTCGTTCGTTGCAGCCTCTCCTCGGTGGGAGACGCCCCTCGCCCAGACGCTGTTGTCAAGGTTGTGGCTGATGATGATGGTGTGGTCCCTGGACACCCTGGCGGAGGCGCCATTATTGGGGTTGTGGCTGATCACGATGGCGCAGTCCCTGGACGCCCCAGGGAGGGCACCACAGTCGCCGATGTGGTGCTCGATGTTGCAGATGATGGTGCCTTCAAGGATCCCATGGAGCGGTAGGGCGTCACCGATGGAGAGCATGGCATGGCGACCGTAGCAGTACTTGTAGTAGGGCTAGTCGGAAATTGTAATCGAATAAGTTTAAGGGGAGCCCCCGAGTGAACAGCCTTTTGTATTTATGAATACATTAGTCCTTTTTGTGATGGGATCACTTTGTAAGCAATGAATTTTGTGCGAAAAAATGAATAAGTTTTCGACTTTCGCTACGGCAAATAGCTTTTTAGCTTCCTCTTTTTTTGTAGAAGAGGTTTCGGTGCCTTCCGACCCTTCCCATGGTCCAGGTCACAAAATCTAGGAGTGTAGGTGAATCAATTCTGATCAAACTGGTGAGCAAGGAGATCGTAGCCGCTGGGGCATGGGTTTCCCATAGTCCTACCAATTATACTCAGAATTTGTTCCCAAAATCTTAGCCCTTAGAACTTGTTATGAGAAGAATGGAAAGCTTAGAGAATGTTTGCAAAGGTAACATGGGAAGTGTTTGTAAGATAAATGTACTTGTATCACTTATATCAGCCCCCAAGTGAGGTCCGACCCCTCACAATTTGCAGGGGTCGGATGTCACTAAAGATCAGGGATTTCTGAAGACAAAAAATGATAAGAGAAAGTATGTGTTTATTAAGGGTAAAAATGACGTAGCTGCTCAATGTTCCAGGCGTTGGTGAAGACCTCGCCGTCAATGGTTTTCAACTTGTAGGCGCTTGGCCGGAGTACTTCCGCGATGACGTACGGCCCCTCCCAGGGCGGGGAGAGCTTGTGGCAGTCCTTGTTGCTCTGTATGAGGCGGAGGACAAGGTCCCCAACGTTGAAGGCTCAGTCCCGCACCCGTCGGCTGTGGTACCATCGCAACGCCTATTGGTACTTGGCCGAATGGAGGAGGGCGATGTTGTGGGCTTCGTCTAGTTGGTCCATGGCATCTTCATGGGATGCCTTGGCTCCCTGTTCATCATATGCTCTGATTCTTGGCGCTCCATAGTCGAGGTCCATCGAGAGGACAGCCTCGGAACCGTAGACCATGAAGAAAGATGTGTAGCCGGTGGCCTGGCTGGGAGTTGTCCTTAGGCTCCAGAGCACCGCAGGGAGCTCGGTGACCCAGCATGCGCCGAACTAGTTCAACCGATTGAAGATCCTAGGCTTAAGGCCCTGTAGGAGCATGTTGTTTGCGCACTCGACCTGCTCGTTCATTCGAGGGTGCACGACGATAGCCCAATCAACTCGGATGTGTTGTTCATCGCAGAATCGAATGAATTTCTTGTCGGTGAACTACGTGCCATTATCTATGATGATGGAGTTCGGTACTCCGAAGCGATGGATGATGTCGAGGAGGAACAACATAGCTTGCTCGGACTTTATCACGGAGATCGACTGAGCTTCGATCCATTTTATGAACTTGTCTATGGTGACAAGCAAGTGGGTGTATGTCGATGGGGAACCCTACGGGCCCCCATAGACCGTACTATAGGGAAGTGGACCTTGGTAACAAGGCCCACAGCCTAATCGCCAAGAAGAACACGGAGCAAAGCAACGTGCAAGACCAAAACTCCAATTCGGACTATACAAGGAAAGGCGCCCGAAGCATAGCTTAGGACTCTGACCTTGTATTCGAGTAGAACACAAACAACTCCTCTCAGCACCTGGACTATAAAGGGCTGGTGAGGAGATCCCTTGTAAAGAGGGAACACACCCAATACTCAAAGCAATACGACGCAAATAGGCTAACGCCGAACTGGACATAAGGTTATTACTCGGCTAAGTCGAGGGCCTAAACCAGTATAAATCGTGAGTCTCTTTGTGTAACCGCCGAGTTCCACTATTCGCCGAAGCCCAAACAACTGTCCTAGGTACCCCCGTGGCAGGCTATTGGTGGTAAAACATCGACAGCTGGCGCGCCAGGTAGGGGCTTTCGATGAATTTTTTCTCGAGCTCGGCGGACCTCGACCTCAAGATGACTTATTCGACGGGAACAACCTTCGTCTTTGGATCCTGGATCTAGCGAGGCAGGCGGCGACAGCAAGCTGCATACCCATCTTTGAGAAGAAAAAGAATTCGACGACAAGAACAATCCCGTCGAGCAAGAACTCGCCAAAAAATGATGAAACTTTCGACTTCGAATCCAACTCGGAGAGGAGAAGAAAGCGGATATGAAACTGATTCTGAGAAGGATATGGAGTATGACTCAACTCGGACAAGGAGATGAAGCGCAATTCCGACTCAGACAAGGAGATGGAACACAACCCCAATTCGGATGCAATTTTCAAAACAAAGGAGCCACACCTAATTGGACTCGAAGACACAACAATGATCGTGAAGGAATACAACCCGTACGACTCTAGAAAGAACTCGAGAACGTACGAACTATACAACACGGCATCAATCTACCAACACTTTACCCAAGACAAGATGAACTCAGCAAGAAAAATACTCCTGGAGGGAGCACAAGAAGGGATGATCATGACAGTTACCCCACAAGACTGTGTGGTGCATTGGCCGGGTTCTTTCACCTCGAGCAAAGCCCAGACTGGTACGTACATTGAAGAATTACCTTATCAAGAGGGAAAAGAACTCAGATCCAGCTCAGAAACTACCGACAGCTCAACCAAACGAAGGATGAAGTACCATACAAGAAGAGCTCGGAAGAAGTACACTGTATACATGGTGGAGCAGTTAGAACAACCTTTGGAACCACCACAGATACCACATATAAAATCTTCAGACGAATCAGAAGGCAACATCTCGCTGGATGAGAAAAGCGACAACAACAAAAATGATGAGCAAAGGCTAGCAAGACTAAAGAAGAATAAATTGAAGCCTAGAAGAAGGAACAGGGCTAAACAAAGGAAGCAAATCTGGAATAAGTACAAGGCGGAACTAACGGAATACAACAGAAAGAAGACGGAAAGAGAAGCCACAAAAAATACAAAAACGAAAAGAATTAAAGAATTAACAAAGAAGTTGCACACCCTCACGAATAACGGAAAAACAAAGGAAGATCAGAAGAAAGAAGTCGGGGGATCAGAAAAACAACCCGGCGAAGAAGTTCCACAGGAGCCACAAGGAGAGCAACCACCCAAAAAATCAAGCTTTCAAAGGCTAGGACCAGTAGAGAGTGCTGATGTTAATGGAAGGCAGGAACATTACTTAAAGCAACAAGAAAGAGGCAAACCAGAATTGAGCCAACACTACCAGGAAATATCAAGAAGATTTGACAAAGAAGATGACTACGGAGAGTCCAAGTTTAAAGAAGACAGGTCTTATTACAGAAGGGCAAGATCGCCATACTACGAAAGAACAGAACCATACAACAGATTCCCTTGTTTCGCAGGAAGACTACAAACATTGAAGCTACCACACAAATTTAAACCAGCAAATCATTCCAAATACGATGGCAAAGTAGAACCAAGACAATGGCTAAGAGTTTGTTCCCAATCTATTGAGTTAGCCGGAGGAGATGATGACATCAAGGCTCTATTTTTTCCCAATGGCCCTCGAGGCAATGCCACTACAATGGTTTGACAAATTGAGGCCAAGATCAATTAGATATTGGGAAGACTTGCAAGAAGCTTTCTGCCACAACTTTGCAGGCATTATTACCCATCCAATGACCACAGCCGAGTTGAAAGGAGTAAGGCAAAGGAGAGGAGAAAGTCTAAGGGAATACTATAGAAGATTCAGAGAATTCAGGGCTCAAGTCCACAACATTACCATCAGAGAAGTGATAGAAGCCTTTGCAGAAGGAATCTTAGCAAACTAACAATACAAAGACTATTTCAATGAGAACCCAAGAACAAATGAAGATTTCAAGAGGGTTGTTGAAAAGCTGATTTCATCAAAAGAAAGAACCCAGCATCAGTTTGCTAGGGACAACCCAAAAAATAGGAGACTTGATTACAGACAGCAAGACAAAAGGCCGAGGCAGGACAACATGGTGGCAACCACAGACAACAAGAGAAGATACAATGACAACAACAACGGTGGCAATTACAATGGAAACTACAACAATAACAACAACAGTAACAATAGTGGGTACAATAGTAATAGCAACTATCGGAGCAACAACTACCGAGGAAGAGCGTCGGAAAACATAGAGAACATGCCATGTCACATACACCCAGGAACCAGACACAAGTTAGTTGAATGCAGCACTTTTCAGCGGCAATTCATGAAGAGAGAAAATAGGAATCAAAACAACTCAGAGCAAAAGCAAGAAGAATCCGAGAAGGAGGAAAAGAAAGCTGAAGGAGATTATCAAGAACCCAAACGCCAATTAGCGGTAATATTCTCAGGTGTTCCTAACACACGAAGTAAAAGGCAAGAGAAATTAGCTCACAGAGCCATCATGGCAGCTGAACCAGCCACCCCAAGGTATCTAGATTGGTCAGAGTACCCCATCCACTTCACAAGAGAAGACCAATGGACCAGTGCAGCAAACGTAGGATGCTACCCATTGGTACTAGGTCCAACTATCGTAGGAGTGGCAGTAACTAAAGTACTCATCGACGGAGGAGCCGGGCTCAACATAATTTTCGCAGATACTCTTAGAAGGATGAATCTGGATTGTGAAGGACTAATGACACCAACAAGCACACCATTCTATGGAATAGTACCCGGCAGAGCAGCTATGCCACTCGAACAGATAACCCTACCAGTCACCTTTGGCACATCAGACAAATACCGGATCGAGTTCATCAAATTCGAAGTTGCAGACTTTGAATCATGCTACCACGCAATACTTGGGAGACCAGCTTTAACAAAATACATGGCAATGCCACACTATCCATACCTACTACTCAAGATGCCAACAACAAAGGGTTTATTATCATTGAAAGGAGATCTAAAGAAAGCACATGATTGTGATGTACAAGCAGTACAAATATCTGAAAGATTACAAGACATATAGGAAGGAAAGGAGATTGCAATACTAGCCAACGAAATGAACCCGGATGAGATTCAAATACCGGCTAAGAAGCCAAGCAACTTTGCACCACCAAAAGAAGCTGCTACCAAGACTATTGACTTGTTAACTGGTGACCTAGAGAAGACGGTAATCATCAGTGCAAATCTCGATCCCAAATAGAAACTCGCGCTCACCAACTTTCTTCGGGACAACAAAGATATCTTCACTTGGAAGCCGGCCGACATGCCAGGGGTCCCAAGAAAGTTGGCTGAGCACATAATTGATGTGAACAAAGGGTCCAAACCCGTTAAGCAGAAGCTACGAAGATTCTCTCCTGACAGAAAAGCATTAATCAAAAAAGAGATCACCAAGCTTATGGCAGCGGGATTCATCAGAGAAATAATCAACCTGAATTGGCTTGCCAACCCGGTACTAGTTGAGAAGAAGAATTCAAAAGAATGGCGCATGTGCATGGACTACACAGACCTCAACAAACATTGCTCAAAAGATCCATATGTTCCACCAAGGATTGATCAAATCATCGACTCAACAGTAGGATCAGCTCTATTATCCTTTCTAGATTGCTATTCAAGCTATCATCAAATATCGCTAAGAGAAGAAGACCAAAGCAAGACATCGTTCATTACACCATTTGGGGCATATTGCTACAAATCAATGCCTTTTGGGCTAAAGAATGCAGGAGCAACATATCAAAGAGCAATTCAAACTTGTTTGGGGAATCAAGTCGGAAGGAACGCAGAAGCATACATTGACGATGTGGTAATCAAGACAAAAGAACCCGGATCATTGATAGAAGACCTCGAGGAGACTTTCAAGAATCTAAAAGCATGGCAGTGGAAGCTAAACCCCACAAAGTGTGTTTTTGGGGTCCCATTAGGACAACTACTCGGATTTCTAGTCAGCAACCGAGGAATTGAAGCAAGTACAAAGCAGGTTAAAGCCATCACAGATATGAAACCTCCAAAGAAAGTTAAAGACATAAAGAAGCTTACAGGATGCATGGCAGCACTCAACAGATTCATCTCCCGTCTAGGAGAAAAAGGGCTACCTTTTTTCAAATTATTGAAAAAGGCAGGAAATTTTGAATGGATAGAAGAGGCAGAAGAAGCATTCCAAAAGTTAAAAGAATACCTGGCATCATCACCAGTAATGACATCACCAAAAGGCAAAGAGGACATGATGCTATACATTACAGCAACCAAGAACGTTGTCAGCACAGCAATTGTGGTTGAGAGAGAAGAACCCGGACATGCTTACAAAGTGCAGAGACCAGTCTATTACCTAAGCGAAGTACTAACAGAATCAAAAGCGAGACACCCACACGTGCAAAAACTACTTTATGCAGTGTTGATATCATCAAGAAAGCTGAGACATTATTTCCATGAACACAAGATTACAGTGGTAACCAATTTTCCACTTCAAGACATTCTACGCAACAAAGATGCGACAGGTCGGATATCAAAATGGGCAGTAGAACTCGGTGCTCTCAACCTAGACTTCAAACTAAGAACAGCAATCAAATCTCAAGCGTTATCCGACTTCATTGTTGAATGGACATAAATCAGTCAAAAAGAACCCGAACCAATACTTGATCATTAGAAAATGTATTTTGACGGCTCCCTAAAGTTAGGAGGAGCCAGAGCAGGAGTGCTATTCATATCACCAGAAGGAAGACAGTTAAAGTATGTGCTACAAATACTTTGGCAGGCAACTAACAATGAAGCAGAATATGAAGCATTAATACATGGTCTAAGAGTTGCAAGCTCACTTGGGATCAAAAGGCTACTTATCTACGGTTATTCAGCTGTAGTAATCAATCAAGTCAACAAGGATTGGGATTATACAAAAGACAATATGGATTCATACTGTGTAGAAGTCAAAAAATTGGAGAAAAATTTCCAAGGGCTCGAAATCCATCATGTACTAAGGGATTCCAACTTTGCAGCAGATGTGCTAGCCAAACTAGGATCAGATAGAGCAAAAGTACCACCTGGTATATTTGTAGATGAACTCATAGCACCATCTATCAAACAACCTAGGAACACAGAAAAGGAGAAGGAGACAACATATCCAATGGAAATAGATCAAGCAGAAGAACCAGACCAATCAAGATAGATCATGGTCATACAAAATGATTGGAGACAAACATACATTGATTTTATCAAAGAGAAGAAACTACCCGAAGACAAAGCAGAAGCAACCCGGGTTATACGAAGAGGCAAAAACTACGTTCTGGTGTGAGACAAACTATACAAAAGAGCAACAACATCTGGAGTACTACTTAAATGTGTTCCAACAGATAAAGGAAAGGAAATCTTGGATGAAATCCACTCAGGATGTTGTGGAAATCATGCAGCCTCTAGGACACTGGTCGGCAAAGCATTTAGAACCGGGTTCTATTGGCCAACAGCACTCAAAGATGCAGAAGAATTCATCAAAACATGCAAGAATTGCCAAATGTTTGCCAGGCAATCACATGTGCCCGCTCATAATTTGATATGCATACCACCAGCTTGGCCGTTCTCATGCTGCGGGTTGGATCAAGTAGGACCACTCAAAAAAGCAAAAGGATGCTTCGAATACATATTTGTGGCAATCGACAAATTTACAAAGTGGATTGAGTATAAACCTTTGGTCAAATATAGTGCAGAAAAGGCAGTGGAATTCATACAAGACATCATGCATAGGTTCGCATGCCCAACAGAATAATCACGGATCTCGGTTCACCATTTACAGCAAGAGAATTTCAATACTGGGCAAAAGATTGTGGGATAGAAATCGACTTTGCATCAGTAGCACACCCACAGGCCAATGGACAAGTCGAAAGAGCAAATGGACTCATATTACAAGGCTTAAAACCAAGATTATATGAAGATTTGAAAGATTATGGTGGAAAATGGATCGATGAACTACCAAAAGTAGTTTGGTGTTTAAGAACCCAGATCAGCAGAGCCACCGGCTACTCACCGTTCTTTCTGGTCTATGGATCAGAAGCAGTACTACCAGCCAACTTGATATGGCTATCTCCAAGAATAGAACAATACGAAGAAGGCGAAGCCGAAGAAACAAGGCGGTTAGAAATTGATTCAATAGAAGAAATAAGAGATAGTGCAATAATCCAAAATGCAAGATATCAGCAAGGACTACGAAGACATTATGACAAAAGTACTCAGCCCCGATCACTAAAGCCAGGGGACTTAGTATTATGACTAATCCAGAAGAAAGATGGACGACATAAACTACTCAGTCCATGGGAAGGACCCTTCATTGTGAAAAACACAACAGGACCCGGCACATACGAGTTGATGACTCCAGATGAAATACCAGTGAAGAATACTTGGCATATCAGCCAACTCAAAAAATTCTACAATTAGTACAACATATTGTACTCAAGCTTCAAGAGAAATAAAGCAGAAATTCTTCAAGAAGAACGACTTCAAATATATAAGCCCTGTCCAACGGACAGAACCAACCCGTAATCAGGTTGGGGAAAAAGGGGCTTCCCTGTTAACAGCCAACCCGGAAATGGTTGCGCTACACGGGCAATTTTGTCACTCAACCATATGGAGATGGTTTGACTGACGGCCAACGGCCAAATAGCTTCTTGGGTAAGGAGACCCAAGCTAACATTTGTCACTCTACCATAAAAAGAGATGGTACGACTGATAGCCCTGTCCAACGGACAGAACCAACCCATAATCAGGTTGGGGAAAAAGGGGCAGCCCTATAGACAGCTCAACCCGGAAACGGTTGTTGCTAAATGGGCGCAATCGCTTACCCCAAGAGCTGGTACGATTGCTTACTTACCCTGCAAACAGTCAACTCGGAAACGGTTGTGCTATACGGGTCCGATCGCTTACCCCAAGAGCTGGTACGATCGTTTACTACGCCCAACAAGCGGCGCTATCTACAAAAACAACTTGGTCGCCTACCCCAAGAGCGGTACAACTGACTACTTCGCCCAAGGAGCGGCACAAGCACTACAACAACCCGGTCACCTACCCCAAGAGCGGTACGATCGACTACTTCGCCTAAGGAGCGGCACAAGCACTCCAACAACTCGGTCACCTACACCAAGAGCGGTTCGACCGACTACTTCGCCCAAGGAGCGGCACAAGCACTACAACAACCCGGTCACCTACCCCAAGAGCGGTACGATTGACTACTTCGCCCAAGGAGCGGCACAAGCACTCCAACAACTCGGTCGCCTACCCCAAGAGCGGTACGACCGACTACTTCGCCCAAGGAGCGGCACAAGCACTAAAACAACCCGGTCACCTACCAAGAGCGGTACAATCGACAACTTTGCCCCAAGAGCGGCACAATCACTCCAACAACTCGGTCGCCTACCCCAAGAGCGGAACGATTGACTACTAAGCCCCAAGAATGGGACAATCAAGCAACTACTCGACCGCCTACTCAAAGAGCAGTACGACCGACCATTTTTCCCTAAGAGCAGCACAAGCAACAACTACAACTCGGGTACCTACCCCAAAAGCGAGAAAATGAGCTATGGCAAAGCACAAAAAAGCCACAAGGAAAAGACAGGGTGAGACCTGTCCATATCATTCAAAGACAAATCAGAAGAAAAGAAAGACAGGATGAAGCCTGCTCACATCTTAAAAATTTAGAGACAAAGTATATTATAAGGATATCAAAAGAAAGTTGACTTTTCACATCTGTTCAAGAAGACGGAGGAGAAGGAGGAAGTACATTCATTTGATCAAGAATTTGGTCTGATAGACCACTAAGCTCTACTTTGGCCTCCTCCAACTGTCTTGAAAACTCAGCAGTTACAGAAGCTTTAGCAATCCGCTCAAGAGGGGCATTAGGAGCAACAACCCGAACATAGGAAACCACATTGTTGATGCATCGGTGAAAGACACCCCTTACAAAATCATAAAATCATGAAGAAAGCACCGGTATTATGCCTCTAAGGCCCAGATCTTGGTCTTCTCGCCGACAGACTGAAGCAATGATTGGAGCAACTGCAGCATAAAGAACCCGGAACTGCTCATGGGTAGCCTTCAACTTCGCCTGCAGATCTCGAACAAATTTTATGGCCTAAACAAGATCTTGGTCAGCACCAAATCGTATCAATTTTGCCTGAGCAAGAATATCTTGGGATTCTTTCAGTTCTAAATCAGCAAGGGTACTTACAGACTCAGCCTGATTTTGTGAAGTACAGAGGGTGTTAGCCATCGCCTCCCTATCTTTCAACCAGTTTTCTTTTTCACGAGCAAGAGCTGAAAGAAAGCAAATCAACAACTCAGAAAAGAAAAAAGAGCAAAACCAAAGGAAAGCAGTCGATCAACAAAAGATTAACTTACCAGCCAGCCTCTCCTTCAAGTCAGAATTCTCAGCCTGAGCGGCATCACGCGCCTTCTCAGCATCAAGCACCTTGGCATTAAGGGCGGCCTCCGTCAGAGCACGCTGCTCCTTCTCATAAGTCAGGACAACTTTAGCCTGAGCCAGCTCATCTTCCTTTCCTTTTAAATTAGTCTCAGCAATGGCAGTAAATCATGCCTCATGAGGACCAAACAAGATATCCTGATCCTGAAGTAAAGACTGCGAAGCAAAAATATGTGAGACAGAAGCATAAGAAACCAATATCGAAAGTCAAAAAGAACTCGGATACCTTGAGTTTGGCGCCATATGCGCCCGAAAAGTTCTCCCATAAAGAGAACACCTCAGCCAACCACTCAACACGGCCAAGCTGAGCCACTTCCTCTCCGCTTTGAGTCAGCATAAGAGTGCTCGGCGAGGGAGAAGAAAGCTGACCAGCATCAGCGGTTCCAACAGCAGCAGTGGAGGAAGGGTTGTTCTCGACGGGCTCCTCCACTCGATCATTACGAGCAGATGACTCCAGGATGTCCAACAAGGATGATGAAGCCGGTAGCCGGGGGGGCAGCAAATGGGCTACTCAAGCTTTCTTCAACCCGGCGCCCCACGGGGGGAGTCGCCGGAATAGCATTAGCCTCCTCCTCAACTCGTGCTACAAGAGAAGGAGCAGGAAGAGGAGAAGCTACAAAAAAGAGAATTTGTTTAGCAAAAACGAGACTAAACAAAAGGCAAAAGCACGAAACAAAAAAGAAGCTGACCAGCAGCAGAATCCTGCAAATTAACCCCAGCATCAAGAGCCAGGGAGGAAGAAATACCTTCTGAAGGCCTGCATTTGACAAAGAACCTAGATTAATCAAAGACAGAAGCAAAAATTATCAGGGCAAAGAGAAAAGAAGCCGGAGCTTACTTGATAACCTTCTTGAAGCTACCTGCCACCCTCGAGAAGCCAAGATTCGGGAGTGGCACATTGAACAAATCATCCTCAACCACCTCAAAGGAAGGGATTGAGATGGCCTCCAGAACAGAAGCAGATACAATTGTCATAGAAGGGGCACAGGGTGCTGGTTTACGACTATATCGAAAAAAGCAATTCAGTTATTTAGAAAATGAGCAAAAAGACAAGCACAAGGAAATTTACAGAAGAAAACTTATGGGCGAGGAGTAAGGGGAATGTTATCATCAGACTCCTCCTCATGAACAATAACAGAGTGACCATCTATCAAAGCAACAAACAGAGCCCGGATTAGCAAGACAAATCAAACCAAAGCCAGGAAAACAACTCGGGAAAGGCTCAGCACAAGCTCACCTACGAGAATATTACCTATTGGAGGATGTTGACGAGTTGAGCGTTGCCTCTTGGGCAACGACTGCTTAGAAGCAGCCTCAGTTCCACCGCTTCCTAGATAACAAGATATATTTAGCAATCCGAGGATCAGGAAGATACTCAACATAGGAGTGTTGACCTACAAATAAGCCAGTAGACAACCTGGCGGAAGAAGAACCCGGCCCGGTGGCAGCAACTACCACAGGACCGACAACAACATCATCATCTTCATCTCCTTCTTCAGCGGGCTCTTCAGCAGCCACCTCTCCAGCTATGACAACAGCCACCTCGAGCCTAAAGGCCTGACCAAAACCCTGCAAGAAAAGAAGAAAGAAGTCAAAAAAAATATGAAGTGCAAGAACCCAAAAGAACTCGAAGGAGATTACCACTTACCTCAGAAGGAGGATGAGCAGCATCGTACTCTTCAACACGAGCAGGCATTATAGAGACCCCACACAGAATACGCCCCAGGCGTTCAAGAATGACCTCCTCAAGTAACTCGACATCAGGAACAAGTCAGAAAGAATCTGAGGGCCCAATATATTCAAAACCGTAATGCACCCTCTGCCAGTCAAGCTTGCCTGTTCAAGCACTACAACTCGAGCGAGCATAGGCTTCAGAGCAGCACACTCAGCAGAAGAGATTTTATCCTTCCAGATAGGGAGGGGAACGGGAAGAATAGAGAGATCATGAGAAAAGGAAAGAACATGTTTTGAAATATAAAACCACTTCTCCGCCCAATTCTTGATAGAATCAGAGAGGGTAGGAGAAGGGAAAGAAACTCCCTGATGGGATTGGATAAGGCAGCAGCTGAGAAAAGGAGTATTATTTCTGTCTGACAAACGCACACAGAAAAAATGACGAAAAAGAAGAAGATTTGGAGGAATTCCAACGAAAACCTCACAAAAATGCATGAAGGTAGAAAGAAAAAGAACCCCGTTAGGGGTAAGATGATGGATTTGAATCCCATAGGATCCAAGAAACTCAAGCAAGAAATCAGATGGGGGAAAACAGAGCCCCGCTCGCACGAAAGGAACAAAAAGAACAGATTGATTTAGAGTGGGAGAAGGGACATCGTGCTCACCAGGACCAGAGAAATTAGAGAGACATTTCTCCTGAAGAAGGCCATGAGCAACAAGTAGATCCAACTCCACCTCCGAAGTTGACGGCTTGGGGAGTTGCCTCTGCATTTTCTGCATCGCAACAAATTCGGTGTTCTCGATCACCTTGAGCGTCGCCTCCTCGTCGACAGACTTGCTCTTATTCTTGCTATTGTTCTTCGCCACCATCTCAAAAAAGCAAAGACAAGATTTGGACGGAAATAACAGGGGACCGAAGGCACAACAGAGGTAGGGTTTTGGCTGAGATTGGGGAATTTTTTACACCAAAGGCAAGTGGAGCAACAGTTATAGGGCAGTCATTTTTATAAAGAGAAAAATACATGGCCCACGCGACCCAAGTGAAAACGGTCACCAAAAATTACCGTTCTGCAATCAATGACATGCACAATGGAAAAAGAAAGCAACGGTCCGTTCAGATCTCAATGGTTAGATGCCAAAACTGTTCACAAGGAAGCAATGCAGAAAAAGGATACAACAAGTCGGCAACAATACTACACTACAGCCAAAGCATGCAGATACAGAGAAGAACTCGGATGCAGTAATAAACAACTCGGCCTCTAGCAAAAACCATCTTATTCATTATTTCTTTCACTCGGAGAACATTGAGATTACAGTGGAGTACAAGATCTGATAAATTCAACAAAGAAAGCAAAGGAGATCATTCTAGAGTGGCAGCAAAGAACCCAGTGGAATTAGAGGTTGCAACCCTCCGCACCAAGATTTGATATAACTAGCAGAATAAACAACAACCTAGATACATCACAACTACAGAGGATGAAGCAAATCCTAGGTTATGAACAGGGAGACAACCACATTCTGGACGAGCACACTGATATAGTCACCTCCAAACCAAGACCAACAAACAACAAAGACCAAAGGAGTACAAATCAAGAACCTTCTACCGGCTTCTTCTCAACAGAGAAGAACCCGAAGAAGGCTCAGTGGCTACAAGTACCCACCACAGAAAAGTACATTTTTAATTTTTTGACCCTCCAGCTTTTTGTATCAAAAAACAAGAGGCTCGGGGGCTACACTCAATGAGTGCAATTTTTTGCAAAAATTGCACTCGCTACACTCAAAGGAAAAGAACTCGGAGGACATCAAGACAGAGAGACCCTCTAGCTTTTTGTGCCAAACAGCTGAGGCTCGGGGCTGCACTCACTGAGTGCACTTTTTTTCAGCAAAAGTGCACATTAGTCAGAAGAAGAATCAAAGAAGACCATCTCAAGATTTCACTTCAAGAAGAACCTGGATCAAGTCTACAACAACTCGGCCCTTGAAGCTCAATCATGAAATGCTCGGGGGCTTGTCGATGGGGAACCCTACAGGCCCCCCATAGACCGTACTATAGGGAAGTGGACCTTGGTAACAAGGCCCACAGCCCAATCGCCAAGAAGAACACGAGCAAAGCAATGTGCAAGACCAAAACTCCAATTCGGACTATACAAGGAAAGGCGCCCGAAGCATAGCTTAGGACTCTGACCTTGTATCCGAGTAGAACACAAACAACTCCTCTCAGCACCTGGACTATAAAGGGCTGGTGAGGAGATCCCTTGTAAAGAGGGAACACACCCAATACTCAAAGCAATACGACGCAAATAGGCTAACACCAAACTGGACGTAAGGTTATTACTCGACCGAGTCGAGGGCCTGAACCAGTATAAATCATGAGTCTCTTTGCATAACCGCCGAGTTCCACTATTCGCCGAAGCCCGAACAACTGTCCCGGGTACCCCGTGGCAGGCTATCGGTGGCAAAACATCGACAGTGTAGCCCCCGGGCGCCTTTTTGAGAGGCCCAACCAGATCGAGCCCCCAAACCACAAAGGGCCATGTGATGGGGATCATCTGGAGTGCCTAGGCTAGGAGGTGAGTTTGCCGAGCATAGTACTGGCACCCTTCATAGGTGCATACGATTTGCTCGGCATCAGCTACTGCAGCGGGCTAGTAGAAGCCCTATTGGAATGCGTTCCGAACCAAGGTTTTAGGTGTGGCGTGGTGACCGTAGACCCCACCATGGATATTGCTTAGCAGAAGCTTCCCCTGTTTGACAGGGATATAGAGCTGCAAGATCCCGGTGTGGCTTCATTTGTAGAGCTCACCTTCTACAAGAACGAAGGATTTGGCGCGACGTGCGAGCCGTCGAGCCTCCGTCTTGTCCATCGGCATCGTGTCACGGAGGAGGTAGTCGAGGTAGAGTGTTCTCCAGTCGTCCAGAGGGTCAGGCTCTGTCGCTGGATCCTCTTCAAGCTCCATGACATCGGGGCCAGGCGGAGCCGTTGGTTGGTCAACCCCCGGGGCTGGATCAGATGGGCCATCGTCGGCCTGCTCTGACCCTTCATAGCGCACCAAGGGTTTGTGTTGGTCGCTGGTGAAGATGCTCGTTGGCACTGGTTCTCATCCGGACTCTGCCTTCGCAAGTGCGTCGGCCACTTCATTGAGGCGCCTTGGGATGTGATTGAGTTTGAGGCCGTCGAACTTGTCTTCCAGTCATCGGACTTCTTGGTAGTACGCAGCCATCTTGGCGTCGTGGCAGCTTGACTCCTTCATGACTTGGTTAACGACCAGCTGAGAGTCACCCCAAATGTCGAGGAGTCGGATGCCTAACTCGATGGCGATGCATAGGCCATTGACGAGTGCTTCGTATTCGGCCACATTATTTGATGAGGGGAAATAGAGCTGAACCATGTACCTCATGCGAACCCCAAGGGGTGATACGAAGACCAGCCCTGCGCTAGCGCCCTTTTTCATCAGTGATCCGTCGAAGTACATCGTCTAGTACTCTTGATCAACGACCGCTGGTGGTGTCTGGACCTCGGTCCATTTGGCGATGAAGTCAGCCAATACCTGGGATTTGATCGCCGTTCGGGAGGCATATGTGATGCCTTGATCCATCAGCTCGAGTCCCCACTTTGCAGTTCTTCCCGTGGTGTCCTGGCTCTAGATGACCTCATCGAGGGGGAATGACGTCACAACCGTCATGGGGTGTGATTCGAAGTAGTGGCACAGCTTTCTCTTGGTGATGAGGACGGTGTAAAGGAGCTTCTGGATTTGGGAGTAGCAAGTTTTGGAGTCGGATAATACCTCGCTGATGAAGTACACAGGGCGTTGGACCTTGAGGGCGTGCCCCTCTTCCTCCCGCTCTACTACCAGCGTGGCGCTGACCACTTGCATGGTGGCCGCTATGTATAGCAGGAGGGATTCTCCGTCGCTTGGAGGAACTAGGATCGAGGGCCTTATCAGAAGTAGTTTGACCATGTCAAGTGCCTCCTGGGCCTCAGATGTCCACTCGAAGCGGTCGGCTTTCTTCAGGAGCTGATAAAGGGGGAGTCCTCGTTCGCCTAGGCACGAGATGAAATGGCTGAGGACGGCGAGGCACCCTATGATTTGCTGAACCCCCTTTATATTTTGAATCGGGCCCATCTTGTGATGGCCGATATTTTCTCTAGGTTGGCTTCGATACCACGCTCGGAGATGATGAAGCCGAGCAGCATACCCCTCGGGACCCAGAAAACACATTTCTTGGGATTGAGTTTGATGCCATTTGCCCGGAGTTTCACAAAGGTTTGCTCAAGATCGACAACGAGGTGGTCAGCCCATTTGGACTTAACTACGATGTCGTCAACGTAGGCCTCAATGGTTTGCCCGATGAGGTCCCCGAAGCATCTGAGCATACATCGCTGGTGTGTTGCCCCAACGTTCTTTAGACCGAACGGCATCGAAACGTAGCAGAATAATCTAAAGGGGGTGATGAAAGACGTCACGAGTTGGTCGGACTTTTTCATCACGATTTGATGGTAGCCGGAGTACGCATCAAGGAAGCAGAGGGTTTTGCACCCTAAGGTAGAGTCGACTATTTGGTCTATGCGTGGCAAAGGAAACAGATCCTTTGGGCATGCCTTGTTGAGGCCCATATAGTCAACACACATCCTCCATCTCCCGCTCTTCTTTCGTACAAGATCGGGATTGGCTAACCACTCTGGGTGGTGTACTTCCCTGATGAATCTAGTGGCCGACAGTTTTGCTATCTCCTCATCGATGGCCCTGCGTTTTTCCTCATCAAAGCGGCGCAGGCGTTGCTTCATCGGCTTGGAGCCTGGATGCATTTTTAAGGTTTGCTCGGTGACCTCCCTCGGAATGTGTCGACAGAATATCGTCGGCAGTCCACCGAGGGGTATCCCGCGATGGTAGATTGATCGGCAGAGGAGCGTGTAATCAAGAACAAGAAGGCAACAGAGACACACGAGTTATACAGGTTTAGGCCGTCAGTATGACGTAATACCTTACTCCTGTGGTCTGTTGGTTTGTATTAGCTATCGTATGATTTGCCGTGATTTTGTAGGGGGTCCCTGCCCACCTTATATAGTCCGGGGGGCAAGGTTACAAGTCGGTTAGATCTGAGAGATAACCGGAAAGTAATAACAGATTACAAAAAACATGGGATCGCGCATATCCTATCAGACTACGTGACATCTTCCGGATATCCTTCCCATGCCTTGCGGGAGGCACCGAGCAGAATCGTGCCCCGCAAGGCTCCTTCTCATGGGCTGGACTGCCCCAGAGGCGTAGCCCATGTGGCCTGCCGTGGGTATCCGGGGTCATACCCCCCACAGCTAGTCCCCGAGCGCCTTGTACCCTTTGAGCAACGCCGTCTTAAACTTTCCCGAGCAGGTGCTAACAAAAACCGAGCTGTCCAGATCATGGTCCGACCACCATAATGAATCGCCGATCAGTTGTGAGCAGTTGCCGAGTAGCGTGCACCATCGCTGACCAGTGTGTTCCGAGCACGGCTTGTCATAAGGGTGTAAGGAGCTCAATTTCAGAATTGAAAATTCCCGCGTGGTAAAATGAAGTGTGCCCACTTAGAGTCCGACCACGAGGTTAAAGAAACCTTGGCTTAACTTTTAGAGGCTCGAGTCTTTCAGAAAAAACAAACACATTCACCGCTAGGTGAAGTGTGCCCACTTAGTCCCCGAGTCTGACAGTAGGTGACGTAGTCAGGTGGTGCCAGGCTCAGATCTACCATTGAACCAGCCGAGCAGGTTACCAGTCCCCGAGCGTAGCCTCGAGATGAAAAACAAACACATTCACCGCAAGGTGAAGTGTGCCCACTTAGTCCCCGAGCCTGACAGTAGGTGACGTAGTCACGTGGTGCCAGGCTCAGAAAATATTGAACCAGCCGAGCAGGTTACCAGTCCCCGAGCATAGCCTCGAGATGAAAAACAAACACATTCACCGCAAGGTAAAATGTGCCCACTTAGTCCCCGAGCCTAACAGTAGGTGATGTAGTCACGTGGTGTCAGGCTCAGAAAAAAGTAATCCATCCGGGCAAATGGCTAGTCCCTGTGTGTCGAGCATAGATATCGGATAAATCAAACTGTGGAGAAAAAATCGAGTAATGGCTGTGCAGCATCGGGTGCTGAGCCTCATTAAATTGTAGAGAAATTGGCGAATATTTGGCGGCGATAAATTAGTGATGTGGGCTACTGTTGCGTGATAGCCCAACTTGCGGCCTATTAAACCGCTTTGCTGGTGTCGAAATAGCGCTAATGGTGAGAACGGTTTCCCAAAAACCCTTAGGCGCAATGAAAACGGGAGGAAGTGCTTTATAACCGCGCCGCCACATACATCGCCTCCTACCTCACTTAGCTTGCCTTTCTGCCTTCCTTCACAAACCCTATGCTCCACATTCCACACCATCGCGAGCACTCGCCTCCAACCCAGTTCCAATCCGGAGAAAATGGCGCCAAAAAAAGGAGCCGCAAAGCCGAAGAAAGTGGCCACCGGAGCCAGCCGCGACGAGGAGTGGGTGCCGTCGAAGACATCGGCGGCGGATCTCGATAGGATGGTGGCGGCGGGCGTTCTCCCAGACCGCCTCACTGCTGGATGGCGGCCGGCTAGTGGTGAGCCCTTCCCGACACCACATACTGATGAGGTTGTAGTATTTGAAGATTATTTCTGGCGAGGATTAGGGTTTCCTATCCACACCTTTTTGAGGGATCTTATGGAGTTTTGGACGATTAGCCTCTGTAATCTGCATCCCAACACCATTCTGCATGTGTCTATCTTTATCCATTTCTGCGAGGTGTTTCTCGGTGTTCTTCCGCACTTCAACCTCTTCAGGCACCTGTTCTGTCTGAAGAAGAAGGGGGGCAGCGGTTCCAAGGTGGTCGGCGGCGTGTACCTGCAACTTAGGGATGGGATGGCCAGCGAATATATCAGCATACCACTAAATACCTCCCTTAAAGGTTGGAATGCCAGATGGTTCTATATCAAACAAAGTCACCCAATGATTCGATGCGACGTCCACCACATCCCGGTTAATCATAGTAACTGGTCGAGAGAGACCCAACAATGCTGACATGGAAGCAGGTAATGGAGTTGCTGGACTTGATTAAGGGCGTGGAGCTTAGGGGTGAACTAGTGGCGGCTAGCTTCATAGTGCGGCGTGTTCAGCCCTGCAAAGAGAGGGCCCACCCGGCATTTGACTATAAAGGTGACAACCATGGTACCCGAGAAAACACAGACCGTCTGACGAAGAAAGAAGTAATAGACCGTGCCATGGACCTATTTACTTCCAATGTCTCATTCAGTTGGCCAAAAGGAACGAAGGCTTTCAACTATACCAATCCTCCTCCTCAGGTAACCCTTTCACCTTGCATTTTTTAGGCATCAATTTCCGAGCAAAGAACTGACTTACTTATGTAAAGATCCATTCGCAGGACAGGGCAATAAACTTTTCAAACGTTCCGAGAGTGGATTGGCCGAAAGGGGTGGACATTCGATGGCCACTATAGTCCGAAGAGGAGGAGCAGAGCACCTCGTCGGATAGTCCATCCCAAGCATCGGAGAAGATCCACGGCAAAGGACCGGCAGAAGACGAGCCGGTCCCAAAGAGCAGGAAAACTGCAAGCTCTCATGCACACAAACCAAGCGCCATCTCTCTTGGTGAAGACCGAACAGTTCGACCACGAAGAACCGCTGTGCTGGAGTGGTCGGACGATGACGAGGACCAGTCAGTGCTTCCGCCGAGCACGAAGGGGGCATCGGCGGATGCTGAAGCTCTCAAGTAGCAAGCAAGGGAAAGCTATGTTCGGGCAACGATAGAAATCCCGGCGATGCAAACTACCGGAGTCCCCGAGCAACAAGAGGGGATAACCGTAGAACCACGCATAGAAGGTGGGGCCCCCGGGCGCCGAGAAGAGCAGCAGCCCGCTGCAGAGGCGCAGGAGTCCTCCCATCAAGCTGACCAGGCAGCCGTGCCTGGGGGATCAGGCAGGCATCGCCGCTTCAAGAAAATCAATCGGAAGACCAAACCGTAAGTATGTTTGCCTTGGAGTAATAATATTGTTCCTTGATTTCTCTTGGTTATTGATAAGCCGACATTACACAGAGCAACGCCGAGGCCCGTGACCTCGGAAGAAAAAATGACAACTGCTCCCGTCCGGGAGTCCCCTAGTGCTCATCGAACAGAGGACAGGCCAGCCACTGCTGCTAGCATTCCTGGCGATGGTGAATCGTTGGTGCACACGACAGGTGCGTCGGCGACCGCAACCGAGGCTATGACTGAAAAAGTCGATACTTTTGAAGCAGAAACTGCAGCTATTGTTGATGCACCGGAGGCTATGGATGAACTCCACCAACGGCCGAGGAGCAACCTTCAACCCCCGCAGCGATGCCAGGAGTGGTCGGAGCAGCTGTCCGACCACGGAGTCCCCCAGTGGTTTCTCAATCGGCGGCGGAGGAGGACGAGGTTGTGGAGATCGAGCGTGCCGCGCCCAAGCCCTAGTCTGTCCGTATTCTTCGAAAACGCGGGGAAGAGGTGGTAGTTGTCGAGGAAGAAGACACCACCAGGGAGATAAAGAGGTTGAAATCCGCCATCGCTGGTGTTATGACTCAAATCGAGGTGAGTACCGCACCTGAAACACTAATATATGTTGTTGGAAACCATGGCTTATCTCTAGCATTGTACATCCGCAGGGGATAGCTCGAACAGCTGAGCAGCGGCATCATCTGATGAAGAGGATGGAGCCCCTTGCCGAGGAGAACAAGATACTCCAAGAGGCGTTAAGTCTTTCGGAGAAGAGTATTCAGAGGGCCCAGCGCGAGCGGGACCTCGTGGAGTCGAACTCGCGGGACCTTGAACATCAGAAGGGTGTTCTATCCGAGTGACTAATGGCTGCATCCGAGCAGCTGAAGAAGACGTCCGAACAAATGGCGAATGTATCCGAAGAACTAAAAAATATGTCCGAGCAGTTGGGCAAGAAAAACGGAGAACTAAAAAATAAAACTGAGCAGCTCGACCGGAAGTGCCAGCAGTTCAAGGATGTATCCAAGCTAAAATCCGGTATTCCTTTTCACATAATGTATTTTGCAGTAGTTGGCCGTTCGTTTTTTTAAACAGTTGATTTTGCAGAGCAAGATGCAGAACTCAACCAGCTTCGCCAAACTGTCGAGCAAATTCGACAAGAGAAAACGAAAGAGTCGAGAGCGAGCAGATAAGCTAGCCGAAGAATTGAAAGGTAGGTACCCCCTGACCGGAAGTAATGTCGTAATACTTTGTTGTCGTGACAAACCGTTGTAATTCTTATAGATTATCGTCATAAAACCAAGGCGCAGTTCGATGTGCTGGTGCAGGAAGCCAAAGTCCAGAAGGACAACTTCAACACTATAACCACCGTAATAAAACTAGTACTCGACTGCGTCGACGTTGAACCGCCGCCCCGTCCTGACAGCAGGCCGCAAGGGCCAGACATCATCGTTCAGAGATGCAAGGCAGCGTGGGAGAACTTCAAAAACTTCAACCACGACGTCGTTTTGACCGCCGCTACTCATGCCCTTGCAGTGGTTTGGTCCCATTATCCGTCTGTCGACATCCAGTCGATAGGTGGTGGGTTCGCCGATGGGCTTAGCGACGTGCAAACCCAGCAGCTGGAGGATGATGTTGAGGATGTAGCAAAAATTCTTGTCGGCGATATAGACCTGTTTGGCGAAACAGAAACTGTTGGCGAAGCTTAAGAAACTGCCCGGATGTTATCGCCTATAACACTTGATTTATCTGGCGATGAAGAATCATTGTATTAACTACCCGTTGCAGTTATGCATAATATAAGCAGTGTTTGATCATTTAGTTTTCACTAAACTTGACGCCTTAGCTAGGCCGTAATCCGTAACGCGTAACGCGGAGCTCATGCGTATGTTGGAAAAACAAGCGTTATCATAAGACCGTAGCCTACCGTCCAACACGCAGAGCACGGAGCTCATAGCACGTTTGGTGGGATGCTAGAGCCTCGGTGTCCTCCGGAGTTATCATTGCAAAAAACATGCTGCTCAGCAGCCAACTAGAGTAACTTGGCGAGAAAAATAGTTCAAGTGGCGTCCGAGCAGTTAGCTCGTGCCTGAAATCTAGGCCTTGACTAGCCTGTAGTCCATAATGTCGAGCGCAGAGACCCTGACACGTGTAGGATGAACAGCCGTGGCCAAGGAACCGCAGTCGACCAACTGTAACGCAGAGCGTGGAGCCCCTAAGCGCGTGTAGGATGTAGTCGGAGACTGGGTCTTCTCCGTAGAAAACAGAAGGAAAAAACGTGTGCTGCTCGAAGATTGACGAGCTATGTTTTGAAATTTGGAGCGCAAAATCGTCGTCGTTTTTGGTAGAAAAACCTGTGTGATCCGGATAAAACATAGTAGGCGATTTATGGAGAAATCGTACTCGGCGAATTGGAGAAATCGTGTTCGGTGATTTTTGGAGTTAACGTGTTCGGCGAATTGGAGAAATCGTGCTCGGCAATTTTTGGAGTTAACGTGTTTGGCGAGTTGGAGAAATCATGCTCGGCGATTTTTGGAGTTAACGTGTTCGGCGAATTGGAGAAATCATGCTTGGCGATTTTTGGAGTTAACGTGTTCGGCGAGTTGGAGAAATCGTGCTCGGCGATTTTTGGAGAAATCGTGCTCGGCGTTTTGGGCGTACTTGGCTAGCGTATTGGAGGTCGTCACGGAGTGGCGTATAGCCCAATAACGGTAAGAGAAGCTTATAATGGAGGAAAATTATGGGGACCAGAACTTTATTAATATGAAAGTAAAGAATACATATCTGTGTTATTTCAGGGGTAGAAACATATAAGGTGCTCTATGTGCCAGGAGTTGGGAACATCGAGTCCATCTAAGTCAGATAAGCGATAAGACCCTGGTCGAGTAACACCTTTTATGACGTAAGGGCCCTCCCAGGGTGAAGACAGCTTGTGAAGCCCTTCGGTTTTTTGTTTCCGGCGTAAGACAAGGTCACCGATCGCGAACGAATGACCTTTGACGTTATGGTTGTAATACCTCTGCGCACCCTTTGAGGTACTTGGAAGTGCGGACGCAAGTAATCAAACGTTCTTCCTCAGCCCAATCAATGTCTTCTGTCCGAATAGCTGCGGCTTGCTCTTCATCATAATTTTCTACTCTGGGTGCTCGGAATGCAATATCCGCTAGGAGTATGGCCTCTGATCCGTAGACCATAAAATATGGAGATACGCCGGTACTGCGAGTAGCTTGAGTGCGCAGTCCCCAGACCACAGCTGGTAGTTCTTTGAGCCATCTGCACGGATGTTTTTCTTCTTTCTGATAGAGCCTTTTCTTGAGGGCGTCGAGGATCATACCATTAGCCCGTTCGACCTGGCCGTTAGCTTTAGGATGAGCAACGGAAATGTATTTAATAGCGATGCACCGGTCTTCGTAGAAGTCCCAAAAATGATGGCCGGTAAAAGTTGTCCCGAGGTCGGTGATGATGCTGTTCGGGAGACCGAATCTGTGTACGATGTCTTCAAAGAGCTCGACTGCTTTCTTAGCAGTAGCTGCGACGAGTGGTTTGTACTCAATCCACTTGGAGAACTTATCAACGGCGACGTACACATACCGCAAACCTCCTGGCACTGGTTTGAAAGGTCCGATCATATCCAGTCCCCAGCATGAGAATCGCCAGGAGGCTGGATGGTCTGTAGTTCCTGTGCCGGTACATGTATTTGCTTGGCAAAAAACTGACAACCCTCACATCGTCGAACGAGATTTTCTGCATCGGAGATGGCCGTGGGCCAGTAAAAACCTGCTCGGAAAGCTTTGCCGACCAGTGTTCTCGAAGCCGCATGATTGCCACAGGAGCCAGAGTGAATTTCGGAGAGTAGCTTCACACCGTCGTCTTGGATGATGCACTTCTGCAGTATCCCTTCTTTGGCACTTTTCCTCATCAGGATGTCGTCTACCAACACGTAGTGCTTACTTCGGCGAATTAGTCGTTCGGGTTCGGTTTTGTCGGTGGGTACTTCGCCGCTGGAGAGGTATTTGATGAATTGTTCCCTCCAATCGGCGTCCTGCGAAGGTATCGTGAGTACCAACTGCTCGGCAGGGGGTACTTCTACAACTTCTTTATCTTCTTTAATGGATGGTGTCAAGAGGTCCTGAACAAAAACCCCTGGCGGAACCGTGGTGCGAGAAGATCCTATTTTTGATAGCTGGTCGGCTAGTTGGTTTTGATCCCGTACCACGTGGTGGTACTCGATGCCGTAGAATTTCCCTTCAAGCTTCCTGATTTCGGTGCAGTATGCGTCCATTTTCTCACTGGAACAGGACCAATCTTTATTGAGCTGATTGATAACCAGCGCGGAATCCCCGTATACCATGAGGCGTTTGACGCCGAGCTCGACGGCTATACAGAGGCCGTGGAGACATGCTTCGTATTCCACGGCGTTGTTGGAGACCAGAAAATGTATGCGAAGAACATATCGGAGTTTATCCTTTGTTGGTGTGATGAACAGAATGCCCGCACCGGCACCATTGATATTAAGGGCGCCGTCGAAGTACATCACCCAGTGCTCGGGGCAAGTGGCGGTGATGGGTTCTTGGATTTTGGTCCACTCAGCGATGAAATCGGCAAGCGCCTGTGACTTGACGGTCGGTCTACTTCTAAAGTAAATGGAGTAGGTGCCGAGCTCAATGGCCCACTTGTTGATACTACCATTGGCCTCTTTATTGCAGAGAATATCCCCCAGAGGGAACTCAGCGACCACGGCGATCTTGTAGTATTCGAAGTAATGTCGGAGCTTGCGTGAGGTGATCAAAATTGCATATAACAGCTTTTGCACCTGAGGATAACGAGTTTTGGGCTCATTAAGTACCTCACTGATGAAATAGATCGGACGTTGTACCTTGTAGGCGTGTCCAGTTTCCTCACGTTCGACGACAATAGCCATACTGACAACTCGAGAAGTGGCGGCGATGTAAACCAGTAGAGTTTCATCTGGTCGTGGCGCTGTCATGATTGGAGGTTTTGTTAAAAACAACTTGAGCTGCTCGAAAGATGTGTCTGCCTCCTCTGACCAAGAAAAAAAGCTCGGAGGCCTTGAGGAGCTTGAAGAAAGGTAGCCCTTTTTCACCGAGGCGTGAGATAAATTGGCTTAATGCAGCCATGCAGCCTGTAAGCTTCTGTATATCCTTGACGCATGTCGGCCATTTCATGTTGGTGATGGCGGAGACCTTATCAGGGTTCGGTTCAATGCCCCAAGCGCTAATGATGTAGCCTAGCAGGATACCGGATGGAACTCCAAAGATGCACTTTGAAGGGTTCAGCTTCCATCGGTATTTGCTCAAGTTTGTGAAAGTTTCTTCAAGGTCGGCGATGAGGTTGTCGGCGGTTTTAGTCTTGATGACCACGTCGTCGATGTAGGCCTCGATGTTACGGCCAATCTGTTGGTCGAGGCACATCTGGATAGCCCTTTGGTAGGTCGCTCCAGTGTTCTTTAGTTCGAAGGACATAGTGGTGTAGCAGTATGCACCGAAAGGCGTAATGAAAGATGTTTTGACCTGGTCTTCCTTCTTGAGGGAGATTTGATGGCAGCCAAAGTAACAGTCAAGAAAGGAGAGCAATTCGCAGCCAGCGGTGGAGTCTACAACCTCGTCTATCCAAGGTAGGCCGAAGGGGTCTTTAGGGCAGTGTTTGTTAAGATCAGTATAATCAACACACATTCTCCATTCTTTATTCTTCTTAACAAGAACAGGATTAGCTAACCAATCTGGATGATACACTTCTTTTATAAATCCGGCAGCTAAGAGCCGTTTTATTTCTACCCTAATAGCCTCCTTTTTGTCCGGCATGAATCAGCGAAGTTTTTGCTTGATCGGTCTAGCGATCGGCGAGACATTCAAGGAGTGCTCGATCTTCTCCCGTGGTACCCCCGGCATGTCTGACAGGTTTCCAAGCAAACACATCGGTGTTGGCACGTAGGAAGGAGACGAGCGCGCTTTCCTATTTGGGGTCAAGGTGAGCCCCAATTTTCACCGTCTTGGAAGGGTCGTCGAGGCCGAGGCCGATCTCCTTGACTTCCTTGGACTTGGCGGAGGCACAAGGAGGTTCTGGGATCTCCATGTCGTCAGTAGACGGCATCTTGGCTTCGGCGATCACGCTAGCCATCTGGATGGAGAGGTCGGTGGCTTCGGCGAGGGCGAGACTTTCTGTCTCGCAGGCGTAGGTGATAGAGAGGTTGGCCCGCAAAGACAGGACCCCTGCGGGCGAAGGCATCTTTAACACCAAATACGCGTAGTGTGGAACGGCCATGAACTTGGCCAGAGCAGGTTGCCCCAGTATGGCATGATAGGCGGTGTCGAAGTCTGCGACGTAGAAGTTGATATGCTCCACTCGGTAGTTGGTTGCCGTGCCAAACTGTACTGGCAGGGTAATCTCCCCAAGCGGTCTGGATGCCCTACCAGGTACTATGCCCTAGAAGGAGTCTGAAGGTGTGAGATCTGTTGGCCCGAGGCCGAGCTCCCTTAGGGCCCCGGCGAAGAGTAGATTCAAAGCGCTCCCACCGTCGACGAGGACTTTTCTGAAGAGCACCTTCTGGACAGTCGCGTCAAGGACGAGGGGAAAACGCCCTGTGTAGGGTATGTCCGCCCACTGGTCGGCCCTGCTGAAGGTGATGGAGACTTCAGACCACGGGCGATAGCTGGGGTTGGTGGTAGTTTCTTCTGAAATGACGGCGAGCACTCATCGGGCGGCGAGCTTCCGTTCCCTTCTGCTCTCGTTGGAGGCGAAACCCCCGAAGATGGTGGCGACCACCTTGTCGTGGTCCTGGAAGGCATTATTATTATCCCTAGGTGGTCGGCATCCTTCGTTCCCGCCATTGTCGTCGTTGTACTTTTTCTCCTGGAACTCCTTAGCCAAACCAAGGCAGTCCTTCATCTTGTGTTTGGCATTCTTGTGCAGGGGGCACGGTCCGTCAAAGATCTTCTTGTACTGCTCATCGTAGTTACGCTTTGCGCGCGGCTCATTGACGTTGGCAACAAAGTGATCTGGTCGGCGGCGGCGATTCTGACCAGATTTGTATCCATCTGGCCGATCTCGTCCGTTGTCCCGATGGAAACTGCGGTCATCATAGTGGCGACCGTTGTGCTGTCGGTCATCGTTGCGGTCATCGTGGTGGTGATCGTTGTGCTGTCGGTCGTCGTTGCGGTCGTCATGGCGGCGAGGCGGGCGATTAGTGCCCGTATCTTCATTAAAACGCACCTCCGCTTCCTCGGCGTCGGCGTACTGGTTGGCAGTTGTGATCATCTCGCCGATGCTGGTAGGTGGCTTCCTGTTGAACTTAGAACGGAGTTCTCGGTGATGAAGTCCCCAGACGAAGGCGGTGATGACTTCGGCTTCCGTGATGTTGGGAATAGAATTCCTCATCTCGGAGAAGCGTCTGATGTAGCTATGGAGTAGTTCGGACGGCTTTTGGGTGATGCGGTTGAGATCATGCTTGGTACCCGGCCGCCTACATGTGGCCATGTAGTTGTCAGTGAAAACTCTCTTTAGATCTTCCCAAGATCTGATGGAGTCTGGGGCAAGGCTTGTGAACCAGCTCATGGTGGCTGGCGTGAGCATGACGGGGAGATAATTTGCCATGACGTTGGTGTCTCCTCCGGCGGCGCGGACGGCGATGGCGTAAGCCTGCAGCCACTGAGTTGGATTCATCCTCCCTTCATAGGGCTCGAACCCGGTGATTTTGAAACCATGGGGCCACTGAAGCGTTCGGAGCGCCCTGGTGAACGCTGGGGGCCCTTCCGGGCTGTCGGGGCCGACATCGGCAGTATTGCCGGTGACGATCGGCTCCAGAGCTGAGTCCGAGTTGCCGTACTCTTGGTCGTACTCCTGGCGACATCGTACTTCATCTTCATGGCGCCTGAAATGTCGTTGATCGATACGCCGCCGTGCATCCCGAAGGTTACTAAGGTGCACTCGAGCGTCCTGTTCGACCTCTTGGTCGTGCTGGCGATGATGCTCGGCGTGGTGGCCTCCAACTCCCCCCTGGGCAGGTAGTGACTAGTCGGCGAAGCGGCTTTGACTGGGGCAGCGATTAGATCTAGGATCGGCTGATCGGCGGATCACGCTTGTGGAGCATGAAGGTCTCTGAACTTCTCGGATCTCATTAACTTGACAGTGTGCCGCTTTGAGCATAGCGGCGACCTTGGTGAGCTCGGGTGTCTACGGGAGGTGAGCAAGTTCGTTGGCGGCCATGGCCAGATTGGCGCTCGGAGTCTTGAAAACATCGTGGCCGTCAACGCGGAGGAATTCTTCATTGAGGTTGCGATGGAGGGCCCTTCCTTGTGAATCGAACTGGTTATCATGAGCGGCCTCGGCCATCGCAATGGCGCGTTCATTATCACGCCGTTGTGCACGGTTGGCATTCCTGTTTTCACGGGCGGCGCGTTCCTCATCTGTTTCGCCATTCCGAGGGGGGCTATCGATACTAACGTTGAAGATTGCGCCCCCCGGAAAGGCAGGAGAGGAGGTTGCTTGGTGAAGGTCTCGGCGAGGGGCTCGGTGGAGCCTTGAGACTCGGAGTCCGGATTTTCCTCAAGGATAGTTCAGAGGGAAGCTCCGGGACCCTGGCTGGCGTGCAGCATGTTGACGGTTGGTGGAAGCTGGTCGGCGAGCTGATCGGCGAATTTGCCCCTCAGGGCGCCCTGATATGTAGCGGCGGTGTTGGCGAGCCCGAAGGGCAGGGCGCCAAGCCCTGAGGTTTCTCGAGCACTGAACACCAACAGATCAAAATCGAAAGGTGGTCGGTGCTAAACAAGGGTGTCCAGAGTCGACTCAGCAATGGAGAGACAATCGGCGAGTTTTAGGCCGACCCGATCGATAGACTCGATCAGATCGTCATTGTTGATGTGCCTCCTCCGATAGCAAGGAAGCGAGCGGCGAGTGGCTGATGAAGTCGACCCCAGAAGTGACTCCGAGATTGGATCTGTAGTTGCAGGTGCGAGGGTGGTGGTGGTCCGAGATTGGATCTGCACCGGCTCGAGAAGCTCTCCAACTCCGTTGGCGTTGATGACCCATGTGATGGATCCGACCGTGAAGATCTGGCCGGGCTGCGGGAGGAACGAAGAGCCTGCAGAAAAAGCCATCTTGTTCAACAAGGAAATAGCACGCACACCCCTACCTGGCGCGCCAACTGTCGACAGAATATCGTCGGCAGTCCACCGAGGGGTATCCCGCGATGGTAGATTGATCGGCAGAGGAGCGTGTAATCAAGAACAAGAAGGCAATAGAGACACACGAGTTATACAGGTTCAAGCCATCAGTATGACGTAATACCTTACTCCTGTGGTCTGTTGGTTTGTATTAGCGATCGTATGATTTGCCGTGATTTTGTAGGGGGTCCCTGCCCGCCTTATATAGTCCGGGGGGCAAGGTTACAAGTCGGTTAGATCTGAGAGATAACCGAAAAGTAATAACAGATTACAAGAAACATGGGATCGCGCATATCCTATCAGACTATGTGACATCTTCCGGATATCCTTCCCATGCCTTGCGGGAGGCGCCGAGCAGAATCGTGCCCCGCAAGGCTCCTTCTCGTGGGCTGGACCGCCCCTGGAGGCGTAGCCCATGTGGCCTGCCATGGGTATCCGGGGTCATACCCCCCACAGAATGCCTAGCATATTTGAGGGTTTCCACGCAAAGATGTCTTTGTTATCACGGAGGAAGTCGACGAGCGTGCTGTAACAGAACCGACCAATTTATAAGAGCACAAGTACAAAAACAATCACTGAAACGATCAAATTCTCGCACTTGAGCCCATATAAACCCGGTAGTCAACTAAAACCATGAAGGATTTCAAACCAACTTGCATACAACCAAGATCACAGTAATTTAACATAACACATCACACGTTACAACATTTCACAAATGATTTGCAGATAGATTACAACATCTCAGAGTGATAGTTATTACAAACCGAGTCTTGTAAAGTAACGGAAGCAAATAGTTTAACTCACACACACAAGTTCAAATACAAGTACCAGCTTGCTGATCATATCCCATAAAAGCATTTGGATAAGATAAATAGAGATCATGCCCTTGATCTAGTCCCCGGGTGGAGACAGTACTTACAGAAGCCCTGATAAAGAAGGTCATCTGCAATAAGAGGAAATAAACCCTGAGTACGAGAATGTACTCAGCTAGACTTACCCGTCGAAAACCAAATCAAATGACACCAAGGATCATGCATAGCTTAATTTAGTGGATCTGGCTGACACTTCCTTTTTGGCGGAAAAGCATAGGTAATAATGATTAACTTTTAACATGAGCTAGCAGTGACTTAAGCCATTAACCTGTCATCTATATTAGCACCTGTACTAAGCAATCACGTGATTAAGATGCAAATCTTATTAACCATAGCAGGTATAGATCGTGGCAACATTATCATCATCACCATCCATTTAACCATATCGTTAAATTAATTGAATCTACGTTGTCGCTGTTCAGTCAAGTTCTCACTATCCGGGAGAGATGGCGATTCAAATCGATTCCTATCCAGCTAGAGGGGTATTCCAAACACAAACTATGTTTCCCCCATCAAGGTCGCAATCAAGTCACCTTTGGCACAACTCCGGAGTCGTGAGTCCGAACAGATCGGCATTCTCAGAGAACCACTCTGCCAAGGCTGATCGGGACTCTAACCCGCCTTGGGCTTACGCCAATGGCTCTCTGCACATCCTTACTACCTCCAGAATGCGCGCCACTGCTCGTGTTCTTGACCTGAGTCGAGCTACTAGGCTTCGCGGTTGGAACGACTTATTCGGCCAGCTAAGTGTTAGGCTGCGTTCAACATGACATGAGGATGTACAGCGTATCGGTCCTTAAACGACACAGACGGAGTCACTATGTCCAACCCTACACAAGACTCCGCCTGGTCTTCATTCATTATTAAAATGGTTCTTTTCCACGATAGCAAATATAGCCAACCGTGATCCACCTCATCCTAAAGCTCACAGGTGAAAGGAAATCACTCGACTTCTACCGCACTAAGCATAGCTAAGCATTTAATCCGTTCCTGAACTTAAATAGGATTCAAGTACGATATCTGGACAAGGATAGATATATAATACAACAATTGGTTCCAACCAATTCCTATACTTAATGCATCATCAACAATAAAAGATACTCAAGATATTTGTAAAAACATAGGAGACTTAGAATGCTCCGGGGCTTGCCTTTCAGGAAAGAGGATGGGCGGTGGTCAGGGCACTCGGGCAACTCCTCCTCGACGGCTGCTTCGTCGATTGCCTGAACCTCGGGCTCCTCCTCCTGGCTCGCTCCCACGAACTCCAGAAGTGTCACTCCCTCCGGCACACCTATAGCATGTATGCACAAGATAAATATCATGGATGCACATGAACGAAGTTAGGGATGCTCGGGAAATGCACATGCTTACTGCAGTCCGCATATTCTAACTTAAGCTATATTCAAATCACTTTAACTTACTAAGTTTATACAACCTAATGTACAATTGCTCATCTTTAGTTAAGGACCAAGCACCTGCACCTAAGCATATTCTCAAGTTAGGCTAGCACCTAAACAATCAATAAGAACATTGCAACAAAGCATACACACAAACATTCGTATTTTAGCAAAACAAGAATTATACAGCGGTTCAGTAAACTGATCATAACCGGAGATCTACAAATCGAAATGATAGGCAACAAGACAATTTGGAAAGCATATGAAATTGCCTACAATTCATTTTCAGACCTCAAGGCATGATTCCAACCTTTACCAGGTCAAACTTACAGAACCACATAATCAGGTCCAAACAAGACAGAGAGCAAGCAAAACTGTGATCCAACTTTGAACGATTGTAACTTCTAAACTACTTGGCCAAATGCCACCAAATTTTAACAGGAGCTCGATACATAAGTTATCTACAACTTTTGTATTCACCACATTCCCAGAAAACCAAATTATCATGGCGAACTTTACAAAGTTCCCAGAACTGTCCAGAAAGACATAATGCAAGAAAATAATTATTAACTTATGTTGCAAACATATAAATGGATAAAACCAACTTTACTAACTCATCACACATATCAAAATAACACCAGAAAGTAAAGTGTTCACCACCAATTCATTTCTTTTAATGCCTTTCTTAATTCATTTAATTATTTAAGAGGAATAATAAACATATATGAAAACTACACCATTTAATCTATAAAAATTACAGTAGGTACTACATGCTCCAAGTAGGCTACTGTAAACATTTCACATCATTTGAACAAGTATAACATCCTACACAAAAATGACAAGGCATAAAGGCTTAAAATAACATAAATAGGAAACCCTAGTGAAAAGTGTCAAACAACAGATTTTATATTTTTCTTAGCATCCTTAAGGTACTAGGACAACCTCCAATAAATTTCATGAGCATTGGATTTATAGATAATTTATAAAAATTCACACAAGGATCACCTAATTATAAAAGGAAAATATATAACTCAAAAACTATTCATGCACTGACTCTGAAATTTTGACCAGAGCTTCTACTCATCAAGAAGAGCTCACCATCCAAATTTCATAATTTTTGGAGCACAGGAACTCTAGATATGAATTAAACAAGTTTGCATCTATTTAAAAACACATTTCAAGTTTCAATTTAATTCTTCCAGAAACTCTACTATAAGTGCTAATATTATATTTTTCCTAAATACTACACTTCACCAAGATCCTAACAAAATTAGAACCACCCAATTTGGATCTACAAAACTGTAGATATAAATTTTACAAAACAGCATTCAAAACTAAACAAATGAACTAGCTTTCAATCCTTAAGTCACTGACAACCGGGGTCCACCGGTCAGCCGGACCCGCTTGTCAGTGACGGCGAAGCAAAGCACGGCGTGGGACGGCGCGGGATCAATCGGAGTTCGCTGACGGTGGCTTCTCCGGCGAAACCAACGACACGACGAGCATCCCCATGACATTGCGCACCTACAGAGCTACCTAGCTTGGCCTATTACCGGCGCTAAGCATGATGGCGGCGGTCATGGCGGCACAGCGGTTTGGCTCGACGGCGCGATGTCGGCGCTGGCGGTGAGGGATCGATCCAAGGGTCGACCAAGACTCTACGGTCCACGGCGAAGCTAGTGCACACGCTAGCGAGGCAAGGGGTGGTCGGAACCAGACTAGCCGTGGCGACGGGGCACGGCGGCGGACTACCGGTGAGGCCGTGTGTGGCGAAAGCACCTTACCGAGCGCTTCAAGCTAGCAAGGCGGGCGAGGTGATGCTGTGGGAGCTCGATGAAGCTATTGCGGTGGTGTAGGAGAGACACGGTGCGTGCTAAGGCCAGCAATGGCGATGGCAGAGCTGCTGCGCTGCTGCTGCGGCAGTGAGCGGAGGAGGCGAAGAGAAGCAGGGAAATGAAATGTGAGCACGGTGGAGTCACAGGCGCGCGCTGGGGCTTGATGTGGCACTCTCTGGCCCATTGTGGCCTGACCGAGTAGCGCAGCGGCGACGCGCAGCCATCCACGTGGCGGTCGAGCTCTGACGCGGTCGGAACTGTGCCGATCTGAAGTTTTTGATTCAATGTTCAATGGTGCCGACTGACAGCTCAAGTTCCTCACTCCATAACTCCTAAACCGTGATGATCTAGCTCATGGTGTAGTTGACAAAGTTGGAGATCTAGGTGAGGACTACAACTTTTCCAATTGGAGCTAGAGCTGGTTCGGCCTGGTTAGTGAGATACAAGGCTCCAAACATCGACACATGAAACTAAAAATCAGTTCCAAGACTTAGAATTTTTCTGAGTTTTCAAATAGACCTCAAAACTAACTTGTGGGCCCTTTTTTATCATGTTCTGCATATTTTCATGAGATGGTCATAAAATAACTTTTGTTCCTTATAAAATTTGCTACAACTTTGCTTTAGGTTGCTCAGACATGCAAACACTCTAAGCTGTACTTTTTAAATAGTCAAACAAGAGTGCTCTAGGGGTCAACACTAGTCAAACCATTACTTGAAAGCATAATTAGGCAATATGGTCAACATGAACATTGTTCCTAATGACATTCTAAGTGTAACTAAGTTGTTTAAGAGGATAATTAGCCACACCACACATTGATCACACCAAAATCAAGCATCACATGCATTGAAACAAGGAAAAACAAGTGAATTGCTACTTTTGTTTCCAAGCCATGTTTCATGAGTTTGTGGTATAGTACTAACTAACCATGTTTCACTAAAGTATGTGACATGTTTCAAAAGTGAATTGCACATGTTGTACTTGAGTGTTGCACACTATTCATTTCATAAAACAAACACTCATGGAATATAAACATATGTTGCAATGTTTCAAAAGCATGTTCCAAACAATCAAAGCTCATGAATGGATGAATGATGCTCATGTTTATGAAATGCCAGTGTAAATGTGGAAGCCAAACACCTGGGGTGTTACACGTGCTTTCCTATTTGGAGGAGAGCGTGGTACCTATGCATACCGTTTTATCCTCGGAGCTGCTGGGATCTATGAGGACCACCTTGGAGCCCTCTACCGATTCAAATGACCCAGTCAACTTCTTTGCGTCAGGAGCTCCTTCGGCGACCTCCTCCTTGAGGGCGGCGAGTTCCCCGGAGGCGACGATTGCCATGGCATGGCCACAGCACTCGACCTTGCACTCAAAGGCGCGCTGGAAGGAGGTGCCGACGGTGATGACCCCATGGGGGCCCGGCATCTTCAGCTTGAGGTACGTGTAGTTGGGGATGGCCATGAACTTCGCATAGCATGGACGTCCTAGGATGGCGTGGAAGGTTCCGAGGAACCCAACCACCTCAAAGGAAGGGTCTTAGTCCTGTAATTGAACTGATCCCCAAAGGTAATGGGCAGATCAATCTATCTGAGTGGCATGGCCTGCTTCCTGGGCACGATGCTGTGGAAAGGCGCTCGGATTGGGCAGAGGTGTGTTCGGTCGATGCCCATTACGTCTAGCGTCTTTGCATACATGATGTTGAGGCCACTGCCTCCATCCATCAGAACTTTGGTGAGGCGCTTTGGGTCGACGATCGGGTCGACCATAAGCGGATACCTTCCCGGGTGCGGGATGACATCTGGATGGTCAGCCCGATCGAAGGTTATGGCGGACTCTGACCACCAGAGAAAGGGAGGTGTGCCTGGTTGGGCCATATAGACTTGGCGGCGTGTGACCTTCTAACGACGTTTGGAGCCATAGGCCGTTGATCCCCCGAAGATCATGAGGCAACCATATGGCATTGGAAAGCCATCGTCCATCTCCTCAGCGTCATCCATAGCGGGGGCAGGTTCCTTCCCCTGCTCCCCTTTGTTGGAGCCTCCGGATAAGAACTTCCGCATGAGACTGTAGTCCTTAAGCGGATGCTTTACGGGAAAGGCATGGTTCGGGCACGGCCCCTTGAGCATTTTTTCGAAGTGGTTTGGAGCGCCCTCCATGGGCTTCCGACCACCCTTATGGTTAGCAGCAGCCATGAGCAAGTTCTCGCGTCGTTGCTTCTTATTTTTTCTTTTGGTGGAATGATTGGAGGTGCCTTCGCCGGTACCCTTGTCCCACCTTGCCTTGCCCTCGAGGCGATCAAAGATCACTCCGACCGCCTCTTCTCCTGAGGCATGGCTGGTGGCAAAGTCTAGGAGCTCCTTGGTGGTCCGCGGGCCCTTGCGTCCCAGCTTATGAACCAAGGACTCATAGGTCATCCCGGATAGGAAGGCTCCTATTACGTCAGCATCGGTGATGTTAGGGAGCTCGTTGCACTATCGGGAGAAGCGCTGGATGTACCCATGGAGGGTCTCACCGGCCTTCTGGCGGCAGTTCTTGAGGTCCCATGGGTTCCTAGGGCGTTTGTACATGCCCTGGAAGTTTTTCACATAGATCTCCTTTAGATCCACCCAACTCTGGATTGCGTTGGACGACAGGTGTTCCAACCATGCCCGGGCCAAATCGGCTAAGAATAGTGGAAGGTTGTGGATAATGAAGTCGTCATTATCCACACCACCGGCTTGACACACAAGCCGATAGTCTTTAAGCCAAAGCCCGGGGTTTGTCTCCCCGGAGTACTTAGGGATATTAGTAGGTGGTCGATACCTTGGCGAGAATGCAACGTTGAGGATGTACCGGCTGATGGCCTAAGGCCCTAGGAGGCCAGGGCTCGGGCTCCAGTCCTCACCGCTGTCATAGCATCTGCCGCATTGAGGATGATAGCCGCGGTGGGCTCCTTCCCTCGGGTCACTGTAGGTGCGTCTACGGGCATCGAGGGTGCTATGGGCGTCGCGGTTGTGGACGAGACATTGATGTACTAGGATTGCAGTGCGCTGCCCGCCGCCTTGTGGTGCTTGGTAGACCGATGCGTCCCTAGCGGGGCGCACCATGGGCGTACGCTGGCTGGTGTTGGGCTTGTGTCACTGAGACAGCGAGCTCTCCGCCTGCTGCGCTGCCGCACGCTTAAGTAGCGTGCGAATTTCGCGGTGGACCCGGTGATCCTCGGGCGGCGATGATGTTCTAGCTTGCCCAAACGAAGTGAGGAAGGGTTTCACCATCGGTGATGATCCTTCGGTTTACGTCGCGCGCCACGGGGCGTGCGTGCAAACCATCTCCGTGGCGCTTGATCTCCTCATCGACCTCCACGTACTCCCGAACAAGTTGTTGTCCGGCTTCATCTATTTCCCTCTTTTGGGCTCTCAGCTGCTCCACCCCTATGTGAGGTGGGGCCACTGTCCCCCTCTCAGTTGTGCCACCGAGGTTGCCTGCCGAGGTAGTCTCCTCTGCAGAGACGCTTTCGACGTGTCCCTCGGAGGTTTCCACCATGAAACATTCCCAGGAGGGATGCCGGAGTTAGAGCCAGAGTCCAACCCTGGCCCCTCTGTGAGGAGGCCGTGGAGGAATTCCGTAACGCTTTCGATCATCCCTACGAACCCGTTGTTCGTGGGGGATGGGATCGTGCGTTGTGCCATAAGGTGGCTAACGGTCGCCATGGCGTTGCGGAGACCGAACGAAAGCACCGTCGGGGCGCTCCGTGTAGAGTGTTCTAGAGAGAGGGTGAGGTGGCGTGGGTCCTCCCTAGACGGTTGTGGTCCAAGGGAGACGTTGGGCTGGCGCTCAAGCCTCCCGTAGTTGAAGTTGATGGAGGGGAGAGACTAGACGGCGGCGTGGGCCAGCGCCAACTCTCCTCCCAGCGTGACGATGAAGTCCAGGTCACCGAAACGCACGTGTGCGCCCCAAACCCAGCTAATTGCGTGGTTAGCCATCCGGGGCCTGATTTGGAATGCGCAAAGGCCCCTACCTGGCGTGCCAACTATCGGTGTTTCGAACAAACACCGGCTAGTAAATTTATAATTGTTGCGCGTTAGGTCCGGGTGGTGCACTAAAGGACACAAGGTTTATACTGGTTCGGGCTGAATGTCCCTACGTCCAGACTGCTGCTGCTCGTGTTATTAGTACCGAAAAAGGTTCGTAGTAGGGGGTACAAACGGTCGAGAGGGAGAGGTCCTAGGTCTCTGATGGAATGGTCGAAAGGGCGCCAAGAGCTCGGTCGCTGCTTGGTTGTATGCGTGATGTGTTGTGTGTGTTGAACTGATCCGTCAAGAGTCGGTCCCTTTAGTGGGGGGCTCTGCCCTCCCTTTTATAGACCAAGGGGGAGCAGGGGTTACAGATGGGAGAAAGAGGAAAATGCCGAAGGTATAGAAGGTCTTTTGAGGGAGCTGGGTCTTCCTTTTTCTCTGTGCCTGCCCTGCTTAACATGGCAGGCCGTGTCAGAGGTGGTGTGTTCGCTGATCCTCATAGGCCATGCCCTGGCCTCATTTAGCAAGTGGGTGTGTTCCATCCTACGCCGGTGGACGGTGCGGCGTGCCGGAGAGCCGAGCTATGACCCCTCGGGGAGTAATAGAAGTGACCATACGTCCGTCATTGTAGATGATGTGATTTCTATCTTGGACCGTAGTGGCTATCGTATGCCTGTGTTAGTATCCGCGCTCGAGGACTGAAGACGGTGCCTACTACACTGTGGGACAAAAGTCGGCGCCTACAACACTATTCGGGCACTGTTACGTCGGAAAGGGCTTAAAGCGCCCGTCCCTTCGTATCCTAACGGTACCTTCCTGTAGGCGTGTAGGGTATGGTCATCGGTACTGCGTTTGACTCGAATGTCCTGTCGTACCCTGTGCTTGTCATCATGAAGGAGCAGGGTGCAATCGTCGGCGAGGCGGAGCCTGCCCTCGGACGTCGGGCGAGGCAGAGCCCACCCTCGGACATCGGGCGAGGCGGAGCCAGCCCCTAGCCGTTAGGTGAGACGGAGCCCACCCTTGGACGTCGGGCGAGGCGGAGCCAGCCCTTAGCCATCAGGCGAGGCGGAGGCCAGCCCTCGGTGGTTGGGCGAGGCGAAGCCCGTCCTCGGACGTCGGGCGAGGCGGAGCCAGCCCTTAGCCATCGGGCGAGGCGAAGGCCAGCCCTCGGGGGTCGGGCGAGGCGGAGCCCACCCTCGGACGTCGGGCAAGGCGGAGCCAGCCCTTAGTCGTCGGACGAGGCGGAGGCTAGCCCTCGGGGGTCGGGCGAGGCGGAGCCCACCCTCGGACGTCGGGCGAGGCAGAGCCAGCCCTTAGCCGTCGGACGAGGCGGAACCAATCTTCCGTCGTTTGGGCAAGAAGCGTAGTAGTGTTCTTGTCTGACTGGAAGCGGCAACGTTCGATGGTTGTTAGTTCCACCTCATTGGGTACCCCGGTATTAGGTCCCCGACACTCGGACTGGATTTTAGCAACTAAAACCTTCTAGGGGGTTGTTTAAAAGATGAATGGCACACATGAATTATACTAGGAATTATTAGTATTCTCCGGGATCTTTTTTTGCAAAAGCTCGCAAAATACCAGTCATGGCGATTGGCCTTTGCAGGAGACGTTCTCATCCTTTTTGCGCATGTTATTGGTAATATGGAGAAATTAATCACCCAAGTCGCAAGGTCCTCTAAAATTCGAATAGGGGGGAAAACATTTGATTCAAATGGCGATATTGTCCTAGAAATGGCTGAAAATAGGGAAATTTGCAGTGAATGTATCGTGAATAGGATATGTTTATTCCCTAGAATGACTAGGATCGATCCTTGGTGTCATATAATGCCGTTTGGTATAAAATAACTTATAATTTATAATGGAACAAGCGGTTCTCAAGATACCAAGAGAAACTCCGAAAATTGCAATGCTACATGAAGTAGACTAGAGCAACCAAAAGCAGTCCATAACGATTAAAATAATAGCCATCAGCTAGCTAAAATACTGTAAGACTAGTCTATAGAGTAGTCTATAATAAAAGATACACATAAGCTCATGGACTACACATAAATAATAATAAAATGTTACTTTTTTTACTCCTACCTCTCTCTCTTTATTGATCTTGCACAGGATTGGATATGATGAATTTTTTATCTTAGATGGGACCCACCTTGTAAACTAGTTGTTGGCTGAATCATTGTTGAAACAAAGCAGTAGTCATATACTGATCATGTAGGTCCCATGTATATAGACTACTTGCTTCGTATACATTGTGGTATGAGAAATGGCAACAGTGCAGTTCCACGTTTTTGCTGTCTGTACATACAGCCATACAGGCTTTCCTTCATAAGCTGCTACTCCACGTAACCTCTGAGAAGCCAGCCTGTTCGTTTGCTCGTATACGATCGTGGATTATAAGCTAGAACAGTATTTTTCTCTCACATCAAATCAGACAACAGTAAATAATCCACGATCGTTTACGACGAAACGAACAGGCCGCTGGCTTTTGCTGAGCGTTAGGTGACCTCAGTCAACGGAACTATATTTGTGCACATCCTCCCAAGATTTGTGGAACCACTGTTTCTCTTTTTGAATAGTAAACTCACATTCTCTTTAAATAAAAACTCAAGTTATATGTAGCTCATAAACGATCAGGTTGACAAGTTCGTTACACAAGGTACTTTTAGTTCTCCAACAGCAACCAAAATACCGTGTCTAGGAAATATATACACATATTTTCAGAACTTATTATTAAACGCACAAAAAAGGTGAACCATAAGAATTTGTCCAATGATTACGTAATAACCTAATGCTACTAAACAATCCACTCCAAGCTAAGAGGATCTGTGATGTATACTCTATGGAATCTGTAATAGTTAAGGCAGGTTAGCTATTGCTTAGTATATCATGTTGGTTTTTATAACTACTCCCTCCGTCCTATGCCATGTTTGCTTGGCTGATAAGTCATGACTGAAAGTATTGTTGACTGATTTGTTGTGAGAGAACAATACTATTCGTTGACTGAAAAAGTACGGCTTATAAGCCAAGCGAACAGAGCGCTAAACTATAAAAAATTCAAGGTTCAAAAATTCTATCAAAATATAAGATATTATATTATGGGTCCTCAACCTGCTCTCTCCTCTGTGTTTTTGGTAGGAAAAACTGAGATTTCTTTTAAATTGAGTGTTACCTAAAAAGCAAGCCCAAAACTAAGGAAAATAACAGCTTAAACTACTCTCTCCATCCTAATTAGTGAGGGGCAAGGTGGTCTTTTGCCGAGCTCCTTATTTTATCTAAAAATCGCTTGGATTCCTTATATTTTAGGACGAAGGGAGTAGAAAAAAGTGCTTGTTCTATAGAGTACTCTTAAGGAAACAAACCTATATAGCCCAAATATTGGTCCCTATATATACATGGGTATAACTTCACCAGTAGGTAACCTGTAGCTATGTATTAATGAGTCAAAATTTGTTCACGATGAACTTGCATTTCAAAGACACAATCAATTGTTTGAGTTGTGGATAGCTATATCATGAAGTTGTGGTCGGTGGATGCTTAGGTGCTGTTTGGAAGAGCTTTGGTCCTTCCAAAATAGTGACAAAGCTAGAGCAAATTGGAGAGATATGGTTTCCTTATAGGTGGTGCATGCATTTGCAGCCCCCCCCACAAGCCCAAATCATGTAGTTGCATCCCTATTCGTAAACGTCTATAGCTCTGATGGAGCTAAAACCCTGTGGAGAAACGTTTAGCAAAATGACGACTTCTCATGTTTTGTTAAGATTGGGTAGAAGAGGTCAAATGTCCATTGTGTCCCTTCATTAATTTGGCTTAGTTAGAGCATCTCCACCGGTTCCCAAAAAACTAATTGGTAAATCAATGAGTTTTCCAAATGGCCAAAAAAAGTTAGGGGCATATTTGTTGGATTCCTTCAACGGTTTCTAAAATATCGCTCCTAAAATATAGAAGACAATTTTGGATCAGAAATCCTAGACTATTTCTAAATCACTCTAACCACTTTTATACTTTCTTTCTCTCTTGCATATTTGCATTGAAAACCATGTCCTACTCTTTATTCTTCTCCACGTCCATTCACCTCCACATTGGCCAATGGATAAGCGTGCGTATATTTCCGTGCGAATAGGTTGATTTTCCCAATTTCGGAAAGATTGGGAGTTGAGATTAGGAGTTATTAGAGAGCGGTTCTTTTCAATCTTGCCAAAAAATCAAGACTGGGAGTGGATTTTGGAAATTCTTGGAGATGCTCTTATATAGAAGAGAAGTTAAAACACATGTTGTAGGAGCTAGACCGTAATTAAACCATAGACGATAGGGGTTAGTAAACAAAAGTAGCGAGACATAGAGAACAATGTTCGTGAATAGATGAAAGGATTGAGTCAGATCTATAAAAGGCACTGTTCGCTTGGAGGAATTTGGAGGAATCTAGATGAATCTGGAGGAATTTGTGAGAGCGTAAACAGTGTTTTTCATCCACGCACAGTGAATTCCGGCTGAAATTGTGAGCAGCCGAACGGACCCTAGGAATTATTAGTATTCTCCGGGATCTTTTTTTTTTTGCGAAAGCTCGCAAAATACCAGTCATGGCGATTGGCCTTTGTAGGAGACGTTCTCGTCCTTTTTGCGCGTGTTATTGGTAAGATGGAGAAATTAATCACCCAAGTCGCAAGGTCCTCTAAAATTCGAATAGGGGGGGAAACATTTGATTCAAATGGCGATATTGTCCTAGAAATGGCTGAAAATAGGGAAATTTGCAGTGAATGTATCGTGAATAGGATATGTTTATTCCCTAGAATGACTAGGATGCTTCGTGTCATGTAATGCCGTTTAGTATCTCTAATCGTATATTATAGAATTATCTAAAGATATCTGACAGTCTGTTACAGTAGACAAAAATATCTGGTTCTGCACTTTAAGAATCTTTTGCGCTGGCCCATGAGAAAATATCTCGGCTTCCACTGAGGCAAAGTCAGAGCCCTGTCCCGAAAATGTGCATGATACCAGCGCGGCAGTTTTATATTCGTCACTTGTATACCACCACAAAACGTAGGGCTCTAATCCTTCTGTGAGAGACGGAAATGTGAACATCATATATGTATTGATTTGTAGAATCGACCAAGACGACTAGAGGGAACATGAACATGATCCTCTTTTAAAGTTTGGATTGCATTTCCTACTTCCTTATCATTACTGATGCATTAGAAAGAAAAAATAAATTATATAAAAATCAGTAACATCTAATCATCATTAGTGTAATAACCATTGGATCTATTTTTTATTAATATTAATCAGAGCTCTTATATTTGCAAAAAAAAGTTAATCCCTAAAATTACATTTAAATTATCCATCTTTGTGATTACAAAAGATAATTTAAAATAACTTCTAAAGTCACATTTAAATTATCCACATATACCATTACAAAAGATAACCCTAATTTTACAAATAAATTACCCCTAATGTCATTAAAAAGATAATCAAAATTTACTGCCATATTTGCATCTAAATCCTCGCATCTACATTATTAAAAACAAACAAAAATAACTCCTTAAATCCACATTTAAATTACAAGACCAAAAACCAGGAAAAGAGCCATTGCCCCGCGTGACCCTCCACTACCACAAAAAGGATCAATAAATTACCGCTTAACATAAAAAAGAACTACAAAAAGTAATAAGATCAAAATTGGAGAACTGAAGTCTAGAATTATGAAGTCACGACACATAGGCAACAATAAGATCCTCTGCAACGGGCGCGCCTTCCACCTTCTTCGAGGAGCGGTTCAATGGCGCAGGTTGCGGATCCGACAACAACCCGGCCAGGCCCCCGCGCACGACCGTGCCCTCGTGCGCACTTGCTGGCTAGCCCAGGCAGTGGTGACCGGGTGGCCAAGGCTGCGAGTGAGGCCGCGCGTGTCACTTCTTTGCCGTGCTCGTCGCCACGCCTTGGTCAACCTCCTCGATGGTACTGGTAACCCTAGTTGCAGCGGCGGCCTGAAGGAGGCGGATCCCGTCGGCAGCGGTTGCCCTAGGGGTTGCAAATGCCTGGGAGTCTGGACGGAAGAGGTTATCCTCGGCGGCAGCGACAGAGAACTCCGGGAGAAGCAACGGCTATTCCAATGACGGCGGATGTCCAATGGGCGGCGGAGGCCTTGGAACCCGGCGACGCGGAAGCGGATCCTGTCGGCTCGCGCCTGGTCGGCTAGTTCTGACTGGATGACGATGGATGAAGGTGGGCTAACCAGCGACATGTGGCGTCAGCTCACTTGATGCAGATAAAGATGGCACCAGCGGAGGTTCGCAGCCATGGTGCACTAGGGGCGGCAATGACTTGACGACTTTCGCTCGCTGAATCTAGCTGTTTCAAAAGAGGATGTCGGAAAGCAGGGATGTGCCAAGGTCGTAGTTTATTTTCTTCATGTATGTGTTCTCCTCTTTGTTGAGGGCTGAGTCTAAATGCTCTTGTATCATTTTGGCGGTGTATATCCTTCGTGGATATAGAGGAGGCTGGATTATTGAAAATCCATTATTAAAAAAAGAACCGACAATTCAAGTTAAGGGTTCAGCTAAACACATACTAAGGTCAAACGTTGGTGCAACGAAAATAGGAAACTATGAATATTAATGGAAAAAACAAAGTATGGTAGCCAAAACTTATCACGACCGGATTATAGTATCTCTGTTTTTTTAGGGGTCGGCGGGAAACAGAGTAACTCTATGAGTATTGTGTTACAAAATAAGCAAAGAAATCTGAAACATATGTTGTGTGGGTCCTCAAGTTTGTAAGGACTTCTAATACTTCTAAGGCTCTTGTATCCTAAACATTTGTCCCATGAAAAGGCACGGGTTGATGCGCTAGTTCTATTGTTCAAAGTCATTATGGACACCAAAACATTGATCATGAGTTCATGATTAGTTAGGCATTTTCTAGTTTGTAATAACTGAACATATGTGAATTTGTGCTAATGCTACGAATCAGGATAAAGCCAGGAGCAACTCAAAAACATTGGAGAGACAGAAAAATAAGCAACGGGAAAAATAACGAAGCCAAAAATAAACAACTGGTGCGAATTGGAACTATGAAATGACCAATGAAAAAAATAAAGAAAAACACAAAGTGTAAACAACTATGCATACTGCACTGGTGTGGACTTGAAAGAACGACTGGAAAAAGGTATCTTGTGATACTACCGAACTAAATCAACTCTAAATCTCATCTCATAAACAAAATTTGTTTAGAGAGGTAGATCTAAGAATGGATAAACTTTCTAGTTAGCAGGGGTGGAATCCCTTTGATTCAAGGGCACTCAATTGAATACCCAATTTTCTGGGAAACCTCCGTTACATGGTATCTATATAATGTATTCATGTTAATAATAGGATTAAATAGTATATTATATTCGTATGGGCTAGAAGATGAGAACAAGGTATTTTTCACATAGCAAAGAGTGAATTCAATTATATGTATGCCTAAATAGCTAGAAAAACAGTGCAATATCATCGATTTTGCCCTTTTTCTTTCTTTGTTAGGCCTCCAAGTTTGGACGGCCATTGTTCCAATCCTAGGTCTACCTAGTTATTAGTTAAAGTCTCCTGATAAGTCTCTCTTCAATTTTGAGTTTTGCGAGGGAAGAACTTAGAGACAGAGGTAACTATTTGTTATTTTAAATTATAAGACGTTTTAGTTTTTCTAGATATGTACTCCCTCTATCCTATAAGGAATTTAGTTTTATCCTAAGTCAAACTATAATAACTTTGACCAAATTTATAGAAAAGAATATTAACATCTACCGCATTAAATAGGTATATTATAAAATGTGAAAGTTTATGGTGTTTGGAAATAATTAGAATTATCCATTTGGATAGATCAGATGGCTACAAAATGACAAGAACCAGTGTAGAGGAACTTAAGTTGTGTGCCGGAACCAGAAATATGTGGGTCCGAAACAAAAAAATATATATGAGAAAAAATATTTTAAAAATAAATTTAAAGGATAGAACAGTATTTTCGCACAGCTCCTCTCCTAGGCCCTAGCGCAGGCGGCAGGCGGGCGGCCCCCTGGCCATCGCACTCGCCGTGCGCCGGCACCTGAACGGCTGAGCCATGGACGACTGCCCCGTGTACCACTAGTCCACTACCACATGACGATGGAGGCCATGCTCGAGTGCTCGCCGGGCGCCGTTGCGATTCGGCCATGTCCACGAAGATGCTGCTCATCTCCTCGAATCAGCTATCTTCTACATGTATAACCACGCTTTGCTGAGTTAGGAACTTGGGATATGGTGTCCGTAATCTTCCTTGGCAATGGACCTAGCTCGCCGCTTTCTGCATGACGATGGCTGCGCGCATCTGCGCCATTGACATACTTTATTTTAAAATTTTATGGGAGATTTTTTAAGACACGTAGTATTATTTACATGACAGGCACTAATATTTATATATATACTCAAATCTGTGTGTATAGGATTATATGGAGATGCAGCGGAACTTATTCATGGATTTATTGGCGCATGAAAGAAATGGATATCGGAGAATTCTTTCTGCCGATATAAAATATTATCTTAGCCATATCACGAAAAATCTATACAGTAGAGTTTGTGAGCCTGCGACGCCGCGCTCTCCGTGACTGTGTTAATTTCACGAACTTTGCTTTTTGAATTAAATGTCACTTTAACGTCGGTATTTAATTTAACAGTATTGTTATCTTATCGTGCGATCCGTGTGTTTTTAGTACAAAAGATTTAGTTGTCCTGTAGCAACACACGAGCACGCTACCTAGTTGAATATAAAAGGAGAGAACTAGCTGCATTCATACATATAATGTGCGTCAGTTAAGGTTTTGTTTGAATTAACTCAATTCACGAACTAATAGTAATAACTAAATGTGGCATATATCGAATTCTTTTAGCCACTGCTTGTGTGCAGAAGCGAAAAACATCCCTACCGCGCTTGCCCTAATATGAGTATTTGAAGTAATAAACCTTTGAAGAACATCAACGTACCTCTCTTCTAGAGATTGGGTTGAATCCAACCTCGAGCCTCAGAACCCTGCATCTTTTCTTGGACGGGCTTCACTTCGGATGCACCGGTAGCAATATCAACGATCTCCAATCGATGGACCAAGTCGTATGGATCCCCATACAATGGTTCAGACATGTAGATTTTGTTCTCCTTGTATTTGGATACATTTGTTCCACTGAAGCTTTCATTGACATGTTTAGACACGAACAGTGTCTGATCAACGATGTTCCTCACCCTGGACCACTCCGGTGTACGGTCGTGGAGGTTGCACTTGTAGATCGCGCTGCTGTAGGTGAAGCTCTGTGTCTTGTGGAACGTGCTCACCATGGTACCCACAATGTGCAGCTCACCGTTTGATTCCAGGTAGCTGCGGTGGCAGAGCCCCGTAGGTGGCGACAGCGATGGCAGCAGCGTCACGGTTGGAGTAGCGCCGGCGGTGTTGCTGCTACAGACGGAGATTTCTCCAGTGCAGTCAATCGTCAAGAGTCTTGGCAGTGGACGATGGACCCCACGAAGAACTCCAGTTTGGTGTTGAGCAGCGTCCATGCGCTGTCGACTCTAACCCGGCAGAACGCGACCTCCGTGGAGCACCCAAGCATGGCCATGGCCACACACTCGCGGCCGGCGGCGTCAGGCGGCGCCGAGAGCACGATCTCATGGAAGAACACGTCCCTCATGTCTTCTAGCTTGATGGCTCTGCCTACGGCATCCGCGTCCCCGTAGCTGTTGGTGGGATGGAGGACCCACCGGCCGTGGACCCTAGACACGTGTTCCGATGAGGAGGCCGCCGCGACGTGTTTGCCTGATGGCGGGAGCTCAACACGGGGGGCACGGGCACCGGCGAATGGATTTAGTAGCGTCACGGACGCCGCCTCGTCCATGAGCGCCAGCCACCCACACGAGGAGCCGCACGCCACCTTGTCGCGCACGTCGGGCAGCGTCTTGGACAAGACCTTCTTCTCTAGGACGCAGTAGAAGCCGACGCGATCCAAGTCAGGGTCTAACGGGAGCAGCAGGAGCGGCCCGAAGGTCGCGAACGGGATGACGGCGCGCCATGGGGAGCAAGCGGATCAGAAGAACGCCGCGTCGTGGCCTGACGTGAGACGCTGCCCGATGGACTCGAGGAGATCCTCTGGCAGGTCGAATCTCCAGTCAAAGAGAGGTAGGGACCTTCTCTTAGGATTGGGAGGCTGAGCCATGGAAGACAGATGACATCAACTATGGTTCACGCAAGAAATGGTGTCTGGTGTCTACTGTCGCGATGGACCATGGATTGGGGAACGGGGATATGGGGAAAGGATTCAAAATGAACAGACCCAAGGGTAATTTCAGCAAAAAACAACAAGCGAGGGCGATGGAACACGTGAGCATGAAACCAAATGAAAGAAGGAAAAAGTTGTCCCTTTTGCAAATGTAAAGAGGGGAAGTAATTAAATATAGACAGATTTGACAAGGTTCTCAGAAATGCAAAGATATTCATTGTCTTAATTCTCTTTCCTTCTGTGTTAATTCTCTTTTCTTTTGCTCGTTGCCATGTATGCTGGTGCATGTAAACATGCAATGTGTATATGGATAGCACAATAATTTTTTACTTTCTATTTTGCCGTGATTCCTCTATCACATGACAGGCAATATTCAATTAAGGAGAATGGCACGATCAATCAGTAATGCGGGAGATGTCGTGGGATCGTAGGCGTGGGCAGACGGACGAACCAAAATAAATGTTGCTCCAAAAAATATCCACTTTGTTCTTTTTAGTTGTAGGAAAAAAGAAATAACCGAACTACTCAGTACTCACTCACTCCTAATTAGTGAGGGGTAATATGGTACTTTTGTAGACTTCTTATTTTGTCGAAAAATTGCTTTGATTTCTTATATTTCAGGACTGAGGCAGTAGCATAGTACTCTTTTTTCTACTCATGCACATAAAGTTTGGATTTCAAATTTTACTGAGAGGTATCATGATCTTTTTCTTGATTTTCTGGGGTGCTCGTGCTCCCGTCATCAAAGCCTTGCATTGCATTTGGAGCGCCTGACTGAGATGTTCTCGTGATCTGCCTGCCCTATCAGCATTCGGCAGCCCGCTGCCACCTCCAAGAAGATATTGCTAGGATATGCACAGGGGCCAGCCTCGCACACCAGCACAACTCGGGAGTAGGGAGACATTGGCATGGAAGGCCCAAGGCAGGCAATGACGTGAGCCCTTCCTGCCCCTATATAACCGTACCAGACGCGCTGGATTGAGCACACCACAGCAGCGGCCGAGATGCAGATCCAGCGCTAGCGCGTCGTCGGCGGGAGCCTTGGTGCTCGGTTCCTCACCCTCCGTGCCTCTGTTCACTCGCCGCCGTCCGTCCGGCCGGCCAGGACCGGGACGATGAACAAGCCGAGGAGTGGGAGTGGCCAGCAGGGGAAGCGCAGGGGAGGAGGAGGCGGCGGACTCGGCGGGGCGCTGAGGAAGCAGATGGCCAGGCTCTGCATCATCCGGGAGTGCGTCATCATGCTCCTCTTCTACCATGACTGATCCAGTCCCATCCACTGATGCCCTTTGCGGTTCTTCCTGGCCATTGACTACCTTTTTCTTTTCTTTTCTTTTCTTTTCTTTTTCTCGTTGATTGATCATATCCCTTGATGTGCCTCATGTATGTACATATATAGGGTTGCTCTTGTTCACACACACGTGTGTGTCTGTATCTCCATCATCTTTCAACACTTGTTTGTGTTGTTTTGTGCCGTTGCTTTTTTTTTTTTTTGACTCCTAAGTCCGACAATGGCAAGGATGTACCGCGAAATGTTGGCACGAATGTATCCATTTTGTTCATTTGCTCAGCTCTATAAGAAATGCGAAAACAGAAGAAAAAATTGCTTGTGTTCTATCTTTTGGCCTACTTGTTCTGTTCATTCATGCAGCTGATCCGAGTCATCCAGCACATGTAGTTTGAAGGAGGATCTTTCCACGTTAGAAGCCATTGAGCGTATGATGTCTAACCAAAGATTTTCGTAGACCAGAGAAGGCCATTGTATACTACTCCGTATGCCTTTTTAATGAAATAACACGCGGTTCTCCTGCATAATTCAAAATACTACTCCGTACGCACCTCTGGGGCAAGTTTATTCTTTTCCCATGCATATATTGATAGTCGACTGTCTCAGGAGAAAATGCGGCTACTATCTGCATCAACTCTTCGTTAGATGATATTTGCATAAAAAGCTCTAAAAAATGGCATGGTAAACTGAATATTTCGGTGATGTCCGGCCACGGCATTGTGGCATTGTCTGTGATGCTTCTCAGCTTTCAGGTGTTACTGCTTCTCTTTTTCAACTTGTAATGAGCACGCTAATCCTAAATTTTATTTTCTTCAAAAAGAACAGATCCCTCACAAATTAGTAAATACTAAATGACCAAGTGGGCAGTTGAGCATGGTAATAGGCTAACAATACCACTGAATATTTTGTCCAAGAAGCATACATATGTGCAAACTTAAAATACGAAAAAGATTAATGAACTAAGAAAATATGTGCAAAAGTTCGGTAAGAGGTTAATAGTGCAGGTAGGTACGGTGAGCAACAAGCGCTGGACCACGGATGAAATATTAAGGGTCTATTTGGAACGCGGAAATTTTGTAGGAATCGATTTAATCGTACATTAAGTTCATAGGAACCAGTTTAATTTCACAAAAAATACAGAAAAAGATTTTTTTTCTGCATTCCAAATAGGCCCTGAAATGGTCTTTTGAACGGTTGAGATCCTGCAACGGCTATTGCAACCGCACTGGATCCCGGTCAAGATGAGAAGCTTCAGGGATGAAGCTGCAATAAATTTGGTCAAATGACCCTCTCCTCCCCAACAGAAGAATGTACACATGTCATGCTCTACTATGGCCATCAGAGTAAAAATATGTATCAGATAGTTGGGCATCTCCTCGATGCTTCAACCTAAAATTAATGAGCCAGCACGAAGCTACAGTTGTTTAGCCCAGAGATATCTTAGATTAGTACAAACTGGCACGGTTCTAAACACGGTGTTCCTTTTTAATTACCTAGGGTCGGCAAGACCAGCGGTTTTCTCGCCATCAGGCAGTGAGAGCTCAGGGTGGAGAGGCGTATATGACAACCACATGGTGTACTGGCTTGAGGAATCATGACCAACCGTCCAAGTTCAGAGTTCAGAACTTCAGACAGCCATTGCTGTAAAAAAAAATAAAACCCATTACAGCTTACTTACTCTCCATTTTTTTTCTTGTTTACTTGGACCAGTAGCTTGGATGCTTTGTCTGTTTCTGGTTGCAAGCCAAAGATCATGATGAGCATGATGAGCATGAGGGTTAGTTAACTCACGAGGTTAGGATCTAGGAAGTGGTGTAGGAGCGTGATGATGATGTGATTTATATGGGCATGTGAGAGGTGACTAATTTGTGAGATAAGATATGGTGAGGACGATTGGATCCCACACAAGGCTAGGCATTGCTCTGCAATCTGCATTGTTCACATTTTTACAGTACTGAAGTGGATGTCACAGACTCAGCTCATAGCACCTGCAGCGGTTCAGTGTGTGTATATATATAAGCGGATATTGAAAGTCAAATGCTTGAAAATACCATCACCATTGCACCACTTCGGCCGTGAAAACCTGGAGCTGTTGGAATGGAAGCGGCGCATGCAGTGAGATCGGCATTGGTCAGCCTAGCCAGATGGCATTGTTTGACGTTGCAAGTTGGCATGAAGGGGATATCAAAGTGTTTGGTCGGTTGTGGACATGGTTCCTGAGCTGGAGCTTAGCATTTTTTTTACTGGTGAGTCAAACTGACTCTTAGAGGAAGAGCTTTTTTTTTTCTAATACTACGCATCTTACGCCTGACACGAGCAAATCGTCGGACGCTCCCGCAGGGTCACCGACTCATTGCTTGCGCTTTTACCCCGCCGCTTGCTCTACCCGCGAGTTTATTAAAAAAAATCACACATCCTTATCCCATCTGCTTCCTCCTCCCCGTCTCAGCGCCTTGCGGCTACCCTGTCCTGGACGCGGGCGCGCACTCCCCTTGCTGTTGTTGCGTGCCCCATCTCCCGCCACTCGCTCGCACCTCTCGCCCCCTCTCGTCGCGCGTGCCGCCCGCTCCCTCCCGTCGCACGCGCCGCCCGCCCGGTCGACCGAAGCCTAGTGCTGGTGGCAGTGGTGCTCACGCGCACCGCCGGTGCTGGATGCTAGTGGTGCTCGCATGCGCCGCTGGTGCTGGATGCTAGTGGTGCTCGCGCGCCGCCACTCGCCGCCGGCTCCCACCCCAACGGCCGGAATTGAGCGGCACAGGCGCTCCCTCTCCCTATGTTGCAAATATATATTTGAAGCATTTTGATCTGAATGTTGCATATGTTTTACACATATCTACGACAATATGTTTTAAATATTTTATCTGTTCTAGTCTTCCGTTGCAGCAAGTGTTTTCATGTTGCAAGTTTCAAGTGTTCTATCCAGATGTTGCATATGTTTCACACGCATGTTGCAAGTGTATGTTCTAAATGTTTCATCCGTTTCAGACATATGTTGCATTCAAATGGGGCGCCATGAAATGGGGCGCGATGAGCTAGTGGCCAATGGACGTGGCACGCGACACGCTAGGCGCTGGTGGTCGAGGGCATGACGGGGCAGGGCGAATGGATGAGGGCGGGGTGCGTGAATGGACGGGGCAGATTGCGAGAAAGTCACATGGACGCGACGACAACACGATGCACATGCGAGCAGGGCAAATTAGCGAACGGGGGACAGGCTGTGCAAGTGTGCACGAAAAACAGTTGTCCGACAAAATCTTATCTCATCAGACGTCCGGGGGCCGGCACGTCTTTTTTTATTGGAAGCGAAGAGCGTTTTGGCTGTTATATGCAATACGTCCAAAGAAATATATTTTTTTGAGTTTTTTTTTTTTGAGAAATGTCCAAAGAAATAAATGTTGTCTTGTTTTGTGGAAAAGGAGTTGGGGGTTCAGCTGACAGCCCATGGAAGCGTAGCCCAGCCCATCCTTCTTGGACTGTACGAACAAGGCACTTCATTGTGGGCTCGGCCCGTCATGATCCCGTGTCACCATCTTGATTGGATTGCAGCAGCATGACGGAGCGGTCATCATGTCCCCTCAGCCCTCGAACGAACCAGATGCGGCACGGCTGCTAGCCTAGCCATCCGCGAATCCATTCCGCCTGCTTGGCTGCTTTGTCGCAGCTCTTGATCAGCCAAAATATTCTCCAGTGCTCCACCCAAGCCAAAGTTAATCGTAAGAGTTCCTTTCACATCTCAACTGAGATAGTCCGACTTTTAGCCCCTCAACTTTTAAAACCTATTTGTTTATCTTAGGCGATTTTGTTCTACATAGCTCCACTTCATCCACAAAGGAGGTAAACCGTACTTCTTTGATAATTTAGGGATGTATATAAATTGGACAACAACTATTTTTTTACTATTTTTCTCTGAAAAGTTTACTGTAATTAAAAATCCTAAAATCTAGTTTAATATTAGAAAATTTATAGAAAGTTTGTTTTACCTTAGAAAATTATGAAACTAGTTTTAAAGTTTTTCTAAAAGCATGTTCTATCTTGGTGCATAAATTAAAACAATTTGAGTCTTCCACGGACTCGTTTTGCTTTTTACTTGCTAGTAGATGCTCTCCTATCTACTCCATCAGTGCCAATTATGAGATATTTTAATTTTTTCTAGGTATATTGCTTTTATTATGTATCTAGATATAGTGTATATTCAAGTGCATAGCAAAAGCTATGTATCTAAAAAGACAAAACATCTTATAATTTGGATGGAATGATTATTATAATTAGTTGATGTTGACCAACCAAACACTACAGCAAACTGGATTTGCCTTGGCGGCCAAGATTTTACTTGGCGGCTAAAATTGAGCCGCCAAGGAATATAACGTTTCCTTGGCAGTGGCAGAAAACCGCCAAGAGAATGTAATTCCTTGGCTGTTATTATAAACCGCCAAGGAAAACGTGGGTTTCCTTGGCTGTTTATGCAAGCCGCCAAGCAAAGAATGGATTAACTTGGCTGTTTTGACGAACCGCCAAGGAAAAGATGGGTTTTATTGGCTGTTTCCATAAACCGTCAAGAAAATGATGGGTTTCCTTGGTTGTTTTTAGGAACCGCCAAGAAAAACATGCATTTACTTGGCTGTTGTCATCAGCTGCCAAGTAAACAATGTATTTCCTTGGCCATTCTTTAATGAGCCGCCAAATTAATAATTCATTTTCTTAGCGGTTTCTATTGAGCCACCAAGTAAATTTAATATTTTCATATATGTATTTTAAGCCAACAAGCTAATTGCCCATTGTATTGGTGGGATATTTCTTATGATACATGCATTTGTATGTTAGTATGACAAGTTTGTCTTAAACTCTTAGGTGGCGATCTTGCTTAATAGCTACGAGGTCATTGCCTCATAAGTATATACACACTGACTCAATGTAACATATACATCCACTACCCTCTGTTGTTGCTCGACGACCTCAAATTGTGTGCATGTCCTCCACTTCTCCACCCTCCGATTCCATGCCCATCGGCACACATCTTTGCGCATACGGTCATCCACTTATGTGCAGTTGGCACCTCACCGTACGTGCAGTCGCCTAGTACTAGGAAGCTGTTTGTGCCCTCATCGAGGGGCACACGACACTCATGAAGGGAACAATGGTGAGATTTGCGACACGACTGACGTAATCGCTAATGATAGTCTATTGCATCCGGACATCGAAAGATGACTACACGATGGAGCAACAACATATAAAGGATGCACAATATCACCTGTTTGGACCACTAATGGGCCGAATTTGAATCATACAATTAAAGAAATAAACACACCAGTGAGAAGATAATGAATTATTCTCTAATACATAAACTCAATCTTGCTAGGCCACATGCCAACAAAAACATGCAAATACTGTTTTATAGTTTAATTTTGTTTGCGTGTGTGTTTTTGTTGAGTTGTGATCCAAATTCAGTTATATACAAGATAAAGGCTAACTTCTGACGGAGCGAAGCGAGGCCCATCGCCGGGAGGCTTGGGCCGTTTTCATCTTTTAGGGTTTCCATCTTTTTATATACCTCCTGTAAACCACCATTTTGGGATAAGTCAAAAAGTTGTAAATCCCCGACGTTTGATCTGCTGTTCTTCGTCGTTTATATTGCCTATCATTTGTAACATGTTTCTCATGTGCTGCATCCCTACCGATACAGACTGTTTAAACTATACATAAACAGACTGTGTATGACAACATGTATGAATGGAATTTGTTCTAGTTTAACTCTAAACACTTTGGCCCTGTTCGGCTTACCCCATATTTAGCTTGTTCGGCTTCTTTTTTCAGCCGGAACAGTATTTTTCTCTCACAACAATTCAGTCGGAACAGTGTTTTCAGCCAGTTTCGGCCAAGTTTTAGACCAGCGAACGTGACCTTTGGTGGCACGTACAAGCAGGTTGAGATCCTAATCGTCCAAGCTTCTTGTTCTACTCTCTTCCTTGTCAACGCTGAAACGCTGCCACGAGCAAAATTTCCATCGCCCAAAACTGCAACGCGCCCACGAGAGAGCATACCGCGTCGCACTCCCGCCCAGGGCGCCAAAAATTCAGTCCCACATGTGTACCCGTCTGGATAAGGTCCAACCCACACTCTCGGCGCCCTCCCCATCCCAGACTCCCACCGCCCTCCCCCTCCCACACTCCTGCCGCCCCCTCCCATCCCTCCCAAAGACGCCGCCTCCCCTCCCACCGCCACCACACTCCCGCCGTCGCCCCTCCTCCTCCACAGCACCACCACCCATTCTCCTTCCCTAGCTCCCGCCTAGATAAGAAGAAACCCTAGCGGCGCCTCCCCACACTCCTCCCGCCGCCCACACTCCCGGCGCCGCCGCCCCCTCCCTTCTTTATCGGCGCCAACTCGACCAGACTCCTCCAAATCCGTTTGGTACGTACACTTCTTTTTCTTGAATTAGTTTGTTCATCTTGCTCCCTGCGAAGTGAGAAAAATGAAGTCCACATGAGATAGATTCTTGATTGATTTACATTGATAGAGGCTTGATTAGTTTTTATTCCAAAAATAGGTTTGAATCCTCGGGTAGTTGGGCAAGCAAAAAGGTGAACTAGAGATGTTTAAATCTGATTTCCTCGCTCACAATTTTTTCAAGGGTCCCCAGCGTGTGAGGAGCCAATCATCTATTCGCTACTGTCGTGCATCAACACTAACTGGATTGAGGAGAGGAACAAGTGACACCACACTGTACACTAGGGACCTTGGCCGATCGATTCGAGGACAATTGAAGAAGGCACGGCTTCCCTCTCCCACCTAACTCGCAAACCTTTTTCGATTGAATAGCAAGTAAGTATCAGTTGACTAATGCATTTTGATTGAATAGCGAGAGTGTTTTAGACATTGGCTAGAATGCACTTGTTTGTTAAGTCGCATACTCAATCCTTAATTTGGCGAGAAAAGAATCTTACTTGCTATTTCAAATTTTTTAGTTGGTATGTGACAAATTATTTCTATTTGCCTATTTGTTCTGTGACTATTATTTGTGTCAGATTGTTGTGACATTGAAACATATTTTATTTTTAAAACAGAACAAGAATAATGGTAGATCGTGAATGGATGTATAGTGGTTGGTCTCATGGGCAGCCTCCTTCTCATGAGTGGATTGAAAACACAAATAAGTTTCTAGACCACGCATTCTCTATGTTGAGTCTGGTTGAAAATGACACCATTAAGTGCCCGTGTGCCTTTTGTCGAAACTATGCTAGGAATAAAAGGTTTGATGTAGAGATGCACTTGTGTAAACATGGGTTTAGGGATGACTACAAAATATGGACATCACATCGAGAGAGTCATGTTGAAGTTGGAAGTGATGAGAGTTCTGAGGAAGCTGATCGCATTTATGATATGTTAGTTGACCTAGGTGTTAACCATGGACCTACAAGTGACGATGAGCTCACACCCTCAGCCCGGGCCTTTTATAGGATGGTTGCTAGTGCTGATCAACTGGTCCTTGTGTCTTGCCTAATTAAACCATTGGCCTCTACAAAGTTTTCCCTTGCATAATTTGATGTTTCTGTTCTTGTAGAAACATACTTTCGGTCTCGAGAAAAGTGGCACTTTAAATACATACGCTGTAATGAAAAGTGGCACTTTAAATACATACGCTGTAATGAAAACAGGATTCAAAATTGTAGACAGCACTGGAAGGGTTGGTCCCATCCCTAGGCAGAAAGCGCAAAAACGCTTGGTATGCTTTGCATTATTTACTTGATTATCTCCAATGTAAATGTCTTTGTCAGTAGCAACTAATCAGTTTAATTCTTAGAAAATATCTTACAAATGTAGTAGTTCGATCATATAATGCTTATTTGATTATGTGCATATGGGCATTGTTAGAGTATATACTTATTCCTACAACATAAAATTCAAAATCTGCTTATTTTTCATATGTCATGATTTTTTGCTTATTTTAGGATGACTACAGATAACTAGTTTCAGATGAGAATTCACAAGAATTGGATGGAAAGGCGCTGCACATTGTAGGAAACGGGATGAAGCATGGGCGTGTTCCAATAGGCGATGGTGCTGTGGACAAGGCAATTGCTCTAATACATAGTAAATCAGTAGATTTTAAGCCAATCAATCCTACTGATTATGATAGGGTGCTCAAAGAAAATGAACAGCTGAAAGAGACTAATGGGATACTCTTTGAAGAAAATAGTGTTAATCGTGTGTTGATCATGGTAATATTTTTTCATTGCTTCTAGCAAATAACATGTTCTGATTTGGGTAATGCTCATATGCATGCATCTGAATGTAATACTCATGTGCCTTTTTAATTACAGACAATGTACTCTGATTTTGGAAGAGAACCACCTGCAGAGTTGCTGCAGCGTCTAGAAAGTATTGATGCACGTCGTCAACATGTTACAAATTTTACTGAATGCTTGTACAATTAATGTTTTGTGTCTGGAGGACATTTCATTTAGAGAATTAATATTGTTTGCTGCCAGAATGTCAATTTGAGTTGCAGCAGTGAAAAGGTGGTTTCTTGCTGATTAGTAATGGTAACCTTAGATTTAAGTTCATGGTAAGGTAGCCAAGATTAGTTTGACTTGTCTGATTCCCCTCAGTTTTGCTTGGCAAATACCCTTTAGTTCATTTGGTCAGCTCCTTAAGCATCAAGTACTGTATTCAAAGATCAAGTAAAACTATGCTCTGCTAGGTCCATCTTCATATTTCTTAATAGCTCATAGTACTGCTAGGTTGAGTTGACAAAAACTAATCCTTCTATTCTTCATATTATGGACTATGTAATCCTTCTGTTGCTGCCCCTTTGCTTTCTTGGCTGGGTAGTAACTATGTAGGTGCACTTGGTTTGCACATCATCATGGAGATTTTACTGATTTTGCAGACTGTTGCTTCTCCACATGGTTGCTCCCACTCAGTTAATGACAGGCGCAACGGTGAGAACATTGATGAAAGAGACGATGATGGAAACAACTTCCATGAAGACGATGAAGATGGTGATGGTGAAGATGGTGATGATTCTGACTCAGAAGGAAATGGTGATGGCGATCCTGACCAAGAAAGGGAGGCTGATGAGGAAGCCTTCGAAGGCGATCGTTGATGACAAAGCGGCGGCGGTGGCGGCATGGGAGAGAGCAAGCACAGCATAGGAGAGCGGCGTCGCAGGCACTGGGTGCGATCCTGCTGCCGGCAGCGGCGACCTGAGCAAGCGGAGTCGAGAGCGGCGGCGGCGGCACTGCAATCTTTTTTTTTACGAGAAGATGCAAGCGGTTGGTTCCTTGGAAGGGAAGTCCGGCAGTGGGTTGGTGCAGGTCGTATGGGCCTAGGCCCAAAGGGGTGCCTTCCTCATTTCTTCATTAGAAATTATTTTAAATATGATTTACCTTTGCTCAAAAAATGATTTACCTAAATTATAACCGATATTATAATTAATTGATGCAAGATTTTGTACAGTCAAATAATAAGTAGGGGCACTTTGGACATTTTTACTTTTCATCAATTCCAGAAGAATAGGAGGAGCCGTTTTGCCAAACGTTTTTTCAAAAAGCTTTGGCTCCTACAGAGAAGCCACTTCTACAGAGGAGCCAGAGCCGGAGCCATTTTCAGAGGAGCCAGAGCCCTGCCAAACAGGCCCTAAAAGTTTTAACAGCGTCCTATTTACCTTGGCAGCCAAACAGCCAAGGAAACAATTCTTGGCAGTCAGCTGTCAAGGATATCGTTTTTCCTTGGCTCTCTAGGCTTGGCGGGCTTTGCTTGGCGGTCGGCCGCCAAGAACAATTACCTTGGCGGTAAACCTATATTCCTCTGCGGTTTTAGGCCGCCAAGGCAATTCCTGATTCTGGTAGTGAAACAATGTAGAAGGCTAAGTGACATGGACTACTCTCGCTACCAGATTAGTGTACACAGTGTCGTAGCGGTGTACGGGAAGGGGTGAGGAAACCCCCTCCCTCGTGTGGAAAAGCTCCATAGTGTACAGAAGACGTCAAGGTGATCAAAAGAGTTGGGTGACTGGTGATGAGACTTCATGACTCACATACTAGCCTTTGGTCTTGTGTGGCAAATTCAACACCGTGACCAGGAAAGACTAAGAAACTTCAGGGAGAAACTTTAGAATATACTCTTATACAGTCATACTCACATCTCTATGCTTGTAGAGTTCTACAGCAGAATGTGTAGATAGTTAAGACTTAGAAGGGATGGATTCACTAGTTCAGAGATGCACTTGCAGAAAATTCCTGAGATGCAGCGATACAGGTCCTAGGTAGAATGTCCAATTGAAATGCTAATTTTCTTCTCTAAGTCTTCTATGATTTCGATGTAAATGTTTGTTGTAAAGTTATACATCATTCGATTTAGGTGTATATATTTATTTGGAGGGCCAGAATGTAATCAATTAGTGACGATCACAATATTATCAACTTCCCTTGTTACCGAATACTATGAAATGATTGGACTTAGTGATATCATAGGTGTATATAGTTCTTTTAGGGCAATCCTAACCTAGAAACTATGAGGTAGTTTCTATAATTACTAAATCATGTAGATACTACACATAGAAATTATATTTTCAATGGATAGTTTTTTCATAATATTTTTCTGTCCAATCACATATATATCTTTCCTCTCCATATCACATATGTTTCTATCATATTTGTTCATGTCTTGGTTCTGTGTAGACATGGTTTTTTTACATAAGAAATCATTTCCTGCTCTCTTTTCTATAATTTCAATGCCACATCATCAATTTATTTAGTTGGCACCCTAATTTATGAACATAGAAACTATCCTAATTTCTTGGTTGAGAGTGCCCTTATGGATAGAGACAGTGTAATCAAATAAATGTTGTCACATTTTATCTTCACATATAAGAAGATGCTTATATGAGCAAAAATGTCGATCCCAAAATGTTGAAATAAATTAATACAAACAATGGATTTACCACAATTTGTCAACCAAACAAGTCATTATTGGTATTAGAGGGGTACATGTCATTACACACCAAGACAAACAATTTCTTGCCAAACACTTGGCCTCTCTTCAGCCAAGGGGATATATATTCTCCAAATAGGCAGGTTCTCATATAAAAAGTTGTCCCTAACAGAACCTTAAAAAATATTCGAATTGGCCTCTCTCAAAAAAATCACAAATGGAAATTTGTGTTTCTTTCTAAAGGACATTCTAATTAATGCTATAATCTGAAGGCCAAACTTCATCTTAATTGCTTTTCACTCCGAACGATGTCGGAGTTGCATGCAAATGAAGTCCGTTCAAGGACAATGCAAGTTGGTAGACTTTTGACTGTTAACACCTGGATTTTTATAGTACTCCATAAATAAATCAGTCCAGATTACTACCGGAAGGACAAGACTCGAAGTTAATTTACTTTGGGACGAAACGAGTACAACATTATTTGACATGTTTGTCCCATCACAATAGGTAGTCGGAAAAAATAGCAACGACGATCTTGAAGTATACGGTCTTGTTCAATCGGATCGGATATATAGCACGAGTATGTAGCCGTGCAAATCTTAACAGCTCGGATGGGTGGAATGGAGGAGACAAACAGACAAACTTACGGCAAATCTCTAAAGAAACTCGCTGCACTCGATTTCCAAATGGCGTTTGGGAATAAAGTCCATCAGCTACATAAAGAAATTAATCAAAAGGATGAATTTACCAGAGGTATTTACAGACATTCACGTAATGAAAGAGATAGATTAAACAAATGATAATATAAGAAAGAAATACTACCTCATTTTTAACTATTACAATACAAACTTTATATGATTAGATTTATAAGGAATTATAATATCCAATGATTATAAGTCTATAAGCATAAATAATATATTATAAAATAAAATTATTGGTCAAAGTATAATCTAGAAGACCGTGTAATTCTAACTTGTGCCAGTTAAAATATAACGGAGGGAGTATATTCTAGGAGAAAAGGAAAGTTCAATCGGCCATGTAAGAAAACAATATACTCCGTTATAAAAAAAAAATCACAGTTAGAAACCGTGGGCTGGGAATATGAAGCAAGCATAAAGATTGCGCTGGGAATATTCTAGGAGGAAGATGGCAGATGGGAACAGGAACATGGGGAGTACGCCGTGGGAACAGGAACAGCGAGTCCCCGTCCCCTTGGGAAACCAAATTTCCACTGTAGTAACTAATCTCACCGCATCTCTGACCGGAACGGCGGAACTCCCCGCTCTCTCTCTCTCTCTCTCTCCCCAAACCCAAATCCATCCATGCATCGCTAATCTCAACAACCCGTGCAATGATTCCTCGGAAGTCGGAACGAGGAAGGTCGTACAGGAGTCGCGTTCGCGTCCGGCGGTCCGGGCCCTTAAAACACGCACCCATTCGCTCTTATCCTACGCTGCCAGTCACGCGCCATCCTTGAGGCCGCGGTTTAGCCCTATCTAGTACGTCGACCAACCAGGCAAGCCTACGTGCAGTGAGAGAGGCAGCGAGCGGAGGGTAGATGGCGGACAACAAGCCGGGCTACTCACTGGTGCCCGGCGATGGCGGTCGAGCGTCGGGGTTGATCAGGCGGAGGACCGCCGAGGAGGAGCACGGCAGCGGCAACGGCTTCCTCGATTTGTCGCTTGGCTCCATCTACAACAACCCGTCGTCCGCGGCCGACGGTGGCTTCTCGCCGGTGGCGCGCGCGTTGCTGCCCACGGCTGCGGCGGCGCCGCTGGACGCGTCGTCGGCCGTGCCGTCTGTCCTCGCCGCCGCCTCGGCGGCCTACGCGCCGCCTGTGCCTGCTAATCGCGCTTCGGCATTCGCGCTGGGCCTTGCTGCCTCGGCGGTGCCCGGCGACGGCAATGGTGGCGGGCATGTCCTTGTCCGTGCTTCCAAGGCCCTGGCGGTGGCGAATCCGGTGTCTTTGTTGCCGCCGCTGTTTGCTAGTGATGGCAGTTGCGCCGTCCCAGTCCCCGTCCCAGTCCACGGCAACGCCATGGACGCCAGTGACAGTGGCGCGACGCCGGTGCCTCGATCCAAAGGAGCTGTGGCGTTGTTGGGTGCATCTCCTCCCTCGTCCGTGCCACTGCCTCCCAACAGAAAGTCCCCGCGTGGGCGACGCGGCAATGCCACCGGTTGCCGCCGCCGCAGCGGTGCAGCCGGTGATGATGCAGATGCTGCTGACGCCGCACCGACCACCGGTGGCGAGAACGCGCCGCCGCCGTTCCCGTGGGCGACCAACACCGCGGGCGCGCACCCAACGCTCGACGAGCTGATCGAGCGAGGGATCAGCTTCGTCGAGGGCGAGGTCCGCTGCAAGCGCTGCGACGCTGGAAAGACGATCTCGTATGAGATCAGGGCCAAGTTCGAGGAGATGTCTCGCTTCATCGTCCGCAACGTGGAAGCCATGCACGACCGCGCGCCGGCGGAGTGGATGTACCCGGCGCTGCCGGACTGCGACAAGTGCGGGCAGAAGAACAGCCTCCGCCCCGTGATCGCGGCCGACAAATGGAGGATTAATTGGATGTTCCTGCTGCTCGGCCAGACGCTGGGGCTCTGTACTCTGGAGCAGCTAAAGCACTTCTGTGCCCGCACCAGGCAGCACCGCACCGGTGCGAAGGACAGAGTCCTCTACTCCACCTACATGGAGCTCTGCAACCAGCTGTGCCCTGGTGGGCCGTTCGACATGGCGTCCGAGAGGAAGAACAGGACTCGTCCATTTGCTTAAGTTAGTTCCCATATTTGCTTTAGCTACCATATTTAAGTTCCCATATATAGATATGCCATCTTATTGTAAATATATCTATCCAGCTCCTCATATATATTTTATGATCTTTTGTTTTCTTATTTTTTGTTTCCTTCTTTCATCAAAAGCACAATGTTAACATCCGGTTTTAAATATGGTAGTATTTGACATGGTTTGCATTTGGACACGAAGTTTGAACATTCGTTACTTAAAGAAACCTTGTGCAAACATTAAATAGTATATTATTCATTATTAAAATACCTTTTTTTGTTATTAATAGAACAAGTCACAACTAAATGATTGTACAGTGGTAGCCTAAAACGCTGGGTAAAAGAGAGGCTATATTGTGTACCACAATGTTTATTTAGCGCACATGCGCCACTTCATATTCCAAATGCACGGTTTCTGTTTGAAGTTTATTTTCTAACAAATTTGTTTCTGATTGAAGTTTCCTTTTCTCCCATGAACATCTTTCTTTAGTTGCATGTCTGCATTTTAATCTCTATTCCCTTGCATGAATACTAATATATATATATATATATATATATATATATAATCACTTTATCCTCTTGATTAGTTTTTTTTTACAAGAGAACAGACTTTAGAACGATATCCCAATTTGGTATTAGTCTCGGCATTTTTTGCCCCCGGTTGGAACCACCAACCGGGACTAAAAGTCCTCCAATCTTTAGTCCCGGTTGGTAATACCAACCGGGACTAAAGGTAGACCCTTTAATCCCGGTTAGTAACACCAACCCGGACTAAAGGTCCCCCGATGGGTTAGTTCAAAAGGAAAGCATCACATCCATTGTTAGATGTGTTGTGTAGGTGGGGTGATAAGCTCGCGCGAGGCAGTGCATGAGGTCTTGGGTTCGAATCTCATAGGGCGCAGTGGTGGGAGGCATTTTTTTTTAAAGCTGGGAGGATCTTTAGTCCCGGTTGTGGCAAACCGGGACTAAAGAACACCACCTTTAGTCTCGGAACGCTAGTCCCGGTTGGGAAACCGGGACTAAAACCAGTTCCCAACCGGGACTAGATGTCAGTTCTGTAGTAGTGATGGTTGATGTACTTTTTTCTCGAATACGCAAAAGATTTGTGTATCATTGTATTAAGGAGAAGAGTTTAAACAAACAAACAACGCGCTTCTATCGAGCGCCGAAGGAGATTGACCTAACACAGCCGAAGCTGGACCATCCTAGCAAAAGACCAAAAGACCTCTTGTATGGCTGATATACTTCATTCGCTGCTAGTCTTAGAAGCGAGTGAGCGCACGATTAAGAGTCCCCTCTCCTCCACTTTTTTCCTTGGAAGCATTGTGCAGGTGCTTTCCTTTTCACATTGTACTTTCTTCCTTAGAAGCATTGTGCAGGTGCTTTCATGTTCACATTGTAGGATTCTTTGGGGAAAACTTTGCCTAAGTTTTTTAGCGGGTGATAGCGGCACTCAGGTCATTCGCTCCTTGGAGACATCGCCTTGGTGATCTTGCACCGTCAAGGGTTCTCGGCCCGTGTGGTCCCTTTCGGTGCCCAGCGTGCTAGGGTTTTTCGACGAGGCCGAACCTCCTTGGTGTCGTTGCTTGCTTTATGGCGTAATTGCCGACAATCATGGTTATGGGCTTGCGCAACGGAATCAAAACTATTTACTGTGGGGTGAAGTTAAGCTCAGCAACGATGACGGCATATATGGTGGTGGTTCTAGGCGCATCGGGGCTAGCTATGTTTTGGGGGCGCTCCGGTTGATCCTCACCATGAGAGTCGGAGCTCCTGATTGCTCTTGCGTCAAGCTTGGCAACGATGATGCATGGCGGGTTATGTCGATTGTGTGTTGCTTATGTGTGCAGTTGGTTGTTTTGGAGTCAATTGGTCGGGATGCTATGTACAAGTTTTTCGTTGATTTTCCTTAATAAATCATGGTTTGTAAAGTTTTCAAGCATATATACATCAAAAAGATAAAACACAGGCCGCAATGTCGTTTTCAATCACCACAAACACGATTGGGGCCTGGGCCTCTACTAGGCCCATGGGCAATCGGTCCGCTACTCCGCCTGGGTTATCTTTCGGTCAACAGCTCGGACCCCTGGAACCGCGTGCTATAACAACCAAACGGCGGCGATGCGGCTTTTCTCCGGCGTCCTCGATTCTTCTTCCGCGCTTGCCTGCGCCGTCCTGGGCTCCGTGTCCGACCGCCTCGGATTCTCGCGCGTATTTTTCGGTCGAGCGAGCCCCTCGAGCATGCCGGCCCTCGCTTGTGAAGCCGCTGCCTCGTCTTCTGCGGCAGCCGCTGCCGACGCCTGCGCCGGCGCCCAGAAACCATGGCTCTTCGTTGGTCTGGGGAACCCCGGGCGGATGTACAAAGGCACTCGGCACAACGTAAGTTCGCGAGCTCTCTCCAATTGCCCGTCCATCACGCCTCGGGTAGGATAAATCTAAATCTAGCTAAGACGACGATAGCTGCGAGGGCGACTGCCTCGTCGGTGGCGACCACGGTGGCCCCGGTTACTAATTGGGGGCAAAAGGAAATTCGATCTAGACTAGTAGTTGTTTACTTCGATATGTGGATGGGCTGTCTGTCGATCATAGTGGATTCAGCTGATGCAGGAGTGGGGAATAAGGATGCGTTTGGTTGAGAGATATTCTAGGGTGGGCATGCTTGGTTGATGACAACAACTGTTGCTGATTGTGGTGCTAAAATTTTATTTGCATCAACTCATCAAGTAATTCTACATGCACATGTTTCCATCACAATTACCTCGGCATTAAGAATTGAAAATTCTTCATGGGGTCTATCACTTTTTCCATGTAGTGTGGTTTTGTGCAATCCCTTTTAATTCTCTAACACAGATAATTTGTATTTTTTTTTCTTTCTGGCTGCTGGCAATGGAAATTATTCCCTTTTAGGCTCCGTTCGGTTAGAGCAAATCCAGCCTTGGAAACATTCTGGCCGTCGAAGGCGTATATAAATTTTAGTAACGAATCCGGCCGGGAATGGTTCCTGGGGGTCGTTCCCCAGGAAGCGAACGGGGCCTTAGGCTTTTTTCTTGCTGCGGATAGCATGTGTCCTGCATTGAATCCCCTTTTCTTTTCTGATTATTGGAGGAGTTTGTTATTTTAGGAGTTAGCATATAGAGATCATAACCTTGTTGTAATGAAAATAGTTAAGCATGAACCAAATTCGTGAAATGTAAATCTTAGTCCAAAGTTACAATTTTGCATTCGCAGAACTATGATTTCAACTAGAAGAACCAAGATAGCATGTTTATGATTAAGTTGGGAGGGGCTACCACTTATGAAGGTTGAATCTTATCCACCAGGCTATAACTTCAAATAAAGTTGTTCTTATATTTTTGTTGTTCCATACTATTTCATAGAAAGTTTTGGCATTTAGGCATCTTGAGCTTCGCTTAATTTGCAAATTGGTTGTCTTGAGCACATTGGAGCTTCCATTTAATTCTTTATAATCTGTGCGTATGTCTTCTAGTGATTTTAAGTATGCATTGGTTTACGGTTCAAACATAGACATAATGTAGCATTGTTTTGCGGAAAAACTGGATCTTTGATTATGTTATATAGGATGTAAACTATTGCTTTAGTAGAGCATGCTGTGAATTCAGTAGTAAATAATTGTAAGATCCAGACTCATGTTTTAATCATTTTATGTTGCGACACAGGTTGGCTTTGAGATGATTGATGCTATTGCGGAAGCTGAGGGCATTTCAGTCAGCAGTAAACAATTTAAGGCGATTGTCGGAAAAGGTAATTAATTTTACTGATACATGGGTCTGTATCAGTGAGTGATAAAACTTCCACCTAGCTAAGCATTTTATGTTGCCCTCATGGTGATCAATTTAGTGTTGCAGTTTCTTTTGCGTGTTGAGAAATTTGCTGGTACTACAAGTACTTGGCACCCCTTGTCGTGTATATTTCAACTCTTACTCTCTAGCATAGTTGAATTCCCTTGTCCCCCTGTTTCTGGCTCTGTCCTTGACTGGCCAAAATGCTGTAATATCTGATATTTTGTTTTTCTCCTTCCTTTTCTTCTTGCTAGCTAGTTTAATCAGTTAATTATTTGTCATTTCTCTTGTCTGACTTGTGCTGAATCAAGTAAGACATCATCTCTCTTGAATTTTACCGTTGGTCTTTCTAAGCTTTTTCTTACTTCATGTGAACTTTTCTGCTAAACAGTACAATTAAGTGCTGTTTTTTAAGCTTTTGAGCATTATCTAAGGTAGTGAGTGCTTCCAGCGATCAAACAGATGAATATGAGCCCATTTAGCCCTTGTTTAGTTCTCCAAAAGTGCACTATGCAAAAAGAAGATTCCCCGTCACATCAAACTTGCGGTACATGCATTGAGTACTAAATGTAGACGAAATCAAAAACTAATTGCACAGTTTGCTTTAACTTTGCGAGACGAATCTTTTGAGCCTAATTAGTCAATGTTTGGACAATAATTCACAAATACAAACGAAATGCTACAGTGGAGAATCGTGCACTATGCAAAGTTTGCAGGTGCAAACTTTGCCGAACTAAACGCGCCCTTATCTGAATTTTCACTGTTCTTGATCATACACTTCCTGTTTGCACCTTCTGAGTTAATGCTTTGTAAGAAGTATCTACTAGCAAGTTCGTTTGGAATTTTCAATCATCCGCAAACAAAGAAAACCTATTAATTCGCAATTTATATTTAGATATATATCTAATGTAATTAAAATAGACATGTATGTTTTTGAAAATATAATGCTTCACTCTAATTTAGGCCTCATTGGTGATGTCCCTGTAATGCTTGCCAAGCCACAGACTTTTATGAATGCAAGTGGTGAGTCTGTAAGTGAAATTACTCTACTGCAGCTTGAAACCAGTTGTTCTTGCTAGTCCTTTTCTCCTTACTGCTATTTATGTAGGTGGGACAGCTGGTTTCATACTTCAAGATACCACTCATTCAATTAGTTGTGGTAAATGTTGTCCTTGAGCTGGTACTTTGTCATGTTATGAGAATCTTTTGTCACGTAAATTGTCTCCTGTTCTTTATAGATCTATGATGATCTTGATCTACCCTTTGCGAAATTGCGTCTGCTACCAAAGGGGGGACATGGTGGGCACAATGGGTATTCATTTCTTTTCTAGAACCCTTCTTCCCCTTGTACTCCATGGCTAAATTGAAAGGGACTTGAGTGAATGGTTCAATAAAAATAATATATAACACTTGCTTTATAAATTGAATTTTACTCACAACCCTTCCTCCACTATGAGGCGACTGTTACATTTCTTTTTCTTCAAATGGAACTTGGAACATAAATCCTTGTGGACCCTCTGTTTTCTTCAATAGTTTACAAACATGCTAATGTAGGTCTATCAAAACTATCATGCTTTGTTTCACTTAACCATTTGTACAAATTGCAGGATGAGGAGTATTATTGACCATTTGAAACAAAGCCGCAATTTCACACGTCTAAGGATTGGTACGACAATTATTTATTTTTTTATTCATCAGGGGTTAAGTCTGAGATATGATTCCCCCCAAAAAAAAAATGTTGTGCAGGCATTGGACGGCCACCTGAGCTGGGTGCTATCAGTTTTGTTCTACAGTCATTCACTGAGCAAGAAAAGGAAGAGGTTTGCGCTAGACTGCACTATACCATTTGGATGCATGCAAATTTGCTTTATCACTATTCCTATGATGTTTTTCTTAAGTAGACCACAGACCATGGTATCATAAAATCTTAACCTGAAATGCACTACACTGATCTATGCAAGCAGAATATTGTTAACTCTTCTCACCAATTTCTGCAGCTTGAAGTCACGTTCCAAAGGGGCCTGCAAGCAGTAAGAATTATGGTACAGGAAGGATTCAACAAGAGTGCACAGTTTGTGAACACTCCTCCACAACCACCGGAAATGTTGAATAGATGAAAACCAAACGACACATAGATTATTAGGTTCGCTTAGTTGTTGACACAAGGGCCATTGCCGCCAAGATATATGTACCCTAATTGAGCTGTAGAGGTTTTCATTTTATCACACAGCAAGTAATGTAAATTGGATTCACATATTGTTCTCAGATTATGGGGATTATTTGGATTTCTGTCTTTCTGTGTTTTTCTCCGCGATAACTCAATACATGTACTGCTCCAACGTTCATCGATCAACACGATCAAACCCCAAAATGTTCAACACTGTATTCAGAGAACTGTTCTGAAGCTATGATCTCATGTTTTAGTTCATGGTGATTATCCTGGTATATGTTTGTGCATCAAGATCAAGGTATGCATTGCCAGGTTTTTCCCTTGACAGTCTGCTAATTGCCACTGCCGACTGGACCGTTTGATCCAAAAATCTGTCTCCAACTCTGTCAGTTATGTTTAATACAAAAGGACTCTAGAATGTACTTATTTCAGGATGGAATACCTTATATTTTGATACAAATTTTAAAATTTTAAACCTTAGAGATCCTTTGTATTTCAGGATAGAGGGAGTAGGAAGAACACGAAGAGTCATAATCATAATCCACTTGCTACGTGGCCGATTACTAAGCTGACCTGTTCGGACTATACATGGAAATACTTCATTGAGCTCGTTCGCTAGTCTTATGGAGACCAGCCAGCCGGCTGGTTCTCCTCACGCGACACTGTTTATCCATTCAGCTAAACAGTGTTTTTTTCTCACAACAAACCAGCCGAAACAGTGCTTTTAGCAAGATTCATATATATATATATATATATATATATATATATATATATATATATATATATATATATACACCATAGAAAGAAACAAAACTAGTTTAGTTTCCCTATAATTGTTGTTTTGTGTGCTTCTCCACCGTTCGCGGACACGTCCAGCTTTCCACCAACCCCACCACTCAAAAGAAAAAAAAAACACGATTCCACAGATCCACATTCCTTAAACCCTCCCATCCACGTCACTCATCACTCATCAGTCCCCTCCCCTAATCCCACTCCGCCGCCGCCAGCTTTTTCCCCACCATGGCGGCGACGACCCACGCCGCCTCCATGTCGTTCCTCCTATCCCACCCCCAGTCGCGCTCCGCCACCCCAAGCCGCCACCTCCAGCTCCACCCGGCAGCCCGCCGCGTCCGCTGCTGCGCCACCGACGCCGCCGCCCCCGCGGTCACCACCAAGCACCGGCGCGCGGCGGATGAGAACATCCGCGAGGAGGCGGCGCGGCACCCGGCCCCAAAGCAGGGCCTCTCCGCGTGGTACGAGCCCTTCCCGCCGGCCCCGAACGGCGATCCCAACGAGCGCTACTCCCTGGATGAGATCGTCTACCGCTCCAGCTCGGGCGGGCTCCTCGACGTGCGCCACGACATGGAGGCGCTGGCCCGCTTCTCGGGCGCCTACTGGCGCGACCTCTTCGACTCCCGCGTCGGTCGCACCACCTGGCCCTACGGCTCCGGCGTCTGGTCCAAGAAGGAGTTCGTGCTCCCCGAGATCGAGCCCGACCACATCGTCTCCCTCTTCGAGGGCAACTCCAACCTCTTCTGGGCCGAGCGCCTCGGCTGCGACCACCTCGGCGGGATGAACGACCTCTGGGTCAAGCACTGCGGCATCTCCCACACGGGCTCCTTCAAGGACCTCGGCATGACCGTACTCGTCAGCCAGGTCAACCGCCTCCGCCGCGCGCCGCTCTCGCGCCCCATCGCCGGCGTCGGGTGCGCGTCCACGGGGGACACCTCCGCCGCGCTCTCCGCCTACTGCGCCGCCGCGGGGATCCCGGCCATTGTCTTCCTCCCTGCCAATCGCATCTCGCTGGAGCAGCTCATCCAGCCCATCGCCAACGGCGCCACCGTGCTCTCGCTCGACACCGACTTCGACGGATGCATGCGGCTCATCAGGGAGGTGACTGCCGAGCTGCCTATCTACCTTGCCAATTCGCTCAATTCCCTCCGGCTTGAGGGGCAGAAGACAGCGGCCATTGAGATACTGCAGCAGTTCGATTGGGAGGTGCCGGATTGGGTGATTGTGCCGGGAGGCAATCTGGGGAACATATATGCCTTCTACAAGGGATTCGAGATGTGCCGTGTTCTTGGGCTTGTTGATCGTGTGCCGCGGCTTGTCTGCGCTCAGGCGGCCAACGCAAACCCGCTCTACAGCTATTACAAGTCAGGCTGGACCGAGTTCCAACCGCAGGTGGCCAGGCCGACATTTGCATCAGCGATTCAGATCGGTGACCCGGTGTCTGTCGACCGAGCTGTGGTCGCGCTCAAGGCAACGAATGGCATTGTTGAGGAGGCCACAGAGGAAGAGCTCATGAACGCAATGTCACTCGCTGACCGCACCGGGATGTTTGCTTGCCCGCATACTGGGGTTGCGCTCGCCGCCCTGTTCAAGCTCAGGGACCAGCGCATCATCGGGCCAAACGACCGCACAGTGGTTGTCAGCACAGCTCATGGCCTGAAGTTCTCGCAGTCAAAGATCAACTACCATGACAGCAAGATCGAGGACATGGCTTGCAAGTACTCCAACCCGCCTGTGAGCGTGAAGGCTGACTTTGGTGCCGTCATGGATGTGCTGAAGAAGAGGCTGAAGGGTAAGCTCTGAGCGCCTGTGTTTGGCTAACATTTCCAATTGGTTACTGTATGCCAATTGTGTTCTGCATCTGATTTCCAGTTGGTTACTGTATGCCAGTTGTGTTCTGCATCTGATTCGAATGCAGTGGATTCGGCAGTTGCTAGTTTTTAGGTGGTATCTTTTGGACTTCAAAATTTCTGTTTCGGGTAGGCTATCTGTTTGAGTTTAGCAGGGAGTGGCTATCTCTTGCAAGACTGGGAGTGGTTACCTCTTGTACTATGATGTGTTCCATGGAGAATAAGTGATCGTGTTGCTGTTGGAATGAATAATCATCACTCGCTCGTCTGTCCTTTGTGCATGAACTTGTCGAGTACTTTGGCTGTTAACTGTGTGGATTGTTGTTTGATCATTTTGGTGTTGCAATGCTGGCTGAAAGCTACTGGTGGTGATAATGGATGTCAACCTTGCTGGTTTTGCCTCGGTCTGGTTGTGGTTACCTCTTGTACACACGAATATCACAGCCTAGATGCCGTTTGTAAATAAGCGACAGGCCGACAATAGCACCACCACCAATAAGGTCCAATCAAGTATGAGCGTGGTCCAAAGTGGATAATCTGGAGTTCTCTTTTAGGCAAAGTAGATAATCTAGTATCCTCTTTTAGGCAAAATCGTAGATAATCTGGGTTTGGTAATTTTGTTTTTGTTTTCGCGGCAGATCGGTGCATGTTTTCAGTTTATAGCAACCTAACGAGGCTAGTCATAGCGGATAGTAACATACTCAATGATAAATTCCGTGGATTTTTTTTTTTTTTTTTTTTTTTTTTTTTGCTTACGTGACATGGAATTAATGAGGATATATATGTAAAAGTTGTATCATCTTGAAGATACAGCTTGTTCATAACAGACAAGGTTAGAAAAATCTTGCACAAACCTTAGGCTTATTGTCATAGAAATTATATACTATATAATTAATTGTTTAGAGCCTTCTAATTAACAACACCGTGATACTATACGTTGGGTGGGTTGTATCGTAATTGTCATGGCAACATTAGAAGAGCGACATGATACAATGCACTGGAAAACAGTGTTTAAAAGCTAGAATTGCAATCAGATTGCCTCAACTTTTGTACAGCGACTTTCGGGTTTCTGCACACCACTTCTTGACCTGGACGCGCGCGAGATAAATTCCGTGGAGGTGAGGAGACGGCGGAGGTCAGAAAGTTGAGCGCCGAGCTCGACGGCAGCAATGTCGCTCATGGCGCTGATCAGGATTAAGGAGGGCAGGCCGCAGACGGGCATGTCCGACGGCATGACGAAAGAATAACACCGTAATAAACACATTGGGCTGGGAGGATTCAGGCCCAAAACACGCGGCCTGCGTAGCCTCAGAGCTGCTGATGGATCGGTTGTCCCCGCGCGCATAGAGAGGCCCATCTGAATCTGCAAGTAGCCCGTAGCCCGTCGCAGCCGGAATCACTCCGTGGTGTCTGTCCGTCTGTGGTGTGCCTAGCAGAAATACCCATGGTGTGACAGCAGAGAACCCGATCTTGACAAGGAAGGATTTGGGCGCCGAAGCTTTAAAAAAAAAAAGCTTCATCTGCATTCGACACAGTTGACTCTGATAAGGTAAGTAGCTATCCTGCACCCTGGTCAATGCATCCATGGCTCCATGTCCTTGTAGCGTGGCAGAGGCATCCCAATTCCCAAAGCATGAATGATTGTCGTCATCTCCAACTGACACGGTTGACTCTGATGAGGTCAGTTAGTTAGTTATCCCGGCCTGCACCCTGGTTCATGCATCCAGCTTAACATTGTTCCGGCACCACCCACGTCTGCCTGCCTAAAATACGTGCGCGCCATTGCAGTGCCACGGCGTGCCTGCCCTATACCTCACCGACCGACCGACCGACCGACGCTAGCTATGCAGTGCAGATTGCTCAGCATGCCGCTGTTTCATGCCTGCCTGCCACCACGACCAAACTCGTAGACCCAAAGTCAAACCGGACCGAAGCATGTGGTGGTTCCAATTTTCAAAAGCGCATTTTATTCGGCAGCAGTTAACAACATCGACCGTCGCCGAGTTTGGGGTGTGTTCACATGTCACCGACTTTGCATTGCGTTTGGGATGTTTTTTTTTTCCCACCACGCCTAGCGCCCTGATGTCCGGCGTCAAGATGCGTCCGGACGCAGCTTAGAACAGCGCCCGCATGCTATTGGGACGCGACTCACAATCGGCAGTCTGCGTGCTATCGGCAGTTCGACACAGATCGCCATAAAACAGCGCCCGCACGTTCCCATCCGCAGCCTATCTCCTCCGTGCCTCCATCTGCCGCTACGCTGCCGTCTCAGGCGCACTTCCTCCTCAAGCCCATGTCGTGCCCCCTCCGCAGGGCCCTGCGCGCCGTGTAGTACCACGCCCCCTCCACAAGTCCCTGCCGCACATGCAACACCGCGTCCCATCCTCCACCGCGCTAGCTTCTTTGCGTCCCTGGACGGCTGCTCCTTCGTCGAGGTCTACACCAAGCCCGTGGCGCCCCTGTCCACCAGCCACTGGCGCCATTGCAGCACGTGTAAAACCCGATTTACTTCGTAACATTCAGATGAAACACTTGCAATATACGACTGAAACATTTGTAACATGCGTCTCAAACAACTAAAACATACGTTTGAAACATGCATGTATAGCCATAAAAATAAATGCAACATCCAGATCTAGTTTCGCAACATCCAGATGAAACACTTATATCATACGTCTCAAACACACGAAACACTTGAAACATATGCTTGCGACATGCGTATATAGCCATTGCAACATCAAGATCTACGTTTGCAATGTCTAGATGAAACTCTTGAAATATACGTCTGAAACAACTGAAACACTTGAAACATACGCTTATAACATGCACTTTCAGCGCAACATGTACTTGTTGCTTGGACGGATGGAGGCTTGTCGGCACACAGAGCTCGTTGACGACGTGGAGCTTGATGCCGTGGAGTGGCGCGGAGGTCGCCGGCACAGAGGCACAGAGCTCGCCGACAACACGAAAGCGGCTGGGCGGGTGCGACGGAGAACAGAAGCGTGATGGAGAGGGAGGAAGGCAGGCGGTGGGGCTCAAGTGCAGTGGAGGATGGTGGCCGGTGGGCGGCCAAGCGCGGTCGCTGTGGAGCACTCCATGGCGATGAAGTGTGGCAGAACCACCCAAATTATATGGCCCACATGTGCCCGTCATTGTCTCACAGACTTCTGACCGTTATACACTTAAGCCACATAATCCCGGTAGTCTGTCGAGTGTCATCGGGAAACCCGAATCATCCACTAATGCATTGTATAGCTAACAACGTAACATTGATTTTAGTTATCGCAAGGCATAGTTAGCTACCAAGGATGCTTACATGTATGATGATGACATGACCAAGTTTTAGTTATGCTTAACACCGAGGGGGTGTTACATGCAGAGACCTTAGCGATAGAGTTGGTTTCGTTTGTAAAGAACGGGTGAAGCAGAGAGAAAGGCAAAAGCACAGTGGAGCATTCCTATTGGGCCATTTGGGTCGACGTCATGGCTCACCACCACAAGCGTACGGGCAGACGGACGTTGTCACTAGAGCATTGGCGTTTTTTTTTAAAAAAAAAGAATGAACCATAGAAGGAACGATTTTGGGAGCAGCGAAAGAACAGGGCATTGTCGCTGCAATCTGACGACACGAACACGATTTTGGAAATTGGAATGCTGATGAAACTCTCTCCCAACAGCTCCCAACGGGTAAAAGTTTAAGAGAGCGTTTGGAACAAAGGATTTTTGAAGGAAAATCGTAGGAACTAAAACCAAAAGAAAGGGAGTTGACTGGAGTGTTTGGGACACACGAAGAATCGATTCCTTTCATTCATTTTACTGTAGTTGGATGCTCATTTCACAGGAAATAAAAAATCTATCGGGATCTCTTAGTTTCTTTTCCTTTGCGTATGTCCGATGCACTGCCCGTGAAGAAAACAGGAAAGAAGGGAGCGTACCGCAGTCTGTCAGGTTGTCAGTGACTCAAACATTTCAGCTAACGCAAGTGAAGCATGTTGCTATTTTTTTTTCTTTGTTACTTCCTGCGTTTTTCCTGTGTTATAGATTCCTGCGTTCCAAACACCCCTTCTAATTATTTCCTGTGTTTTTTCTTTCCTCGGTTTTACCACTACACACTCACCTCATTCCTACATTTTTTCCTATTCCCGTATTTTTTGATTCCTACGTTCCAAACAGGGCCTTAACACATCCAATTGCTACGCCACCCTCCAATGCTTTTTGCCTTTTTCCTGTTTCCAGTATATTTTTATATAAATAAACAAATAAAAGAGGAAACCATTGGATCGACCACATTCTTCGGCTGCAATTATTATAATATAAGCAAGAAAAAAAAAAAACACTCCTTGCGAGTCATTTGTCATGAGCCATGACCCATCATGCATGCATGACTCACGTGCACAGGAACAATCCCAATCACCATGGTTCGTTTTGGACATGTTCGTTTATGATTGTTGCACAGGACCTACCGCTGCTACTGCTCGATTTGTGTACCTGCAACCGTGGGCTGTGGCTGCATAGAGCAACCACAAACTTCACCTGTTCGATTGATCGTTTATGACAATGTTCGGCTAGGAAAGAAGTCGGTTTGTTCGGCTTATTTTTTTAGCTAGAGCAGTATTTTTCTCTCACAACATTTCAGTATAAACAGTGTTTTCCAGTATGAACAGTGTTTTTTTTAATCCCAGCCGAACACTGTCTATGTGGCTTATAAGTCAGTTGATGCTGTTTTATTGTAAGAGAAAAACACTATATTATAACTAATAAGCATATCTGATACGATGAAGCGCATGTGCTTATTTAAAAGCAGTCCGTAGAATTAAAATAGTGACAAGTTCGTAGAGTAGTCTATACATAAGGGCGTCTCCAACAAGGCTTCCAATAGCCAGCAAAAATTGTATTATATTCTAAACAGAGGAGAGAGAACGTTAAAAATGGACTCAAGCAGCTAGCTCGAACGGTGTTCAAGAAATTTACTCTCTCTGACGTCCTGGTGTCCTCTCTTGATGCCATGCATGTAGTGTTTTCTTCTATTTTTTATTTTCAAGTCGCTAGCGATTTGTATCCTGCTGTTGGGGACGCCCTAATCAAGCATATTTTTTAAAAGAAATATGATGCTTCTTTTGTCTCTAATTATTTGTTGTTATGGTTTACATGCTGATCAAACTTTCTTAACTTTAATTAGATTTGTAGAAAAATATTATTAACATTTATATCTATAAATAAATTTATTATAAAAATAGATTCAATAATCTATCTAAATATTAAAATTTTTATATATTTGACCAAAATTAGATTTTATTTAACTTCTCAAAAAGTGAGAACGACAATTAAAAGAGGTCGGAGGGAGTAGAATGTTAAAAACAATGATAGAAAGATGCAATATATGAATAGAAATAGCTCGCCTATATACTTCATCTGCCCCAAAATAAGTCTCAATCTCGTATTTTGATGAGTCAACCAATTTAAATTTTGATTAAGTTTTAAGAAAGTAGTATCAACATTTATATCTCAAATAGGTTTATTATATGACACGATCAATCTATGATGCTTATCTGATATTACGAATATTAATATTTTTGGCATACATTTGGTCCCAGTTGAGATTGTTTGGCTCCTCCAAATGTGAGATAGAGACTTATTTTGGGGCGGAGTGAGCAGTTAAAAATTATCAAACAATGGTTGAAAAAGAGACTTGATCTTCTACTGAGGTAGGGCAAGTGAGAGGTCCTGCATCAAAGTTTGGTGGAAGGAAGGGCAAAGAAACCTGACATCTGATGCGAGATCACCAAACATCCGTCCATGAATGGAGCACAAATTACACTAGTTTACTTTCATTTGATAATGATACATTATCAGTCTATTTACTATAACACCTACTGTAGCAGCTACAGCTCAAGCTCATCATTGCTGTGTGGAAAAAAAAAAAGATTAGGAAAAGCAGCAGGAATACGGGGAGAATCAGACGGAGACAGCGCGCGTTCCCTTTTTCTTCCTGAAGATGTGCGTGTGTGTGTTTGGAATTTTTCAAAGAGGAAGGGAAAGCCTAGGAAAGCCACCGCTCACCTTCTCTGGAGCCTCCCTCACCAAACACGGCTAGCAGCTTGGTAGGAGGGGAAAAAGGCCTCCCTTTGGCTTGCCTGTGAATGGGATCTCTTCTTCCTCCCCCACCTCCTGCTCTCTTCCGCCGACAGCGAGAGAGTACGCGACGCAAAGCAAGCAGCGGCGCAGGCGCGCAGCGGCTACACCACCGGCTCCAGCTCGCAACACATCCCTGCCATCCTTTTTGACTCCGGGATCCCTCTGACCACCCTCCTTGCCTGCCGAGGATCCCATCCCACTAGCTTCCTACTACTTCCCCACGTCCTCTCGATCTGTCTCCCCGTTCCCCTGACCAGCCGAGCGTCAAGTGGCAGAGAGGGAAGGCGGCGGCGCGGGTGAGGATCAATGGGGACGGGGAGCGCGCGGGCGCTGGCCCTGGCGCTCGCCTTGCTTCTCGCCTGCTCCGACATCGCCGTCGTCACGGCGCAGGAGACCGAGCGGATCGAAGGTACGCGGCGGCGGCGCGACCCTCTCTGGCACTCTCTGCTTCTGTTCGCTTCCATCTTGTTTCTGATCTAGATGAGTACGTTTTGTACGACTAGAGCTGCTCATTTTCTCTAGGGTCCTTTTGGCCTGTAGTAGATGGGCAAAGCAAGAATCTTGGCATCGATTAGTATGTCGGTTTGATCTGTTAGGCCTCTGAATCCTGAATTCGTATGCTATTGGGTTACAGATAAGCAGAATGCAGGTCGATCCTTTGGTGTTCTGTTCATAGTTATTTGATCTGGTTCTGACTTAATTCAGTTAAAAACCACGTTTTTTCGAACATCCTGCAGCTCACATACATGCTTTAGATTTTTGTGGTTGACCAACTGATGCACTCTGTAGTGTCAAATAACCCATCAAGCTTGACAAATAGGATCATACTCATGGAGCATTCAATGATACATGATGATAATCATGATTCGTTCAGTTTAACATAGGTGCACAATTCGTTTTAGGCCTGGTTTAAATCCAGCGTGTAAAGTTTGGGGGTGTCATATCTGGTGTCACACGGGGGTGTCGCATGGGGTGTTCGGATACTAATAAAAAAACAAATTACAGAATCCGTCAGTAATCCGCGAGACGAATTTATTAAGCCTAATTAATCCATCATTAGCACATGTGTTACTGTAGCACCACATTGTCAAATCATGGACTAATTAGGCTTAAAAGATTTGTCTCGCAAATTAGTCACAAACTGTGCAATTAGTTATTTTTTAGTCTATATTTAATACTCCATGCATGTGTCCAAACATTCGATGGGACGAGGAGTAAACTTTAGGGGAAAGAACTAAACAAGGCCTTAGACATGTAGGTTGCCTAGCTAGCATACCGTTGCTTCAGTAGATTTCTTAGCTAGGTATATCCTTTTCCCCACTTTTATGCTAGCCCTAATGCTGTGGCCAATAAAATGCAGGAAGTGCTGGTGATGTGTTAGAAGATAACCCTGTTGGGAGGCTCAAGGTGTATGTCTATGATCTCCCCAGCAAATACAACAAGAAGCTGCTGAAGAAGGATCCTAGGTGCCTGAACCACATGTTTGCCGCTGAGATCTTCATGCACCGGTTCCTGTTGTCAAGTGCTGTCCGAACTTTTAATCCTGAGGAAGCAGATTGGTTCTACACACCCGTATACACAACATGCGATCTGACCCCTAAGGGTCTTCCCTTGCCTTTCAAGTCTCCTCGAATGATGCGTAGTGCGATCCAGCTGATTGCTACGAATTGGCCTTACTGGAATAGATCAGAGGGCGCTGATCATTTCTTTGTCACACCCCATGACTTTGGTGCTTGCTTTCATTATCAGGTACAACACTAGTAGATTAATTGAGTAGCGGTTGCATACTTGCATGCGTTTATTTATCCTTGTACTAATGAAGATTAGATGTTCAACAATGATAGTTTAGTAGTGCATAGTGCCGAAACAACTGGGACATATCTAATTTTTACAGTAAACATGGGGGCGATATGGGGTATCAAGATGCTTGTATCAATATGAATGAAGAATGAACTACTCTAACTAATTGGTTCAGGCTCCATACGTTCTTTTCCCCTTTTAGAAGAAACATGCCTGATGGTTCAGGCTCCATACGTTCTTTTCCCCTTTTAGAAGAAACATGCCCGAGATTTTAGTTTACTTAGATACCATTCTGATATCCATATTGATCGTTCACTGACCACCTAGTAGAAATAATCACTTACTAGACTTCCAGTCTTCCATTTGACTACTGTTACTGTCTATTTCAAATTTTCAATATCTTGATGTTTCTGTAATAATCATTTCCACTGTTTCAGGAAGAGAAAGCAATTGGACAGGGAATCCTTCCCTTGCTTCAGCGTGCTACGCTGGTTCAGACCTTTGGACAGAAGAACCATGTCTGCCTGAAGGATGGGTCCATCACCATCCCGCCATATGCGCCTCCTCAGAAAATGCAGACTCACCTTATCCCTGCAGACACCCCTCGATCCATCTTTGTGTACTTCCGAGGTCTGTTCTATGACACTGGCAATGATCCTGAGGGCGGTTACTATGCAAGGTAATTCATCTGTCTGTCTACAAGCAGTAGACTTGACACCTCACTCGTTTTTCATCCTGCCATTGCATCCTGGGTCTAGTCTCTGATGACATTGCCTGTTCTACAGAGGTGCTCGTGCGTCAGTCTGGGAGAACTTCAAGAACAATCCGCTATTTGACATCTCGACCGATCACCCACCAACATACTATGAAGACATGCAGCGCTCAGTGTTCTGCCTGTGCCCATTGGGCTGGGCACCATGGAGTCCCAGGCTAGTGGAAGCCGTGGTCTTTGGCTGCATCCCTGTGATCATCGCAGATGACATCGTCCTTCCCTTTGCGGACGCCATCCCATGGGAGGATATCGGTGTTTTCGTTGCCGAGGAGGATGTCCCACAGCTGGACAGCATCCTGACATCCATTCCCACAGATGTCATACTGAGGAAGCAACGGCTCCTTGCAAACCCATCGATGAAGCAGGCCATGCTGTTCCCCCAGCCTGCTCAGCCAGGAGATGCATTCCACCAGATACTAAATGGTCTCGCGCGCAAGCTCCCGCATGGTAGCAATGTCTTCCTGAAGCCTGGTGAGAAGGTCCTGAACTGGACCACTGGACCACCTGGCGACCTGAAGCCTTGGTAGCATCTTGTGGAACTGAGATGGATGTGACTTCTTCGGAAAGGAAGTATCGAGAACATGATTATATATACCTGTGCCTTTGAATTACAATGGGTGCACATAGTGCTGACCACAAGCCAAATGTACATTTTTTTTTCTTCTATAACTGTTATATATGTCTTCATTTCTTTTTTCCCCTTTCTCATTCACTAGATGATATAAGAGTGCCAAGCCCTGTCGACCATATGTATATGATAAATGAAATTTACAAGATTGTACTACTCATGCTGATTGTTGATCTCATTTCATTATCCTACTGCACTGCAGTTGCCATACTTTCCATTGTGTTGTGGTGCTCGACCTGGCTGATTTTGATTCCTTTTGATTCTGCGTGTCTGAATAATTAGGTGACAAAGGTGAAACTGCTATCTGAAGCAAGATCCTCATAGGGAAGGCTGTCCGATCTGCTGATCAGGCAGCACGTCAATTCGGTCTTTTAACTGAATGTTGCTGAGTTCTCAAGGAATGTTGGGGCAAATTGCGATCGCCCATGTGATGTGAGTGCAGTAACCTAGAGAACGATTGCTGGTTGGTGGTGCAAAGATGGTGGTGGTAGATAGGTTAGGAAATGAGGTCAACATCAGGACCTGCACTTAGTTGGGATGTCACCGCCGAACTGAAATGGTAACTGATGGCAGCTCAGAAATATATCTAAGAAACAAGGTTGCCTGTTGGGTACTTGGGTCTGGTGTTATGTTCCTAAATGGCCACAAACAATGGAAATGGTAGGAGTTTGTATTCTTTTTTTTTTTTTAAAAAAACTTCAGTAAGGCTTGGTGACTGGTTCGTGAGGTCAACGAAAGGAGTGGGAAGGTAGAAAAAACATTATGGCGTGCCATGATCTACCAAACTGGCTGGAGAAGACGACGAAAACGACCACCTAACACTGGCAGATCAGACGATCCAAGTCAAATCTAGTAGGTAACGAGGAGAAAATAAAAAAAAAGATTTTTAAAAAAAAGAATTAAAAAAGATGGCATGAAGTGTGACCTAAGCAAAGCGAAACAACGTTGCAAAAAAGGAGGAGGCAGTACCAGCAATAGCCAAGTACTACTCGTACCACTTTCCTGGAATTTTATTTATTTATTTTTCAAGGACAAAACCACTGCTGGTAGTGCTGGTAGGAGGAGTCCATGGGAATGCAAAAAAGTCATCTTGCAGACAAACACAGGGAACCTGGCACCTGGCAGGCACCCACCACCTCCGCCGACAGCGAGCACGGCCACCACCAACACCATCACCCCTGCCATACTCGCTTTGACTCCGCGTCCGGGCGCCTAATAGCCTTCGCTTGAACTTATCAACCGCCAGTATTTTTTCTCCTTCAGCCGGCTGATAATACCAGCCGAACAGTATCCCAGGCTATTCTCTCCGCCTGCCAAGAACCCCGCCAATTGCCTACCACCTCTGCTAGACTCCGCGTTACCCCTGAGCAGCTGCCGAGAGTGGAGGGAAGGCAGGCGCTCAGACTAATGGGGACGGGGAGCGCGACGGCGCAGGCCCTGGCGCTGGTGGCGTTGCTCCTCGCCTGCTCCGACGTCGTCGTCGTCGCGGCGCAGGAGACTGAGCGGATCCAAGGTACGCGCCCTCGGCATCTCCCTCGCCCTTGCTTCGTCGTCCTCTGCTTTGCTTCTCTTGCGAGTTGCGACTGCCATGATCCGATTAGTGAATTATGCGTTGCCTGCGCCCGTCGGGTGTTGATCTGGGGAATCCGTCCGTGCTCGTCGCCGCGTTTCTGCTGGCCGGAGTGGATCTGATGTTGAGGCCCTGGGAAGACGAGCGAGCGCGTAGTTGGCGAGATAGATCAGGTCTTACTGCCAGAGATGATTCCACACTTCCTTTGTGGATCCATGAACGGACTAGCAACTAGGTGCTCCCATTCATTCTAGCGCTCAGCGCGCACAATGAATTATTTCATCCTGGAAAGGAATAAAATTCAAATATTGAGATCAAACCTGCCATTACTTTTTTTACGCAGTCTGCAATGGATCATGATCCTACCTTGTATATGCTCCAAAATGACAAACTCGATTACCTCAAATTTGTCATTTTTTTATGGATTCAAATACGAGTTTGCACCCACAACATTTGCGCTAAACGTATAAAGTACATCTGTGGATGCACTTTGGAGTGCCATGATTTAAAAAAATTTGAGCCATTGAATTACATTTTTTTGAATTCATTTCCACGGTTCCACCTAAGATATGGTTTCTGGTACATATGTTGCCCACTAACTACACTTATTACTTATCGACTTCATAGAACTGCGAAGGATCCTTCAAACTCTTTATTGATGTCATATTTAGCTACACTCTGAGACTACTAAAACAGTTCTGCTCGTCAAGTTTTTTTTAGAAAGAAGGTTCCCCTGCTTTTGTATTTCAAAAAGCAAACAGCAGTTCAAGTTCAGCGTTTTCAAGTGCACCCGCCTCACAGAAAGCCTTAAGGCACATTAACAGAAACTTCGCTCAAACTCTCAGCATTACATTCAACGATACTCTCATTTCGCCGCTCCAAAACCACTGCCCGTCAAGCTATAATCACCCACTACTAGTTTTCATAACTTGCTTGTGTTCCTACTTGCTATATAGTTTCAATTATGCTTTGCCTGAACAAAAAAAAAACAAAGTACTTTTGCAAAATTGTTAAACTCCATTGTATTAGGACCATGGTTTTTTTTCTCAAATAGGCAAGAGATCTGTGTATCATTGCATTAAGAAGAAGAACACGAGTTTACAACAGCACCAAAACACACAAACATGATCAAGATAGACCAGCCAGACAATCTATGAGCCAGAACCTCCAAATGAATAAAACCTCTATCACCATCTAGACACCAGAGATGGACTTCCTTGGCGATTTTTCTAAGAACTAGCTGTATACTAGTGTTGGCTCCATTGAACACCGTGTTATTTCGATGTTTCCACAGAGACCAAGCGACCAAAATAATCAGAGAGTTAAGGCGTCGCTTGAGAGCTCTGGGGATCAAGTCATTTACCCTCAACCACCACTCATTGAACATCATTGTATTGATCATGGTATTAAGGTGCATAATCCTCATGCTTTCAATGCGGATGTGATTAAATTTCAGGAAGTGCTGGTGATGTGCTTGAAGATGATCCTGTTGGAAGGCTCAAGGTATATGTCTATGAGTTGCCTCCCAAGTACAACAAGAATATACTAGCAAAAGATTCGCGATGCCTCAGCCACATGTTTGCTACAGAGATATTCATGCATCGCTTCCTGTTGACAAGCGCGGTCCGGACTCTAAATCCGGACGAAGCTGATTGGTTCTATACTCCAGTATACACAACGTGCGACCTTACACCATGGGGTCATCCCTTGACTACGAAGTCTCCACGAATGATGAGAAGCGCGATTCAGTATATTTCCAAGCGTTGGCCCTACTGGAACAGGACGGAGGGAGCAGACCATTTCTTTGTCACACCACATGACTTTGGAGCATGCTTCTATTTCCAGGTGAGTCACAGAGCCATAAACCATGAATGAATCCTACTATATATGAGTACCAATGCAACTAGGAATGCAAAGTGATAAAATCGAATTCCAGCCTAGCCGTTTCCCCATATATACACAGCATCTGTTCTAGCACCATCCACCTACCGTGCACTCAAAATTCCTACTGTCCTACTGTTCAGGAAGAGACGGCCATCCAGCGAGGTGTCCTTCCGGTGCTGCGCCGTGCTACGCTGGTCCAGACTTTTGGGCAGAAGCATCATGTGTGCCTCAAGGAAGGCTCCATCACCATCCCGCCGTATGCTCCTCCTCATAAGATGAGAACTCACATTGTTCCGCCAGAGACCCCTCGGTCGATCTTTGTCTACTTCCGTGGTCTGTTCTATGACACTGCAAATGATCCTGAGGGTGGTTACTATGCAAGGTACGCACCTAAACTGTGTACCTGACAAGGAGTCTTATTAGTGAATCATCATTGATTCGAAAGTCTGACGCACCTCCTACCGTGTGTATGCAATGCAGGGGCGCCCGTGCGTCAGTATGGGAGAACTTCAAGAACAACGCTCTGTTCGACATCTCGACAGAGCACCCACCAACCTACTACGAGGACATGCAGCGCGCCATCTTCTGCCTGTGCCCACTGGGGTGGGCGCCATGGAGCCCCCGTCTGGTGGAGGCCGTGGTGTTCGGCTGCATCCCCGTGATCATCGCCGACGACATCGTGCTCCCGTTCGCGGACGCGATCCCGTGGGAGGAGATCGGCGTGTTCGTGGCAGAGGACGACATCCTGAAGCTGGACACCATCCTGACGTCCATACCCATGGAGGAGATCCTCCGCAAGCAGAGGCTGCTGGCGAACCCGTCGATGAAGCAGGCGATGCTGTTCCCGCAGCCCGCGGAGCCGAGGGACGCGTTCCACCAGGTGCTCAACGGGCTGGCGCGGAAGCTGCCCCACGGCAAGGGCGTGTTCCTCAAGCCCGGGCAGAAGGTGCTCAACTGGACGGAGGGGACCCGGGATGACCTCAAGCCGTGGTAGGTGTATTGTATAGTATAGTGGCGACTGGTGAGGCACCGTCACCATTCGCCGTGGCTGGTGCTCTTTTGTAAACGACAACAACCAGATGAGAGGCTGAGCGATGATGGTGATGCTGATGAGTGAACCACACAACCATTGATGATTAAAAATGTAAAGCTCTTCTCTTGCTCCAACCTTTCTTCGTTTTGAGGCAATGTGCCTGTCTGTCTTGCCTGTATATAAGTTTTGAGGCAATGAACCACACAACCATTGATGATTAAACTAGTATAAGTACATGGCAATTCAGGGTGGCCTGGGCAAGACAAAAGTTGAGGTGCCAAGACACTTCTATATATTAACTAGCATGTCTTGACAGCAATTCATTGGATACGAAACACAGCCTGTTCTCATCCGTTTTTTCAGTTCATGTTTTAAATGCAGACAATATCATCTTTTTGGACAGAAACGCTTCTTTTTGGGTTCCAACTTTGCTTAGTTTATTTTTTCTAACAAAAAACCTCTTTTGGGGTTCCAGCTTTGCTTAGTTTATTTTTTCTAACAAAAAACCTTGCAATAAGTTTCAAATATGGATCGCAAACAGTTGCCCAAACGAGAAACTTCGCAGCTCTGCCTGAGCCCTAAGCCTAGGAACCATAGTTTTTAACTCTTTAGAATTGGAAAGGGGGGCGTAGGAAGGCGCACCCCCTCTTATTCTCTTAAAACAAATTGTGGGTAAAAAAATTCCTACCAAACTATTATGGGAGAAAAATTCAGACGGGGACAGTCCTAGTGGGGCATCTTCAGGCACTATGACACGACTTCTTTATTAGGCACCATAACGGATCAAAAGATACATGTAGAGTCGCGTTATAGTGCCCAAAGATACGAACTGTACATTTCGCATGTGCAATGGCCACGGGACTTCCGCTTGGCATGCCCAGGTAACTGTTGATATTAGGGCCGGATATCGAGTCAGCTCGGCCCGGCTCGGTCCATCTCGAGCTGGTTCGTTAGGCTAATGAGCTAGCTCGGCTTGGCTTGTTAATATTACGAGCTAGAGGAGTAGCTTGGCTCGGCTTGTTACCGAGCTCAAGCTGGCTCGTTTAGCTCGCGAGCTATAAAAAAAGACATACATATTTATAATGTTTATGCTATATTAATTTCAAAAGGTGACGTTCACCGTTATGCAACCATACATGATTAATATATATTAGGTTCATCAAAAATATCAACCATACAATATAGCTAGTCCATCCATGATCATACAGTTCCAACATACTAACTAGTTGATTGCCACCACAGATTCAATGTCAGCACCATCATTTTCTTCCTGGAAAACAATCCATAAAATCAACATTTAAGTACCACAACAATTATAAAATTAAAATTCATATGAAACAACTAAAAATAAGAATTACATACTAATAAAATAGATGTACACTTCTAGGTTAGTATCATCATCTTCTGGATTTATGGTCGTGGACTAATAAGCCTCAGCTTGTAAGCAGCTCGCGAGCTGGCTCGTTAAAATAGCGAGCTAGACTTACAGCTCAACTTATGAAAAAATTAAAACGAACCGAGCCGACCACGAGTCGAATGAGTTAGCGAGGCGTGAGTACCTAGTTGACATTCACGGTGCAGGTGGCGCTCATTTTACAGCGGGAGCTCGCGCACGCATCCAGCTTTGCCTGCCGAAGTGGTGCTAAACGAAAGACGTGTTCAGCTACGCTCTGCAGCTGCAGCTGAGTTCACGATTTCTCATGGCGCTACTGAGACATGGAGACGTATATGGGCCTTTAAGATTGGGCCGAAAGGAATCAGTCAGACTGCAGGCTGCAAAGGATCTGGTAGGCTCTCTAGCTTTCCTTCTCCTTTCCTTCATAAAACATGGGCTCCGTTAGAAGCTTTGTTTTTACTTTCTAATTCTGCAGCTGCACGCTCTCGTGGTATGGGTAAAAGAATTCCATCCAAGAAAAAGATAAAAAGATTACATATGCTGCTACTGTACTTTCAGAATGTGCAAGAGGATGGCTTAAACCACAACCTGAACCTAAAGCGAAGAAGTCCAAAATTATTGTTTCTTATATATACCGTACAAACACCTGCAAACCTCATGTGCACATGTTTTATACAGTACTCCCTCCGTTCAGGAAAACACGCATCTATAAGTTGCGTGCCAGATAAAGTTGTTCACGTTTGACCAAGTTTTTAGTGAATAATATTCATATTTATGACTCTAAATTAATTTATTATGAAAAATATATTTCATAATCGATCTAATGATATTTATTGATGTTATAAATATTTATAGTTTTTATCTATAATTGGTCAAACATGATATACTAAAACATGGTACTGTGCTCATGTTTTCTTGGACGGAGGGAGTACAAACACAAGTTGTCAGCCGTCCAAACAGCGTGTGACCCAAAAGGAAGCAGAGACCGTCGCGGAGTCGACGATCAACCCAGCCACGAGGACGCCGTAGTACACGAAGACGGACGCCTTGCCGTGATGGGAGAAGATGAAACTCAGGCGCGCTGATTATTAGGTATGGCGGAATTGTGACCAGGTGTGTGTGTGTGGGGTGGGGGGGGCAGGTCGAGCCCTCCTACCTCGGGACGCCTCAGAAGCCTTCCCTTTAGCCCTGTCAGGAACTATCATCAATTGGGCTGGGTTATGTCATTATATTTAGACTGGATTATACTTTTCACGCCTCTCAACATTAAAGTCCAAAAAATACTCTTGCAGTGGTGTTAAAATGATCCATTCGTTTTTGCCTATTTTCCAGGTTTTCTCAGCCCATAAAAATGGCAAGTTTGTTGAGTGTTGCCATGATTCTGATTCTAGTGAGTTTGAGCACTACGACCTCCTGGGCTTCCAACTGCCCAGGTGGCTACTTTACACCAGGTAGTCCATATAGCAGTAGCCTGAAGGCGGTGGCAACAATCCTGCCCAGAAGAGTGGGATCTTCCCCAGTCTTGTTTGCGAGTGAGTCTATTACTTCACGTGGGGGCGGGGAGGTCTACGCATTCGCACAATGCTGGCGAGGCTCATCTTCTCCACTCTTGTTTGCGAGTGAGGCTATTACTTCACGCAAGGGTGGGGAGGTTACGCATTCGCGCAATGCTGGCGAGGCTCTCAGAGCTCAATATGCGAGAGATGTGTTACCGCGGCTTTTGGAGATGCAAGGGTTGTTTGTCAGTCCGGGGAGGGCGCGTTTATATTCCGTGATAAGTGCACCGTAGGCTATTATATGAAGAGGATAGAGATGTTCCTTGATGACCCTTCAATCGGTATAGCTACGAGGAGACTTGAGAGCACTCAGATAGTAATTCAAAGCAACACATTTGAGGATGCAGTGCATTGATTGATACACAAAGGCAGATTTGTCATCGGTTCGGGCGGGGGGCACAAGCCCCTTGTCCGGTGCGGCAGAGGCGGCGACGCAGACCGGCAAGCGGTGTTAGTAGTAGACTGGTGCAGGAGAGGTGGCGACGCATTGAGGGTGTTCTCAGTGTGTTTCTCAAAAATACTAAAACAACAACTGTACATTAAGCACATGAGTCAATAAGCGGATCAAAGGTTCTATTGTAAATTAAGCAAATTTAGTAATTGCAATGGATCACAGTTCAAGGTACAACCAATTATATACCTAGCATGACTAGTTTTTTTCTTTGTTATAAGCTAGTTTATATTCATCTACTTCTATCGTAGCATATGAAGATGCATTTGGAAGTGTCCTTAAAATTATCAACCAAAGCTCGTAACCAGAAATAAAAATGAGAAGTGAGAGAAGAACATAAAGGTCTAAGATTATTTCTGGAACGCCTAGCAAGAAATGTAGAACGAAAGAAAAAGTCAACGAAGAGCACTACTGTGACTAATGCCAAGCTAAGGGCAGGGCTTGTTTGATAACATGTAGTTATTAGTTTGGGCCAAAAATTAATCAAAATAGTTTTGGTTTGATAGCTAGTTGGCTAGAGCATCTCCAAGAGTACCCAATAATCCTTCCCAATCCATGTTTTTTTTGGAAAAATGAAAAAAAAATCTATCTTTAACAACTCCCAAACTCACATCCCAATCTTTTGGCACTTGTGAAAAAGCCCCTTTGCACGTAAAGATCCGTGGAGTCGAGGTTGCGCGTATCCTTCTTTCCCCGTGTGGTATCCTCCTTGGCGCGGCATGGAGCCCCAAAGAGAAGTGTGGTGCAAGCAGACGCCTTGCAGATGAGCCTTGCCGGGAGGACGCCGGAGAGCGCGCCCTCCGCTACCACGCCGCCGCCGTCATGCCCACCACCTCGAGAGCACACAGGTGAGCCACCATGGCCTTCCCCGTGAAGCCGAGCGCTCTCACGGGTAAGCGTGGTCCTTGGCATGCCACCGCGCCACCCCATGCCGCTGGCATGGCCCTTCCGGCCGGGATCGGTCACTCGCTCTCGTCCGCGTGTGCTCTATTGCGAGCCTAAGAAGAAGAAGGGAGTGGGAAAGGAAAAGGAAAAGGAGGAAAGACAGGGTGAGAAAAGCGCAAGAGAGAAAGATCTGTTAGGAGGGCTTAAACAAGTATAGAAACAAATTCAGGGTTCATGATGCAAAAGTGCTGCAGTATTGCAAACTCTTGGAGATGACCTTCATTATTCCTCCAATACTTTTTTGGAAGTTGCAAAACTCTATGTTTTTGGAATCAAAATATAGGGCACTCTTGGAGATGCTCGTTGAAGGCTTAGGTAAAAAATTAGCCCAGCTATTAACTATCCTAATTGGAAGCAATAGAGCTAATTTAAGCTAAAATTAGATAGCTAACCATGAGCCCATAATATCAAAACATGCCCCCTAAATACAGGAAGCATAAGCAAACAAAAGTTAACCTATCTCGACTATCAGATGGGGGGCTCAACTAATCATCGAAGCGGTCAATCCCACAACCCCCCATGGATTTTTCCTTTTTAGAAAAAAAATTATTTTCACAACTTTTTTTTGTGAAAGTTGCAAAGTTAAGATATAACTTATGTGCATAACTTTTTATGTGACAACTTATCACCGAAACTTCTCATCATGACTTTTACTTTTTAAAAAATATATATTTCTATAACTTTATATTTTTAGATAGTTACAAAGTTGTACTTGTAACTTTTTATGTGGCAACTAATCACTACAACCTCTCATCATAATTTTGTTGACTTTTCTTTTATTTGAAAAAACATTGTTTCCATAACTTTTTAATTTTGGAAAGTTATAAAGTTATACTCACCACTTTTATGCATAACTTCTTTGGGAACAACTTATCACTACAACTTCTCATCATAACTTTTTTACTTTTTTAGGGGAGAGATATTTATGTAACTTTCTTTTTTTTGAAAAAGTTACAAAGTTATACTCATAACTTATATGAATAATATTTTACTTGACAACTTGTCACCACAACTTCTTAGTTTAAGAATAATAAAAGCAGTTAGATTAATGTGAAAAACAAAAAGGCACAAAAAAAGAAAAATAAGAAAAGGAAAACAAGAAAACAAGAAATGAGAAAAAGAAAAGAAATAATATGATAAAACAAGAAAATAAGTTAGAAAACCGCTCGTGAATAAAACGTCGGTAAATTAGATTTGCAATAGAAAATAGACAGGTCGTTGAGAGGATGTCACATATGTTGGAAATAATAGCAATTTAGTGGCGCATAAATTAATTCCGATATTGAGAAAAAGAAAAACGACATGTATCATAGGTGTGCGATTTAACACTAGCACTACGATTCGAGGCAAACTCAAACTCTCTAGTGCTAGTAACAGAAGAAACACAAGAATGAACAACAGAGAAAGTGTAGGCACTCTTACAGTGAGGTTTTCGGTGCTAGAGAGAGCGCAAAAGTAGACGAAGCATACCGTCAATGGAGATTCGTGAACACTGGCGTAGAGGGAAGAAGACATTCAGCGAGCAGTCACGACGACACTTCCCAAAAACCTAATATGGCCCTTACCTCCTGCAGGGACACAAGAGGACGTAGGCTTCAAAGACCCGCTCTCTCGGCGCCGATGACACGTCGGCGACGGGATGGGGAAGACGGCGGCAGTGCAGTACATTGGTAAGAGGAGAAGATGAATTGTCTCTACTGAGGACGACGTCTCGTCCCAATATATACACGCGTCATACCTATTTATTTATAATTTGGGTCAGCCCAAATCTTCTAACAAGATATACTCCATCCACTTGCTTAGTAGGGCTCACCACGTGATTAGTGCCACTTAACGTCTCCATTCGTTTGGAAACGAGCATATGACCGTGAAACAGGATTTGGGGATGAAAATTACACTGCATTTTAAATTTATAATGAAATTAAAGAAAGCCTCTGCAAGCAGTAGATGGTCTGCTTGAAAAAAAAATTATGCTATGCCCAATGTACCCAGAATACAAATTGCTCTTAGATGTATATCTTCTTAGGATAAAGCTACGAAATTTGCTTTTCCATTTTTATCTCTCTGGGAAGCAATGTTAAAATTCAACTCAAACAGTGCAAAACGTTTGCTTTTGGTCCTCGCAACTTCGCAAGGGATGGTGGCATTGGGGGCGAATCGTGGGGGGCGTCCGGTTGGAAAGCGCAAGCACTACCATGGCTGTGCTGACAAAAATCGCACGGGTAGAGCGGTTCCCGTTCCGGTTCCGGTTCCATTTCCAGACCTGGTTTTAAAAGATTCCAACACGGCACGCGCGGTCCTTGGCTGCCAAGGTAGGCGTCCATGTTGGTTGATCTCTACCAATAGGCCCAACGGCCTATTGGGCCCTTGGATCTGCGCCCTGATCGGGGGCGCCCAACCCTAATATGGTTGGTGGGCCCCTGTCGCACAGCACATATAAAAGAGAGGTGGGGATCATGGCTCACGCTATGAGGTTCAACGGAGCCACCGTACCCACCTACAGAGAAAACCAAAACCGATCTAAAGCAGTGCTGCTAGCGACGGGAAGCTCCACCACACCGCCGCTGCCTCTGCAGGGTCACCACCGGGCCACTGGACATCGTCTCCACCACTACGCCGGAACTGCCATGACATCGGCGTTCGTGAACCGAATGGTGGAGAAACACCTACCCGGATCTACGGTTACACAGAGGTAATCTACGATCTAACGTTGGTATCAGAGCCAGGTTACTAGTGTGTAACCCTAACCCTAATCGGGTAAAAGCAAAAATGAAAAGAGACCGGGGGTGGCGGACGTCACTGGAACCCCGGTCACCACCGCCACCGCGCGGGGAAAAGTGCCGATGCGGCAAGAAAAGAAAAGAGTTCCTTACGGATCTGAATAGAGAAGGGGTTCACTAACCCTAAACCCGTAAAAGCCTTCAACGGAAGAGAAACAGTAGAAAGAAGAAGAAGAGTGGGTTCGGATTTGGCCGAACCCTAAGACCTAACCCTAATTTTAACCCCATCCCAAATCAGGTTGATCCCAAAAGAAGAAGGGGAAGGGGGAAGAAGGGGAAGGAATCAGTCTTGGGGAAGAACAGTGAACCCTAGCATCTCGATCTCGAATCAAAACAAATCGGGTTCAACCGAACCCAAACCCTAACTCGCATGGAGAAAGGGAAAAGGGGAAAGCCATTTGGATGAACTCCGAAAAGAAAAAGAAATCAAAAGAAAATGAAACCTACCCCAATTGGTTGAATCCGTAGAAAGAAGCAGATTCAAAAAGAAAAGAAAGAAGATTCAAAAGCAAATCAGAGAAGGGGAAGGTCGGATTCCGAACCCTAACCCTAGAACAAACCCTAATCCTCATCACCGGTTCGGATAAGAGAAAAGAAATCCAAATCAGAGAAGGGGAAAAGAGGAACGGACCTACCTCACCGTGCGTCGGGATGGCCCTTCGCCGGCGTGGGAGAAGAAGAGCCGAGCCGGGGGCAGCTGCTCGCTGGGTTCGGCCAAGAGGGCGCCGCGGCTAGGCCGCTCGACGGTGGCGTGCTCACCCGTTGGGGAGCCCGTGCGCCGGCGAGGGGGCCGGCGACGGCGCCATGGTCGCTCCACCACCGTAGTTGCTCGGTCGCCGCTCGGTGCTCGCTGCGCTGAGAGAGGAGAGAGCGGCGAAGACAGAACGAAGAGAGAGAAGCACACAGAGCAAATGAGGCTAGGGTTTCTAGCCGTCGCGGCAGAGCGTGGTTTTGACCCCGCGAAGCCTATGGGTGACCGTCGGATGCGATCCGACGACGGAGCATGATCGGGCCGACCCGCGGCCCAGGCGAGCGAGCGCACCGGTGCAGCTTTGCCGGCCCAGGCCCAGGTTGCGGCCTGGGTGCGGCAGCGCACACGGAGAGTAGCTGGGCCGGGCTATTTTGTTGGCCGGGCCGAAAGAACAGTGATCAATTTGAGTCATTTTTCGTTTTTTCATTTTCCAGTAAAGGTTTTATTTCCTGGAAATTGATTAATGGCTTAAATAAAATAGAAAAAGTAATTTTTCCCTGTGGGTAAAATTCAAGAAATTGAGAAAATGAAAGTTATTCCATTGCTAAAGAAATTGTTGATTCTCCAGTTATTTTGAACCAATGTGGTATTTAATTGGAGAAAAAGATATTTTGCCATGATTATGATGTTGTTATTTTCTGATCAACGTTGTTAATAACAATATCATAATTTTAATAAATTATGCATTAATTATATTTCTGCCCAACGGTGATGTAGAATTAGTATATAAGAATAGTTGTAAATTTTAATGATTTATGCATTAATTCTACTTCTGCCCAACGGTGATGTAGAATTAGTGTGTAAGAACAGTTGTGAATTTTAATAATTTTATTCATTAATTCTATTTCTGTCCAATGATGATGTAGAATTAGTGTATAAGAATAATTGTATGTTTTGATTGTAACCAACGTTGGAATTAAGACATGCAAATGGTGTTATTTTTATGTTAAGAAAAGGTTTGACCTGGTTTTTATCTTGGCTAAGGTGGATTGGGTAGTCACCTCACCGTGTTCCACTAAGTGTGTGGTATCGGTGAGGGAGACAAATGAGCATGATGCCACTTGGGCAACTAAAGAGAGGGATTTTGAATCCTAAAAGATATCATATGCCCTTATGCATAGGAAGTGGGTCACTGCCAACAAAAAATGTTTGGCTGTGATAAAGAACCGATTGAGCTCAGAGTGTGACACAGTCACCGAGTACCTCGATAGAATAAAGAGTCAGTTCACTGGCTCTTCAAAGACATATGCTACCTAGCTGATAAAGCAGCTGGTCATAAGGTGTTAATCTGGAAATGGTGGCATAAGAGAGCTCACGATGCGTCGTCGAAATTATGGCACTGTCGTTCATGCCATATTTCGAGGAGGAGAATAGAAAGATAAGTTAAGAATAATATTCTTCCTCCATTAGAGCTCTTAGATTTAGAACAATGCAGAGAATGCATAAAAGAAAAGTGTGTAAAGAAAATTAAGAAAGATGCAAAACGAAGCGTAGGAATTTAACAGATTATTCACACAGATATCTGTGGTCAGTTTCCTGTAAAGAGTGTGGATGGTTATATTTCGTTCATAATATTCACAGATGATTACTCCCATTATAGCTACATTTATCCAATCAAAGAAAGAAAAGAAACATTGGATAAATTTAAGATATTTAAGGTAAAAGTTGAAAACTAACGCAATTTAAAGATAAAGATAGTCAGGTCTGACCGTGGGGGAGTACTACGGTCGGCATACCCCAGATGACCAAGTTCCTAGACCTTATGCAAGGTTCTTACAGGAGAATGGCAAAGTGGCCCAGTATTCTATACCGGGCGAACCTCAGCAGAATGGAGTAGCTGAAAGACGCAATCATACAATGAATGAATATGGTGCGCAGTATGATAAGTTACTCCATCTTACAGTTGAGCCTGTGGATGGAGGCGTTAAAACCCGCCATTCATATTCTCAAAAGAGAACCAAGTAAGTCGGTGTCCAAAACACCATAAGAGTTGTGGACAGGAAAAGTACCCTCACTAAACACTTACGTGTGTGGGGGAGCACTGCTGAGGCTAAAGTATTTAACCCAAACATTGGGAAGTTAGATCCTAAAATAGTAAGTTTGCCATTTCATTGGCTACCCAGAAAAGTCAAAAGGTTTTCGTTTTTACTGTCCAAACATACATTCAAAGTCTGTGGAAACGAGACACGCTGTCTTCCTAGAGGATGAATTGATGAGGAGGAGCATGGTAGCTCGAGAAGTTGACCTTGAAGTGAAGCGGGTGTATGCGCCCACTCCAATGATTCATGAGCCAATTTTCTCACTACATGCTGTTGCTGCACCGATAATGTAAGATACTATGGTGTCAGCACCTATTGTTATTCCACCTGTGGCAACAATGAATGACCATAAGGAACCTATTCTTAAGGATCCTATAGAACCTATTGCCACACATGAGGGGGAGCAACAACAGCCTCAAACAGAAGATGTGCCAAATATGGAGGTCCCTAGACGGTCTCAAAGAGTTAGAAAATCAGCTATTCCCGTTGACAATGAATTATACAACACCGAGGAATTTCAAATGAAGGATGATCCAACCTCATTTGAATAAGCCATGAAAAATGATCATTCATCAAAGTGGCTTGAGGCCATGGAAGATGAAATGAAATCTATGAATGCCAATAAAGTTTGAGATTTGGAGATAATTCCTAAAGGAGCCAAAACAGTAGGCTGTAAATGGGTCTACAAAACAAAACTTAACTCTCAAGGGAATATAGAGAGATATAAAGCGCGACTTGTGGCAAAAGGCTTTATGCAAAGAGAAGGGATTGATTACAATGAGACCTTTTCTCCAGTCTCATGTGAAGTTTCCTTCAGAATCATAATGGCATTAATGGCACATTACGATTTAGAATTACATCAGATGGATGTAAAGACGGCATTTCTCAACGGAAACTTGAAGGAAAATGTTTATGTGGCACAACTGAAAGGTTTTGTCATGGAAGAAAAAGAACGAATGGGATGCCGCCTAAAGAAATCAATTTATGGATTAAAACAAGCTTCAAGACAGTGGTACTTGAAGTTTGATCAGACAATAAAGAATTTTAGGTTTTAAAGAGAATATAGAGGACAATTGTGTCTATACAAAGTTTAAGAATGGGAAGTTTATCTTTCTTGTCCTGTATGTGGATGATATCTTACTTGCTAGTAGTGATGTCAGTCTACTACTGGAAACAAATAAGTTTTGTCCTCAAAATTTGATATGAAAGATCTTGGTGAACCTTCGTTCGTTCTAGAAATCGAGATTCACCGAGATAAAAGTAAAGGGGTATTAGGACTGTCACAAAAGGCATACATAGAAAGAATAGTAAAGAAATTTAGTATACACAAATGTAGTTCCTCACCGAGATAAGTATCTATTTCAGAACAGAGTAGTGTGTTGTAGCTGTTAAATCTATCGACAATGGACCGTAACGATGAAACATGCTCTATGCGCTAATCTGTAATGGAATGAACAAAAGTAAATGATATGAAATTGAAAGATAGTAGTGAGATCAAGGGGGGGAATGTTGGTTGATCTCTACCACCCTTAGATCTGCGCACTGATCGGGGGCGTCTAACCCTAATACGGTTGGTGGGCCCCTGTCGCACAGCACATAAAAGAGAGGTGGGGATCATGACTCACGCTACGAGGTTTAACGGAGCCGCCGTACCCACCTACAGAGAAAACCAAAACCGATCTAAAGCAGTGCTGCCAGCGACGGGAAGCTCCACCACACCGCCGCCGCCTCTGCAGGGTCATCACCGGGTCACTGGACATCGTCTCCACCACTACGCTGGAACTGCCATGACATCGGCGTCCGTGGACCGAATGGTGGAGAAACACCTACCCAGATCTACGGTTACACAGAGGTAATCTACGATCTAACAGTCCATCCAATCCATCTAGGAGTACACGAATGCAGGGACAAGGAAGTGGGCACATCGACACACGCCGGCAGATCCGCCCGCCGTCCATGGCCCGCGACCGCCTGCCCCGCCGGAACGCCCTTGCTGCACGTTGCTTGCTCGCGCTGGGGCTGGGTGCTACCCGTGCTAAACTGCTAACCATGCCCACCCAGGTCGCTCTCAGTCAGGCAAGCCCCCTGCGGCTGAGCGGCTCTGACCCTTGGTGGCCTTGTATGCTCCTAGCTTGATGCACAATTACACATAGGACAAAGGCACAGAGAGGCCAGAGCCATAAACTACTGCGTTTTGTTTGATGAGTGGCAATGCCTAGTTTATAATAATTACATTTCAATTTGCAACATTTGATAGTTGACAGAGGCTTCTCTTTCCTTCTGGACTCTGGACACGGTCAGCCCTTTCCTTCTGGACCAGAAACGGGCACGAAATTTCAAGAGCTGATAGCCAGGGTTGGGTCGGACACATGAAAAACAGTCCATGCATCGGCATCCGGTTCCAGTTCCAGATCCACGTCGGTCGTCGGCTTTTCATCTTGCAGTTGCAGTACCACGGACTCCTTGGTCGTTGTTGAAATGGACCTGTCATCGCACCTGAGTTCCATCGCACGACAGCGGACAAACATAGCCTGTTTTCTTTCTATTATCCGCGCCTGACGTTAACCTTTCATGCTGGCTGCTCTGTGGCTGGGCGCTGGGAAGCCAAAAGACAACAGACACAGCACAGTGACTCAGTGACAGCGGTTCCAGTTCCGGTTCCGGTTCCACGGTTGGCTTTGAAGATTCGGACGCGCGCGCACTTTGGCGTTGCAACTAGTTTCCAAGTAGGAGTAGCTACGTAGGCAAGCACTGATCAATCTTGTGCCTCTCGCATTCCTCCAAGCTAGCCATTTTTCTACTCCTACCTGACGTTCCTTTTCCTTCTTTGGAATTCTCTGTCTGACATACTACCGGTTCCTCCCCGGTTCCGGTACCAGTTCCTGGGTCACGCACGCGTCTATTTATATCCCACGGCTATTCGGCGAATGCAGCAGGGCCTCACTAAATCTTCAACCTCTTGCCATTTCCCACGCTCAAGCCAATCGCCATTGCCGCGGCACACTGCTACTACTACTGCTAGCGACTAGCGAGGCCACAAGAGACCGATCATCAATGGACCCCGAAGCCGCGCTCCCGAGCGTCGTGGACTCTGCCTCCGGCGCGCTCCGCAGCAGGGCGATGGTGCCGTCGGCGATGCTCACGGCCGGCGTATTCCAAGCTGTGGCGGCGCTCGCGCTCCTCTTCTCCAAGACTCCCGAAGGTATCTTCTCCCACCACGGCAAGGCGGCCGTTTTCGTGTACTACATCGTCCTCGTTGCCGGGGCGATCATCGGCTCCACGACGGCCTCTGCTTCTTTCTGGGTTGCACGCCGCCTGGACTGCCGGCATGCCATTGGCATGGCGCTGCTCCGTGCTTCGACACTCACGCTGATCCCTGTGTTCGGGATACTAGCCGACTTCGTCATGCTCAGAAAGTAGTCTCAGACGCCACCTGTGTATGTATTTGTTGCCAGTGTTGGGATCGCTGATACTTGTATGATTGTTGTACCGAAATTTATTAGTTGTGTTTGTATGAAACATGCACGAAGTTTACACAGGTGCTTGCCCATTATTTTTTGGTGTCATATGTATGTATGACAGAGATTTTTTTGAACTGAATGTACGCAAGAAATTGATTTGGGTAATTTTGTTTTTTTTCCTGAGGAAAGATCGATTTCAGTTTTACTGTACTGTGAATCTGTGATGATTAATCAAGGTAACAAGGTTTTAGAGAAGTCATTTGGTGTATCGTCGCTCATGTTTAGCTTGCTGTTTGCAGCTGAATCGTTATTAGCCGGAACAGAGCAACGAGGCTATTGTGACGAAGGCAACTGGAGGTGCTCCGGTTCCGGTTCTGGTTCCGGTAACTGGACCTGAGGCTGAGGTCCATCAGACAACGACGGACAAATAGAAAGTGCCCTCTGAAAGTGCAAGCACATGCTCGATCGGGCTCGTGCTGGCTGGCCTTGCCTGTTAAATTTGCTGTTTGCGTCTGAAAACATCGTTAGCCGGAACAAAGCAACAAGTTTATTATTACGATACAATTAAGACGTGCGGATGGACGGACGCCTCCCTCCGCTCACTTCCGCACACGCCGCTCACCTAGCGACCCCATCCACTCGTCCCGTCCGCGTGCTCCGATGCTCGTTGCGCCATTTTCTCCATGCATAGCCGTGCCCATCCGCCCACCCCACCTCGCCTCGCCGCCGCCGGTCTCCCGCAGCATTGCGCGCCCATCCCATGCAGCCTCCTCTGCGCTGCCTCCCCCACGCCGCATTCCCCGCGCGGGCCCAGCCTGCCACGGCGCTGCCTCCTCGCCGCGGCCGGCCCGTTCGCCGCGACCGCCTCCACCGAGCTAGCAAGCCGCAGCCGCCTCCACCGAGCCGGTGAGCCTCCACGACGGATGCTCCAGCAAATAGGCGAGGGGGACGAGATTCGTGTGACGCTGCGCCTGCCGGCGAGTTGCTCGTGCTGCTACCGCACGCGAGGTCCATGCGCCCGCGCCGGCGTGCCTCCATTCGTCCAAGCAAAGCCCATATTGCAAGCGTATGTTTCAATGTTTCCTCTCTATGTTGTAAGTGTCTCATCTTGATATTGCAAAAGTTGGTCCGAATGTTGCACATGTTACAGTGACTATATACGTATGTTTCAAGTGTATGTTCCAAATGTTTCATCTCGTTTTCCAGACGGATGTTGCATATGTTTTCACACATATGAAAGTGTTTTTAGGTGTTTTTTTCAAGTGTTTTATACGTATGTTTTGAGTGTTTTAGATGTTTCGTCACGTATGTTGCAAGTGTTTTATCTGGATGTTTCAAAAGTAGATCTGGTATTACAGCTAGTGTTTCAGATGTATGTTTCATATGTTTTATCTACCTTTAAACATATGTTACAAATATTGCATCTCTGTCTTCGCTTTTACGCTGTTATCTTCGCCTCGGTGTCTCCTGCGGTCCTCCTCCTTTCTGCACCTGGGCATCCGCCGAGCACAAACAAAAGCAGGCCAAGCCGTGGTGGCTGGGCAAGGTCAGCCCTTTCCTTCTGGACCAGAAACGAGAACGAAATTGTTCACAAAAAAAAAACGAGAACGAAATTTCAAGAGCTATCCATTGGTCGACCATAGAGTCACTAGATCCGGTGCCGGTGCCACGTCGGCTTCCAGACTTCCAGTAGCACTGTGGTTGTTGAAATGGGACCTATCGGCGCACCTGAGTTCCGTTCTGTTGGATCGGACAAGGGCGGACAATAGTTTTCTATCAGCGCCTGAGGTCTACCTTTGGCTTTGCCTCTGGGCAGCAAAAGACAGCAGACGCAGCACTAGGACACCGGTTCCGGTTCCACACGTGTTACTTGGCGGTCAGTCAAAATCAGCTACGTGGGCAACCATCAAGCTAGCTAGTCTTTTCCCTCTGTCTGACATTTAAAAAAAAAATCTATGTGGCATACTAGTAAGAGACTGAACTGTACCAGAGAGATGGGTCTCCCGGGCTGCACTCCTAGCGTACGGCAGAGCTCAGGACTGTGACACCCGGTTCCGGTTCCAAGTCCCGCTCCAGTTCCTCCGTCAGACCGTCACGCGTTCATTTGTGTTCCTCCGTCAGACCGTCACTGTCAGAGCTCACGAGCACAATCAGACGCAGGCCGAGCCGTGTGGTGGCCGGGCAGTGCGCACGGTCAGCCGGCCCTTTCCTTCTGGCTTCTGCACCAGAAACGAGCAAGAGCTGACAACCGGACTTGGGTCGGTCACATGGATGAATCATCCATCGCCGTGGAGCTCATCACTCATCAGCACACTGGTTCCGGTTCCGGTTCCGAATCCACGTCGGCTTGCACCTTTGCAGTACCATGGAGGATTGGTGGTTGTTGAAATGGACCTATCACTATCAGCGCACTTGAGTTCCATCGCACGACGGCGGACAAATATAGCACCCGAGTTCCTCCCGGTTCCGGTTCCGGTTCCAGTTCCTCGGTCACGCGTCGTCAAAGTAGACTCGGCATCTATTTATCTCCCACGGCGAATGCAGCAGGGCCTCGCTCAATCTTCAACCTCTTGCCATTCCCAAGCTCAAGCTCAAGCGCCATTGCTGCTGCCAGCACACACTACTGCTTCTAGCTACTAGCCAGGACATAGAGAATTGATCCATGGACCCCGAAGCCGCGCTCACGAGGGTCGTGGACTCCGCCTCCGCCGCCCTCCGCAGCAGGACGATGGTGCCGTCGGCGATGCTCACCGTCGGCGTCTTCCAAGCGGTGGCGGCCCTCGCGCTCTTCTTCTACAGGACTACTCCCGAAGGCATCTTCTCCCACCACGGCAGCGCGGTCGTCTTCGTGTATTACGGCGTCCTTGTGGCCGGTGTGATCGTGGGCTCTGCGACGGCCTCTGCTTCTTTCTGGGTCGCGCGCCGCCTCGAGAACCGGCATGGCATTGGCATGGCTCTCCTCTGCGCTTCCACGCTCACCCTCATCCCTGTGTTTGGGATACTCATCGGCTTCGTCATGCTCAAAAAGTAGTCTCAGACACCTTGTATGTATGTTGGGATTCAACATTTTTCTGTTGGCATACTTGTATGTTGTATGATTGTACCTGAAGGAATTTATTAGTTGTGTTCGTATGAAACATGCATGAGGTTTGCAGGTGTTTTTGCCCATTTTGGAGTGTCATATATGTGTATGTACGTAAGAGATTGGTTTGAGTTATTTTTTCTGATTTTTTGTTCGAGGAAAGATTAATTTGGGTTACCGTGCTGTGATCATTATTCATGGTAACAAGATTCTGGTTGTGAAGTGGTGGATCTTCTTGTGTTTGCATGTCTCTAGACTAGGCACAAATGCTGCACTCTGTTATACAGCAGTACGTTGCTCGTGTTTAACTTATGTTTCCGTCTGAATGGTCATTAGCAGGAACAGAGCAACACGGTTGTTATTGTGACGAAGGCAACTGGACATGCTCCGGTTCCGGTTCTGGTTCCACGGTTCGTTTTAAAAGAAGATTCTGATCAAGGTTATTGCGCGTTTATCCTTTGATTGATGAGTAGTCCGGACGGGGAAAGCTTGACGGAAAATTTTGAGGATCGTGTACGGGCGCCCAAGTTCTCAGAAACAAGAAACAGAACTTCGTTTACGGGCGTCCCGTCTACGGGCGTGTTCCAATCTTTAAAAAAGCACCGGAACCAGAACTGGAGCTGGAGCTGGAACTGCAACCGGAACCGGTGTCAGCATCGAAGGTTGACTGTGCCCAAACACAACCGACTTGTTTGCATAAATAATGCGCAGAAAAGCAGTGTTAGCTCTCTGTAATGTAAACCAAAAAGAAATGGTACTACTACTAGTAAGTTACGGACTTACGGTTAGTGAAGTGAGATATGGCAAATTAACCTTGATCAATCAAAGGATAACAGAGGAGCTCCTCCTGGCGTCCAAGTTCAGTTCTCATTTTGGAAGCGATGATGTTATTCCCATGATCCAAAAATGATACGCTCAACAGAAGAACGTGTATGTGTACTTATCTGAAAACTCACATAGGAGGAGCAAATGTAAGCTAGTGTTTGGTTGGTGAGATGAGATGAGATGGGATGGAACGGATCCAGTTTTAGAGATGTTTGATTGGGAGTCACTAGAAAGTGAGATATCCCACCTAGGAAATATTCATGGAATATTCTCTCGAACCAGGGGTGATGCGTGTCCCAACAAAAACGACGGGCAGAGTCAACCCATCAACGTCGTCTCACAATCTCACCCAAGCCGTCTCCGCAATTCCTTTCTCTCTCCCCCGACAACATTCTTCTTCCTCTCCTCTGGCAGTGTTCTTCCTTCTCCCCCTGTGGCCGGCGAGCTCATGATTCATCCTCCCCCAGCGAGATCTGGTTCCGCACGCAGTTGAGCGACGCCTCAAGCACGACGCACACGGACACGGAGACCGGAGCTCCACGGCGGCTGGAAGCTCGACAACGGCCGGCGCGCCGCCACCCTCCGCGGCGAGGAAGTGGAAGAAGAGCGACTCCGGGCAGAAGGCGTGCTGTGCCTGCTGGACGAGGATCCGGCGATGGGCCATGCCGGCTGAGGCGGGGAGCCGTTGGCGGGCCAGGGGTGCTGGACGACATGGTGCTGGATGATGATGAGAGTAGGGAAGAAGATAGATATGGGAGGCTGTCCAGTGGGCCCACATCTGACAGTGCCTAATTGTGTCAATGGTCTTTGCAAACGTCAAACGAAAGGGTCCAGAGGATTTTTATATAAAAAAGAGATTAACATCTAGGTCCCACTAAAACAGTAGCTAACGGCATCAAATCCGCCATCCATCCCATTCATATTTATCCTTTCAACCAAACACAAAATGGTCGATCACGTCCCTTATCTACCAAACACAAAATGGAGCAGTTCCATCCCCATCCCGTCCCATAAATCATAGACGGGCAGAGCCGTCTCTAAGGGGAGAGCTAGAGGTGCGACTGTCCAGGGCCCAAGCTGTTAGGGGGCCCTGAGTATACATGTATGTACTAGATATATATAGCCATTATAATAAGCTTTTCAAGATCCATATATTTAGCACAATAGCCCATGTGAGTTTTGAGGGCAACGTCTTTTCCTATTTCTGATTGATATTGTTCTTATAGATTTTGCATCATGAAATTTAAAAGATTTTACATCAAGAAATGCTCGAAGATGGTTTTTTATAAAGTACTAAAGCATTATTGTTTTATTCAAGGCAATCATAATAGTTATTTTATTGTTCTTATAGTTCATTGGTTGTACTATCATTTTTAACTAAACACATAATGAAAGTTAAGTTTTTCATACTATATACTTTAATTGTTATATTAAAAAGATTAGTTTAACAGGCCCTTACGATCATGCTTGCCCAAGGACCTTTAAAATTATAGAGACAGACGAAACCATTCCACTCCACCTTGACTCTCAACTAAATGCTACCTAAAATCTAAGCGACCAAATATAGGGCACATTCAGAGCGACTACTTTAGTGGAGGGTGTAAACTTTCTAAAGTAGTACTACCATGAACACTATGTGTACTAGACAAGTTCTCCATTCTTTGCAAAATGCGGCCTCTTCAGTTTTTTCTCAATTTAATTGTTTTATAACTTTAACTGAGTTTATACAAAAATATATTAACCTATACAATATGAAATATCAAGAAATATTTCATAATAAGATTAATTTGTTGCTACTGATAATGTTGGTGCAACTTTCTATAAAATTGATCAAGGTTAGAGTAATTTGACTTAGCAGAAAACTAACAAAAAATTTGACATCGAGGGAGTACTTAGTCGAGTCAAAATTCTGTCACTTTAATTGAGTTTACAAAACAAATATACTAGCATCTATAATACCAATTGCTTCATGGTGGACTTAAATTAAACTTATTTGATGTTGTAAATGTTTACAATTTTCTTGTAGCTTAGAGAGAGCGAGTATAAACTACTGTGCATATGTGTGTTGTTCAGCACAACCTCTACTTCAGCTGTACTTTTCAGCAACGAACAATGTTTTACTCTCACAGCAAATCAGCTTAAGCCAAATTTCAGCGAAGCGAACAGGGCCTTAGACATTACAATGGGTTTGCTACGGTGCTGTTCGTGCTATGAGCCTGGACTCGCACAGTTACACAGTTATATAAAATCTGTTTGTTTTTCTTTCAATATTTCGTAATTTAGAAATACATTGCAAAATACTGAGCGAGCAATTTAGTTTGGGTCTTTTGGCTCATTTACGATGTAGACCGAACTAATAGTTTTAAGACATGTTGTGACAACAAATCTTGGCATCAATTTCTTTGTTCAAAAGCATGTTTTGACAGTAAAATATCACGAGGTAAACATAAATATATCAAACACTAACACTAATATAGTTGTTGCCACTTAATAACATATAAACATTCAGTCGTTGAAAGTTCAGATATATAACACCTAATCATCAAGCAAATAATAACAGCTATTTCAGTTAACTGTGGGTTAATAACCGAAGCCTAAGACTGAAATATCAAAAACAAATTCGGTTAGCTGCATGACTGAATTTATGAACGAAGTATTCGGTTTCGATCATGTCAGTTTTAATTTCAAATAATTAATTTTTTCTTGGTCTTTCGATTTCGGGTAATTCCCTAGTTACACGAGCACAAGGAAGGCGCTATGACTGGGCACGGGCAGCCCTTCCATGCTACTAGACCAGAACCGGCATGAAATTTCAAGAGCTGGCAACATGGGTCACATATTCACATCGACTGGTGGAGTGTGGAGCTCATCACTCATCACTCATCACCGAATAGTGATAACGGTTCCGGTTCCAGCTCGGGTTCCGGTACCACGGTTTGTTGAAATTGAAATGAACCGATTGATCCGTCAGACAAAAGTGCAAGCGCATGCACGATCGAGATGTGGTGACCGGCCTTTCATGCTTTGCGACAAGTGACGACGAGCCCGAAACATAAAAAGACAAAAGCTGACTACGAAGAGCTCAGCACAAGGACACCGGTTCCAGTTCCTGTGTCACACCCAATTTTAAGAATAAAATGGAGTACAAAATTTTATGTGCGCTTAGAGATCAGTTACACACATAAGCCAACAAATTATGAATAGTATCATCACAAATGTTTATTACATCACGAATAAGACTGAGTTATCACATAAATATAGCGGAAATAATAAAAGATCTCTCGCGGAAGCTCCATTTCACAGGGACGTCGACTGGTTGACCACAAGTTTAGTAATCCTCAGGAAAATCATCATTACCAAAGCCATCCGTTACCCATCCGTGATTTTTATCCAAGTAATAAAAATAAACAAGCATAAGTACATGCCGTACTCAACAAGTGTAACACGGGGTTCATGAGGCTCAAAAGGCTTGACACAGGTTTAACAGCGTTTAGCTTTTAGTTGTCACAATTTTAGCTTAAGAGTAGCAACAAGTTGTTTAAATTACCAATGCAAAACACATGATCAAATGTAAACATGATTAATGAATAGCATAAACAAATAATACTTAGTGTTCATCTATTCCATAAGGGTTCCAAGGCCACTCGTGACCGTGAGCACGGCTGATATATCAGTTTTACACTCTGCACAGGTTGTACACTTTCACTATGAGTCGTGATACCCTTATGTCCGGGTTAATTACTCCCAAAATACTTCCAAGGTGAGCAGACAGGGGTCACTATGAAGCCTTTTAAAGGTTCGTCTAACAAGTTAGGGCCATTAGATTCACTCCACAAAAAGTTATAGGAACCCCTGTCAAATGGCATAATTCCTTCACGGCTATACACATAAGAGTAGAGGCTGTCCTATACCTGATTCGTCAAGCCATTCTTACGCCAATAAAGATAACCACTAACAAGCTAGAAAAGGTCCTCATACTGAGCTAAAGCCAGAGCCATGTAGCCCTAAAAGCTGTACTATAAGTCCCGGATGATCACTTACAGATAAGTCCTTAGGGAGAGGAATCTGAAACATTTAGAAAATAGCTAAATACTCCAGCCCCCTGTTTCCATGTTGCTAAAAAGTCATATTTTAATGTTTATTACATATACCATTAGTCAAGTTACAAGATCATGGTTTAATTGAGCACTAGCAAAGCTACCCAAATGCATAACCCGTAGGTAACGGTAAAAGTTCAATTTCTAGGAATTCCCTATCAAGGCGACACATGCAACATGAATTTAATGAATTAAAGTGAATAGGAAACAAGGATGATCCCATACTATACTTGCCTTGAGCAAAATACTCATGGTGGTCCTGCTCGTCAAAGTCGTACCCTTTATCTTCCACGAACTGCTCACCGTCTATTCTCGATAACCACAGCAACATACAAGCATTCAGGAGCAATCATGCAAAGCAAACAAAGCTATAGATTAGAACAGTACACCAACAGCAACGAATCAAGATGAAAAGTTTGGAAAACGAATCTACGTCTCGCTACGAACACACAGACGCAAAGATTACAAAAATCGGATCTAAAACGGAAAAGTTATGAGTTAAACAAGTTTTCCTATAGCAAAATAATAGATTAAATCTAACCTCGAATTTTAAAAGTTAAAAACATACTTTACAGTAGCATGAACATGTAGATTACTTAATTATGAACCTAACGCAACTTGAACGGATCAAATCGGAGTTAAAACGAAGATTTTATGGCTAAAACAAGTTGAATGGCAAAACTGTGAATAACTGAAAATGTATTTCAATAAAACTGAACCAAAATACGCTTTTAAAAAAGAGAAAACGAAATCTGTAAACGCGCTTTGGACTGCGGGTTAAGTCAGAAATAATTGTAAGGGTGTATTTGCAAAATTCCGATCGAAGGGGTATCTCCATTTTGGGCCATTGGATTAGATCTGAACGGCCTAGATTCGATCTGGCGGGAAAAGAGAAAAATCCAGCCGGAACAGTGACGGCGGCAGTGCTCCCGACGGTGGCGCCATTGCCGACTTCTGGAGCACGCGGTTCTCGCTCCACAGCGCACGGTTCAACGAAAAAACTCCAGGAGAGAGAGAGAGGAAAGGATGGGGATCTCACCTGAACCGGAATAGGCGAGCGGGAAGCAGCGACGACGGCGCAGCGCTCGGTGGTCGACGATGGCTGTGGCAGTGCAAGGGCGAAGCGCAGCTGTAGCTTGCTGGGACAAAGGAAACTCGTGGCAGATGGGATAGGGAGGCGGCGTAGGCGGCTATTTATGGGGCAGGGTCCCTTGGGCGGCACGACATCAAGGGGAGCCGTGGCAGCACCGGACACGGCGTCGGCGCGAGGTGGTGTCCGGCTCTGTTACGACGCGAGGAAGGAGAAGGTGCCGACAGGTGGGCCAGCGCTGTCAGCCGACGGAAAGGAAAAGAAGCGCGGTCAGCGGGTCAGCGGGCGTGCGGCTGGGCCTGCTGTGGTGCGGCGCGGGGGAAAAAGTGGGGGCGGCACTGGGCTTCGGCCCTAGCTGAAGGCATGGAAGAGCAGCGGCCCGGGAAGAAGAAAGGGGAGGGAGCTGGGCCAGTGAGGAGCAAGGCCGACTTGCTGGATGCGGCCCGAGCAGGGAAAAAAACAGCTGGGCCGAAAGGAGAAAGGAGTATGGACAATCCAGTTTCCAATTTTTGCAAAACAAATTTCAAAATCACCTTCGAATGCAAATTCAATCTTGGAATCTGATTTCAAATCAAGCAATACAAAAACATGCAACAGCATGAATGCACACTCATTGTTGCTGACCTATATTGGTTTTTAATTTGAAAAACTTTATTATTTTTCCTAAATTTAAATGCTCATAAAAATACATAATAAATTAATTTCCCCTATTTTAAAATGTTGTAAATTTTAGGGTGTTACAATTCTACCCCCTTAAAATGAATCCCGTCCTCGAGATTCGGACGATGCTTACTCAAATAACTGTGGGTATGTTTTTCTCAGATCCTCTTCTCTTTCCCAAGTAGCATCATCTTCTGTATACCGATTCCACTGAACCTTACACATCTTTATAACTCGGCTCCTTGTAACTCTTTCTGCTATCTCCAAAATCCTTACCGGAAACTCCTCATATGTGAGATCTTCCTTAACGGTAAGCTCCTCTAACGATATCTGCTCCTCAGGCACACGCAAACACTTCTTTAACTGAGACACATGGAACACATCATGTACATCTGACAAACTCTCAGGCAATTCCAACTGATAAGCTACTTCTCCACGTCTCTCTAAAATCTTGAAAGGTCCAATATACCGTGGTGCCAACTTTTCCTTCATGTTAAACCTTCTCACACTTCTCATAGTTGACACCTTCAAGTACACATAATCACCTACTTCGAAAACCAATTCTCTTCTTCTAGTGTCGGCATAGCTCTTTTGCCGAGACTGAGCCACTCTCAAGTTATCTCTGATCAACCTTACTTGCTCTTCTGCGTCTCTCAAAACATATGGCCCGAACACTTGACTTTCTACAGTTTGATTCTAAAACAACGGGGTTCTACACTTCCGTCCATACAAAGCTTCGAAAGGTGCCATATTGAGACTTTTCTGATAACTGTTGTTGTACGAGAACTCTGCATAAGGCAAACTCTTGTCCCAACTTGTACCGTACTGCAACGCACAAGACCTCAACATATCCTCTAATATCTGATTAATTCTCTCAGTTTGCCCATCTATTTGGGGATGGTATGCTGTACTAAAATTCAACTTGGTTCCCAACGAAGTATGTACTTGCTACCAAAAATGAGATGTAAATTAAGTACCTCGATCAGACACAATTTTCTTGGGAACTCCATGTAGACAAACTATCCTCTCCATATATAACTGAGCTAACCTCGGTCCATTATAAGTAGTCTTGACCGGTATAAAGTGAGCAACTTTAGTTAACCGATCCACTATTACCCAGATTGAATCATAACCTCTCTGAGTACGTGGTAACCCAACTATAAAATCCATACCAACTTCTTCCCACTTCCACTCAGGTATCTTCATTGGTTGTAGCAATCCTACAGGTCTTTGATGTTCAGCTTTGACTCTCTGACATGTATCACATAAAGCCACATATTCAGCAACATCTCTCTTCAGTCCGTACCACCAATACTTCTCTTTCAAATCCAAATACATCTTGGTACTTCCAGGATGAATAGAGTAAGCAGACTCATGTGCCTCACGAAGAATTGTCTCTTGTATAGCCTTATCCTCAGGCACACATAGTCTTTTCCCAAACCACATAGTTCTATTGTCATCCATACGGAACCCTGGTGCCTTACCAATCACTATGTTTTCCGCTATCTCCTTCAACTTTGCATCCTGTAACTGTCCTTTACGTATTTCTTGCTCCAATTTAGGCTCCAACACCAACTCCACTGCATTAGTGACAAAGCCTAAATTCAGTCGCTCAAACTCAGCACACAACTCACTTGACATCGATGTCACTTACACCTCATTGGCATAACTCTTCCTGCTAAGAGCATCGGCAACAACATTCGCCTTTCCAGGATGATAGTGTACCTCCATATCATAATCTTTGATCAACTCTAACCATCGACGCTGTCTCATGTTCAGATCTATCTGAGTGAAAATATACTTCAGACTCTTATGATCAGTATAGATGTCACTCTTATGCCCGATAAGATAGTGCCTCCAAATCTTCAGAGCATGCACCACTGCTGCTAACTCCAAGTCATGAGTAGGATAGTTTAACTCATACTTTCTCAACTGTCGGGAAGCATAAGCCACTACTCTGCCTTCTTGCATAAGGACACATCCGAGACCCTGCCAAGATGCGTCACAATAGATAGAAAAGCTCTTGTTCAAATCAGGCAAAATCAACACTGAGGCTGTAGTCAACCTCTTCTTCAACTCTTCAAAATTAGCCTGGCACTTCTCGGACCACACAAACTTAGCATTTTTCTCCAACAACGCTGTCATCGGCTTGGCAAGCTTAGAGAAACCTTCTATGAACCTTCTGTAGTATCCAGCTAATCCCAAGAAACTACAAATCTCTCCCACATCTGTTGGTGGTTTCCAATTCAATACATCTTTCACCTTGCTTGGATCTACTGCCATTCCACCATTAGAGACAACATGTCCTAGGAAAGAAACTTCCTTCAACCAGAATTCACACTTGCTTCGCTTCGCATACAACTTGTGTTCTCTGAGCTTCTGCAAGACCAACCTCAGATGTTCAGCATGCTCTTCTTCTGTTTTGGAGAATACTAATATATCATCAATGAATATCACCACAAACTTATCCAAAAACTCCATGAACACCTTGTTCATCAAGTACATGAAGTAGGCAGGTGCATTGGTCAAACCAAATGACATAACAATGTACTCATACAAACCACACCTCGTAGTAAAAGCTGTCTTGGGTATGTCAGTTGCACGAATTTTCAATTGATGATAGCCAGAACGAAGATCAATCTTAGAGAAAACACAAGCACCTATTAACTGATCAAACAAATCATCAATTCTAGGCAACGGATACTTATTCTTGATAGTAACCTCATTGAGTGACCGATAGTCTACACACATCCTCTGAGTACCATCCTTCTTGTCAACGAATATAACCGGTGCTCCCCAAGGTGACGAGCTAGGATGAATAAAACCTTTCTCCTGTAACTCCTTTATTTGTTTCTTAAGTTCTTCTAATTCCTTAACCCCCATTCTATATGGACGCTTAGCTATAGGTGCAGTTCTAGGTAATAATTCAATAATAAACTCAATGTCACGATCAGGTGGCATACCTGGCAGATCATCGGGGAACACATCTGGAAATTCATCCACCACTGGGTCCTCCTTGTTGCCGCTATCATCGAGCCGGTTCACTGTAGCTGTCGGCTGTGCTTGTACTACAACATCAACCCTGATTCTTTCTCTATTCGATGCGGTCACCACAACTACCTTCTCCTTACACTGAATCACTGCTTATTGTTGCATCATCCAGTCCATACCTAGAATCACATCTATACCAGATGCTCTCAACACAATCGGGCTCACTTTGAACTCTACCCACCTTAAAGTTAAACTAGTTGGTAGACAACGATATGAAGCTTGCATACTTCCACCCGATGAGTTTACTAATATGGGATTTTGCATGGCACACAATGGTATGCTATGGTTTCTAACAAATGCTTGTGATATGAATGAATGCGAAGGTCCAGAATAAAAAAGAACAGTAGCGGGGGTTGAGTTGACATTGAACGTACCGAGCATGACTTCTGGTTCAGCAAGCGCTGTCTCGGTAGACACATGGTTCACCCTCCCTGTGTTGGGTGCTGGCTTCTGCGGCGTTCCCTTCTGATTACTCTGCTGACCCTGGGGTGTCTACTGATTCTGTTTCCTGGGGCAATGATTAGCATAATGCCCAACTTCTCCACAACGATAGCATACGTTGGGGGTACTAGGTGCACTGGTCTTCATGGGAGTGTTGTTGGGTGTTCGCTGCCTTGGTGTCTACGGACCACTCTGCTGCTGAGGATGTTGATTACCAATCAGCTGTTGGTTTGGGTTGCGCTGAGGGTACTGACCACGATTCCACTGACTGGGTGGTCCCTGAAACCTCTGTTGAAAGCCTTGCTGAGGGTTGGTACGTGGACGAGTATTACTTCTAGAGGCCTGGCCCTGAAGCCTCCTCTTCTTGGCCTCCATCTCCTTGCGCTTATTGTCAATAACAATAGCGCGATTCACCAGTGTTTGAAAGTTGGGGTAGGTATTGGACATAAGCTGAAGCTGCAGTCCATCATATAGACCTTTGAGAAAGCGGCATTGCTTGTTAGCATCATCAGCCACTTCATTAGGAGCATAACATGACAACTGAGCAAACTTGTCATGGTACTCAGCGACGGACATGGATCCCTGCTTCAGAGCTCTGAACTCCTCCTGCTTGAGCTCTATCAGTCCCTCTGGTATGTGATAAGATCTAAAATTCTCTTTGAACTCCTACCAGGTAACACGAGGAGCGTTGGCGGGACGTCCATACTTGAATGACTCCCACCAGTCTTGAGCTTCTCCCTAGAGCTGTCCTGAAGCGTACAACACCTTCTGTTGATTATCACATTGCGCTATGTTGAGCTGCCTCTCCACTGCACGAAGCCAATCATCTGTTTCTAGTGGATCAGTGGCATGAGAGAACACCGGTGGACGGCCCTTCAAGAATTCACCACGCTTATCACACGGTGCTCCACCACCCTGTTGGTTCTGCTGATTCTGCACCAACGCTTGCATGATCTGTGTCTGTACTGCCAAGAGTTGCTCAATAGATGGTGGTGGTGGTGGTGGTGGATGTGGGGGAACACCTCCACGACCTCGGCCTCTTCCACTTCCAGACATCTGCTATCAAACATTCAAAATTTAGAAATCTCCAAGTTAGAATACATTCTGAAAAATTTCTAGACGAGTCTCAACATCAGCAGCTCTGTAAAACAGTCATATCTCGAGTTCCAGGAAACCAAATGAGGCGTACTTTATATGGTTAGAAATTTTAAGAAATTATCTACAACTTTTATTCAGACCAGGTTCCCAGATTCTGTCGTTAGGTTACTCAAAAACAGGATACAACCAAAACTGTTCCCAGATTCCAGACTGCGTAGAAACTTTAACTTGAAACAGAGATATCTCACGAACCAGATCAGATATTCGGGTGATTCCAGAGGCATTGGAAAGATACTTAAGTCTAGTTGTTCCCATAAAAATTTCATAATTTTTGGTTGTGAAGATTTTAATTGGCATTAAGATAAAGGCAGACTGCTCCAAAAAACAGATTCCGAGAGAACAAGATGTAACAAACCCAACTATTTATTTATTGACCCGATCTTTAATATTCTTAACTATAAAACTTGCGGGCATGCCCACAAAGTTCCAGCACTCATTACAAAGATCCAACTCACACATAAACACAATAACAAATCAACTAAACACACCAATGTCCACACCGCACTAATAGACTCGACTAGACTCAACTTAACTCGTTCTACTATCGTATTATTACATAAATAGGGACTCCAATATCTATGGGAAATACTCATGGGGTAGCTTCCCATACATCTTTGGCAAGTTGAGGCACACCCTTTGTTCGTCTATCACCTGTCGGTGCCTCTTGATAGTTTTCTACTGTGCCTTTCGGCGAATCTTAGCCACGGACTCATAGCCGAAGTGTACCATCGCCTGGGTTGTTGGATCCGTGCCCTGTGGGTCCATCACCGCCCATTCCAATTCTGGGTGTTGGTGAGGGAGGAATCGATATTGGTCATTCTTCATGTCCTCGAATCGGCGTCCACGGAGGCCTATGCAAGCTTCAGCGGCTGCATCTTCTATGTCGTCCTCCATGGTAGCACGGTGACCATGGTGCGCATAGTTTGAATCCAGCTGATATGCGCCTTTCTGTTCATCCTTGATTGTGATGCACACCCTGGTCTTCCAATAGGTGTCTTCAAGAGGGCGTGTATGTTCCTCGTAGACGTATTCTACAGCTGCATCCCAGTCGTTGTAGTAGGTCTGAAGCATGCTCATGAGTCGGTGATGTGAAATGGAGGATTCACATCCTGGCTTATACCACACCTTTGTTGTCCACCCCAGGGGCAGGATCGGCTCATCTTCTTCAATAACGTCATCCTCGTCATCATCGGACAAGTGGACGACCTCGACTTCTTGGGGTTCCTCCTAGACTGGCTCAGGTGTAGGTGCTGGCAGATCAAATTCTTGTTCTTGGGGTTCTTCCTCCTCAGGCTCCATGGACAAACCTTGAGGCGGGTAGTACCCTCGAGTGCTGATGCGGGCAGTCTTGTGGGCACAAGGCATCTATAGAATTAGATTTAGTTAGGTTAGATTAGAAGCAATAAATTTCATAATAGAATAAGGCAAAAGGAGCATAAAACTTTAGCAAATAACAAGGGTGAGATAGAAAGCATGAAATGAGTGAAGCAAAAGAAGCTAAAACAACCATTGCTAACTAGGCTTGCGTCCTACAGTCAACACTGCTCTGATACCAATCTGTCACACCCAATTTTAAGGATAAAATGGAGTGCAAAATCTTATGTGCGCCCAGAGATCAGTCACACACATAAGCCGACAAATTATGAATAGTATCATCACAAATGTTTATTACATCACGAATAAGACTGAGTTATCACATAAATATAGCGGAAATAATAAAAGATCTCTTGCGGAAGCTCCATTTCACAGGGACGTCGACTGGTTGACAAGTCTAGTAATCCTCAGAAAAATCATCATACCCAAAGCCATCTGTTACCCATCCGTGATTTTTATCCAAGTAATGAAAATAAACAAGCGTAAGTACATGCCATACTCAACAAGTGTAACACGGGGTTCATGAAGCTCAAAAGGCTTGACACAGGTTTAACAGCGTTTAGCTTTTAGTTGTCACAATTTTAGCTTAAGAGTAGCAACAAGTTGTTTAAATTCCCAATGCAAAACACATGATCAAATGTAAACATGATTAATGAATAGCATAAACAAATAATACTTAGTGTTCATCTATTCCATAAGGGTTCCAAGGCCGCTCGTGACCATGAGCACGGCTGATATATCAGTTTTACACTCTGCACATGTTGTACACTTTCACTGTGAGTCATTATACCCTTATGCCCGGGTTAATTACTCCCAAAACACTTCTAAGGTGAGCAGGCAGGGGTCACTATGAAGCCTTTTAAAGGTTTGTCTAACAAGTTAGGGCCATTAGATTCACTCGGCAAACAGTTAAAGGAACCCCCTGTCAAATGGCATAATTCCTTCACGGCTATACATATAAGAGTAGAGGCTGTCCTATACCCGATTCGTCAAGCCATTCTTACGCCAATAAAAATAACCACTAACAAGCTAGAAAAGGTCCTCATACTGAGCTAAAGCTAGAGCCATGTAGCCCTCACAGCTGTACTGTAAGTCTCGGATGATCACTTACAGATAAGTCCTTAGGAAGAGGAATCTAAAACATTTAGAAAGTAGCTAAATACTCCAGCCCCCTGTTTCTATGTTGCTAAAAAGTCATATTTTAATGTTTATTACATGTACCATTAGTCAAGTTAAAAGATTATGGTTTAATTGAGCACTAGCAAAGCTACCCAAATGCATAACCCATAGGTAACAAGGTAAAAGTTCAATTACTAGGAATTCCCTATCAAGGTGACATATGCAACATGAATTTAATGAATTAAAGTGAATAGGAAACAATGATGATGCCATGCTATACTTGCCTTGAGCAAAATACTCATGGTGGTCCTGCTCGTCAAAGTCATACCCTTTATCTCCCACGAACTGCTCACCGTCTATACTCGATAACCACAACAACATACAAGCATTCAGGAGCAATCATGCAAAGCAAACAAAGCTATAGATTAGAACAGTACACCAACAGCAAAGAATCAAGATGAAAAGTTTGGAAAACGAATCTACGTCTCGCTACGAACACACAGACGCGAAAATCACAAAAATCGGATCTAAAACGGAAAAGTTATGAGTTAAACAAGTTTTCCTATAGCAAAATAATAGATTAAATCTAACCTCGAATTTTAAAAGTTGAAAACATACTTTACAGTAGCATGAACATGTAGATTACTTAATTATGAACCTAACGCAACTTGAACGGATCAAATCGAAGTTAAAACGGAGATTTTATGGCTAAAACAAGTTAAATGGCAAAACTGTGAATAACTGAAAATGTATTTCAATAAAACTGAACCAAAATACGCTTTTAAAAAAGGGAAAACAAAATCTGTAAACGCGCTTTGGACTGCGGGTTAAGTCGAAAATAATTGTAAGGGCGTATTTGCAAAATTCCGATCGAAGGGGTATCTCCGATTTTGGGCCATTGGATTAGATCTGAACGGCCTAGATTCGATCTAGCGGGAAAAGAGAAAAATCCAGCCGGAACAGTGACGGCGGCAGTGCTCCCGATGGTGGCGCCATTGCCGGCTTCTGGAGCATGCGGTTCTCGCTCCACAGCGCACGGTTCAACGAAAAAAACTCCAGGACAGAGAGAGAGGAAAGGATGGGGATCTCACCCGAACCGGAATAGGCGAGCGGGAAGCAGCGACTACGGCGCAGCGCTCGGTGGTCGACGATGGTTGCGGCGGTGCAAGGGCGAAGCGCAGCTGCAGCTTGCTGGGACGAAGGAAACTCGCGGCATATGGGATAGGGAGGCGGCGTAGGCGGCTATTTATGGGGCAGGGTCCCTTGGGCGGCACGGCATCAAGGGGAGCCGTGGCAGCACCGGACACGGCGTCGGCGCGAGGTGGTGTCCGGCTCTGTTACGACGCGAGGAAGGAGAAGGTGCCGACAGGTGGGCCAGCGCTGTCAGCCGACGGAAAGGAAAAGAAGCGCGGTCAGCGGGCGTGCGGCTGGGCCTGCTGTGGTGCGGCGCGGGGGAAAAAGTGGGGGCGGCACTGGGCTTCGGCCCGAGCTGAAGGCATGGAAGAGCAGCGGCCCGGGAAGAAGAAAGGGGAGGGAGCTGGGTCAGTGAGGAGCAAGGCCGACTTGATGGATGCGGCCCGAGCAGGGAAAAAAACAAATGACCAGCTGGGCCGAAAGGAGAAATGAGCATGGACAATCCAGTTTCCAATTTTTGCAAAACAAATTTCAAAATCACCTTCGAATACAAATTCAATCTTGGAATCTGATTTCAAATCAAGCAATACAAAAACATGCAACAGCATGAATGCACACTCATTGTTGTTGACCTATATTTGTTTTTAATTTGATAAACTTTATTATTTTTCCTAAATTTAAATGTTCACAAAAATACATAATAAATTAGTTTCCCCTATTTTAAAATATTGTAAATTTTAGGGCGTTACATCCTGGTTCCGGTTCCAGTTGCCGTTTTTTTTTTGAATAGGATCCAGTTGCCGGTTCAGCAGATCGAGGAAACTGAAGATGAAAGCGAGCTGATATCTCCCAGCAACGACTGTCAATTCTTGCTTGGACATCTTGATTCTTGACCAATAAAGTTTTGGCATGACGAGCGTACCTTTGTCTAAAGGAAAGGCCATGATAATAGTAGTCTGTTTAAACACCGTTAAGACAATTTAAACGGCTGTTCAGCCCGCTTAATTGTTTTGCATCTTTATTATTTTTCCCCAGACGAGACATTCCAGGATGAGAAAGGGTATTTTGTTAGGTGACCATCGCATCCACCAATCTCGCTTCAGTATTTGCTAGTAGCATTTGTTAATTTTGGGCTTACCGCATTAGAACTGCCTTTTCTGTGCATTATTTATGCAAACAAGTGGGCTGTTTTTTCTGTCTGAAAGAGCAAACACCACAGTCAACCTTACATGCTGACAACAGCGTACCGTTGATAGTGACATGGGTTCCGGATCCGGACATCCGGTTCCAGTTCCAGTGCTAGTTCCGGATCCTTTTTAAAGATTGTGGAACACGCGTGCACTTGGCGGTCAATGTAGCAGGCATCCATCCATCCAGCATCCATGATCCATCTTTATATACGCAGGCAGAGGCAAACCCCAGACGCCATGTTCGTCGACAGAAGCTCAATATCGAACCTCTCTGTCATTCCACCAAGCGAGCCATTTCTCTCTCGCACAAACTTGACACTAGCAAGACAGATGGACGTCGAAGCCGTGGTCATGAGGGTCGTGAGCTCGACCTCCGCAGCAGCCCGATGGTGCCGTCGGCGATGTTCTCCGCCGGCGTCTTCGAGGCGGTGGTGGCGCTCGCGTTCCTGGTCGTCAACACTCCCGAAGGTATTTTCTCCTTCCACCACGGCAAGGCGCTCGTCGTCGTGTACTACTGCATCCTTACGGCAGGGGCCATCGTCGGCTCTGCGACGGCCTCTGCTTCTTTCTGGGTCGCACGCGATCTCGAAGGCCGGCATGCCACTGGCATGGCGCTCCTCTGCGCGTGCACCCTCACTCTCATCCCTGTCATTGGGCTTCTCGTTAGCTTCTTGATGCTCAAAAAATAGCTTCAGACATGTACTTGTACACTTCTACGTATGATTGTACAAAAAATTAGCTGTGTTCGTTTTGAATGGTGATATTTGAAGGTGTTCTGCCCATTTGCAGTGTCATCTGTACGTAAGAGAAACGGTTGAGCTCTGTCAATTTTCTGTCCGAAGAAAGAGTAATTTGTGTTGTGTGCTGTAATGATCTGTATTTGTACAGGATAATGAGATTCTGGTGGCTCTAAGGTGTACGCACAAATGCTGCACTCTGTTATACGTCAGCTAGAAATGCCATTTGGTGTATCTTGGATCGTCTTTAACTTGCTGTTTGCATCTGAATTAACATTAGTCTGAACAGAGCAACAAGGCTTTGTGATGAAGACAACCGGACGTGCTCCGGCTCCAGTTCCGGTTCCAGCTCCGGTGGGCTGCTGTCCCGCTCCCCCGCTGCCCGCACCTCGCCCGCCGCGCTCCTGCTATCGCGTCACCACCACCGCCACTAGCCTTAGGCCCGGAAGATGTCTCTTCGGTTTTCGCACGCGTCAGCCCAACCAGATCGGTGCTCCGGACTTCGATCGGTGAGTCAGGTTTCGCGTCGCCTGCTCGATTCTGGTGCGAACGATGTCATGTGGTGGGTGCTGGTTCTGTGCAGCTGGTGCAGTTGCGGAGGTGGATTAAGCGCCGGGGAAGGGCGTGCTGCAAAATCCCCTCCTATTTGTGAAAGTACATTGAGATATCAGGGATTGATTCAGGACTTTTGACGGTGTTTTCTGTCCAACTACTCGCAGTTCTATCATTTGAATAGTGATTGGTTAAAGAAATTTCATGTTAGGATATATACTGATTTGGCTCTAGGTCATGTTTGGGTCTGTAATTGGCAGAGTCGCCTCTTCCTGGTAGCGAGCATGAGCTTGCACAACTGATCTGCTCTCACATTGCCAATCGGCTATAATGTTTCTGCTATCAGCTCGTATACAACTGATCTGCTCTCACTTAGCTAATCATCAGCATTAGGATGCTCATTTGTTTTATGGACCCGAATTCCATAGGCTACAAGGGTTGTCAATCTGAACCTAGTCTAGCTCCGGCACTGTCCTAGCTTTGTTTGCTAAAAAGAAAACTATTTACCTGGCATTACCGCTATTATCAAGGTTAACGTAATAGTTGATCATGTACCACACATGCCTACATTTCTTTAAACAGAACCATAAATGTTCTTTTACTTCGATTTTGTTTCCAAGATGATAATAAAACAGGGGACACCCTTTTCAACAGTGCTTTGCCCTAATCATAATGAATCTTAGGGATATAATTATTCTGCAAGGCAAAAGTTCATATTTTTGATGGACCAAGCAAATGACCCCACGGAGTGATGGAGGTATGACTCCTTTTTCTAACATTTTCTCCTTGCCTGGTCTGCTTTTACCTATTCTCTTTTGTCAAGGGCGGTGGTGCGCAAGACAGCAGGTCCCCGACTCCGGAGTTCGTAGGTAGATTGGGTACTGGCGCTGGGATTCTTCCCTAGACGCCCTATGGTGAAGGGGGTGAGATTAAGAGCAGCAAAGGTAGATTAGGAGATAACTTGTTTCTTGATTGATTCATCATAAGCTGATTACAGAATATATAGAGCAGCCCCAGCTCCTGGGCGCCCAACTCTGGTCTCTTCGTTTCTCTCCCCATTAAACATTCTCTCATTACTCTAATCCCTTCCCCATAAACCTTAGTTGCTGCGGACTACAACTGGTACCTCCTTGGATGCCGCTCTGGCCCTTCTGGCCACATCTCGAACCCTGGGACGCCTTTCATAATGGCGCCCCACATCACATCTCTCCCTCCCTCGACGAACAGCTCGTCCTCAAGCTGGAAGCTTGGATAGCGGTCGATGAAGCTTTCGAGGTCTTCCTAGGTGGCCGATGTTGCGGGCTCGCCTTGCCAATGTACCAGCACCTGCCGCACGCCCCTGGCCAAACGAGTGCGGGTGGCGCGCTTTGGAATCGGCTACGTCGCGCCGTGGTGTTTGGGGGGCAGCGCTGGCAGTGTTGCTGGTGGCGTCCCCACAAACTTCTTCAGCAGCCCGACGTGGAACACATCGTGCAGCCGGGCACGAGGTGGAAGCTCGAGGCGGTAGGCGACGTCGTTGATGATGGCTGTGACGCGATATGGCCAGTAGAAGCGGGGCCGAAGCTTCCCCTTGGTGACCACGTGCAGGGACGCTGGGGCGCGGTGGCGGAGGCGCAGCCAGACCCAGTCCCCCACAGTGTAGCGGACATCGCGGTGGTGCTTGTCGTAGAAGCGCTTGTAGACCGTCTGAGCTTGCTCCAGGAGGGCGCGTGCTTCCGAGAGGAGCTCATCACGTTCAGCCATGCTTTTGGCCACTGCAGCCACCCGTGTCTCGCCTGGCTCATAGGAGCGGATGGAGGGGGGTTCGCGGCCATAGACCACCCGGAATGGTGTGTCCTTGAGCGCAGACTGGAACGCCGTGTTGTAGATGTATTTAGCCCAGGGCAGCCAGCGCAGCCATTGGTGAGGGCAATCCCCAGTGAGGCAGCGGTTGTACATGACGATGACTTTGTTGGCAGCCTCCGTCTGGCTGTCATACTAGGGATGAAAAGTTGTCGTCATGTGCAGCTTAGTTCTAGTGAGCCGCATCAACTCCTTCCAGAAGATGGAAGTGAACACCGGATCTCTGTCCGAGACAATGGACTAAGGGACCCCATGGAGGTGGACGATGTCGGTGAAGAAGACATGTGCCACTGATTCCGCCGAGTAGGGGTGAGCCAGCGGAATGAAGTGACAGTACTTACTGAAACGATCAACGACCGTGAGGATGACTAATTTGCCGCCTACGTGGGGCAACGCTTCGATGAAGTCCATTCCGATGTCGCCCTAGACCGTGGTTGGGACGGGCAGCGGAAGAAGTAGGCCCACTAGATGTAGGTGTTCAGACTTGTAGCGCTGGCAGGTCACTCAAGCCTTGATGCAGTCCTGAACCACCTTGCGAAGGTTGGGGTTGTGGAAATCGCGATGCAGCCGGTGAAGGGTGCGCTGGACGCCTTCATGGCTGTCGTCGTGCACTGCAGTGAGGAGTTCCTGGAGGAGAGGGGCGTCGGGCGGGATGTAGAGGCGCCCCTAGAATGTCACCAGTCCATCAGCAAGGGTCCAAGGAGCCACGCGCTGATTGGAGACGATTCCATCCTTAATTGCAACCAGCGCGGGGTCCTGGTCAGTGGCTTGGCGGAGGCGGTCGATGAAGTCAAACTGAGGTCCGGAGATGACGAGGACCATTGTTTCCTTGGTGTCGCGGTGAGACAGCGCATCTGCCATCATGTTGGTGCTGCCCACCTCGTACTCAATCGAGAAATCGAAGCCCAACAGCTTGCGCACCCAATGGTGTTGGGGAATGGTAGGCAAGCGCTGCTCCAATAGGAATTTAAGACTGTAGTGGTCAGTCCTTACTAGAAAACATCGCCCCCATAAGGATGGCCGCCAATGTCAGATGGCGAGGACAAGGCCGATGAGTTTCCGTTCATATGCCGCCAATGACTGATGGCATGGTGCCACCAGGCGGCTGAAGAAAGCCATCAGGTGCTGGCCTTGGAGAAGGACGATGCCAAACCCATAGGTGGAGGCATCGCACTCCACGACAAAGGGTTGCTCGAAGTTGGGGAGGGCCAGCACGGGCGCTATGGTGACTGCCTTCTTGAGGGAGGAGAATGCCTAGCTAGCTGCCTCTGTCCAGGTGAACCCCTCTTTTTTGAGCAGGGTTGTCAGCGGTGCTGCTATAGTGCCAAACTCTTTGACGAACTTGCGGTAATAGCCTGCCAAGCCTAGGAAACCGTGAACTGCTAATCGCGGGGTAGGATAATCTGCTACCGCCTGAACCTTGTCAGGGTCCATGGCCACCCCAACAGCGAAGATGATATGCCCCAGGTAGGAGATGGAGTCGACGCCGAAAGTGCACTTGTAGCGCTTGACGAAGGGCGATGTTGGTGAAGCACGGAGAGGACAGCGCGGACGTGGCGTAGGTGGTCCGCCAGCGAGCTACTGTAGATCAGAATATTGTCGAAGAAGACGAGGACAAAGCGGCGCAAGAAGGGGCGCAGCACATCGTTCATCAGCGCCTGAAATGTGGCCGGGGCATTGCACAACCCAAATGGCATCACGAGGAACTCATAGAGGCAATCGTGAGTCCGGAACACCGTCTTCTCCACATCATTGGGGTTCATGCGGACTTGATGGTAGTCGGAACGCAGGTCGAGCTTGGTGAAGTAGAGAGCACCATGCAAGTCATCTAGGAGTTCATCCACCATTGGAATTGGATAAGCATCTTTGACGGTGATGGTGTTGAGGGTTCTGTAGTCGATGCAGAACTGCCACGTACCGTCCGCCTTCTTGACCAGCAACACAGGGGATGAGAATGCCGAGTTGCTGCGCTGGATCAGCCCCTGTGCCAGCATGGTGGAGTACTGGCGCTCGAGTTCATCCTTGTGGGAGGCGGGGTAGCGGTAGGGGCAGACAGCCACCGGCGAGGACCCTAGGACATGGTTGATGCAGTGGTCCCAGGATCATGGTGGCGGCATGCCGGTGGGCTCAGCGAAGACGGAGCTGAACTCATCCAGCAAGGTCGGAAGAAGGTCGGCGTTGCTGCATGCCCGCAGAGAGGGGCTGATTGGCCCGACGACGCCTTGCCAGCAGACATGATCCCAGTGCCAGAACAACATGGTGAGCACTCTGAAATCCTAAAGGATTGGCCCGAGGGAGGCCAACTAGTGGGTGCCAAGGACAACGTCATAGCCGACTAGCGGCAGGGCAAAGAAGACGGTGGAGAAGGTCTCATCGTTAATGGAGATGGCCGCTGTGCGGTACATGCCGGGGCATGGCACGCGCTCCCCGTTGGCCACCATCACCTTCATGTTGCCACAAGGGAGGAGCTGAAGCGAAGTGCGTGCTGCGACTTCTTCGAAGACGAAATTGTGTGTCAAGCCGAAGTCAATGAGCGAGAGGAGGGAGGCACCGCTGAAAGCTCTAGTTTGGTTTTGGTGAATTGCTGAAACCCTAAGTGCTAATCTAGTTCATCTAAGTGATCATGCGATAGGTAGCGTTATTCCAAGTGGTAAAGCAACGGTGAAGATTATGATGATGGTGATGCCATGGTGATGATCAAGTGCTTGAACTTGTAAAAGAAGAAAGAGAAAAACAAAAAGCTCAAGGCAAAGGTGAAATTGATAAGAGTTTTTCGGTTTAGTGATTGAGACACTTAGCAAGTGTGATCACATTTAGGATCGATAGCCGTACTATTAAGAGGGGTGAAACTCGTATCGAAATGCGGTTATCAAAGTGCCTAGATGCTCTAACTCATTGCATATACATTTAGGATCTAGTGGAGAGCCAACACCCTTGAAAATATTTGTGAAAATATGCTAACACATGTGCACAGGTGATACACTTGGTGGTTGGCACATTTGAACAAGGGTAAAGAAGATAGAGTTGAAAAAAAGTTAGTCGTGCTGGTCACAGAGTGACCGGACATGTCCGAAATTGGTACCGGACACGTCCGGTATTTTATCCAGTCTTGGGGTAGTCAGACATAAGTGATCGGACACGTCCGATATTTGGACCCGATGTGAAGTGACCGAACTCTGGCTCAGTGGAGTGACCGGATGCTGATGAGTTACTGTTTAGCGTCAGGTAAAAGTGATATAGCCCGAAGCAGGGCTGCAGTGTGCGACCGGACGCGTCTAGTGTGAACCAGCTAGTCTCGGATTTTCAGCGCAATAATTGATCGAACGCTGGGAGTGTCCGGTCGGCCCAGAGCGGCTCTAGAAGCTCTCTAGACTCGACCTAACGCTGCATCTCCTACGTCCGGTCATTTTCTAATAGTGCGTCCGTTCACGTAGTATTACTGTGCGCGGAGATAGCCGTTGGGCGCCAATGGCTAAACAATTTGAAAGGGACACGTGGCGGTCAAGCTACGACTGGACGCAGCGACCGGACGTGTCTAGTCACCACACAGGACGCGTCCGGTGCACACGACCGGAGCGTCCGGTCGTCCCGTAGTCAGCCCAATAATTGAGCCAACGGCTCTATTGTTTTGGGGTGTCTATAAATATCGTTTGGCCAGCTCTAGCTCACTCTCTTGGCCATTTGCATTGATATAGCAACCTTGTGGGCCTAGCCAAAGCCCTCTCACTCATCTCCATCATTGATTCATCATCTTTGTGAGATTGTGAGAGAATCCAAGTGCATTGCTTGAGTGATTGCATCTAGAGGCACTTGGTGTTCGTGTTTTGCTATGGGATTCGCTTGTTACTCTTGGTGGTTGCCGCCACCTAGACGGCTTGGAGCAGCGAGGATCATCGAGCGGAGGTTGGTGATTGTCTCTGGCTCTAATCATGGTGATTGTGAGGGGTTCTTGACCTTTCCCCGGAGGAGAGCGAAAATGTACTCTAGTAAATTGCTCGTGGCTTGTGTGATCCTCATCTTGTGTTGGTTATGCGGCACCCTATTGAGGGTTTGGAGTGTGATGCCAATTAGCACGTGAACCTCCAAGTGAGTGAATCGCCACAACGAGGACTAGCTTGCCGGCAAGCAAGTGAACCTCGGTAAAAAATCATTGTGTCATCATTTGATTCCGAGGTGATTGGTCTTCAATGGTATTCATCCTTGTGATTGATTGGTTTATTCCTCAACTCGGCGGTATAACCATCTTGGTCTCTCTCTTTACATTACCACAAACTAGTTGTCAAGCTCTTTACTGTAGCTAGTCGTGAGAGCTTGTTAGTTTGGTTAGTGTGGCTCTTTAGTTAGCCTTTGAGAGCACACTAACTGAGTGTGGCTTACATTTTTAGTAGGCTAGCGCAACACTCGCTTCGCCTCATATTCATCTAATCGGTTTGCTAAGTGTTGTTGTAGAAATTTTTAATAGGCTATTCACCCCCCTGTAGTCATTAGGACCTTTCAAGTGGTATCAGAGTCGTGGTTACCGTGATTTGAGGCTTAACAACTTTCGGTGTAAAAATGGCTCAAATCAACAACACCAAGAAGCCACCCCAATTTGATGGCACAAATTATCCATATTGGAAGTCAAAGATGACCACATATATCAAGTCAATCAATAGAAGGGTGTGAAAGATGGTAGAAACCAAGATTGAGATAAAGGATTCAGAGAACCCCACCGCCGCCGAAGAAGTGTTTTTCCAAAACAATGACATTGCTCTTAGTGCCATTCATGATGCTATTGATGAGAGAATATTTGAGCAAATCAAGAACATTGAGATGGCTAATGAAGCATGGAATAAGTTGGAGGAATCATTTGAGGGCACTCAAGCCATGAAGTGTGCAAAGGCATATATTCTCAAGGAGAAGTTTGCAAGCTTCAAGATGAAGGAGGATGAGAGTGTGCCGGAGATGTTTCATAGGCTTCAAGTGCTTATCAATGATCTCAAAGCACTTGGAGAAGAGGTGAATGGCAAGGACTTCTCCCACAACTTCTTGAGATGCTTACCTTCAAGATTTGGCACATTGGTCACTATTCTTATGAGAAGTGGTTTGGACACCATGACACCAAACCAAGTGTTGGGAGATATAATGATCGATGATACATATAGAGATGATGAGAAGGAAGAAAATAAGGAGAAGAAAGATGAGAAGAAGGATGAGAAGAAGAAGAAGAGTGTGGCATTCAAGGCCACATCATCTAAGGGCAAGGCAAAGCAAGAATCATCAAGTGAAGATGAAGACTTGAGCTTTGATAAGATGGATGATGAGAAGATGGCTCTCTTTGTCAAGAAATTTGGCAAGTTCATGATGAAGAAAAGCTACCATGCTAGAAGGAAGAAATCTTCATCCAAAAACAAGGAAGAGTCAAGAAGGTGCTTCAATTGTGGAAGCAAAGATCATCTTATTGCTCAATGCATATACAATAGCGACAATAGTGATGACAACAAGAAGAACAAGAAGAAGGACAAGAAGGAAAAGAAAGAGAAGAAGGACAAGATGACCTTCAAGAAGAAGAAGAAGGGTGGTTCATATGTGGTCAGTTGGGATAGTGATGCTTCCTCAAGTGATGGTGATGATAGTGATGATGATAAGACCACCAAGAAGAAGGCACTTGCAAGCATTGCTATCGATGAGAAGCCTTCTCTCTTCGACACTCCATCATGCTTCATGGCTAAGGCCACTAAGGTACAAACTTATGATGATGTAAGTGATGAGGAACATGATAATGAAAATAAAAGTGATAGTGATGATGATGAACCAACTAAGGATGAACTACTTGTCATGCTAGATGATGCTAAAGAACACTTTGACATCAAGAGAAGGGAATGCAAAAGCTTGCGTAAGGAACTAAAAGCCCTTAAGCAAGCCTTTGATGAGCTCAATGCATCTCATGAGAGGCTAGAGAAAGCCCATGAGAAGCATGGCAAGGCTCACAAGAAGCATGAAAAAGCTCATTCCTCTTTGCTTAATGAGCAAAATAAGAAGAAACATGTTGAGACATGTAATGTAGGCTTAACTTGCGATATAATTGTTTACACCAAAATTTGGGAAGAAGAATGCAGGAACTCAAAGCTTCCAAGATTGTGTCATCAAGGAATCGATTGCATAAGGATCGATATCAGCTGATTCAGATGCGGCGCTGGGATCGGCTCTCTTCGGATGACGTCAGCAGATAACGTCAATGAGGTACGGTTGGCGTCGGGAAAGACATGTTGGACTCTACAAAAAGGAAAAGATTATGGTCCAAGTTATCTTAAGTTAGGAATGTTTTCTCTTATATCAAAGATTGTAATGAGTCGTACTTGAGTAGGATTCATGCTTCGGTTCTGGGTATAAATATTGGACCCCAGCTATTGTAAAAGGATATCCAATCAATCAATACCAATTACTTTTTTGTTGGCTTTACTCCAACCCTTAGGAGTAGGAGTACTGTAGATCTCGGCGAGCTCTTCAACAAGCAGGGCTGCATCGGTCCGGTCGACCTTTGGCTTGTCGGTAAGTACCGTCATGGCTTATACTTCTGTTTGTAAGGCTGCATCGGTCCGGCCGGCCTCTTGCGAGCTCTAGTATAAGCTAGTTATCGATCCTTATCTAGTTCAAGTACGGCTGCATCGGTTAAGTTCGACCTCCACTGCTCGAATTAGATTAAGGTCAAGTTATCGTCTCTATCTAAGGGTGGGATTCTTCGGGTAGATTCATTAAGTTACCGATCTTGCTGATGTTCTTATTGTCATTAGTTTCAGCAATATCAACCTTCCCGATCAAGATCGATCTAGATCGGCCTCACATCCTTTTAGTCCGTCATTTATTTTGTCACAATACGATGGTTCTTACTTTAAACGATGGATTATGTTTTATCAGTTGTTCTTTCTCGATCTTGATCGTGCATAGTACGCGGTTAAGGCATGCCTGATCTTGAGGAGGTTTGCTAGCTAGTTGAATCTGGTCTATAGCTCGCTATTATGGATGTAACGATCCAGTCGATCCCCACTGTTAGTACTTTAGATCGGAGGATGCTAGTTGGTAGATTTGCTTTCGACCAGGCGTGACCCTGGATGTTTGTTATGCCTGCATCGGCTAAATAGCCGATCGCCCTTACTTTAACGCTTACAGTATCTTTTCATGATCTTGTTAAATGTGAATTGATCTATTTATTTTAAAGGTTTGATTTGTTGTCTTTATCATGGCTGCCATCGATCTGGTCGAACCCCACTGTTAAGGATAATAGGTTAGGTCTGATGAGTTTATAGATCTGTCCATGTTAAATAGTCAATTGTTCATATGCCGTAATCCCTTTTCTATCTAAATCGGCTATTTCAGCCGATTCGCCTGTTCTTTCACAGATATGGCATGCTTTCAGAAACTTGTCAACGTATAGATGGTTTTATGGATTCTTTGGCTTTAGTTTGTTGTTATCATCATAGCTGCATCAATCCGGTTGAACCGTACTGTTGATGGTAACAGATTAGATTCAGAGCGTTTGTAAATCCATTTGTGCTAGACAGTTGATTTGTTCGCATATTATATCCTTTCTTGTTAAACTTATCGGCTCAATGCTTTACACCAGTTATATTTGTCTAGCTGATGATGTTACTTATATCTGGGTGCATTGTATTCGTTACTATAAAATCAATCATAACCCACAAAGCTTTACAGTCCTTAACAGCCGATTTCCTCTCGTATCGGCTATTTAGTCGATTCTCCCGTCTGGCTGCTTCCGAAGCGGCACACTTGGAACTATCTGGGCAAAACCGGCATGTTCCACCTTAAATTACTGATAAACTTTCTCTTCTCGTCAAGTGTAGGTCAAATTGACTGGCACGCCTTCGGGTATTCGTAGGGTCGGCTGGTCCTGCGTTGAAACTAAGCGGATCTCCGGGCTCATCCCAAGCAGATCCTTTCAGCTTGCTGCGTGTCGACGCATTTTTTATGCCGACAATAATTGATGAATCATTCTATAAGCCTATCATCGTTGTTCCCACTAACCCTTATTGTAGCACTTTCACTTCCAACTCATCTAGTAGTGACGGTTTCACATGTGATGCCTCACTAATGGTTGAGAGTGAGACCCTCAAGAAGGAGGTCCATAAGCTCACTCACACCTTGGTTAAGGCCTATGGTGGTGAGGACCGCTTGCTTATGTGCTTGGGTAGTGAAAGAGCTTCTCTCTACAAAGTGGGATTGGGCTATACCCCCAAGAAAGGCAAGGCGACCTTTGCTCCTCACAAGACTAGTTTTGTGAAGAACAATGGTAGGTTTTGCACTAGTTGCAAGCAAGTTGGTCATAAAGAGCATGAGTACAAGAACAAGAGCAAGAATGCTAATGTATCCTCCATTAAGCTTGATTCTTTCTATGTGCTTACTAAGGGTACAAATGGTGTGAAAGCTAAGTTTATTGGTACACCATGGATGGGCTCAAAGAAGAAAGCCATTTAGGTGCCAAAGAGCTTGATCACTAACCTTCAAGGACCCAAGCAAGTTTGGGTACCTAAAAGGAATTAATATTCTTTTGTAGGTCAATTACAAAGCTGGAGGAAGGCATTAGGTTCTTCATAGTGGGTGTACTCAACACATGACCAGTGATGCAAGAATGTTCAACTCAATCAACACCAATAGCAATGATGGTTATGATAGTATGACATTTGGTGATAATGGCAAAGGCAAGGTCAAAGGGCTTGGTAAGATTGCAATATCCAATGACATGAGCATATCCAATGTGTTGCTAGTAGAGAGCTTGAACTTCAATTTGCTATCCATGGCCCAATTGTGTGATCTTGGATTTAAATGCATATTTGGGGTAGATGATGTAGAGATCATAAGTGTAGATGGCTCTAACTTGATCTTCAAAAGGCTTTAGATATGAGAATCTATATTTGGTTGATTTTAATGCTAGTGAAGCTCAATTATCTACAAGTTTGTTCACTAAGTCTAGCATGGGTTGGTTATGACATAGAAAGCTTGTTCATGTTGGAATAAAACAATTGAATAGATTGGTTAAGCATGACTTGGTTAGAGGCTTGAAAGATGTAGTGTTTGAGAAAGATAAGCTTTGTAGCTCTTGTCAAGCCGAAAAAGAAGTTGGAAACACCCATCCTAAGAAAAGCATGATGAGCACTAGTAAAGCTTTTGAGTTATTGCACATGGATTTGTTTGGGCCAACACAATACATTAGCATCGGTGAAAACAAATATGGCTTTGTGATAGTGGATGATTATACTAGATACACTTGGGTATTCTTTCTAATGGACAAAAGTGATGTGTTTGCAACATTCAAATCATTTGTCAAAGGCATTCACAATGAGTTTGAAACAACCATCAAGAGAGTTAGAAGTGAGAATGGTAGTGAGTTTAAGAACACTAGAATTGATAAGCTGTGTGATAAATTTGGAATTAGACATCAATTATCGGCCAAGTACACTCCACAATCAAATGGCCTTGTTGAGTGGAAGAATAGAACACTCATTGATATGGCAAGGTCTATGCTTAGTGAGTACAATGTGAGTCAATCTTTTGGGGCCGAAGCTATCAACACGGCTTGCTATTGTAGCAACCGTCTCTATTGTCACCCATTAAAAGAGAAGACACCATATGAGCTCTTGAATGGTAGAAAGCCCAACATTGCTTATTTTCGGGTTTTTGGTTGTAAATGCTATATCTTGAAGAAAGGCACTAGATTGGGCAAGTTTGACAAGAAGTGTGATGAATGATTTCTACTTGGTTATTCCACTACTAGCAAAGCATATAAAGGTTGGAATTTGGATAGTACTCTTGAGGAAGTTCATGATGTTGAATTTGATGAAACCAAGGGTTCACAAGAAAAGAATGAGAACTTGAAAGATGTTAGAGGCATTCGAATTTCAAATGCCAGGAAGGACATGAATGTTAGTGAATTGAGGCCTAGGCAAGTGAATGATGATGAAGATGATCAAGTGTAAGTGCTCTCTAACTCAAATGTGCAAAATGATACAAATCAAGCTAGTACAAGTGGCTCTCATGATAATGAACAAGATCAAGTGGCTAGTGCATCATCTCAACCCAATGGTCAAGCAAGTATAAGCAATCAAGTTCCAATACTCCAACCAACCAATATTACAAGGGATCATCCATTGGACACTATAATTGGGGATATTTCTAGAGGTGTGCAAACTAGATCAAGATTGGCTTCATTTTGTGAGCATTTCTCATTTGTATCATCCATTGAACCAAAGAAGATAGATGAAACATTGAAGGATGTTGATTGGATGAATGCTATGCATGAAGAATTGAATAACTTCATAAGAAATCAAGTATGAGAATTAGTAGAGAGACCAAAGGGACACAATGTGATTGGAACCAAATGGGTCTTTTGAAACAAGTAAGATCAAGATGGGATAGTAGTAAGGAACAAAGCAAGATTGGTAGCACAAGGCTATACACAAGTTGAAGGTCTTGACTTTGAAGAAACATATGCCCCGATTGCTAGATTGGAAGCAATTAGAATCTTATTAGCCTATGCTTGTGCCCACAACATTAAGCTCTATCAAATGGATGTCAAGAGTGCATTTCTCAATGGTTACATAAATGAAGAAGTATATGTTGAGCAACCTCCCGGTTTTGAAGATGACAAGAAGCCCAACCATGTGTATAACTTGAAGAAGGCATTGTATGGATTGAAGCAAGCACCTAGAGCATGGTATGAGAAATTGAGGGACTTCCTACTCTCTAACGGGTTCATGATGGGCAAGGTTGATACCACTCTTTTCATCAAGAAGATTGGGAAAGACTTATTTGTGTTGCAAATCTATGTTGATGATATCATATTTGGATCAACCAATCAAGACTTTTGTGAAGAGTTCAGAAAAATAATGGCTAATGAGTTTGAAATGTCCATGATTGGAGAGTTAAGTTACTTCCCTGGCCTTCAAATCAAGCAATTAAAGAATGGTACATTTGTGAGTCAAGGCAAGTACATCAAAGACATGCTCAAGAAGTTTGGCATGAGTGATAGCAAAGCCATTAGCACACCAATGGGGACAAATGGCAACTTAGATAGTGATGCAAGTGGAAATATGGTGGATCAAAAAATGTATCAGTCTATGATTGGAAGCCTACTCTATGTGACCGCATCAAGGCCGGATGTCATGTTTAGTGTGTGCATGTTTGCAAGATTTCAAGCCTCACCAAGAGAAAGTCATTTGAAGGCTACAAAGAGAATATTGAGGTACTTGAAGCATACACAAAATGTTGGTTTGTGGTATCCTAAAGGAGCAAAGTTTGAGCTAGTTGGTTACTCCGACTCGGATTATGCGGGATGCAAGGTTGAAAGGAAAAGCACCTTGGGCACATGTCAATTGTTGGGAAGATCACTAGTTTCATGGTCATCAAAGAAGCAAAATAGTGTTGCATTAACAACCACCGAAGCCGAATACAAATCCACCGGTAGTTGTTGTGCACAAATACTTTGGATGAAGGCCACCTTGAATGACTTTAGAATCAAGTTCAAGAAAGTGCCATTGCTATGTGACAATGAGAGTGCAATTAAGTTAGCCAACAACCCGGTTCAACATGCAAGAACAAAGCACATTGATGTCCATCATCATTTCATAAGAGATCACTAACAAAAATGGGACATTTGCATTGAGAGTGTGGGCACCGAAGATCAACTTGCCGATATATTCACCAAGCCATTAGATGAGAAAAGATTTTGCAAGCTAAGGAATGAGTTGAACATATTGGATTTCTCAAATATGTGTTGATGCACCCCCACTTATATGACATGCCTCTCCTTCGAGCAATCCAAGGTAAAAGTTAATTGGCATGGCATACATCCTTGCTAAGGACATGTTTAGTGCATCTAGTCATCTTTCACATTTAATAGGCTCATTCATGAAAATCAAATAATTTTGATGTTTGTATGGTACCACTATTGCTTCTATGCTTGACTTGATCTAGTGGTAGCATATGACATGTTTGTGGGCTTGTAAACCAGGGGTTTGATCTAGAAAATGAGCTCTAAGCGTTTAACTCAACATGGTACAAGATAACCCTTATTTGAAGGTGTGAACAAGCTTGTCCTTGGATCAAACCGAGTTAAATATCTTTGAGAAATGTTCTAGATTAAACCAAATTTAGGGAAATGATCCTCACCCCATTGATTGACATTGATAATGATAATCTCAACCTATCTACATTTTGAACCTTTGTGGTCATTGATGACAAAGGGGGAGAAATTGAGAAATTGACATAGGGGGAGAGATATGACAAAGTAAGAGGATCAATTAAAATTTTGAGCACACAAGTAGGGGGAGCAAGCTCATGAACTTGTATGGTGCATTTGAATGTGTATTTCATATATTTACTTGCATGGCACAAGTTTTAAATTTCAATATCCATGCTTGTGTGGTGTATGCTAGTTGTAGGTTTGAATGATGAAATAAAAAACTAGCATGCATAGGTTAAGTAACTAGACTCATGCTCATATTATGAAAACTAGACCCTTACTTCTAATGTTGATCTCACGGGGTATTCTAGTTTTTTGCGTATGTCTAGTTACTAATGGTGCTAAGGATGATATATTGGTGCACTCCTATTGGTATCACGCTTCAAAGGTCCATCTCTTATACCTTAGCATCATTTGGTAGACATTGACTCCTACATTTTCTATCTAAATATATGTGCAAGCTACAATCCAAACTCTTAGCACATATGTAGGGGGAGCAATTGCTACCATTTGGGGTTCATGAAACTTGTCCATATCCTTTTACACATGGTAAATATGCTTGGGCAAGCAACATGGATTCAATTAAATTTGAATTCATATGTTTGTGTAAGGGTTGTCATCAATTACCAAAAAGGGGGAGATTGAAAGCTCTAGTTTGGTTTTGGTGAATTGATTAAACCCTAAGTGCTAATCTAGTTGATCTAAGTGATCATGAGATAGGTAGCATTATTCCAAGTGGTGAAGCAACGGTGAAGATCATGATGATGGTGATGCCATGGTGATGATCAAGTGCTTGAACTTGGAAAAGAAGAAAGAGAAAAATAAAAAAATCAAGGCAAAGGTGAAATTGATAAGAGTTTTTTGGTTTAGTGATCGAGACACTTAGCAAGTGTGATCACATTTAGGATCGATAGCTATACTATTAAGAGGGGTGAAACTCGTATCGAAATGCGGTTATCAAAGTGCCACTAGATGCTCTAACTTATTGCATATGCATTTAGGATCTAGCGAAGAGCCAACACCCTTTAAAATATTTGTGAAAATATGCTAACACATGTGCACAAAGTGATACACTTGGTGGTTGGCACATTTGAGCAAGGGTAAAGAAGATAGAGCTGAAAAGAAGTTAGTCGTGCTGGTTTCAGAGTGACCGAACACGTCCGAAATTGGTACCGGACGTGTCCGGTATTTTATCCAGTCTTGGGGTAGTCAGACATAAGTGACCGGACATGTCCGAAATATGTACCGGACATGTCCGATATTTGCACCCGAGGTGAGCGACTAAGTAAAAGTGACCAGACTCTGGCTCAGTGGAGTGACCGGACGCTGACGAGTTACTGTTCAGCGTTAGGTCAAAGTGATTGTAGCACCCGGTTTTAAGGACAAAACCAGATACACACCATATGTGAGCCCAGGAAGTCAAATCTCACATATAGTTACAAATACGGGTAATATCAATAGATAATGCTTAAATACATAACATATTAGTATAAAGAATATAACCTCAGAATATAGACAGTGGAAAGACAATCTCCAATCTTTAGGCGAAGACTCCAAATCCACAGGGACGACTGACTGGTTGACCACAAGCCTAACTCCTCCAGACTAGCAATCTGGTACCCATCCAGGATTTTCATTGGATGTAAAGCAAGTGTAAGCTCACCATGCTTAGCAAGTATATCAAAGGGATCTATGAGACTCAAAAGGCTTGACACTGTTTGACCGCGGTTCACAATTTTAGTTGATCAAGTTTTAGCATCCTGTATCACTACTTTAGTGAACAATCCCAATTCCCAAGTGATATTAAAGTATAGTCAAGTTTATCTCAATTCCCAGCCATCCACCATCCACAGTAACAACTAATCTTGAAGGATCCAGACCGCTCATATACGTGAGCACGGCTGTTATAACAGGTCAAATATTTTTGCAGAAATTGTACATCTTTACTCACCGAGCCGTGATTCCTAATGCCGGGGTTTGCAAACCCCACTACACCTCTACCTAGGAAGTGTGGCAGGGTTTCACTATGTAACCCTTAGCTAGTCGCACTAACAAATCGTAGCTACTAAGGAGTGGCACGCGTGGGCAATGCAGCACGGTACACACATCCTCACAGAAAAAGGAAAGATACCCTCTTACCCTTACTAGAAGCTACAGACGAGCTAGTACAATCTAGTTAACAGGTTAAAGTCAGAGCCATATGACACTCGGGGTTGTATGGAACCTCCTGGGTTGCCGCTTCAGGATTAAGTCCTTATGGAGAGGCACTAGAGTACTCAACCCCGTACTCTAGCCCCCTATATGTTGCTAAAAAGCTTCATGTTATCATATTGCATAATGTCTTTAGTCATGTTTAACTATTATTCTATGTTCAGTACTGCAGCATCTATCCAAAATGCATACCCAAACCCTAGATAACAAGGATATGTGGTACAAGAATTCATCTAGGTAAAGTCCTTAAAGGTATATCAAATTAGACACATGCATGAATATGAATAGTAATTGTTCATAGGTACAAGGGGCCTTTGGTACACTTGTCTTAAATACCGATCCTTCGGTAAGCTTTAATCTTCAACGTCATTCTTCTTCTTCTAGATCACCAAGTATATATCACCGACTAGACGTAATCGTAGAACACCACACAACATCCATACACATACATGCATAGCATACAATTGCATCTATATCAGAACAATACACCAATCATAAAAAAATAAGTAAAAGAGTTTGAAATACGATTCTACGCATCGCTACGAACACACAGTTGCGAGAGGCACGCTAATCGGAGCTACGGTTGAAAAGATACATCTACCGAAAGATTTTACTTATAAAACGGAAAACCATAAGCTTTAAAACAATATACTAAAAGAGTGGGATCGTCGCTACAATCACGGGAACGCAAAAATCACCGATAATGGAACTATCATTAAAAAGAAACGACTATCAGAATTTTATATTACAAAAGAGAGAAAAAGCCTATATGCTTTATTTATTTTAATTGAGCAAAACTATATGAAGCATATTAATTCAGATTACATAAAATCACATTTTATTTTAAAAGCCAAGTTGAACTAGTCATATTTTATACATAAACATGCACGTATCATTTAATCAAATTAACTTTAACTTTGCAAGAGAAAAATGCATGTGAAAGCATCTTAACTGACTTTATATAAATCATGTTGAAACTAAGCAAATTATAATTAATAAATACATATTTAAGTTGACATTAGTTAGCAAGTAATTATAAAAGGTGGATACTGTACTAGGTTGCTGTTATTTAGAAACATGTTTACGTAATCATTAATAAAATTAATATTTAAATTATAATATTATGAACATGTGACATGATAAACATTGCTACTAACGCGTACGTTACATTGGCACCATTTAACATGAGAAGAACCAAGTTAACCCTAAGTAGTTGCTTTTAATTATAAGTTATTGAATAAATATGAATTAAATTAATACCTTGTATTAAAATTCAGAAACATTTGTTATATTGAATGACGCTGCTAACACGTATCACACATTGCGATGAAACTCGCGCAGTCGAATCGAAATAAAAAACCTAAATCGATTTTTCTTAAACAACGATTAATTAATTATAGACACAATTAATATCTTAATAAAATAAATTCATAAACATGTGATATGGAAACTAATAACTCTACTGCGTAGATCTGGACGACACGAAACTAACGCAACTGGAACAAATTGAAACGGAGCTAAAACGATTAAACGGCGGGGATTAAAAGAAGCAGTGGCAATCTCGTAAATATCATCATCTTCTACCCCTCTGTTCTTGCGTGCAGTACGTGGTCATGGAAGCTTGCTATTGCTCGCGGAGGGGAAGTCGAGGACGGCCGGCAGTGGGGGCAGGGGCCTCGGCCGTAGGGCCTGCTGGCCGGACGGCGGTGGCACAGGGCCAGGACAACCCTCTCGGGCCGGAGCAGGGAGCAGGCACGCACGCTCGCACCCGCACGGCATAGGGGCAACGCGCACGGGCCACGGGGGCCGCGCGGGTCGGCGGTGACGGCAGGGTCGGGAACGGCGCGGGGCCACGGGCCAGGGGCGCGGAACCTGAGAGCAAAGGGCCGGGCGGAGCTGCTGCAAACAAGAAGAAAGGGCTCCCATGGTGAGTTCGCCGGAGAAAAAGAGAAGGGATGGGGAAACAATGAAACGGGCACGGATTCGCGAAACGAAGGGCGTGCCGGTGTAGAGGATGACGAGATCTACCTCTCCGCGGTGAAGGTTTCCGCAGGGGACGTCGGAGATGGCCGAAAAACCTCACCGAAGGTTCGCCAGAAACGTTCGCCGGAAATGAGATGCAGAACTTCAGCGTCCGATCTACGAGACTACGAGTGGCGGCTCGAAAAACGGGTCGTACTTCTCGAATCCTCACGTTGAGGGCTACGCCGACATATATATATATATACACACACACACACGCAGGGTTTGGAGATTTTCGAAAGTGAAGATATTTTAGGAATTATTGATTTTCGGAATTAAAATAATTACAAAAAATCAGAAATTACTATTTAGGCTTCAAAAAATATCTCTAAGCTCCGAAAAATACTAGAAAAATTACTAAGGATAGATGGAAGGATAAGGAACACAACCAAAGTGGTTTAGCTCCTGAAAAAGACTTTTGGATTGATCAGGGAAAAAGACAAAGCTCTAGGAAATAGGAATTTAATCCCGAAAAAGGTCGGAAAGATTTCCGGAAAGAGAGGCATCGTTCTAACGTGTCTTAAAACCTTTTCCAAGCCTTTGGATTTTGAAAACAAGGCATCTTATCTAACTTTTATTTTTGCAAGTTTTTAAATTTTTTTTAAACCACTACTTGAAAGCAATATTTTAAAGATTGAGATTTGAATTTATTTTCCAAACCACTCATCACAAAAGTATCAATGCAACGACATGTATGCGCAAACATGTTGCTACCCTTATGTTGGATTTTAATTTAATGAAAATTTTCTTTTACCTATGTTTTTATGAGCACAAAACAATTAACAGAAATCATTTTACTCTTTTTAGAAAGTAGCTAATTTTAGGGTGTTATAGTGATATAGCCCGAAGCAGAACTGCAGTGTGCGACCGGACGCGTCCGGTCGTCACACCAGACGTGTCCAGTGTGAACCAGCTAGTCTCGAGTTTCAGCGCAATAATTGATTGGACACTGGGAGCATCCGGTCCGATGTGATCGGACATGTTCGATCGGCTCAGAGCGGCTCTAGGAGCCCTCTGGACTCAACCTAACGCTGCGTCTGCTGCGTCCAGTCATTTTCTAACTGCGCGTCCAATCACGTAGTATTACTGTGCGCAGAGATAGCTATTGGGCGCCAATGGCTAAACAATTTGAAAGGGACACGTGGCGGTCAGCCTGCGACCAGACACGGTGACCGGACGCGTCCGGTCACCACACCGGATGCATCCGGTGCACACGACCGGCTCGTCCGGTCGTCCTGCAGTCAGCCCAATAATTGAGCCAACGGCTCTATTGTTTAGGGGTGTCTATAGCTCACTCTCTTGGCCATTTGCATTAACATTGCAACCTTGTGAGCCTAGCCAAAGCCCTCCCACTCATCTCCCACTCCTATTCCTTGTAGTTCCTGTTGTTTCAATTTAGGAGTATTTTCTTCTATTCCTTAATCTTGCCTTGTTATTACTATGTTTTCACACCCCAAAAAATTGACTAGAAAAACCACCGTCTTGTACAAATATATTTGGAACTGAATGCCATTGTTTTTTCAAAATACTAAATGTGGTCCTAAATGCCTTTGTTTAATTGGAAACCTGTCGTGTTCACCAACTAAGATTACTCTTTGTGTTGATAGCGCACCCGCATTGCTTTACACGGTGGATCTTATTTTGGCATTCAACACAATATATGTTATGTCTCCTCTTCCCCTTTGTGCTACCGCTGCAAACTTCTTCTTCTTCTTCTTCTTCTTCTTCTTCTTCTTCTTCTTTTTCTTGACTGATGTGTATAGTCACATGTGTATTCTATATTGCAATAATTTCCTGTTGCTGCTGTTTGGGATGCTCGGGCATGTTATACCAGTTCAATAAATGCACTGCTTGTTTCCTAGATTAGACTAATTTTCCTTTTTGCAGTTACTTCATATTCTTACAGAATTAGGTTGTATATGTACTTGCATCTGCTATTCGTCTGCATCTTTATAGACAGAGATATTTTCTGTTGATATATTTTGGCATCTTCTTTTGACTCTCTAATACAAGGTGTTTGGTGATTTGCTTATTTTGCACTCAACATTACACAACAGTCTAAATTTACTATGTAGCTACTGCATGCCAATGTGGATCTATGGGCCGTAAACCACCATCTCTAATTAATTTTGTTATTGCTGCTTTTCCAATCTGCCTTTGCTCCTGATCTTGGTGAAGGCATTGTTAGATAATCTATTGCTACCTTGTGTGAACACATAGCAAGGGAAGGCGGCACTGAAAAGGCTTCCTGCTGTTATACTGTAGCCGCTGCAGGTACAGGCGCCGCACGGCTCACCTGCAGCACTGTAGCCACATGCAGAGGCTGGCGCCAGAGTCAGCCCTGCTGTGTTATCTAGTTCCTATAACAGCATGGCAACTGTACTATAATTAGATGGATAGAGTTGTATATATAGTTTGCCACTGCAACTCAACAAATAGAGTCTAGATTTATCATCTCCCATACAGGGCCCCCGCCAACGCTGGTGTCTCTGCTGTGTGTGTATGCTCTGTTCTCCCTCTTCTTCTATCGCCAGCCATAGTGTGTGTGGATGGACAACGCTTCTTCATGGTCGGCACAGCTAGTGAGTGCTCGGTAACACTAGCGGGTGCTCGGCAAGACCGGTGAGTGGTCGACTCACCTGAGCCGGTGATCTAGTGGGCCAACAAGTGGTATCGGAGCCATACAAGCGCCGTCGCAGGACTAACCGCTGGTGATGACGAACGGTTCGGAGATGGGCGACAACAGTGGCACTGCTGTGGCTGCCCAACCACGACAGGAGGTCGTTGTTCGTACGGTGCGGGAGGTCAGCGGCACCAGTTGGCCGACGCTGACTCGCACCAACCATGGAGAGTGGTCGGTGACCATGAAGGTCAAGCTCAGAGCCCGACGGCTCTGGAATGCTGTTGATAATGGCACCGAAGATGAGGAAGATGACATGTCAGCGTTGGAGGCTATCCTCACTGCTGTACCGGCAGAGTACAGGGAGCCGTTGGGGGCGAAGAGCTCTGCCAAGGAGGCGTGGGAGGCCATTGCGGCGATGTGCGTTGGTTCCGACTGCGCAAAGAAGGCGACGGCCCAGCTTCTGAAGCAGGAGTACGCCAACCTCAAGTTCAAGGATGGTGAATCAGTGGAGGACTTCTCCCTCTGCCTGCAAACACTCATCAGCAAGCTGAAGAGCCATGGCGTCACCATCGGCGAAGAGGAGGCGGTCTCCAAGTACCTCCACTCCATGCCGGTAAAGTACATCCAGATCGCTCTCTCGATAGAGATGATGCTGGACTTGTCCGCCCTCACCATTGAGGATGTGACAGGCCGTCTATGGGCAGTGGACGAGCGCCTGGAGCAGGCGACAGCAACGAAGGACAACGACAAACTGCTGCTGACAGAGGAGGAGTGGGCTGCTTGGAGGAACTCTGGGGTAGCCTCCTCCAGCCGCGGTGGCGATGGCAAGCACCACGAAAAGGCTTCTTCGGGGAAGAAGAAGCAGGTCGACCCCAACGCCTGCCGACGCTACGGGAAGATGGGCCATTGGGCACGGGAGTGCCCAAACCGCAAGTAGGAGAAGAAGGCTGAGGCTCATCTGGCGCAAGCCGATGATGAGGATGAGGTCACTATCCTAATGGCGACGTTCTATGCACTGCACGACATCGAGGCAGAGGAGAAGGAAGAGGTGAAGGCGGTGGAAGGGACTAGGAAGGTCCTAAAGGCTGTCAACCTCGACGAACCGCACGCCCAAGTCCACCTCAGACGTGTGGGCGCCGACCAGGAGCAGCGGTGGTATCTGGACTCCGGTACCAGCAACCACATGATGGGCTCTAAGGAAGCCTTCTCCGAGCTCAACGACGATGTTACCGGTACGGTGAAATTTGGTGATGGCTCAAGGGTGGCAATCTGAGGGCGCGGCACCATCATCTTCAGGTGCCAAAACAGGGAGCACCGCGTGCTAACAGATGCATATTACATCCCGCAGCTACGTTCAAGCATCATCAGCGTTGGCCAGCTGGATGAGCGTGGTAGCGAGGTACTGATCAAGGACGGTGTCCTTAGGATCAAGGACCAGGAGCAGAGACTTCTTGCCAAGGTAAAGAGGTCCTAGAACCGGTTGTACCTACTTGACCTGAAAGTAGAGCAACCGGTGTACCTGGCGGCAAGGCACACCGAGGAGCCGTGGCTATGGCATGCCCAGTTCGGACATCTCAGCTTCAACTCGCTTGGTCGGCTGGAAAAGATGGTTCGAGGGCTACCCCACTCGTGCACGGAGGAGAGCTATATGACAGCTACCTGGTCGACAAGCAAAGGAGGTTGCCGTTCCCAAAGGCGGCGAAGTATCGCGCGTCGGACGCTCTCGAGCTCGTCCACAGCGATCTCTGTGGGCCGATCACCCCTACTACAAACGGTGGTCGGCGGTACTTCCTCCTGCTCGTGGATGATTGCAGTCGCTACATGTGGCTACAACTCCAGACGAGCAAGGACGAAGCGGCGGCGGCGATCAAGAAGTTCAAGACGCGCGCGGAGGCCGAGAGCGGCAAGAAGCTCCGCGTGCTGAGAACTGATCGGGGCGGCAAATTCATTTCGGTGGAGTTCGCTGCGTACTGCATGGATCAGGGTGTGGTGCGACACCACACCGCGCTGTACTCGCCATAACAGAATGGCGTTGTAGAGCGACGGAACCAGACGGTGGTTGGCATGGCTCGATCCATGATGAAGGCCAAGGGCATGCCGGCAAGGTTCTGGGGTGAGGCGGTGACCACGGCGATGTTCATTCTCAACTGCGCTCCCACCAAGGCCTGGGCGGGCAAGACGCCGTTCGAGGCTTGGTATGGGCGGAAGCCGAGCGTGTAATTCCTCTAGACATTCGGCTGCATCGGCCACGTCAAGAAGACAAAGCCGAACCTCACCAAGCTGGAGGACAGGAGCACACCGATGGTGTTCCTAGGCTATGCAGAGGGTACCAAGGCGTATCGGCTCTACGACCCACGCGGAGACAAGGTGCTTGTCTCGCGTGACGTCGTGTTCGACGAGAAGGCGGCTTGGGACTAGAGCAGTCCAAGCACGGGGGAAGCTGGCGGCTTCACCAGCACCTTCATCGTCGAGCACTTGGTCATCTACGGGAGTGGAGATGCTAGGGAAGAGGTGCCGAGCACTCCAAGAGGAGTGCCGAGCACTCCAGCGGTAGAGCCGAGCACTTCGGGAGGGATGCCGAGCACGCCAGGAGTGGTGCCAGGAGGTTCTGCAGTGGCGGCGACCACTCTAGGACGGGTGCCGAGCACTCCAGTGGCGGAGCCAAGAGGTCTTGTAGTGGTGCCGACCACTCCAAGACTAAGGCTGAGCACTCCTGCAGTCGTGCCGAGCACTACAGGAGTTGAGACGAGCTGTCCAGGAGTAGTGCCGAGCACTGCATCCGAGGTGTCGAGCACTCCAGGTGCTATGCCGAGCACTCCGGCGAAACAGGGAACTCCATTGACGCCGATCGAGTTCGCCTCACCTCCAAGTGACATCACTGAGTTCGTGGACGCCTACCACGAAGGTGAGGAGGTGCGGTTCCGTAGGCTGGACGACATCATCGGTGGCACAGGTCCCTCAGGTCTGGCGGGTAGGCTGCTCAATGACGTAGAGCTGCTACTCGTTAGTGCAGAGGAACCACCCACGTTCGCGCTAGCCGAGCACGATGGAAACTGGCGACGGGCGATGCTAGAGGAGATGAAGGCGATCGAGGAAAATAAGACTTGGCAGCTTTTCGATCCACCTCCAGGATGCCGTTCGATCAGCCTGAAGTGGGTGTACAAGGTCAAGCGGGATGAGCATAGCGCCATTGTCAAGCACAAGGCGCGCCTCATGGCCTGAGGCTTTGTACAGCGCGAGGGCATCGACTTCGAGGAAGTCTTTGCGCCGGTAGCGCGCATGGAGTCTGTCCGTTTGCTACTAGCTTTGGCAGCAGCAAAGGACTGGCGCATCCATCACCTGGATGTTAAATCGGCCTTCCTCAATGGTGAGCTGGAGGAAACGGTCTTCGTTAGGCAACCTCCGGGTTTCACCGTCAAGGGAGAGGAGCACAGGGTGCTCCGACTGCGCAAGGTGCTCTACGGGCTGCGACAGGCCCCGTGAGCATGGAACACCAAGCTTGACGCCATGCTGGGCGAGCTTGGGTTCAAAAGGTGCGCAACCAAGCACGTGCTCTACACGTGGCGATGGGGGAAGGAGGAGCTCGTCGTCGGCGTGTATGTGGACGACTTGATCGTCACCGGTGCGCGTGCGGAGGACATCAACAGCTTCAAGCGTGAGATGGCGGCTCGTTTTTGAATGAGCGATCTCGGGGCGCTCACCTACTACCTCAGCATCGAGGTCAGACAGGGGAGGGAGGCACTCACGCTCGGTCAGAGCGCGTATGCCTCGAAGCTGTTGGAGCGGAGCGGCATGGCTGAGTACAAGCCATGCGTAACTCCGATGGAGGAGCGGCTAAAGCTGACAAAGGCCAGCACCGCGGTGAAGGTGGATGCAACACTCTACCGGAGCATCGTCGATGGTCTGCGCTACCTAGTTCACATGAGGCCAGACATTGCGTTCGCCGTGGGCTACGTCAGTCGCTTCATGGAGGATCCCAGAGAGGATCACTGGGCTGCAGTGAAGCGGCTACTACGCTACATCAAGGGCACGGTGGATCACGGGATCGTCTTCCCCAAGACCGGCGGAAGTAGGCTGCAGCTCACTGTCTTAGTGATGCAGACATGGCGGGGGACATCGATGGACGGCGGAGCACCTTTGGCGTGCTCGTCTTCCTCGGGTCGGGCCCAATTTCATGGCTGTCGCTAAAACAGAAGGTGGTGGCGCTATCTACGTGCGAGGCAGAGTACGTAGCGGCGGCCACAGCGGCGTGCAAAGTTGTGTGGCTACGCCGGCTGCTGGGCGAGCTGACCGGCGTGGAAGCTCACCCACCAGCACTGATGGTGGACAACCAGCCCGCCATCGCCCTAGCGAAGAATCCGGTTCTGCACGACCGGAGCAAGCACACCGACGTGAAGTTCCACTTCCTCAGGGACTGTGTCGATGGAGGGCATATCGTCATCGAGTTCATCGAAACTGGTCGGCAACTCGCGGACGTCCTCACCAAGCCGCTCGGACGTCTTCGTCTCACGGAGCTGAAGGAGATGATCGGCATGGAGGGGGTGCAAGGGTTAGTAGTAGGATTAAGGGAAGATTGTTAGATAATCTACTGCTACCTTGTGTGAACACACAGCAAAGGAAGGCGGCGCCGAAAAGGCCCCTTGCTGTGATACTATAGCCGCTGCAGGTGCAGGCGCCGCACGACTCACCTGTAGCACTGTAGCCACATGCAGAGACTGGTGCCAGAGTCAGCCTGCTGTGTTATCTAGTTCCTGTAGCAGCATGGCAGTTGTACTAGGACTAGATAGATAGAGTTGTATATATAGTTTGCCACTGCAACTCAACAAATAGAGTTTAGATTTGCCATCTCCCATACAGGGTCCCGGCCAATGCTGGTGTCTCTGCTGTGTGTGTATGCTCTGTTCTCCCTCTTCTTCTACCGCTAGCCAAAGTGTGTGTGGACGGACAACGCTTCTTTGTGGTCGGCACAGCTAGAGAGTACTCGGCAACACTAGCGGGTGCTCGGCAAGACCGGTGAGTGGTTGACTTACCTGAGCCGGTGATCCTGTGGGCCAACAGGCATTGTGTTCTATTTTCATTCTCGCCCCTATATAAGATGGGGGTACATCCAGAAAACCTACTGCATTCAGCATGTTGATTCTCTGTTTTCTCTAGATGTACTACTGTTGTTCCTTCAAGTATTGTCCTAGGCTGTACACATTGGCTTTATTTAAGTTGCTCTGAACTACTGATAACCATCTTTCTTGTTCTCATTCTATCTTCCAAAACAAGCTACTTGTATTTGCAAGCTACAGATATTCAGGTACATATCTTTTACAAAAAGGTCATCTTTTCTTGCTCAGAAAATAGTATTATGGTAGGTGTTTGAGATTGCTTATCTTGCATAAACTTAGGTAAATATTACTATTTGTTCTTCTAAAGTCAACATAGATATAAAATCTTGGCGGATACTATCTTTACATGGTGCCCTATGCATTTTCTTTATGATGCAAATCAGTGGCGAAATTCTTCCTCTACTTAATTGAAAGGCAGAGCTCCTGCCAATTTGTTCAAAAAAAAAATCACTGGCGAAATTAGTAACTGTGTATGATTCCATTGTCATTTCCACTTTTCTCATCACTTTTTTTTTTCTGAGGAAACAGGAGTGGTTTGCACCTGCTGGATGTTCTCATGACTTCTTTGGTTTCCTCATTATTTGTTCTTGTTCATGCTGTCTTATGCAGTTATGCTGCAGTGATGGCAGATTGGACAAGGAAAACATCTGTGCATAAGCAGACTAGATGAGAAATACACTGAAATACAACATGTTTTACCACTAGCATGCACTGGTTGAAATTATTTACATGGTTAGTTTGCATTTACACATTACTCATATTACTCCTAGCATCATGAAACTATCACTTGATGAGAAGCAGGAGCTTTGCAGTTTGTTCAGCTTCTCGCTATTTTTCTTTTGTAGTTACGTTTGCCTGAAGCCCTGAACTGCTCCACCACGCCGGCAAGGTGGCAACAGCCATGAAAAGTTTATGGCTTTATGCTCATGGATAAATAATCTGCCTGGCCTTGGTCATATCAATGTAGCTCATCAATTGGAAAATGTTCTAATTAGATATAAATTTTTGAATGATAAAACAATTAGTTTTACTAGCAATCAAGAAACCTCCTTGCCACAATTTCAGTTCAAGGTGCTAATTACAAAAGGTTACTGCAATTTAATCTCAAGATAGCCTTCTATGCAACAAAATGACAAGGAGCTCAGATAAAGAAACGGGATGACGTGACATTAACAAATGTATGGGTCCACATTATAGACAATTAAATATGCATATAGCTTATAGTTATTACCACAAAATGATGGACTGTTCAAGTGCATATCTTCTAAGAGAATAGTTACATCAAGATGAAACTGTTTCAGAAGCATTTAGTTTTCCTTTTACATGCTCAGTAAAATAGCTATTTCCCTTAGCTAGTACCCTTTCTTGCTATTATAGTTGTTATCGTCTATTGCTATTTTCTAGCTTAATCTTGGGCTGTTATATAATGCTCTGTCTTTTATTTTCCATGTGGTTTTCAGTAACAGGCTAACATAGCTCCATCACGATTAACTTCCTTAATGCAAGCTATGCCTTGGAACATAATGAGTAGCTAGCAGCTGCCATCTGAATAGCCTAGTGAAAAGTACACAGAGGTGTTACATTATGAGCAGCTTCAGATACTTACAAGTACCACATGCCTTAGCTTATTCCATTGGAAAAAGAGAAGAAGAGCAAAAGAAGTCATGAGGCAGCCGAAAAGCAGTGACATGTACTTACATGAAAGAAGTCACATTGCAGAGCATCTAGCCAGTTGATGTACACTCCCGGCATTTCAGTATTGTGCAGTTATGTCTTATGAAGCTATGTATTTTCTCTACACAGTTCTGTAAGTGTACACATGTTTTCTAGAAAATTGCAGCTGGAGTCTATTCCCATTTGTCTACTTCAAATTTACTCCCTCCGTTCCAAAATTATAAGACGTTTTGGCTTTTCGAGATACATTTGTTTTTACTATTTATCTAGACATAGTGTATATCCAAATGCATAGCAAAAACTGCGTATCTAGAAAAACCAAATCGTCTTATAATTTGGAATGGAGTGAGTATATGAACGGGAAGGCCATTGAACCCCGCCTGATACTCATTTATAATGCTCAAAATGCACTCATACCACTTCAAATATTCTGCAACTAAAATGCCAAAAAAATTGCTCAATTTCTTCCTGACAAACTGAAAAGAAGAAAAGGGACGTAGCCACAGCCCATGTGGCAATGAAGAAACTAAGAAATGCATGGCTCCACATTTTGAGCAATTAAACATGCACGTAATTTTGAATCACTAAGATATTTGCCACAAGCATTCTAGTGATTTGTGCTTAGCTTGTAATAAGTACTCCTAGCAGCTTGTTCGGCTGCCATTTTCAGCCGGCTGCACTGGTAGTATTATACAGTAACATGTGAGGGAGTAAACAGCCACAGCGTCTCTCTTTATTCGATTGCAATGAGAAGGTGGGTCTCGACCTAATATTTTCTTGTATTCGGGATTCCTGTTTGTGTTGAAGGCTGGATATATTTTATGTCTGCATTACCGATAAATAAAGAAAGAGCATGCTCTCTTTATTCTCCAGTTCTGCCCGCTCTCTCAGCTTTACACGCCTTTACCAGCTTTCCACCACCCGGTCGTATTCTCTTCTGATTCGTTTGATCGTTTCTTCTTTCGCTACGCTGCCCTCACTTTTGCTTCCTCCTTCGTTCACCATCTCTCAGATCGATCTCATGGAGGCGGCAGAGGCGACCGCTATGGAGTCCGCGATTCTATGGCGGGTGCAAACCATCCTCGAAACTCTTTCGCCCGGCGAGCTCAACGCATGGCTTCATGGAGTTGGCCTCGCTGGTGGCATCGGGGAACTCAAGTCTGAGGTGGAGAGGATGGAGACGGTGGTTAACGGTGTCAAGGGGAGGGCGGTCGGGAACAAGCCGCTTGCCCGCTCCCTCGCTCGTGTGAAGGAGCTCATGTACGAGGCCGACGACGTGGTTGATGAACTCGACTATTGCAGGCTCCAGCATAAGGTCGAAGAACGTACGTATGCATCCATCCTTGTGGTTTGTGACTTTCTTTACAGTTTTTTTCCCTTTAGATTGTGATAATCCTCATGACAAGTCCTTTCTCCTTTCTCTTTCAGATATGATTGCTCCTTCTGTTGAGCTAGAAGGCATGGCTGGAGGTGGAGCAGAGCAAGTAGATGCATCGGTCAATACTGTTGGTATACATTGATCCTTGTGAATGATTTGTGATTTTCTACAGTTTCTTTCTTTAGTAAATTGTGATGATAAACTCGACGCTTGACATGTCCTTACTTTCTCCGTTCTCTGTCAGCTATGCTTGCTCCTGCTACTGAGCCAGAAGGCATGGCTGGAGATGGAGAGAGAAATAGAGCAGAGCAAACAGATCCATCGGCCAACAGTACTGGTACACTGAGCAATAGCGGCCGCAAAAACCGATCCGAGGTGCGGGACTATTTTCAGATTATACCATCTGTTAACGGAGAGCCTGCAAAAGCGAAGTGCAATTGCTGCGCCAGAGAGCTTACATGGGATCACGGGACATCAGCTTTGCACAAGCATCTCAAAAGTTGCAACAAAAAACGTTCAGCAATTGAAGAGACGCCGAACCGTCCAAGGTACTACTTACCCTTCAAGTTCTGCATCGCAACGCTTAATATATAATATGCGTACATGTGATCCTTTAAATTATAGTAATAATTTTCTGATGACCAACCTGTGATTCTTTTCCTCTTGTAGTGTCGGCAACAGTGTACAAAATGGTGCCACAATTTCGACCAATGATTCAGACGGGAGAAAAAGAAAGAGAATTGAGTACAATGTAGCTACAACCACACACCTCTGGGACAAGGCCGAATTTTTGAAAAGGATCCAGGAAATAGTTCTTGAGTTAAGAAGCATCCGACACGATGTGATTGAGTATCTCAAGGACTCTATTGCAAGGCCTGATCAGTATCAGATTAACAACTCAGATACACGAGTAAGAACATCAAGCTCTCGTCCTGGAAAGGTATATGGAAGGGATGATGAGAAAATCAACATCATATGGGCGATCAAAGATGCTAAGTCGGACAACATAACTGTGCTACCTATTGTAGGCATTCCAGGAGTTGGGAAGACAGCTTTAGCTAAACTTGTATACAATGCACCACGTGTTGAAAGAAAATTTGAGCGGATATGGGTTTGGGTGTCCAACATCTTTGATGAAGTAAGAGTGACAAGGGAGATCTTAGACGTTGTTGCTCTAGCCAACCATGAAGGATCTCGCAAAAGAGAAAGCTATGAAGGAGTCAGCAACTACTCGAAACTTCTAGAGGCCTTAAAGAAACATATAGCATGTCTGTCCAAAAAGTTTCTACTTGTTCTAGATGATGTCTACGACTGCATGGATAATTCCCAATGGAAAGATCTAATAGATGCTTTGGGATCAAGTTGCAGAAAGGGTAATGTGATTATTGTGACAGTTAGAAATTTGGCCGTTGCAAAAAGGCTAGGTACAATAGAACCAGTTAAGTTAAGAGCTCTAGAAAATGATGATTTTTGGCTATTGTTTAAAGCATGTGCATTTGGTGATAACCAATGCAAAGAACATCTAGATATCGGCGGTCAAATAGCTACAAAGTTAAATGGCAACCCATTAGCAGCAGAAAATGCAGCGGACATGTTAAGAGAGCAGCCCTGGTCTTCACCATTGGAAAAGCATCATGAAGAATGGTGTTTTGGAATCTCTGCAATTCCGTGGAGGCATCATGACTGCTTTGAAGATTAGTTATTATCAGTTGCCATACAATTTACAACAATGTCTCTTGTTTTGTTCTATATTTCCGAATGGCTATTTGTTCCATATTGACAATTTGGTTCACATGTGGATATCGTCGGGATTTGTGAAATTTGTTGAGGCAGGACAAGATTACCTCAATGCTCTGGTTAACTCAGGTTTCCTTGAGCAGGTTATTATAACAGACTTCATTATACTTGGCCATAAAAAATGCTATGTTATGTGTGGTGTGATGCATGAATTTGCAAGACTGGTTTCAAGGGCCGAGTTTGCAACTATGGATCATTTAGAGTGCAAAGAAGTTCTACCAACCGTAACGCCATTTTTCAATCCTAATTGATTCAATGTATCATAAAGATGAACGTGGGTTCACACTTCGTAATGGGAAGTTTGAAGAAAAGTTGATGAGTATGATTTCTTCAGTGAGAAGATTGAGGACATTGATCTTAATTGGGCATTATGACTCATTATTCTTCCAGTCCTTCCATACCTTCATGTGCAGTTTGGTAAAGTGTACCCATCTTCGTTACCTAAAACTTAAGAACAAAGGGAGCAATGAAGCTTTGCTTATATCTCTGAGCAATTTTTACCATCTTGAAGTATTAGATGTTGGACAACCACTAATTGTTGATGGTATGAGTGATCTTGTGAGCATGAGGAATCTTATTCTAACAAAGGGAGCCTTCGGTGCTTGCTCCCCAGCATGGTCTGCTTGCTTGCAGAAGATCCATCTAGAGGATTGTGAAGGATGGGAAATACTACCATCTCTAGAAAGTCTATCGTCTCTTACGAAGTTGAAGTTAAGGAATATGCCAGAAGTAGCGGAGTTGTCAATTCCTTCACTTGAGGAACTGGTGTTGATTGATATGCCAAAGTTAGAGAGATGTTCCTCTAGTTCAGTGAGGGACTTGAATTGTAGTTTGAGGGTGCTGGAGATTAGGCGGTGCTATGTACTGAAGGCATTTCCCCTATTTCAGAGTTGTGAAAAATGTGAAATCGAGCAGCACTCATGGTTGCTCCATGTTAGCGAGCTTACCATCGAGGATTGTCCTTATTTAATAGTATCAAATCCTCTACCACCTTCAAGTAGCCTTTGTAAATTATCCATCACAAAAGTTTCCGCACTTCCAAACATGGAGGGATCATCAAACGGGGAATACATAATTGGATCTTATGGTGATCCATATACCATTGATTTCCTTGATGACAAAATTTTGTCATTCCACAACCTGAGGACCATAACTCGATTGCAAATAGTGGGCTGCAATAATCTGTTGTCTATTTCACTAGAAGGTTTGAAGCAACTCGTCTGTGCTTGAAGAGGTTGGAAATATTGTCATGCCAAACAAATTTCTCTTCAGATGTGTCGTCAACACATACCCACGAATACATGACAAGCACAAATTTTGATGCCGGTCCATCTCTCGAGTGTCTCAGCATTACAAGGTGTGGAATAATTGGCCAGTGGTTATCTGTGATATTGCAACATGTGCGAGCCCTAGAGACATTGGATCTACTGAGTTGTGAGCAGATAACAGGACTATTGATACAAGGTAAAGAGAATACTTTATCAAATCTCACCTCGGCTCCATGTGTTTCATCACAGGGAAATCCAGATGGCGCATCGACAAGGCCATGTCCTAACAAACTCCTGCGGATTCCATCTAACCTCATACCCTCTCTCAAGAAGATGTCCATTAAGTTTTGCAACCTAAAGTTTCTGGGGAACAAGGAATGCTTCTCTGGATTCACCTCCCTTGAGGAGCTAAGAATTTTTGAATGCCCCGAGCTGATATCGTCCTTCGTGCGTGAAGACGAAATCGATGACCAGGCAAACGGAAGATGGCTTCTCCCGTGTTCACTTGGCATACTGGTTATCGTTGACGCTTCCCTAGAAACGCTGCAGCCCTGCTTTCCGGGAGATCTGACCCGCCTCAAAGTACTAGAAGTGTGGGGAAATTATGCATTGAAATCTCTACAGCTGCATTCCTGCACAGCACTAGAAGCGCTGACAATTCGACATTGCCAATCGCTAGACGCACTAGAGGGTGCCCGATCCCTCCGCAGTCTCAGGTATTTGATAGTATTCGGATGCCCAGGCTTACCTCGATGTTTGAAGAGTCTATCAACGCAGGGTTATGAGCTGTTCCCTCGATTGGAAAGGCTTCGGATCGATGACCCGTCTTTTCTTACCACGCCATTCTACGAGCACCTCACCTCTCTCCAATGCCTACAGCTCGAGGACAAATATTGCCTCTCGGCTTATAAGCCATTGACATGCGAGCAAGAGGCAGCACTTCAGCTCCTCACGTCCCTGCAAGATCTCCAATTTGTTGGTTACCGCAAATTCCTGGATCTTCCTGTGGGTCTGCATAGCCTTCTCTCTCTCAAGCGGTTGGAGATCAATGATTGCTGGAGTATCTTAAGGCTGCCAGAAAGGGGCCTCCCACCTTCCCTGGAAAAACTGGAGGTCCACCATTGCAGCATGGAGCTAACCGAACAATGCAGAATGCTAGCGACAAGCAAGCTAAATGTAAAAATTGATGGGAATTATGTGAACTGATTACAGGTTTCTCCACATCTCGCCTTGAAAGGTATACTTCTACCGTTGACCATGTTATCTTGATGGTTTACATACATTTTTATGTCTATTTGCAGGCATTCAAGCTGACACCATGGCTGCAGTGACCGTCTTCAGAACCTATCGGAGTATCATACTGTTACAAGCTGTTCGAGCAAGTGTTGAAAGCACTTCCCTGTTTCTCCTAGGAGACCTGCTACAAATTACAAGGCTTACTGTTGACCACGGCCCAAGGGGCAGAAGCCAATGCCAAAAGTGTAGTTCTTTTCACTCTGTAGCCTCAAAAACCTTATGTTTCTAGTTTCAAAAAAAAAGTGATGTTTCAAAATGGTGCCACAATTTCGACCAATGATTCAGACGGGAGAAAAAGAAAGAGAATTGAGTACAATGTAGCTACAACCACACACCTCTGGGACAAGGCCGAATTTTTGAAAAGGATCCAGGAAATAGTTCTTGAGTTAAGAAGCATCCGACACGATGTGATTGAGTATCTCAAGGACTCTATTGCAAGGCCTGATCAGTATCATATTAACAACTCAGATACACGAGTAAGAACATCAAGCTCTCTTCCTGGAAAGGTATATGGAAGGGATGTGGAGAAAGCCAAAATCGTAAGGGCGATCAAAGCTGCTAAGTCGGACAACATTACTGTGCTACCTATTGTAGGCATTCTAGGAGTTGGGAAGACAGCTTTAGCTAAGCTTGTATACAAGGATCCACGTGTTGAAAGAAAATTTGAGCGGATATGGGTTTGGGTGTCCAACATCTTTGATGAAGTAAGAGTGACAAGGGAGATCTTAGACGTTGTTGCTCTAGCCAACCATGAAGGATCTCGCAAAAGAGAAAGCTATGAAGGAGTCAGCAACTACTCGAAACTTCTAGAGGCCTTAAAGAAACATATAGCATGTCTGTCCAAAAAGTTTCTACTTGTTCTAGATGATGTCTACGACTGCATGGATAATTCCCAATGGAAAGATCTAATAGATGCTTTGGGATCAAGTTGCAGAAAGGGTAATGTGATTATTGTGACAGTTAGAAATTTGGCCGTTGCAAAAAGGCTAGGTACAATAGAACCAGTTAAGTTAAGAGCTCTAGAAAATGATGATTTTTGGCTATTGTTTAAAGCATGTGCATTTGGTGATAACCAATGCAAAGAACATCTAGATATCGGCGGTCAAATAGCTACAAAGTTAAATGGCAACCCATTAGCAGCAGAAAATGCAGCGGACATGTTAAGAGAGCAGCCTGGTCTTCACCATTGGAAAAGCATCATGAAGAATGGTGTTTTGGAATCTCTGCAATTCCGTGGAGGCATCATGACTGCTTTGAAGATTAGTTATTATCAGTTGCCATACAATTTACAACAATGTCTCTTGTTTTGTTCTATATTTCCGAATGGCTATTTGTTCCATATTGACAATTTGGTTCACATGTGGATATCGTCGGGATTTGTGAAATTTGTTGAGGCAGGACAAGATTACCTCAATGCTCTGGTTAACTCAGGTTTCCTTGAGCAGGTTATTATAACAGACTTCATTATACTTGGCCATAAAAAATGCTATGTTATGTGTGGTGTGATGCATGAATTTGCAAGACTGGTTTCAAGGGCCGAGTTTGCAACTATGGATCATTTAGAGTGCAAAGAAGTTCTACCAACCGTACGCCATTTTTCAATCCTAATTGATTCAATGTATCATAAAGATGAACGTGGGTTCACACTTCGTAATGGGAAGTTTGAAGAAAAGTTGATGAGTATGATTTCTTCAGTGAGAAGATTGAGGACATTGATCTTAATTGGGCATTATGACTCATTATTCTTCCAGTCCTTCCATACCTTCATGTGCAGTTTGGTAAAGTGTACCCATCTTCGTTACCTAAAACTTAAGAACAAAGGGAGCAATGAAGCTTTGCTTATATCTCTGAGCAATTTTTACCATCTTGAAGTATTAGATGTTGGACAACCACTAATTGTTGATGGTATGAGTGATCTTGTGAGCATGAGGAATCTTATTCTAACAAAGGGAGCCTTCGGTGCTTGCTCCCCAGCATGGTCTGCTTGCTTGCAGAAGATCCATCTAGAGGATTGTGAAGGATGGGAAATACTACCATCTCTAGAAAGTCTATCGTCTCTTACGAAGTTGAAGTTAAGGAATATGCCAGAAGTAGCGGAGTTGTCAATTCCTTCACTTGAGGAACTGGTGTTGATTGATATGCCAAAGTTAGAGAGATGTTCCTCTAGTTCAGTGAGGGACTTGAATTGTAGTTTGAGGGTGCTGGAGATTAGGCGGTGATGTGTACTGAAGGCATTTCCCCTATTTCAGAGCTGTGAAAAATGTGAAATCGAGCAGCACTCATGGTTGCTCCATGTTAGCGAGCTTGCCATCGAGGATTGTCCTTATTTAATAGTATCAAATCCTCTACCACCTTCAAGTAGCCTTTGTAAATTATCCATCACAAAAGTTTCCGCACTTCCAAACATGGAGGGATCATCAAACGGGGAATACAGAATTGGATCTTATGGTGATCCATATACCATTGATTTCCTTGATGACAAAATTTTGTCATTCCACAACCTGAGGACCATAACTCGATTGCAAATAGTGGGCTGCAATAATCTGTTGTCTATTTCACTAGAAGGTTTGAAGCAACTCGTCTGCTTGAAGAGGTTGGAAATATTGTCATGCCAAACAAATTTCTCTTCAGATGTGTCGTCAACACATACCCACGAATACATGACAAGCACAAATTTTGATGCCGGTCCATCTCTCGAGTGTCTCAGCATTACAAGGTGTGGAATAATTGGCCAGTGGTTATCTGTGATATTGCAACATGTGCGAGCCCTAGAGACATTGGATCTACTGAGTTGTGAGCAGATAACAGGACTATTGATACAAGGTAAAGAGAATACTTTATCAAATCTCACCTCGGCTCCATGTGTTTCATCACAGGGAAATCCAGATGGCGCATCGACAAGGCCATGTCCTAACAAACTCCTGCGGATTCCATCTAACCTCATACCCTCTCTCAAGAAGATGTCCATTAAGTTTTGCAACCTAAAGTTTCTGGGGAACAAGGAATGCTTCTCTGGATTCACCTCCCTTGAGGAGCTAAGAATTTTTTGAATGCCCCGAGCTGATATCGTCCTTCGTGCGTGAAGACGAAATCGATGACCAGGCAAACGGAAGATGGCTTCTCCCGTGTTCACTTGGCATACTGGTTATCGTTGACGCTTCCCTAGAAACGCTGCAGCCCTGCTTTCCGGGAGATCTGACCCGCCTCAAAGTACTAGAAGTGTGGGGAAATTATGCATTGAAATCTCTACAGCTGCATTCCTGCACAGCACTAGAAGCGCTGACAATTCGACATTGCCAATCGCTAGACGCACTAGAGGGTGCCCGATCCCTCCGCAGTCTCAGGTATTTGATAGTATTCGGATGCCCAGGCTTACCTCGATGTTTGAAGAGTCTATCAACGCAGGGTTATGAGCTGTTCCCTCGATTGGAAAGGCTTCGGATCGATGACCCGTCTTTTCTTACCACGCCATTCTACGAGCACCTCACCTCTCTCCAATGCCTACAGCTCGAGGACAAATATTGCCTCTCGGCTTATAAGCCATTGACATGCGAGCAAGAGGCAGCACTTCAGCTCCTCACGTCCCTGCAAGATCTCCAATTTGTTGGTTACCGCAAATTCCTGGATCTTCCTGTGGGTCTGCATAGCCTTCTCTCTCTCAAGCGGTTGGAGATCAATGATTGCTGGAGTATCTTAAGGCTGCCAGAAAGGGGCCTCCCACCTTCCCTGGAAAAACTGGAGGTCCACCATTGCAGCATGGAGCTAACCGAACAATGCAGAATGCTAGCGACAAGCAAGCTAAATGTAAAAATTGATGGGAATTATGTGAACTGATTACAGGTTTCTCCACATCTCGCCTTGAAAGGTATACTTCTACCGTTGACCATGTTATCTTGATGGTTTACATACATTTTTATGTCTATTTGCAGGCATTCAAGCTGACACCATGGCTGCAGTGACCGTCTTCAGAACCTATCGGAGTATCATACTGTTACAAGCTGTTCGAGCAAGTGTTGAAAGCACTTCCCTGTTTCTCCTAGGAGACCTGCTACAAATTACAAGGCTTACTGTTGACCACGGCCCAAGGGGCAGAAGCCAATGCCAAAAGTGTAGTTCTTTTCACTCTGTAGCCTCAAAAACCTTATGTTTCTAGTTTCAAAAAAAAAGTGATGTTTCAAAATGGTGCCACAATTTCGACCAATGATTCAGACGGGAGAAAAAGAAAGAGAATTGAGTACAATGTAGCTACAACCACACACCTCTGGGACAAGGCCGAATTTTTGAAAAGGATCCAGGAAATAGTTCTTGAGTTAAGAAGCATCCGACACGATGTGATTGAGTATCTCAAGGACTCTATTGCAAGGCCTGATCAGTATCATATTAACAACTCAGATACACGAGTAAGAACATCAAGCTCTCTTCCTGGAAAGGTATATGGAAGGGATGTGGAGAAAGCCAAAATCGTAAGGGCGATCAAAGCTGCTAAGTCGGACAACATTACTGTGCTACCTATTGTAGGCATTCTAGGAGTTGGGAAGACAGCTTTAGCTAAGCTTGTATACAAGGATCCACGTGTTGAAAGAAAATTTGAGCGGATATGGGTTTGGGTGTCCAACATCTTTGATGAAGTAAGAGTGACAAGGGAGATCTTAGATGTTGTTACTATGGCCAGCCATGAAGGATCTCGCAACAGAGAAAGCTATGAAGGAGTAAGCAACTACTCAAAGCTTCTAGAGGTCTTAAAGAAACATATGGCTTGTCTATCCAAAAAGTTTCTACTTGTTCTAGATGATGCTTGCGACTGCATGGTGAATTCCCTATGGAAAGATCTATTGGATGCTTTGGGATCAAGTTGCACAAAGGGTAATGTGATTATTGTGACAACTAGGAATTTGTCCATTGCAAAAAGGCTAGGTACAATCAAACCAGTTGAATTAAGAGCTCTAGGAAATAATGCTTTTTTGCAATTGTTTAGAGCTTGTGCATTTGGTGATAACAATTATAAAGAGCATCTAGACACCAGCCTACAAATATGTGCAAAGTTAAAGGGAAACCCATTAGCAGCGAAAAGTGCAGTGGAAATGTTAGGAGAGCAGCCTACACTTGACCATTGGAAAAACATCATTAAGAATGGGATTTGGGAATCTCTGCAACTCCGTGGAGGCATCGTGACTGCTTTGAAGAATATCTATTATCATATGCCCTACCATTTACAACAGTGTTTCTTGGCCTGTTCTATATTCCCTAGTGACCATCAATTTCATATTGATGGTTTGGTCTCCATGTGGATATCATCGGGATTTGTGAAATCTATTGAGACGGGATGGGATTATTTCAATGCTTTGGTCAACTCATGTTTCTTTGAGCAGGTTGGAACAAAAGATGACTCCATTCTACAACAATGCTATGTTATGTGTGGTATGATGCATGAATTTGCGAGAGTGGTTTCAAGGACCGAGTTTGCAACTATATATGGTTTAGAGTGCAAAGAAGTGCTACCAACCGTGCGCCATTTGTCAATTCAAACTGATTTGGTGTACCATATAGATGAATGTGAGTTTGAAGAAAAATTGCAAAGTATAGCTTCTTCATTAAGGAGATTGAGGACGGTGATCTTAGTTGGGTGCTATGATTCTTTATTCGTCCAATTCAAGTCCTTCCATACCTTTATCTCCAATTTGGTAAATTGTACCCATCTTCGCTACCTAAAACTTGATAACAAAGGCAAAAGTGAATCTTTGCCTATATCTCTAAGCAAGTTTTACCACCTTGAAATATTAGATGCTGGGTGCCAAGCAATTGTTCTTGATATGAGTGATCTCATCAGCACGAGGCATCTTGTTCTGACAAAAGGAGCATGCGGCGCTTTCTCCCCAGCTAGGTCTGCTAGCTTGCAGATGATCCATCTAGAGGATTGTAAAGGATGGGAAATAATCTCATCTCTAGAAAGTCTATCATCTCTTACAAAGTTGAAGTTAAGGAATATGACAGAAGTAACAGAGTTGCTAATTCCTTCGTTAGAGGAGCTGGTATTGATTGATATGCCAAAGTTGGAAACATGTTTCTCCAATTCAGTGAGGGACTTGAACTCAAGTTTGAGGGTCCTGGAGATCAGGAGATGCTGGGTACTGAAGGCCTTTATCCTCTTTGAGAGCTGTGAAAATTTTGAAATCGAGCACATGTCATGGTTGCCCAGTGTTAGCGAGTTGACCATCCATGAGTGTCCTCATTTAATGGTATCAAATCCTCTACCGCCATCAAGTAGTGTTTTTAAATTATCCATCACAAAAGTTTCCGCACTTCCAAAGATGGAGGGATCATCAAACGGGGAATACAGAATTGGATCTTATGGTGATCCATCTACCATTGATTTCCTTGATGACAAAATTTGGTCATTCCACAACCTGAGGACCATAACTCGATTGCAAATAGTGGGCTGCAATAGTCTATTGTCTATTTCACTAGAAGGTTTGAAGCAACTCGTCTGCTTGAAGAGGTTGGAAATAGAGTCATGCCAAACAATTTTCTCTTCAGATGTGTCGTCAACATATACCCACGAATACATGACAAGCACAAATTTTGATGCCGGTCCATCTCTCGAGTGTCTCAGCATTAGATATTGTGGAATAAATGGCCAGTGGTTATCTGTGATATTGCAATATGTGCGAGCCCTAGAGACATTGGATCTAGAGGGGTGTGAGCAGATAACAGAAGTATTGATACAAGGTAAAGAGAATACTTTATCAAATCTCACCTCGGCTCCATGTGTTTCATCACAGGGAAATCCAGATGGCGCATCGACGAGGCCATGTCCTAACAAACTCCTGCGGATTCCATCTAACCTCATACCCTCTCTCAAGAAGATGTCCATTTCATGTTGCAAGCTAAAGTTTCTGGGGAACAAGGAATGCTTCTCTGGATTCACCTCCCTTGAGAAGCTAAGAATTGTTGAATGCCCCGAGCTGATATCGTCCTTGGTGCGTGAAGACGAAATTGATGACCAGGCAAACGGAAGATGGCTTCTCCGGTGTTCACTTGGCATACTGGATATCCATGACGCTTCCCTAGAAACGCTGCAGCCCTGCTTTCCGGGAGATCTGACCCGCCTCAAAGTACTAGATGTGTCGGAAAATGATGCATTGAAATCTCTACAGCTGCATTCCTGCACAGCACTGGAAGAGCTGACAATTCGATATTGCGAATCGCTAGACACACTAGAGGGTGCACCCGCCTCAAAGTACTAAAAGTGTCGGAAAATGATGCATTGAAATCTCTACAGCTGCATTCCTGCACAGCACTGGAAGAGCTGACAATTCGATATTGCGAATCGCTAGACGCACTAGAGGGTGTCCGATCCCTCCGCAGTCTCAGGTATTTGGACTTATACAGATGCCCTGGCTTACCTCAATGTTTGAAGAGTCTATCAACCCAGGGTTATGAGCTGTTCCCTCGATTGGAAAGGCTTCGGATCGACGACCCGTCTTTTCTTACCACGCCATTCTGCGAGCACCTCACCTCTCAACAATGCCTACAGCTCGAGGACGATACCGACGCGGCAGGACTAACATGCGAGCAAGAGGCAGCACTTCAGCTCCTCACGTCCCTGCAAGAGCTCCAATTTGTTGGTTACTGGGATCTCTCGGATCTTCCTGTGGGTCTGCATAGCCTTCTCTCTCTCAAGCGGTTGAAGATCAGAGATTGCAGGAGTATCTCAAGGCTGCCAGAAAGGGGCCTCCCACCTTCCCTGGAAAAACTGGAGGTCCACCATTGCAGCATGGAGCTAACCGAGCAATGCAGAATGCTAGCGACAAGCAAACTAAATGTAATAATTAATGGGAATTATGTGAACTGATTACAGGTTTCTCCACATCTCGCCTTGAAAGGTATACTTCTACCGTTGACCATGTTATCTTGATGGTTTACATACAGTTTTATGTCTATTTGCAGGCATTCAAGCTGACACCATGGCTGCCGTGACCGTCTTCAGAACCTATAGGAGTATCATACTGTTACAAGCTGTTCGAGCAAGTGTTGAAAGCACTTCCCTGTTTCTCCTAGGAGACCTGCTACAAATTACAAGGCTTATTGTTGACCACGGCCCAAGGGCCAGAAGCCAATGCCAAAAGTGCCAAAAGTGTTGTTCTTTTCACTCTGTAGCCTCAAAAACCTGATGTTTCTAGTTTCAAAAAAAAAATGATGTTTCTTGTGACAAGTTCTCTGATTCTGCACAGGGTTTTGTTTCACTTGTAAACCTTGTCCTCGTTGCTCAAGTGCTCATGTTGCTGAATGTTGTATACGGTTTTCCTGATTGGCCTTGCCGGCCGTTCTGAAAGCAGCGAGGTAGTAGAGGTTCTGTTGTCATATGACTGAAAGGAGCCTATCAGTATTTTCTTCCCGAGGGTGTTTATTCTTTATGTTGACTATAGAAGGGACTACAATATATATAGAATGCACTTTCTGTAATCAAAAGAGTTGGTGTAAATAATGTTATCCTCAATCATCTTGCTTTCTTGCTAACCAGTAGACATAATGGGGATGGGATTGAAGCAACTCATTTATTTCTCTGCTATAAACCTGGACAGCGAGCAGCACCAATCGCAAGGAACGGTCCAAGGCATGGATGAGTTTTGGAATTCAGACTGCAAATGGCTGTTGAGTGTTGACGGAAACTTGTGAAAGAAGAGTGCATTCTCTACAATGGCTGTTAGGTGCAACACTACTGATGGGACATCAGTTCTGCACAATCGCAAGATAGAATTTGTAGCTATTGGATTGACACCAAACTCAAACTCTTCAAGGTACTAGTTAGCTTGACTATGCAGAATTCATGTAGCCACAATATAATTAATGGCGCACCTTTGCAATATCAAATTATGATCAGTCGTGGACAAAAATATTGAAACTTGCAACGTGTTTATCCAGAAAACAGCACCATATGATAGGTGAGGATAAAGTTTTTATTTTTCTAAAAAAAAAGAAAGCAAAATGGACTTTTTTGAACTGTGATTCAGTGCAGCTCTGAATTACAACTACAGGCCACGCTCCTTTAACTCTTGTAGCGCTGTTGATGGTGCCATCATTTTGATTCATGATCCAGATAGCAAAAAAAAGACTGAACACAGCACGTCCCTGGTAGGGATGACGGACGAGCAAGTAAAAGCGCACTATAATACTATCCATGGTGCTAGCGGCGGTGTTCAGACCTGCAGTGCTCCGGCGTCAGGCAAATCCACGGCATGGTTTTGGACGTTGGGTTGTCTCAGTCAGAGGAAGGACCTCATCACCCAGGATTGAGCCCTGGGCCGGGACACACTGCTTCTGTTTGGAACGCAGCACAGCTTGGTTATACAGTGTAAGTCGACCAGAAATTAATTGATATAAACAAAACTGTAAAACAAAACACAAAAGCGGGGATAGCTCAGTTGGGAGAGCGTCGGACTGAAGATCTGAAGGATTGAGCCCTTGGCCGGCTTACTCTGTTTGGTACATAGCACACAGCTTAGCGGTCATATGGTGGAGGCCGCCTAGAAATGTATTCATATATAAGAATATATAAAAATGAAATACACAAGTGGAGATAGCTCAGTTGGCCAGTTGGGAGAGCGTCAGACTGAAAATGCAACTACTATTTTTGCATTCTCTTTTTTTATCCTTTTCTCGTTGTGCTCATTCTTATTTTATTTGTTCTCACTGCGCTCAACTGAATAAAAAAACCCAAATATACTATAATAATAATCAAAGCAGCTACCTATACTATTTGTGCGAATTAACTTACTACTTTTTTAAAACTTAATCTTTTTGGGTTCTCATGATTTCACGGAGAAGATGGATTCCACCGAGCATTTTGTTCAGCCTGATCGCTGGTTGGTTTCTGGACTGAACATTGTATCATGGCTGATAAGCTCGGCTGGTGCTGGTTTGTTGTCAAAGAAAAACCTTGAGCTGATAAGCCCGACGTCGGTCCATGTTCAATTTGGAAACCGAAGGTTGGAGATATTTTTTGCGGATGATGAGTAGACACTTGTGCTGGTCACTGCTCCACGTTGCAGTGGAAATCGCGGGCCCTCTTTTTTCCACGCTTCCGCTGGTGACTGTGACTGGGCATAGACCATCGACCCGCTCTCTCATCTTTCCAGCTTCCATCCAACCATCCATATGCACTTCTGACTACTCTGCTTTGGCTAGGCAACCCTCAGTTTTGCTTCCTCCTCCGTTCACCATCACCATGGCTCAGATCGATCTGATGGAGGTGGCAGAGGCGACCGCTGTGGAGTCCGCGATTCTATGGCAGGTGCAAACTATCCTCGAAGCTCTTCTACCCACCGGCGAGCTCGACGCGTGGCTTCAACGAGTTGGCCTCGCTGGTGCCATCGGTGCACTCAAGTATGAGGTCGAGAGGACGGAGACGGTCGTCAACGGTGTCGGGGGCAGGGCGGTCGGGAACAAGCCGCTTGCCCGCTCCCTCGCTCGTGTCAAGGAGCTCATGTATGACGCTGACGACGTCGTGGATGAGCTCGATTATTGTAGGCTCCAGCACCAGGTCGAAAGAGGTATGTATACATCCATCCTTGCGATTTGTGTTTTTTTTAGATTGTGATAATCATAATCCTCACGACAAGTCCTTTATCCTTTCCTTTTCAGCTATGATCGCTCCTGCTATTGATCTGGACGGCATGGTTGGAGGTGGAGCAGAGCAAGTAGATGCATCGGTCAATACTGTTGGTATACATTGATCCTTGTGAATGATTTGTGATTTTCTACAGTTTTTTTCTTTAGTAAATTGTGATGATAAACTCGACGCTTGACATGTCCTTACTTTCTCCGTTCTCTGTCAGCTATGCTTGCTCCTGCTACTGAGCCGGAAGGCATGGTTGGAGATGGAGACAGAAATAGAGCAGAGCAAGCAGATCCATCGGCCAACAGTACTGGTACACTGAGCAATAGCGGCCGCAAAAACCGATCCGAGGTGCGGGACTATTTTCAGATTATACCATCTGTTAACGGAGAGCCTGCAAAAGCGAAGTGCAATTGCTGCGGCAGAGAGCTTACATGGGGTCACGGGACATCAGCTTTGCACAAGCATCTCAAAAGTTGCAACAAAAAACGTTCAGCAATTGAAGAGACGCCGAACCGTCCAAGGTACTACTTACCCCTCAAGTTCTGCATCGCAACGCTTAATATATAATATGCGTACATGTGATCCTTTAAATTATAGTATTAATTTTCTGATGACCAACCTGTGATTCTTTCCCTCTTGTAGTGTCGGCAACAGTGTACAAAATGGTGCCACAATTTCGACCGATGATTCAGACGGGAGAAAAAGAAAGAGAATTGAGTACAATGTAGCTACAACCACGCACCTCTGGGACAAGGCCGAATTTTTGAAAAGCATCCAGGAAATAGTTCTTGAGTTAAGAAGCATCCGACACGATGTGATTGAGTATCTCAAGGACTCTATTGCAAGGCCTGATCAGTATCAGATTAACAACTCAGATACACGAGTAAGAACATCAAACTCTCGTCCTGGAAAAGTATATGGAAGGGATGTGGAGGAAGACAATATCTTATGGGCGATCAGAGTTGCTAAGTCGGACAACGTTACTGTGCTACCTATTGTAGGCATTCCAGGAGTTGGGAAGACAGCTTTAGCTAAACTTGTATACAATGCACCACGTGTTGAAAGAAAATTTGAGCGGATATGGGTTTGGGTGTCCAACATCTTTGATGAAGTAAGAGTGACAAGGGAGATCTTAGACGTTGCTGCTCTAGCCAACCATGAAGGATCTCGCAAAAGAGAAAGCTATGAAGGAGTCAGCAACTACTCGAAACTTCTAGAGGCCTTAAAGAAACATATAGCATGTCTGTCCAAAAAGTTTCTACTTGTTCTAGATGATGTCTACGACTGCATGGATAATTCCCAATGGAAAGATCTAATAGATGCTTTGGGATCAAGTTGCAGAAAGGGTAATGTGATTATTGTGACAGTTAGAAATTTGGCCGTTGCAAAAAGGCTAGGTACAATAGAACCAGTTAAGTTAAGAGCTCTAGAAAATGATGATTTTTGGCTATTGTTTAAAGCATGTGCATTTGGTGATAACCAATGCAAAGAACATCTAGATATCGGCCGTCAAATAGCTACAAAGTTAAATGGCAACCCATTAGCAGCAGAAAATGCAGCAGACATGTTAAGAGAGCAGCCTGGTCTTCACCATTGGAAAAGCATCATGAAGAATGGTATTTGGGAATCTCTGCAACTCCGTGGAGGCATCGTGACTGCTTTGAAGAATATCTATTATCAGTTGCCATACAATTTACAACAGTGTTTCTTGGCATGTTCTATATTCCCTAGTGACCATCAATTTCATATTGATGGTTTGGTCTCCATGTGGATATCATCGGGATTTGTGAAATCTACTGAGACAGGATGGGATTATCTCAATGCTTTGGTCAACTCATGTTTCTTTGAGCAGGTTGGAACAAAAGATGACTCCATTCTACAACAATGCTATGTTATGTGTGGTATGATGCATGAATTTGCGAGACTGGTTTCAAGGACCGAGTTTGCAACTATAGATGGTTTAGAGTGCAAAGAAGTGCTACCAACCGTGCGCCATTTGTCAATTCAAACTGATTTGGTGTACCATATAGATGAATGTGAGAACATAGTTGGTAACGTGAAGTTTGAAGAAAAATTGCAAAGTATAGCTTCTTCATTAAGGAGATTGAGGACGGTGATCTTAGTTGGGCGCTATGATTCTTTATTCGTCCAGTTCAAGTCCTTCCATACCTTTATCTCCAATTTGGTAAATTGTACCCATCTTCGCTACCTAAAACTTGAGAACAAAGGCAAAAGTGAATCTTTGCCTATATCTCTAAGCAAGTTTTACCACCTTGAAATATTAGATGCTGGGTGCCAAGCAATTGTTCATGATATGAGTGATCTCATCAGCATGAGGCATCTTGTTCTGACAAAAGGAGCATGCGGTGCTTTCTCCCCAGCTAGGTCTGCTAGCTTGCAGATGATCCATCTAGAGGATTGTAAAGGATGGCAAATAATCCCATCTCTAGAAAGTCTATCATCTCTTACAAAGTTGAAGTTAAGGAATATGACAGAAGCAACAGAGTTGCTAATTCCTTCGTTAGAGGAGCTGGTATTGATTGATATGCCAAAGTTGGAAACATGTTTCTCCAATTCAGTGAGGGACTTGAACTCAAGTTTGAGGGTACTGGAGATCAGGAGATGCTGGGTACTGAAGGCCTTTATCCTCTTTGAGAGCTGTGAAAATTTTGAAATCGAGCACATGTCATGGTTGCCCAATGTTAGCGAGCTTACCATCGAGGATTGTCCTTATTTAATAGTATCAAATCCTCTACCACCTTCGAGTAGCCTTTGTAAATTATCCATCACAAAAGTTTCCGCACTTCCAGATACGGAGGGATCATCAAACGGGGAATACAGAATTGGATATTATGGTGATCGATCAACCATTCATTTCCTTGATGACAAAATTTTGTCATTCCACAACCTGAGGACCATAACTCGATTGCAAATAGTGGGCTGCAATAATCTGTTGTCTATTTCACTAGAAGGTTTGAAGCAACTCGTCTGCTTGAAGAGGTTGGAAATATGGTCATGCCAAACAAATTTCTCTTCAGATGTGTCGTCAACACATACCCATGAATACATGACAAGCACAAATTTTGATGCCGGTCCATCTCTCGATTGTCTCAGCATTACAGATTGTGGAATAATTGGCCAGTGGTTATCTGTGATATTGCAACATGTGCGAGCCCTAGAGACATTGGATCTAATGAATTGTGAGCATATAACGGGACTATTGATACAAGGTAAAGAGAATACTTTATCAAATGTCACCTTGGCTCCATGTGTTTCATCACAGGGAAATCCAGATGGCGCATCGACAAGGCCATGTCCTAACAAACTCCTGCGGATTCCAGCTAACCTCATACCCTCTCTCAAGAAGATGTCCATTGAATCTTGCAAGCTAAAGTTTCTGGGGAACAAGGAAGGATTCTCTGGATTCACCTCCCTTGAGAAGCTAAGAATTGTTGAATGCCCCGAGCTGATATCGTCCTTGATGCGTGAAGACGAAATCGATGACCAGGCAAACGGAAGATGGCTTCTCCCGTGTTCACTTGGCATACTGGATATCCATCGCGCTTCCCTAGAAACGCTGCAGCCCTGCTTTCCGGGAGATCAGACCCGCCTCAAAGTACTAGAAGTGTTCGGAATCAATGCATTGAAATCTCTACAGCTGCATTCCTGCACAGCACTGGAAGAGCTGACAATTCAATATTGCGAATCGCTAGACGCACTAGAGGGCTTCCAATCCCTCCGCGGTGTCAGGTATTTGAAAGTATACGAATGCCCAGGCTTACCTCGATGTTTGAAGAGTCTATCAACGCAGGGTTATGAGCTGTTCCCTCGATTGGAAAGGCTTCGGATCGACGACCCGTCTTTTCTTACCACGCCATTCTGCGAGCACCTCACCTCTCTCCAATGCCTACAGCTCGTGAACCAATGTGAAGATACCCCAGGACTAACATGCGAGCAAGAGGCAGCACTTCAGCTCCTCACGTCCCTGCAAGAGCTCCAATTTGTTGGTTACTGCGAACTCTCGGATCTTCCTGTGGGTCTGCATAGCCTTCTCTCTCTCAAGCGGTTGGAGATCAATGATTGCTGGAGTATCTTAAGGCTGCCAGAAAGGGGCCTCCCACCTTCCCTGGAAAAACTGGAGGTCCACCATTGCAGCATGGAGCTAACCGAACAATGCAGAATGCTAGCGACAAGCAAGCTAAATGTAAAAATTGATGGGAATTATGTGAACTGATTACAGGTTTCTCCACATCTCGCCTTGAAAGGTATACTTCTACCGTTGACCATGTTATCTTGATGGTTTACATACATTTTTATGTCTATTTGCAGGCATTCAAGCTGACGCCATGGCTGCAGTGACTGTCTTCAGAACCTATAGGAGTATCATACTGTTACAAGCTGTTCGAGCAAGTGTTGAAAGCACTTCCCTGTTTCTCCTAGGAGACCTGCTACAAATTACAAGGCTTATTGTTGACCACGGCCCAAGGGCCAGAACCAATGCCAAAAGTGCCAAAAGTGTTGTTCTTTTCACTCTGTAGCCTCAAAAACCTGATGTTTCTAGTTTCCAAAAAAAAAAAAAACTGATGTTTCTTGTGACAGGTTCTCTGATTCTGCACAGGGTTTTGTTTCACTTGTAAACCTTGTCCTCGTTGCTCAAGTGCTCATGTTGCTGAATGCTGTATACGGTTTTCCTGATTGGCCTTGCCGGCCGTTCTGAAAGCAGCGAGGTAGTAGAGGTTCTGTTGTCATATGACTGAAAGGAGCCTATCAGTATTTTCTTCCCGAGGGTGTTTATTCTTTATGTTGACTATAGAAGGCACTACAATATATATAGAGTGCACTTTCTGTAATCAAAAGAGTTGGTGTAAATAATGTTATCCTCAATCATCTTGCTTTCTTGCTAACCAGTAGACATAATGGGGACGGGATTGAAGCAACTCATTTATTTCTCTGCTATAAACCTGGACAGCGAGCAGCACCAATCGCAAGGAACGGTCCAAGGCATGGATGAGTTTTGGAATTCAGACTGCAAATGGCTGTTGAGTGTTGACGGAAACCTGTGAAAGAAGAGTGCATTCTCTACAATGGCTGTTAGGTGCAACACTACTGAAGGGACATCAGTTCTACACAATCGCAAGAGAGAATTTGTAGCTATTGGATTGACACCAAACTCAAACTCTTCAAGGTACTAGTTAGCTTGACTATGCAGAATTCATGTAGCAGCAATATAATTAATGGTGCACCTTTGCAATATCAAATTATGATCAGTCGTGGACAAAAATATTGAAACTTGCAACGTGTTTATCCAGAAAACAGCACGATATGATAGGTGAGGATAAAGTTTTTATTTTTCTAAAAAAAAAAGAAAGCAAAATGGACTTTTTTGAACTGTGATTCAGCGCAGCTCTGAATTACAACTACAAGCTACTTAATAACCAGGCCACGCTCCTTTAACTCATGTAGCGCTGTTGATGGTGCCATCATTTTGATTCATGATCCAGATAGCAAAAAAAAGACTGAAGACAGCACGTCCCTGGTAGGGATGACGGATGAGCAAGTAAAAACGTACTATAATACTATCCAAGGTGCTAGCGGCGGTGTTCAGACCTGCAGTGCTCCGGCGTCAGGCAAATCCACGGCATGGTTTTGGACGTTGGGTTGTCTCAGTCAGAGGAAGGACCTCATCACCCCGGATTGAGCCCTGGGCCGGGACACACTGCTTCTGTACTATAATACTATCCAAGGTGCTAGCGGCGGTGTTCAGACCTGCAGTGCTCCGGCGTCAGGCAAACCCACGGCATGGTTTTGGACGTTGGGTTGTCTCAGTCAGAGGAAGGACCTCATCACCCAGGATTGAGCCCTGGGCCAGGACACACTGCTTCTGTTTGGAACGCAGCACAGCTTGGTTATACAGTGTAAGTCGACCAGAAATTAATTGATATAAACAAAACTGTACAAACAAAACACAAAAAAGGGGATAGCTCAGTTGGGAGAGCGTCGGACTGAAGATCTGAAGGATTGAGCCCTGGGCCGGCATACTCTGTTTGGTACACAGCACACAGCTTAGCGGTCATATATGGTGGAGGCCACCCAGAAATGTATTCATATATAAGAATATATAAAAATGAAATACACAAGTGGAGATAGCTCAGTTGGGAGAGCGTCAGACTGAAAATGCAACTACTATTTTTGCATTCTCTTTTTTTATACTTTTCTCGTTGTGCTCATTCTTATTTTATTTGTTCTCACTGCGCTCAACTGAATAAAAAAACCCAAATATACTATAATAATCAAAGTAGCTACCTATACTATTCGTGCAAATTAACTTACTAGTTTTTTAAAACTTAATCTTTTTGGGTTCTCATGAATTCACGGAGAAGATGGATTCCACCGAGCATTTTCTTCTTATAGCCTGTTCGCTGGGCTGATAAGCCCGGCTGATGCTGGTTTGTCATGAGAGAAAAACACTGTATCATGACTGATAAGTCCTGGTTAAGACGAATGAGCGAACAGACTGTTAATCGACGTTGGTCCATGTTCAATTTGGAAACCGAAGGTTGGAGATATTTTTTTTGCGGATGATGAGTAGACACTTGTGCTGGTCACTGCTCCACGTTGCAGTGGAAATCGCGGGCCCTCTTTTTTCCACGCTTCCTCTGGTGACTGTGACTGGGCATAGACCATCGACCCGCTCTCTCATCTTTCCAGCTTCCATCCAACCATCCATATGCACTTCTGACTACTCTGCTTTGGCTACGCAGCCCTCAGTTTTGGCCCTCAGTTTTGCTTCCTCCTCCGTTCACCATCACCATGGCTCAGATCGATCTGATGGAGGTGGCAGAGGCGACCGCTGTGGAGCCGCGATTCTATGGCAGGTGCAAACTATCCTCGAAGCTCTTCTACCCACCGGCGAGCTCGACGCTTGGCTTCATGGAATCGGCCTCGCCGGTGCCATCGGGGAACTCAAGTCTGAGGTGGAGAGGATGGAGACTGTGATTAATGGTGTCAAGGGGAGGGCGGTCGGGAACAAGCCGCTTGCCCGCTCCCTCGCTCGTGTCAAGGAGCTCATGTATGACGCTGACGACGTCGTGGATGAGCTCGATTATTGTAGGCTCCAGCACCAGGTCGAAAGAGGTATGTATACATCCATCCTTGCGATTTGTGTTTTTTTTAGATTGTGATAATCATAATCCTCATGACATGTTCTTTATCCTTTCTTTTTCAGCTATGATTGCTCCTGCTATTGATCTGGACGGCATGGTTGGAGATGGAGCAGAGCAAGTAGATGCATCGGCCAATACTTTTGGTATACTTCGATCCTTGTGATCAGTGATTGTCTACAGTTTTTTTTCTTTAGTAAATTGTGATGATAAATGTCACGCTTGACGTGTCCTTACTTTCTCCGTTCTCTGTCAGGTATGCTTGCTCCTGCTACTGAACCGGAAGGCATGGTTGGAGATGGAGACAGAGATAGAACAGAGCAAGCAGATCCATCGGCCAACAGTACTGGTACACTGAGCAATAGCGTCCGCAAAAACCGATCCGAGGTGCGGGACTATTTTCTGATTATACCATCTGTTAACGGAGAGCCTGCAAAAGCGAAGTGCAATTGCTGCGGCAGAGAGCTTACATGGGGTCACGGGACATCAGCTTTGCACAAGCATCTCAAAAGTTGCAACAAAAAACGTTCAGCAATTGAAGAGACGCCGAACCGTCCAAGGTACTACTTACCCTTCAAGATCTGCATTGTATACAACTATGATGGACAAAAATTATGAACATTGCAATGCTTTCATTCTTTTTAAAAAAAAACCCCAAGCGTGAGCCAGCACCTTAATATATGCGTACAAGTTTTTGTTATTATAGGAAAGCAATATGATCGTTTTACTGAAACTATGACATCCAGTGCAACTTTAAATCACGGTAATAAATTTCTGGTGACCAACCTGTGATCCTTTTCTTCTTGTAGTGTCGGCGACAGTGTACAAAATGGTGCCACAATTTCGACCTATGATTCGGAGGGCAGAAAAAGAATGAGAATTGGGTACAATGTAGCTGCAACCATGCACTTTTTGAAAAGCATCCAGGAAATAGTTCTTGAGTTAAGAAGAATCCGATACGATGTGATTGAGTATCTCAAGGACTCTATTGCAAGGCCTGATCAGTATCAAATTAACAACTCAGATACACGAGTAAGAACATCAAGCTCTCTTCCTGGAAAGGTATATGGAAGGGATGTGGAGAAAGCCAAAATCATAAAGGCGATCAAAGCTGCTAAGTCGGACAACATTACTGTGCTACCTATTGTAGGCATTCCAGGAGTTGGGAAGACAGCTTTAGCTAAACTTGTATACAATGCACCACGTGTTAAAAGAAAATTTGAGCGGATATGGGTTTGGGTGTCCAACATCTTTGATGAAGTAAGAGTGACAAGGGAGATCTTAGACGTCGTTGCTCTAGCCAACCATGAAGGATCTCGCAAAAGAGAAAGCTATGAAGGAGTCAGCAACTACTCGAAACTTCTAGAGGCCTTAAAGAAACATATAGCATGTCTGTCCAAAAAGTTTCTACTTGTTCTAGATGATGTCTACGACTGCATGGATAATTCCCAATGGAAAGATCTAATAGATGCTTTGGGATCAAGTTGCAGAAAGGGTAATGTGATTATTGTGACAACTAGGAATTTGGCCATTGCAAAAAGGCTAGGTACAATCAAACCAGTTGAATTAAGAGCTCTAGGAAATAATGCTTTTTTGCAATTGTTTAGAGCTTGTGCATTTGGTGATAACCAATGCAAAGAACATCTACATATCGGCCGTCAAATAGCTACAAAGTTAAATGGCAACCCATTAGCAGCAGAAAATGCAGCGGACATGTTAAGAGAGCAGCCTGGTCTTCACCATTGGAAAAGCATCATGAAGAATGGTGTTTGGGAATCTCTGCAAATCCGTGGAGGCATCGTGACTGCTTTGAAAATTAGTTATTATCAGTTGCCATACAATTTACAACAATGTCTCTTGTTTTGTTCTATATTTCCGAATGGCTATTTGTTCCATATTGACAATTTGGTTCACATGTGGATATCGTCGGGATTTGTGAAATCTGTTGAGGCAGGACAAGATTACCTCAATGCTCTGGTTAACTCAGGTTTCCTTGAGCAGGTTATTATAACAGACTTCATTATACTTGGCCATAAAAAATGCTATGTTATGTGTGGTGTGATGCATGAATTTGCAAGACTGGTTTCAAGGGCCGAGTTTGCAACTATGGTTGGTTTAGAGTGCAAAGAAGTTCTACCAACTGTACGTCATTTTTCAATCCTAATTGATTCAATGTATCATAAAGATGAACGTGGGTTCATACTTCGTAATGGGAAGTTTGAACAAAAGTTGATGAGTATGATTTCTTCAGTGAGAAGATTGAGGACATTGATCTTAATTGGGAATTATGACTCATTATTCTTCCGGTCCTTCCATACCTTCATGTGCAGTTTGGTAAATTGTACCCATCTTCGTTACCTAAAACCTGAGAACAAAGGGAGCAATGAAGCTTTGCTTATATCTCTCAGCAATTTTTACCATCTTGAAATATTAGATGTTGGACAACCACTTAATGTTGATGGTACGAGTGATCTTGTCAGCATGAGGAATCTTATTCTAACAAAGGGAGCCTTCGGTGCTTGCTCCCCAGCATGGTCTGCTTGCTTGCAGAAGATCCATCTAGAGGATTGTGAAGGATGCGAAATACTACCATCTCTAGAAAGTCTATCGTCTCTTACGAAGTTGAAGTTAAGGAATATGCCAGAAGTAGCGGAGTTGTCAATTCCTTCACTTGAGGAACTGGTGTTGATTGATATGCCAAAGTTAGAGAGATGTTCCTCCAGTTCAGTGAGGGACTTGAATTGTTGTTTGAGGGTGCTGGAGATTAGGCGGTGCTATGTACTGAAGGCATTTCCCCTATTTCAGAGCTGTGAAAAATGTGAAATTGAGCAGCACTCATGGTTGCTCCATGTTAGCGAGCTTACCATCGAGAATTATCAAATCCTCTACCACCTTCAAGTAGCCTTTGTAAATTATCCATCACAAAAGTTTCCGCACTTCCAAACATGGAGGGATCATCAAACGGGGAATACAGAATTGGATCTTATGGTGATCCATCTACCATTGATTTCCTTGATGACAAAATTTTGTCATTCCACAACCTGAGGACCATAACTCGATTGCAAATAGTGGGCTGCAATAATCTGTTGTCTATTTCACTAGAAGGTTTGAAGCAACTCATCTGCTTGAAGAGGTTGGAAATATTGTCATGCCAAACAAATTTCTCTTCAGATGTGTCGTCAACACATACCCACGAATACATGACAAGCACAAATTTTGATGCCGGTCCATCTCTCGAGTGTCTCAGCATTAGAAATTGCGGAATAATTGGCCAGTGGTTATCTGTGATATTGCAACATGTGCGAGCCCTAGAGACATTGGATCTAGTGAGGTGTGAGCGGATAACAGGACTATTGATACAAGGTAAAGAGAATACTTTATCAAATGTCACCTCGGGTCCATGTGTTTCATCACAGGGAAATCCAGATGGCGCATCGACAAGGCCATGTCCTAACAAACTCCTGCGGATTCCAGCTAACCTCATACCCTCTCTCAAGAAGATGTCCATTGAATCTTGCAAGCTAAAGTTTCTGGGGAACAAGGAAGGATTCTCTGGATTCACCTCCCTTGAGAAGCTAAGAATTGTTGAATGCCCCGAGCTGATATCGTCCTTGATGCGTGAAGACGAAATCGATGACCAGGCAAACGGAAGATGGCTTCTCCCGTGTTCACTTGGCATACTGGATATCCATCGCGCTTCCCTAGAAACGCTGCAGCCCTGCTTTCCGGGAGATCAGACCCGCCTCAAAGTACTAGAAGTGTTCGGAATCAATGCATTGAAATCTCTACAGCTGCATTCCTGCGTAGCACTAGAAAAGCTGGCAATTCGATGTTGCAAATCGCTAGACGCACTAGAGGGCTTCCAATCCCTCCGCGGTCTCAGGTATTTGAAAGTATTCAGATGCCCAGGCTTACCTCGATGTTTGAAGAGTCTATCAACGCAGGGTTATGAACTGTTCCCTCGATTGGAAAGGCTTTGGATCGACGACCAATCTTTTCTTACCATGCCATTCTGCAAGCACCTCACCTCTCTCCAATGCCTACGGCTCGAGAACAAATATGAAGATAATATCGACGCGGCAGGACTAACATGCGAGCAAGAGGCAGCACTTCAGCTCCTCACGTCCCTGCAAGAGCTCCAATTTGTTGGCTACTGCGAACTCTCGGATCTTCCTGTGGGTCTGCATAGCCTTCTCTCTCTCAAGCGGTTGGAGATCAATGTTTGCCCGAGTATCTCAAGGCTGCCAGAAAGGGGCCTCCCACCTTCCCTGGAAGAACTGGAGGTCGACTATTGCAGCATGGAGCTAACCGAGCAATGCAGAATGCTAGCGACAAGCAAGCTAAATGTAAAAATTGATGGGAATTATGTGAACTGATTACAGGTTTCTCCACATCTCGCCTTGAAAGGTATAATTCTACCGTTGACCATGTTATCTTGATGGTTTACATACATTTTATGTCTATTTGCAGGCATTCAAGCTGACACCATGGCTGCAGTGACCGTCTTCAGAACCTATAGGAGTATCATACTGTTACGAGCAAGTGTTGAAAGCACTTCCCTGTTTCTCCTAGGAGACCTGCTACAAATTGCAAGGCTTATTGTTGACCACGGCCCAAGGGCGAGAAGCCAATGCCAAAAGTGTTGTTCTTTTCACTCTGTAGCCTCAAAAACCTGATGTTTCTAGTTTCAAAAAAAAAAAAAAACTGATGTTTCTTGTGACAGGTTCTCTGATTCTGCACAGGGTCTTGTTTCACTTGTAAACCTTGTCCTCGTTGCTCAAGTGCTCATGTTGCTGAATGCTGTATACGGTTTTCCTGATTGGCCTTGCCGGCCGTTCTGAAAGCAGCGAGGTAGTAGAGGTTCTGTTGTCATATGACGGAAAGGAGCCTATCAGTATTTTCTTCCCGAGGGTGTTTATTCTTTATGTTGACTATAGAAGGGACTACAGTATATATAGAAAGCACTTTCTGTAATCAAAAGAGTTGGTGTAAATAATGTTATCCTCAATCATCTTGCTTTCTTGCTAACCAGTAGACATAATGGGGATGGGATTGAAGCAACTCATTTATTTCTCTGCTATAAACCTGGACAGCGAGCAGCGCCAATAGCAAGGAACGGTCCAAGGCATGGATGAGTTTTGGAATTCAGACTGCAAATGGCTGTTGAGTGTTGACGGAAACCTGTGAAAGAAGAGTGCATTCTCTACAATGGCTGTTAGGTGCAACACTACTGAAGGGACATCAGTTCTGCACAATCGCGAGAGAATTTGTAGCTATTGGATTGACACCAAACTCAAACTCTTCAAGGTACTAGTTAGCTTGACTATGCATAATTCATGTAGCCGCAATATAATTAATGGTGCACCTTTGCAATATCGAATTATGATCAGTCGTGGACAAAAATATTGAAACTTGCAACGTGTTTATCCAGAAAACAGCACCATATGATAGGTGAGGATAAAGTTTTTATTTTTCTAAAAAAAAAGAAAGCAAAATGGACTTTTTTGAACTGTGATTCAGTGCAGCTCTGAATTACAACTACAGGCCACGCTCCTTTAACTCATGTAGCGCTGTTGATGGTGCCATCATTTTGATTCATGATCCAGATAGCAAAAAAAAGACTGAACACAGCACGTCCCTGGTAGGGATGACGGATGAGCAAGTAAAAACGTACTATAATACTATCCAAGGTGCTAGCGGCGGTGTTCAGACCTGCAGTGCTCCGGCGTCAGGCAAATCCACGGCATGGTTTTGGACGTTGGGTTGTCTCAGTCAGAGGAAGGACCTCATCACCCAGGATTGAGCCCTGGGCCGGGACACACTGCTTCTGTTTGGAACGCAGCACAGCTTGGTTATACAGTGTAAGTCGACCAGAAATTAATTGATATAAACAAAACTGTACAAACAAAACACAAAAGCGGGGATAGCTCAGTTGCGAGAGCGTCAGACTGAAGATCCGAAGGATTGAGCCCTGGGCCGGCATACTCTGTTTGGTACACAGCACACAGCTTAGCGGTCATATGGTGGAGGCCGCCCAGAAATGTATTCATATATAAGAATATATAAAAATGAAATACACAAGTGGAGATAGCTCAGTTGCATTCTCTTTTTTTATACTTTTCTGGTTGTGCTCATTCTTATTTTATTTGTTCTCACTGCGCTCAACTGAATAAAAAAACCCAAATATACTATAATAATAATCAAAGTAGCTACCTATACTATTTGTGCGAATTGACTTACTAGTTTTTTAAAACTTAATCTTTTTTTGGTTCTCATGATTTCAAGGAGAAGATGGATTCCACCGAGCATTTTCTTCTTACAGCATGTTCGCTGGTTAGTTTCTAGGCTGATAAGCCCGGCTAGTGCTGGTTTGTTGTGAGAGGAAAACACTGTATCATGACTGATAAGACCTGACTGAAACCAACGAGCGAAGATGGAGTTAATCGACGTTGGTCCATGTTCAATTTGGAAACCGAAGGTTGGAGATATGTTTTGCGGATGATGAGTAGACACTTGTGCTGGTCACTGCTCCACGTTGCAGTGGAAATCGCGGGTCCTCTTTTTTCCACGCTTCCGCTGGTGACTGTGACTGGGCATAGACCATCGACCCGCTCTCTCATCTTTCCAGCTTCCATCCAACCATCCATATGCACTTCTGACAACTCTCCTTTGGTTAGGCAACCGTAAGTTTTGCTTCCTCCCCCGTTCGCCATCACCATGGCTCAGATCGATCTGATGGAGGTGGCAGAGGCGACCGCTGTGGAGTCCGCGATTCTATGGCAGGTGCAAACTATCCTCGAAGCTCTTCTACCCACCGGCGAGCTCGACGCTTGGCTTCATGGAGTCGGCCTCGCCGGTGCCATCGGGGAACTCAAGTCTGAGGTGGAGAGGATGGAGACGGTGATTAATGGTGTCAAGGGGAGGGCGGTCGGGAACAAGCCGCTTGCCCGCTCCCTCGCTCGTGTCAAGGAGCTCATGTATGACGCCGACGACGTGGACACGTGGTGGATGAGCTCGACTCTTGCTGGCTCCAGCAACAGGTCTAAGGAGGTAGGTGTACACCTCGTTTACAGTTTTTTATTTGAAAATTGTGATGGTAACTTTCTCCTTTCTCTGTCAGCTGCTATTGAGCAGGAAGGCATGGTTGGAGATGGAGCAGAGCAAGTAGATGCATCGGCCAATACTGTTGGTAAGTATTTTGTGATTTTTTTCTTTATACCTTTTTTTTTTTGGAAAGGATACACAAAATAGCTCTTGACTTAGGAAGCATCCGAGGCTACATGACTTGAGTATCTCAAGGACTCTGTTACTAGTTCTGATCAGTATCATAGTAACACCTCAGATACACAAGTAAGAACATCAGGCTCTCATCCTCGAAAGTTGTATGGAAGGGACACAGAGAAAGACTATATCATGAGGGTGATCGAAGCTGCTAAGTCAGACATCATAACTTTATTACCAATTGTGGGCATTGTAGGAGTTGGGAAGACGGCTTTAGCTAAACTTGTATACAATGATCGACATGTTAAACACCAATTCGAGCATATATGGGTTTGGGTGTCCAATATCTTTGACGAAGTAAGAGTGATAATTGAGATCTTAGACGTTATTACCCTAAACAGCCATGAAGGATCTCCTCGCACCAAAGAAAGCTATGAAGGAGTAAGTAACTACACAAAGCTTCAAGAGGTCTTAAAGAATCATATGGCCTGTCAGCCCAAAAAGTTTCTGCTTGTTCTAGATGATGTCAATGACAGCATGGATGATTCCCGATGGAAAGATCTGTTGGATGCTTTGGTTGCACAAAGGGTAATGTGATTATTGTGACAGCTAGAAATTTGTCCATTGCACAAAGGCTAGGTACAGTCCAACCAGTTAAGTTAGGAGCTGGCGATGGACCGTTGACGGCTGCTACTCCACTCGCTCAGCGTAAAGGATTCAGTTCAAAGGATCCTATGGCATCTTCAAAAGCAAACTAATTTGGAAGGCTTAGGCGGAGAACAAATGCAAAGTCTTCACGTGGATTCTTGTACAAGAAAAAATACTCACGGTGGACAACCCGCAAAAAAGAGGGTGGCCTAACCAAGATCACTGCATGTTGTGTGATGGCCCTTTAGAAACATGCCTACATCTGTCCCTTCTATGCCCATTCGCCAAGGCGGTTTGGAACCAAGTCCTAACCTGGGAGCACTTTGACACGCATCTGATGTAGTCCGACCATGACCCGATCCACTTGAGTGCTTGGTGGGAGAAGACTGTGCCCAAGGTCGCAAAAGAAGAAAGGAGGCATTTCAATGGCTTGGTGATCTACACATGCAGGAATCTAGGGAAAGAAAGAAACCGAAGAATCTTCAATAATGCCAAGGAACCGGCTTCACAGGTCGCTGTGAGAATTAAGGAGGACATTGAGCAAAGGAAAAGGGCTTTAGAAAGGGGGGAACTAGCAAGCCGGTGCTGGAGCTGCACCCGGGCTGTGGTTCTGTGTGTTTGCCACTTCTTTTTTCCTTTGCTTTCACTTTCGTTCGGACTAAAATCTGTACATAAACTCCCTTTTGTTCTACCTTAATTGATAGGCAGAGCTCCTGCCGTTCATTTAAAAAAAAGTTAAGTTAGGAGCTTTGGAAGATGATGATTTTTGGCTGTTGTTTAAAGCATATGCATTTGGTGATAACAACAACAAAGAGCATCTAGACATTGGGTATCAAATAGCTGCAAAATTAAAGGGCAACCCATTAGCAGCAGAAATGTTAAGAGAGCAGCCTACTCTTGGCCATTGCAAAAGCATCATTAGGGATGGTGTTTGGGAATCTCTGCAACACCGTGGAGGCATCATGACTACTTTGAAGATTAACTATTATCTGTTGTCCTACCAATTACAGCAGTGTTTCTTGTTTTGTTCTATATTTCCAAATGGCTATTTGTTCCATATTGATGATTTGGTTTACATGTGGATATCGTCGGGATTTGTGAAATCTATTGAGGTAGGACAAGATTACCTCAATGCTCTGGTTAACTCAGGTTTCCTTGAGCATGTTGAAACAAAAGACTCCATTCTACACCATCAAAAGTACTATGTTATGTGTGGTATTATGCATGAATTTGCAAGACTGGTTTCAAGGGCTGAGTTTGCAACTATGGATGGTTTAGAGTGCAAAGAAGTTTTGTCAACCGTACGCCATTTTTCAATCCTAATTGATTCCGTGTACCATGAAGATGAATGTGGGATCATACTTCATAATGGGAAGTTCGAAGAAAAATTGAAGAGTATAATTTCTTTAGTGAGAGGATTGAGGACATTGATCTTAATTGGGGATTATGACTCTTTATTCTTCCAGTCCTTCCAAACCTTCATCTGTAGTTTGGTAAATTGTGCCCATCTTCGCTACCTAAAACTTGAGAACAAATGGAGCAATGAAGCTTTGCCTATATCTCTGAGCAATTTTTACCATCTTAAAGTATTAGATGCTAGACAACCAGTTATTATTGATGGTATGAGTGATCATGTTAGCATAAGGAAACTTGTTCTAACGAAGGGAGCATGCTGTGCTTGCTCCCCATCATGGTCTGCTTGCTTGCAGACGATCCGTCTAGAGGATCGTAAAGGATGGGAAATTCTCCCATCTCTGGAAAGGCTATCATTTCTTACAAAGTTGAAGCTAAGGAATATGCTCAGAGTAACAGAATTGTTAATTCCTTCGTTGAAGGAGCTGGTCTTGATTGATATGCCAAAGTTGGAAAGATGTTTTCCCAATTCAGTGAGGGACCTGAACTCAAGTTTGAGGGTACTGGAGATCAGGAGATGCTGGGTACTAAAGGCTTTTCCCCTCTTTGAGAGCTGTGAAAAATTTGAAATCGAGAAGTCATGGTTGCCCAATGTTAGCGAGCTCACCATCCATGGGTGTCTTCGTTTAATGGTATCAAATCCTCTACCACCATCAAGTAGATTTTGCAAATTGTTCATCGAAAGAGTTTCCGCACTTCCAAAGATGGAGGGATCATCAGCCGTAGAATTGAGAATCGAATCATCAGGGCTGACCCTGGATGACAAAATTTTGTCATTTCACAACCTGCGGACTATGACTCAATTGGAAATAATGGGCTGCGAAAACCTATCGTATTTTTCACTCGAAGGCCTTAGGCAACTCGTCTGCTTGAAGAGGTTGGCAATAGGTAATTTTTTCTCTTTGGATGTTCCATCAACGCATACCCATAAAAACATGGCAAACGCAGATTTTGATGCCTTACCGTCTCTCGAGTGTCTTAGCATTGTATATTGTGGAATAACTGGAGAGTGGTTATCTGTGATGCTGCAACATGTGTGAGCCCTAGAGGAATTGCATCTGCATACTTGTATGCAGGTAACAAGGCTATCGATACAAGGAAAAGAGAATAGTTTATCAAATCTCACCTTAGCTCCACGTGCCTTGTCACAGAGAAATTCATACCGAGATGGCGCATCGACTAGGCGATGTCCTAGCAAACTCTTGCGCATTCCATCTAATATTATCCCCTCTCTCAAGAAGATAGAAATTATATATTGCCATCTAACAACATTTCAGGGGAACAAGGAAGGCATCTCTGGATTCATCTCCCTTGAGGAGCTAAGAATTGTTGGATGCGACGAGCTGATATCGTCTTTGGTGCATGAAGATGAGATTGATGACCAAGCAAACGGAAGATGGCTTCTCCCGTGTTCACTTGGTGTACTGGATATCAGAGACGTTTCCCTGGGAACGCTGCAGCCCTGCTTCCCGGGAGATCTGACCCAGTCTTGCGGTACTAAAAGTGTGGGATATCTTTGCATTGATTTTGATGCTGAATGTTTGATGTGGTTTCAATCTAATCTATCTGTGCATTAGTGCGGCTTTATAATGTACAACTGATGTAACTAACTTGTTCAATTTACTGGTTTGCATGTTGTTGCAGCGGCTGGGCATCATCGTGAGAACTGGTCAGCGGTGCTGTAAGGTTAGTACTTCTATTCGTAAAGTGGAAACTTTAGGATGATAACTATTTATTTGCAGGACTGTGCAATTAATATAATGATGTTTTGTATCAGGTGACTGATTGCAAAGAGATTGAAGAGGCATGTCGCGCAGTGACAACGCTAGTGAACATTCAAGTGATTCCAACGCTAGTTACTAGGAGGATGTGAGATATGGTGCGGTTGTTGGTGGATACACAGCCACTGTAGCAGCTGGTGTCCCGGTACCACCTCCTTGCTTCGGTTGGCTAGAGTTGAACGGCAGTCAGTGGGTACGTAAGGTTCTTTCTCACCCAAAAACGAGCGGTCTAAATTTTTATATGGAACCTACTGCTTTTTTTGAACTGCACGAAATGCTAATTAATAACCATGGCCTGCGAGACTATGGGGACTTTGATACGCAGGAGGCTTTAGGGATGTTTCTTTGGGCACTAGCAAAACAAGTCGGACAACGGGACATGAGAGAACGGTTTAAAAGGGGTCTTGGGACGGTTAGCGAGAGGTTTGGTCAAGTGTTGGAATATGTCGCTAACTTTGTAGACGTGATTTGTACACCTAGGCACGTAGACATGTCAAAAGTGCATGATAGGCCGCACAAGTACACACCTTTCTTTGATGGCGCAATAGGCGCTATCGATGGGACACACATCAGGATCAATGTTGATAAGGTGTTCCATGATGATTACATAAATAGACACGGTTGGCCTAGCCAAAATGTGGTTGCAGTTTGTGACTTTGATGGGTGGGTTACATTTCTTGGTGTTGGCATGGCGGGGGCAGTGCATGATATGAGGGTCCTTAGGGAAGCTTGGATGAAACCCAGGTTCCGGCACCCACCTCTAGGTTAGTTGCATTTGCTGTTATAAAATTGAACTCGATGTTATCATGGTAATGCAGATGTTTGATGTGCTGATAAGTTGAAGGGGTTGTCATGTGCAGGTAGGTACTATCTGGTGGACTCAGGCTATACAGGTGAACATGGTTACTTGGGGCCACACAAAAGGCACAGGTACCATTTGAAAGAGTTTGACGATAGGCCGGCTCAAGGTCCTAACGAGGTATTCAATTTCCACCATGCTAGTTTGCGTAATGTGGTGGAAAGATTATTTGGGGTGGTCAAAGCTTGGTGGCACATGTTGAAAGGAGTGCCACACTATCATAGGGAGAAGCAGGATAACATTATTAAGGCAGGTTTTGCCCTTCATAACTACTTGAAAAAAATGAAGTAACTAAGCCACTCCATCCACTAAGCCCATTGTCGGTGTAGTGGCTTACTGCAAGTGCAAATGATTCCATGGACAATGTGAGGATGTGGATTACCCATGGACTGACAAATTTGGGGTACAGGTAAGCCAATGGTGCTAGTGGCAAGTTGATGATTACAGTGCAAATGGACAGGAATTTGATAATTGTCTTTTTGCTGTTACAGGTAAGCCAATGTTGCTGGTACTGGGGTACAGGTAAGTGACTATTGTGTTTGTACCATGCTGTTGTTGGTGATTATGTGCCTGAGGAGGGTATAAATTTTGTGTAGCTGCATTGAGGTCATTGGAACAGCTACATGTGTTGTATAACCTATGTGTACTAGAGTACTGTGTTGCACAAATAGACTGTGTATTGAGACCTGGGTGTTTATCTTGTATGAAATGTATGTCTTATGAATGGTTGGTTCGGTTTACTGTTCATTGACACCAAATGTGTAGTGAAACCTGGGCTGTTGGCGCCAGATTTTAAATGGGCCTGTTGAATTCAAATCAGCCATGATCCAACCAGCCGAACAGGGATCAACCCACTCCAGCCACTTCCAGCCCAGCCCCAACCAGCCGTGTGTAAATCTTCAGCCTCTTGCCATTTCCCACGCTCAAGCCAATCGCCATTGCCGCGGCACACTGCTACTAGCTAGCGACTAGCGAGGACACAAGAGACCGATCATCAATGGACCCCGAAGCCGCGCTCCCGAGCATCGTGGACTCTGCCTCTGGCGCGCTCCGCAGCAGGGCGATGGTGCCGTCGGCGATGCTCACGGCCGGCGTATTCCATGCTGTGGCGGTGCTCGCGCTCCTCTTCTCCAAGACTCCGGAAGGTATCTTCTCCCACCACGGCAAGGCGGCCGTTTTCGTGTACTACATCGTCCTCGTTGCCGGGGCGATCATCGGCTCCACGACGGCCTCTGCTTCATTCTGGGTTGCACGCCGCCTGGACTGCCGGCATGCCATTGGCATGGCGCTGCTCCGTGCTTCGACACTCACGCTGATACCTGTGTTCGGGATACTCGCCGGATTCGTCATGCTCAGAAAGTAGTCTCAGACGCCACCTGTGTATGTATTTGTTGCCAGTGTTGGGATCGCTGATACTTGTATGATTGTTGTACCGAAATTTATTAGTTGTGTTTGTATGAAACATGCACGAGGTTTACACAGGTGCTTGCCCATTATTTTTTGGAGTGTCATATGTATGTATGCCAGAGATTTTTTTGAACTGAATGTACGCAAGAAATTGATTTGGGTAATTTTGTTTTTTTTTTCCTGAGGAAAGATCGATTTCAGTTTTACTGTACTGTGAATCTGTGATGATTAATCAAGGTAACAAGGTTTTAGAGAAGTCATTTGGTGTATCGTCGCTCGTGTTTAGCTTGCTGTTTGCAGCTGAATCGTTATTAGCCGGAACAGAGCAACGAGGCTATTGTGACCGTGGCTACTAACTCCGTTTTCGTTTACTTGTCACCGAATTTTTACTGTAGCAATTTTGACCATGCGTTTTTTCTGCAAAAGATTTTTAGATACATATGTTTCATCTCGTTTTTCAGATGGACGTTGCATATGTTTTCACACATATGAAAGTGTTTTCAGGTGTTTTTTTTCAAGTGTTTCGTACGTATGTTTTGAGTGTTTCAGCTATTTCGTCACGTATGTTGCAAGTGTTTCATCTGAATGTTTCAAAAGTAGATCTGGTATTGCAGTTGGTGTTTTAGATGCATGTTTCATATATTTTATCTGCCTTTAAACGTATGTTACGAGTATTACATCTCTATCTTCGCTTTTACGCTGTTATCTTCGCGACGGTGTCTCCTGCGGCCCTCCTCCTTTCTGCACCTGGGCATCCGCCGAGCACAAACAAAAGCAGGCCAAGCCGTGGTGGCTGGGCGAGGTCAGCCCTTTCCTTCTGGACCAGAAACGAGAACGAAATTGTTCACAAAAAAAAAAAACGAGAACGAAATTTCAAGAGCTGACAACCGGGGTCCGGGGTCAGGTCGGTCACAAACATATGAATCCATTGGTCGACCATGGAGTCATCAGCGCACTAGACCCGTTGCCGGTGCCGGTTCCGGTTCCACGTCGGCTTCCAGACTTCCAGTAGCACTGTGGTTGTTGAAATGGGACCTATCGGCGCACCTGAGTTCCGTTCTGTTGGATCGGACAAGGGCGGACAATAGTTTTCTATCAGCACCTTTGGCTTTGCCTCTGGGCAGCAAAAGACAGCAGACGCAGCACTAGGACACCGGTTCCGGTTCCACACGTGTTACGTGGGCAAGCATCAAGCTAGCTAGTCTTTTCCCTCTGTCTGACATTTAAAAAAAAAATCTATGTGGCATACTAGTAAGAGACTGAACTGTACCAGAGAGATGGGTCTCCCGGGCTGCACTCCTAGCGTACGGCAGAGCTCAGGACTGTGACGACACCCGGTTCCGGTTCCAAGTCCCGCTCCAGTTCCTCCGTCAGACCGTCACGCGTTCATTTGTGTTCCTCCGTCAGACCGTCACTGTCAGAGCTCACGAGCACAATCAGAAGCACGCCGAGCCGTGTGGTGGCGGGCAGTGCGCACCAGAAACGAGCAAGAGCTGACAACCGGACTTGGGTCGGTCACATGGATGAATCATCCATCGCCGTGGAGCTCATCACTCATCAGCACACTGGTTCCGGTTCCGAATCCACGTCGGCTTGCACCTTTGCAGTACCATGGACTCCATCTCCATGCCCATGGAGGATTGGTGGTTGTTGAAATGGACCTATCACTATCAGCGCACCTGAGTTCCATCGCACGACGGCGGACAAATATAGCACCTGACGTCAACCCTTTCTGCTGGTTGGTCTGTGCATAAAGACACAGCACAGTGACAGCGGTTCCAGTTCCGGTTCCGTTATGTCCGGTTCCACGGTTGGGCTTTTAAAGATTCTATCGAACACGGTCAAAGTAGCTTAGGCAAGGCAGCCCCTGATCAATCTTGTGCCTCTCGCGTTCCACCAAGCTAAGCCATTTTTGTATCTGACGACGTCCTTTTGCTTTCTTTGGAATTTGGGAAAATTAGTTCTATAACACTGAAAGATCGCGATATCCGGAAAATACCATCGAAAGCTTTCCGTGCGTGAAATAGCACCGAAAGAATGAACCGTTACCTAAAAATACCATTCCGTCACGGTCTGAGATAACGCTGTGAATTCCGCGTCATGGTGGTCATGGCCCCAGGCAACCTCGCCGCCTCCCGGCGTTGACTTCGGTCTGGTGGCGCTCCCATTACCTAGCCACCCGGAGCTGCCCACGGGCGTTGAGTCCACAGACGCGCACCCTCGCACTCGCTCTTCCCGGCGTTCCTGCACACCATGGCGCTGCTCCGGGATCCCTTCGCAGGGTACCTGGCCTCGCTCCCCTCGCCACTGCTCGTGCTCGTCTCCTAGTTCTTCCTCGAGTTCACGCAGCGCGTCGCCCGTGTCCCCCACGTGATGTTCCACAGCATGTCCGTATTCTCCTTGGCGCTCTGCTTCTCCCTCGCGACCAGGCCACCCCCGGTCGAGAGCATCCAGGATGACACCCCCTTCATCGTCCCGAGGTTCCCGTAGAGCGTCACGATCACCGCAGACGAGGTCCCACATGCCGTGGCACAGGGCGCCGACCTCGCCGACTTGGTGACATAGTTCTTGTTCGACGACCTCGAGTCATTCTACCTAGTTGGCCTGCTGTTCCTCGCCACCGGCGAGTCGCGAAGCGACGGCGACAAGGACGAGGACCCCAAAGGGTGCCTTGCGTGGCTCGACGAGCGGCGGTTGGTGGTGTACGTGTCGTTCGGCACGCAGGTCCACGTCACCGTGGCGCAGCTCGAGGAGCTTGTGCACGGGCTAGCGGACTCCGGTGGCCTTGGCGAGCAACGCCTCCATCTCCTCGATGCGGTGCTTCAGGCGGCCGATGTGTGTGTCGGCATCGTCATGGAGCCTAAGCACGCCGCCGATGACGTGCGCGGGGGCGTGGCGCTACAGCCAGCGTGCGATGCCGCAGTCGGGTGCCTCCATCCAACGTGACAGCTGCGCGGCGAGCCAGGTCGAGCGCCTCCTTGATCCGCGCCATGAGCTCGCCGAGCTCCCCCATAGAGCGCTGGGTGTGCGGGCCGAGGCCCTGGAAGAGAGGAAGCAGTGGCTCGATGCTCCAGCGCAGACGCTCGCCAGTGGACCGGCAGAACAGGGGGGCCTGCACCACGTGGAACAGCTCCCACAGGGCCTCGCCGCCCAACTGGTTGAGCAGCAGCCGGTCCATGGTCGCCGTCGCAGCTAGTTGCTTGGACCGAGCTCCTCGTGGCCTTCCTCTATCTATATCGCCATCTTCGGCTCCTTCTCCTGCTTGCGTGTGCTCGGTCCTGTCTGTCACCGCGTTCACAGGAGGGGTAGAGCTGCTCCTGGTGGGTTTCCGCCACAAATCGACATACGGATGGCCCCAACATGCCACGAGGATTGGTGAGAGGGTGGGAAGAGGATGACGAGTGGGACCGTCCTTTCTGAGTGAAGTAGAGTGAACGTGAGGTAGACACCGTTAACAACCAGTTGACAGAATGCTAGATTCTGGAACAGATTATTTCTTTCAGTGGTATTTTACGTAACGACAAACTTTTAATGGTATTTTTCGGATGTCGTGATCTTTCGATGCTATACAACCAATTTTCCATTGGAATTTTCTATCCGAGAGCATACTACTAGTACGTTGAGCTCCGGACAGCGACACCGGTTCCGGTTCCTCCCGGTTCCGGCACGCGTCGTCCTCGGCATCTATTTATCTCCCACGGCGAATGCAGCAGGCCCTCGCTCAATCTTCAACCTCTTGCCCTTCCCAAGCTCAAGCTCAAGCGCCATTGCTGCTGCCAGCACACACTACTGCTTCTAGCTACTAGCCAGGACATAGAGAATTGATCCATGGGCCCCGAAGCATCGATCACGAGGGTCGTGGACTCCGCCTCCGCCGCCCTCCGCAGCAGGACGATGGTGCCGTCGGCGATGCTCACCGTCGGCGTCTTCCAAGCGGTGGCGGCCCTCGCGCTCTTCTTCTACAGGACTACTCCCGAAGGCATCTTCTCCCACCACGGCAACGCGGTCGTCTTCGTGTATTACGGCGTCCTTGTGGCTGGTGTGATCGTGGGCTCTGCGACGGCCTCTGCTTCTTTCTGGGTCGCGCGCCGCCTCGAGAACCGGCATGGCATTGGCATGGCTCTCCTCTGCGCTTCCACGCTCACCCTCATCCCTGTGTTTGAGATACTCATCGGCTTCGTCATGCTCAAAAAGTAGTCTCAGACACCTTGTATGTATGTTGGGATTCAACATTTTTCTGTTGGCATACTTGTATGTTGTATGATTGTACCTGAAGGAATTTATTAGTTGTGTTCGTATGAAACATGCATGAGGTTTGCAGGTGTTTTTGCCCATTTTGGAGTGTCATATATGTGTATGTACGTAAGACATTGGTTTGAGTTATTTTTTCTGATTTTTTGTTCGAGGAAAGATTAATTTGGGTTACCGTGCTGTGATCATTAGTCATGGTAACAAGATTCTGGTTGTGAAGTGGTGGATCTTCTTGTGTTTGCATGTCTCTAGACTAGGCACAAATGCTGCACTCTGTTATACAGCAGTACGTTGCTCGTGTTTAACTTATGTTTCCGTCTGAATGGTCATTAGCAGGAACAGAGCAACACGGTTGTTATTGTGATGAAGGCAACTGGACATGCTCCAGTTCCGGTTCTGGTTCCACGGTTCGTTTTAAAAGAAGATTCTGATCAAGGTTATTGCGCGTTTATCCTTTGATTGATGAGTAGTCCGGACGGGGAAAGCTTGACGGAAAATTTTGAGGATCGTGTACGGGCGCCCAAGTTCTCAGAAACAAGAAACAGAACTTACTTTACGGGCTTCCCGTCTACGGGCGTGTTCCAATCTTTAAAAAAGCACCGGAACCAGAACTGGAGCTGGAGCTGGAACCGGAACCGGAACCGGTGTCACTATCAACCTTACGCTATTCACCCTGTTCGCTAGATCATTTCTGTGGCTTATAAATCGACTGATGCTGTTTTGTTATGAGAGAAATACGTTGTATCATGGCTGATACGATGAAGCGAACATGGTGATTATCAGCATCAAAGGTTGACTGTGCCCAAACACAACCGACTTGTTTGCATAAATAATGCGCAGAAAGGCAGTGCTAGCTCTCTGTAATGTAAACCAAAAAGAAATGGTACTACTACTAGTAAGTTACGGACTTACGGTTAGTGAAGTGAGATATGGCAAATTAACCTTGATTAATCAAAGGATAGCAGAGGAGCTCCTCCTGGCGTCCAAGCTCAGTTCTCATTTTGGAAGCGATGATGTTATTCCCATGATCCAAAAATGATACGCTCAACTGAAGAACGTGTATGCGTACTTATCTGAAAATTCACATAGGAGGAGCAAATGTAAGCTAGTGTTTGGTTGGTGGGATGAGATGAGATGGGATGTTTAGAGATGTTTCATTGTGGGTCTCATTAAAACAGTAGCTAACGGCATCAAATCCGCCATCCATCCAATTCATATTTATCCTTTCAATCAAACACAAAATGGGTCGATCACGTCCCTTATCTACCAAACACAAAATAGAGCAGTTCCGTCCCCATCCCGTCCCATAAATCATAGACGGGCAGAGCTGTCTCTAGGGGGAGGGCTAGAGGTGCGACCGGCCGGGGCCCAAGCTGTTAGGGGCCCTATGAGTATACATGTATGTACTAGATATATATATAGCCATTATAATAAGCTTTTGAAGATCCATATATTTAGCACAATAGCCCATGAGAGTTTTGAGGGCAACGTCTTTTCCTATTTCCGATTGATATTGTTCTTATAGATTTTGCATCATGAAATTTAAAAGATTTTACATCAAGAAATACTCAAAGATGGTTTTTATAAAGTACTAAAGCATTATTGTTTTATTCAGGGCAATCATAATAGTTATTTTATTGTTCTTATAGTTCATTGGTTGTACTATCATTTTTTAACTAAACACATAATGAAAGTTAAGTTTATCATATTATATACTTTAATTGTTATATTAAAAAGATTAGTTTAACGGGCCCTTACGATCATGCTTGCCCAAGGACCTTTAAAATTATAGAGACGGCCTTATAGACATGACCATTCCACTTCACCTTGACTCTCAACTAATGCTACCTAAAAACTAAGCAACCAAATATAGGGCACATTCAGCGACACTTTAGTGGAGGGTGTAAACTTTCTAAAGTAGTACTACCATGAACACTATGTGTACTAGACAAGTTCTCCATTCTTTGCAAAATGCAGCCTCTTCAGTTTTTTCTCAATTTAAATTTTTTATAACTTTAACTGAGTTTATACAAAAATATACTAACCTATACAATATGAAATATCAAGAAATATTTCATAATAATATTAATTTGTTGCTACTGATAATGTTGGTACAACTTTCTATAAAATTGATCAAGGTTAGAGTAATTTGACTTAGTAGAAAACTAACAAAAAATTTGACATTGAGGGAGTACTTAGTCGAGTCAAAATTCTGTCACTTTAATTGAGTTTACAAAACAAATATACTAGCATCTATAATACCAATTGCTTCATGGTGGACTTAAATTAAACTTATTTGATGTTGTAAATGTTTACAATTTTCTTGTAGCTTAGAGAGAGCGAGTATAAACTACTGTGCATATGTGTGTTGTTCAGCACAACCTTTACTTCAGCAGTACTTTTTAGCAACGAACAATGTTTTTCTCTCACAACAAATCAGCCTAAGCCAAATTTCAGCGAAGCGAACAGGGCCTTAAACATTACAGTGGGTTTGCTTCGGTGTGTTCGTGCTATGAGTCTGGACTTGCATAGTTACACAGTTTATATAAAATCTGTTTGTTTTTCTTTCAATATTTCGTAATTTAGAAATACATTGCAAAATACTGAGTGAGCAATTTAGTTTCGGTCTTTTGGCTCATTTACGATGTAGACCGAACTAATAGTTTTAAGACATGTTGTGACAACAAATCTTGGCATCAATTTCTTTGTTCAAAAGCATGTTTTGACAGTAAAATATCACGAGGTAAACATAAATATATCAAACACTAACACTAATATAGTTGTTGCCACTTAATAACATATAAACATTCAGTCGTTGAAAGTTCAGATATATAACACCTAATCATCAAGCAAATAATAACAGCTATTTCAGTTAACTGTGGGTTAATAACCGAAGCCTAAGACTGAAATATCCAAAACAAATTCGGTTAGCTGCATGACTGAATTTATGAACGAAGTATTCGGTTTCGATCATGTCAGTTTTAATTTCAAATAATTAATTTTGGCTTGGTCTTTCGATTTCGGGTAATTCCCTAGTTACACGAGCACAAGCAAGCCGCGGTGACTGGGCACGGGCAGCCCTTCCATGCTACTAGACCAGAACCGGCATGAAATTTCAAGAGCTGGCAACATGGGTCACATATTCACATGATCACATCGATGGGTGGAGTGTGGAGCTCATCACTCATCACCAATAGTGATAACGGTTCCGGTTCCGGTTCCGTTTCCAGTGCCAGCTCGGGTTCCGGTACCACGGTTTGTTGAAATTGAAATGAACCGATTGATCCGTCAAGCACATGCACGATCGAGATGTGGTGACCGGCCTTTCATGCTTTGCGACAAGTGACGACGAGCCCGAAACATAAAAAGACAAAAGCTGACTACGAAGAGCTCAGCACAAGGACACCGGTTCCAGTTCCTGGTTCCGTTTTTTTTTTTTTTTTTTTGAATAGGATCCAGTTGCCGGTTCAGCAGATCGAGGAAGCTGAAGATGAAAGCGAGCTGATATCTCCCAGCAACGACTGTCAATTCTTGCTTGGACATCTTGATTCTTGACCAATAAAGTTTTGGCATGACGAGCGTACCTTTGTCTAAAGGAAAGGCCATGATAATAGTAGTCTGTTTAAACACCGTTAAGACAATTTAAACGGCTGTTCAGCCCGCTTAATTGTTTTGCATCTTTATTATTTTTCCCCAGACGAGACATTCCAGGATGAGAAAGGGTATTTTGTTAGGTGACCATCGCATCCACCAATCTCGCTTCAGTATTTGCTAGTAGCATTTGTTATTTTTGGGCTTACCGCATTAGAACTGCCTTTTCTGTGCATTATTTACGCAAACAAGTGGGCTGTGTTTTCTGTCTGAAAGAGCAAACACCACAGTCAACCTTACATGCTGACAACAGCGTACCGTTGATAGTGACATGGGTTCCGGATCCGGACATCCGGTTCCAGTTCCAGTGCTAGTTCCGGATCCTTTTTAAAGATTGTGGAACACGCGTGCACTTGGCGGTCAATGTAGCAGGCATCCATCCATCCAGCATCCATGATCCATCTTTATATACGCAGGCAGAGGCAAACCCCAGACGCCATGTTCGTCGACAGAAGCTCAATATCGAACCTCTCTGTCATTCCACCAAGCGAGCCATTTCTCTCTCGCACAAACTTGACACTTGCAAGACAGATGGACGGGGAAGACGTGGTCATGAGGGTCGTGAGCTCGACCTCCGCTGCCCTCCGCAGCAGCCCGATGGTGCCGTCGGCGATGTTCTCCGCCGGCGTCTTCGAGGCGGTGGTGGGCTTGTGGCGCTCGCGTTCCTGGTCGTCAACACTCCCGAAGGTATTTTCTCCTTCCACCACGGCAAGGCGCTCGTCGTCGTGTACTACTGCATCCTTACGGCAGGGGCCATCGTCGGCTCTGCGACGGCCTCTGCTTCTTTCTGGGTCGCACGCGATCTCGAAGGCCGGCATGCCACTGGCATGGCGCTCCTCTGCGCGTGCACCCTCACTCTCATCCCTGTCATTGGGCTTCTCGTTAGCTTCTTGATGCTCAAAAAATAGCTTCAGACATGTACTTGTACTCTTCTACGTATGATTGTACAAAAAATTAGCTGTGTTCGTTTTGAATGGTGATATTTGAAGGTGTTCTGTCCATTTGCAGTGTCATCTGTACGTAAGAGAAACGGTTGAGCTCTGTCAATTTTCTGTCCGAAGAAAGAGTAATTTGTCTTGTGTGCTGTAATGATTTGTATTTGTACAGGATAATGAGATTCTGGTGGCTCTAAGGTGTACGCACAAATGCTGCACTCTGTTATACGTCAGCTAGAAATGCCATTTGGTGTATCTTGGATCGTCTTTAACTTGCTGTTTGCATCTGAATTAACATTAGTCTGAACAGAGCAACAAGGCTTTGTGATGAAGACAACTGGACGTGCTCCGGCTCCGGTTCCGGTTCCAGCTCCTGTTGGCCCATCGCGTTGACCAGTCCGGTTCCAGCTCCGGTGGGCTGCTGTGCCGATCCCCCGCCGCCAGCACCTCGCCCGCCGCCTGGGCGCATGGCCCCGCCGCGCTCCTGCTATCGCGTCACCACCACCGCCACTAGCCTTGGGCCCGGAAGATGGCTCTTCGGTTTTCGCACGCGTCAGCCCAACCAGATCGGTGCTCCGGACTTCGATCGGTGAGTCAGGTTTCGCGTCGCCTGCTCGATTCTGGTGCGAACGATGTCATGTGGTGGGTGCTGGTTCTGTGCAGCTGGTGCAGTTGCGGAGGTGGATTAAGCGCCGGGGAAGGGCGTGCTGCAAAATCCCCTCCTATTTGTGAAAGTACATTGAGATATCAGGGATTGATTCAGGACTTTTGACGGTGTTTTCTGTCCAACTACTCGCAGTTCTATCATTTGAATAGTGATTGGTTAAAGAAATTTCATGTTAGGATATATACTGATCTGCTCTCACATTGCCAATCAGCTATAATGTTTCTGCTATCAGCTCGTATACAACTGATCTGCTCTCACTTAGCTAATCATCAGTATTAGGATGCTCGTCTGTTTTATGGACCCGAATTCCATAGGCTACAAGGGTTGTCAATCTGAACCTAGTCTAGCTCCGGCACTGTCCTAGCTTTGTTTGCTAAAAAGAAAACTATTTACCTGGCATTACCGCTATTATCAAGGTTAACGTAATAGTTGATCATGTACCACACATGGCAACATTTCTTTAAACAGAACCATAAATGTTCTTTTACTTCGATTTTGTTTCCAAGATGATAATAAAAAAGGGGGACACCCTTTTCAACAGTGCTTTGCCCTAATCATAATGAATCTTAGGGATATAATTATTCTGCAAGGCAAAAGTTCATATTTTTGATGGACCAAGCAAATGACCCCATGGAGTGACGGAGGTATGATTCCTTTTTCTAACATTTTCTCCTTGCCTGGTCTGCTTTTACCTATTCTCTTTTGTCAAGGGCGTTGGTGCCCAAGACACCGGGTTCCTGACTCCAGAGTTTGTAGGTAGGTTGGGCACTGGTGCTGGGATTCTTCCCTAGACGCCCTATGGTGAAGGGGGTGAGATTAAGAGCAGCAAAGGTAGATTAGGAGATAACTTGTTTCTTGATTGATTTATCATAAGCTAATTACAGAATATATAGAGCAACCCTAGCTCTTGGGCGCCCAGCTCTGGTCTCTTCGTTTGTCTCCCCATTAAACATTCTCTCATTACTCTAATCTCTTCCCCATAAACCTTAATTGCTGCTGACTACAACTGGTACCTCCTTGGATGCCGCTCTGGCCCTTCTGGCCACATCTCGAGCCCTGGGACGCCTTTCATAATGGCGCCCCCACATCACATCTCTCCCTCCCTCGACGAACAGCTCGTCCTCGAGCTAGAAGCTTGGATAGTGGTCGATGAAGCTTTCGAGGTCTTCCCAGGTGGCCGATGCTGCGGGCTCGCCTTGCCAATGTACCAGCACCTGCCGCACGCCCCTGGCCAAACAAGTGCGTGTGGTGTGCTCTGGAATCGACTGCGTCGCGCCGTGGTGGGTGGGGGCCAGTGCAGCTGGTGCAGTTGCGGAGGTGGATTAAGCGCCGGGGAACGGCGTGCTGCAAAATCCCCTCCTATTTGTGAAAGTACATTGAGATATCAGGGATTGATTCAGGACTTTTGACGGTGTTTTCTGTCCAACTACTCGCAGTTCTATCATTTGAATAGTGATTGGTTATAGAAATTTCATGTTAGGATATATACTGATTTGGCTCTAGGTCATGTTTGGGTCTGTAATTGGCAGAGTCGCCTCTTCCTGGTAGCGAGCATGAGCTTGCGCAACTGATCTGCTCTCACATTGCCAATCAGCTATAATGTTTCTGCTATCAGCTCGAATACAACTGATCTGCTCTCACTTAGCTAATCATCAGTATTAGGACGCTCATTTGTTTTATGGACCCGAATTCCATAGGCTACAAGGGTTGTCAATCTGAACCTAGTCTAGCTCCGGCACTGTCCTAGCTTTGTTTGCTAAAAAGAAAACTATTTACCTGGCATTACCGCTATTATCAAGGTTAACGTAATAGTTGATCATGTACCACACATGCCTACATTTCTTTAAACAGAACCATAAATGTTCTTTTACTTCGATTTTGTTTCCAAGATGATAATAAAACAGGGGACACCCTTTTCAACAGTGCTTTGCCCTAATCATAATGAATCTTAGGGATATAATTATTCTGCAAGGCGAAAGTTCATATTTTTCATGGACCAAGCAAATGACCCCATGGAGTGATGGACGTATGATTCCTTATTCTAACATTTTCTCCTTGCCTGGTATGCTTTTACCTATTCTCTTTTGTCAAGGGCGTTGGTACCCAAGACAGCAGGTCCCGACTCCGGAGTTCGTAGGTAGATTAGGCACTGGCGCTGGGATTCTTCCCTAGATGCCCTATGGTGAAGAAGGTGAGATTAAGAGCAGCAAAGGTAGATTAGGAGATAACTTGTTTCTTGATTGATTCATCATAAGCTGATTACAAAATATATAGAGCAGCCCCAGCTCCTGGGCGCCCAGCTCTGGTCCCTTCGTTTCTCTCCCCGTTAAACATTCTCTCATTACTCTAATCCCTTCCCCATAAACCTTAATTGCTGCTGACTACAACTGGTACCTCCTTGGATGCCGCTCTGGCCCTTCTGGCCACATCTCGAGCCCGGGGGCGCCTTTTATATTGGCGCCCCCACATCACATCTTTCCCTCCCTCGACGAACAGCTCGTCCTCGAGCTAGAAGCTTGATAGCGGTCGATGAAGCTTTCGAGGTCTTCCCATGTGGCAGAACCGTCTAATCTAATGCCTCATAGGAGTACTTGTCTTCCATTAGACACTAAGTACTCAAGAAAGGACACTACATTACGCAGTTCCGTCGAGCACACCCCAAGGGAGAACCCGAAAATCCACATTTTCCATCAGGATCACAAATGAGAGAATAAAGCTTACAACATTCTTAAGACATTTCTTACATCACTTTCCATGCAACATCAGAGTATAATATTTATTGTTTATAATAGCGGAATATAACTATGTTATCAGAGTTTCAGCGGAAATAAAATCATCAAATGACAAGTTAAACATTAACATGATGATCCGTTATATACATCATAACAGGTTATAAGTTTTTCTATTGTAAAACATTTTTGGGTGAAAGTTTCAAATAAACTCTATGTCCGCAACATTAAGGAAATCCTCGCTGAGCCCAGGAGGTTTCCGCACACAAGTGTCAGCTCTAGCATCCACCTTTCACCTGCAATAGGGTAGAACAAACCCTGAGTACTCAATTGTACTCCGCAAGACTTACCCGTCAGGAGAAAAGAAAAGACTCAAATGATATGCAAGACTATCTGGCTTGTGGATTTATTGCATCTGCAGGAGCATTACTAAACGTGCGTCCTTATATTCAATTTTATTAGCAGTCATCATTAGTTCATTGACTAACCATTCTATGTAAGCACCTATGCTACTTTCAAGCCGGTGGTAAGCAATCAGAACTATTTTACCATATTTCATATTTCAGTTCTTACTACGGTGCTAGATCATGGACAAGTCATACCGTATTACACGGTGATTCGCGAACTAATGTACCCCAGCTGGGTACTCCGAAACACACGCCCTGCTTGTACCCCAGGCACAAGCAGGACCAACCCATCACTCTCCTATCAAGGGATCTAGGTCCTCGTCCAAACTTGGACTGCTTAGACTTCCACTATCCTCGCCTCCAATTAGTCAGTCTGGAAAGAGCCGAAACCCACGACAAGAGAGCAATGAGCCTTCCCTGCTCAACAACTATGTGCTCAAGATAATAAGTGTGTGATCTGACTAGAATCCAATGCAACAACCGGTCCTTAACCGACACAAATGCAATTCGAGCCTCACTCGAATGCCAAACCAAGTCTAGATCCAAAGTTTTATTCCGCCCGGTCTTCAATTATCATTCATATATATTCCATGTGATAGTAATATAATAACAACAATAATATCTTTCTTATTTCTCGCGAGTGACAATCAATCACTCGACTTCTACCGGAGTCATGTACATAGCAATCTACGTGATCCTGTCATATTAGTAAGACTCATAGGATAAGGATATATATGCAAGTGAGTTTCATTCAACTCTTTAAACTTAATGCACAAGCATAAAATGAAGTGTAGAATAATAGGGGTTATGCATCGGGGCTTGTCTGGGTAAAATATAACCAAGTTAGCTGTTCGTCATGTTGGCATGATTATCACATCACCATCTGCTTCTGCTACTCCAGATGTCTTCGTGATCCATCGTTGTTCCTATTATGATATACGTGGATGCAACACAGAAACGTAAATGATCACGACAATCGCAACTCTAAAATACGATTACGCTGCTAAACTAACGAGCTGGCTCTAGCGACTAACGTACAAGGCTACATATCCATGTTGTCGGACGAGGCATTACTTCCCAATAAGTATTTTAGCTGCAAAATCCCCAGATATATCCTTAATTCATTTTATTGATTTAATATATTTTCAAACCGGGGCTTAATAGGTATTCTAGCAAACTAATTCCTATGGAGCTACAAAAATTACAGTGAGCACCTAATATTGTTAGTAATCTACTGTAAAAATTTCAGGGCCAGTACTACTACCAATTCTTCGCAATAATTCCTACAAGTTCATATTTTACCCATTTTAAGTGCTTCAAATTAATTAGTCTACTCTTGAAAATTCTATGAAACTAAGTGAACAAAATACATTAGTAGATAGGTCATGATTTTAGAAACTCAACAAAATTAGTTTCATAATTTTTAGACATCTATACAAATTTATCTTGAATTTACAATTTCACCTTAGAAACTAAATAAGAAAACCCCTTAAGAAAAAGAAAAGGATGGTAACAGCAATTTGGCCCAACGGCCCATTCGGAGCGAGACGCGCGCAGCAGCTGGCCCAGCAGTGGCCCAAGACCGGGGAGCCCGCGCACGCGCCCGTGTTTTAGCAAATAGCCCCTGGCCTGACCGGATATTATGCGGCGCCACTGCGTACTATTGCACTAGAGAAACTCTATGCAATGGGCACCCCCAACAAACCTATCTTCACATTGAACCGGTCCCTGACACCTCCGCGCACGGCAGTGTGGCTCCAACCGACACCGCCCGTGTGGCAGAACCGCCTAATCTAATGCCTCACATGAGTGCTTGTCTTCCATTAGACACTAAGCACTCAAGGAAGAACACTAAATTACACAGTTCCGTCGGGCACACCCTAGGAGAGAACCCGAAAATTCACATTTCGCCATCAGGATCACAAATGAGAGAATAAAGCTTACATCATTCTTACCCATTTCTTACATCACTTTTAGTACAACATCAGAGTATAATATTTATTTACTATAACAACGGAATGTAATTATATTATCAGAGTTATGAATAACTTAATGTAACAGCGGAATATAAACATGTTAATAGAGTTATGATAATTTAAGTTAACAGCGGAATGAAAACATGTGATCAGAATTACAGTGGAAATAAATATCTATTCATAACATGTTGAAGTATTGATATATAAACTATGACAATAGATTATAATACTTTTGTTCATAAAAAACATTTAGTGAGAGTTATAAATAAAAACTACAATCGCAGCGTAAAGGAAATCCTCGCTGAGCCCACCAAGAGGAATCCACACACAAAGGTCAGCTTTAGCCTCCACCTGTCACCTGCAACAGGGGGAATAAAACCCTAAGTACTCAATTGTACTCAGCAAGACTTACCCGATAGGAGGAAAAAAAGACTCTAAGGATATGCAAGGCTATCTGGCTTGTGGGTTCATTGCATTTGTAGGAAGCATTACTAAACGTGCGTCCTTATATTTGATTTTTATTAATAGCCGCATTAATTCATTAACTAACCATTCTATGTAAGCACATGTGCTACTTTCAAGCAGGTGGTAAACAATCAGATTTCTTTTTTTCCATCTTCCATCTTTCAGTTCTTACTACGGTGCTAGACACGAAACAAGCCATACCGGATTGCCCGGCGATTCGCGAATCAATGCCCCTAGCTGGGTACCCCAAAAACACACGCCCCGCTTGTACCCAAGGCACAAGCAGGACCAACCCATCACTCTCCTGTCCCGGGTGTCCAGGTCCCCGTCCAAACCTAGACTCCAAGCCCCCGTCCCTAAGTCCCGGACTTAGTGCGGTGTAAGGACCTCCTGCACCAAAATAAAACCCTGACAGTCGGTCCGGAAAGAGCCGGATCAACGACAAGAGAGCAACAAGTCTTCCAAGTGCCCATACCCAAGTATGTGCTCGGGATAATAAGTTTCTGACTTGCCTCGATGGCTTATGCAACGACCGATCCTTAATCGACACAGACAGGGAAAGCAGTGTAACCAAGCCATGCCCCGCATCCACGGCGACACAACCTCTTACACCAACTGATACCCAAACCATATCCCTGCCCGGTCACCATTTTTCTGTTCCACCATTTTATATATTCTAAGTGATAATAATACAGTAATATATTTCTTATCTCTCGCGAGTGACAGGCAATCACTCGACTTCTACCGGAGTCCTGTAGCATAGCCATCTACATGATCCTGTCATACTAGTAAGACTCATAGGATAAGGATATATATATGCAAGTGGGTTTCATTCAACTCCTTAAAACTTAATGCACAAATATAATTTAAACTACAGAAAAGTAGGGGTTATGCACCGGGGCTTGTCTGGGTAAGATATATTAAAAAGTTAGTATCTGCATCTTCAGGTCATCCACCATCAACTAAATAGAAAGCCCATTGCATCATCTCCAGGAGAGAATACCATTACACCATCCTCGGATTCCCAATCATCCTTCAATTGATCCGTTGATCCATCATCGTACCTATATGAGATGCAAATGCAAAGACATAATTAATTGACTGCAATTGTGACTCATAAAGTATGATTTACGCCTCTCAAGTTAACGGCTAGTTCGAACGATGACCATACTTAGGCTACATATACACGTTGTCGGATAAGATGTTATTTTCCAACAATTATTTTAGTTATATAAACTCAAGTTGTTTCTTTATTTCATTCTATCGATTTAATCTTTATTTGAAATAGGATATCATTATCTGTTTAGCAAACTAATTATTCTAGAGCTACAAAAATTATAGTGAGTATCTAATATTGCTAGGAGCCTACAGTAAAAATTTTAGATTCAACACTATTACCAATTTATCACAATAACTCCTACAAGTTCACATTTTAATAATATTGAGTACCTTAAAATAATTATATAGCTTCCAAGAATATTACCACACTATGTGAACAAACTATACTAACAGGTAGTTCATGATTTTATGAGCCTAACAAAATTGGTTTTACTATTTTTGGATTTCTATATCATTTTATATTGATTTTACAATTTAAACTAGCAACTAATTTGAGAAAAAGCAATTTCAGAACTGAAAAGGGCCGACTGCACAAAACTGGCCCAGCAGCGGGCGCGGCCTCAGCGTGGCCCACTACTGGCGAGCCGGCCTAGACTAAAAGCGAGCGCGCGGCCCAGGCGAAGGCAGGTGGCGCGAGCAGCCCATCGGAGGTAGACGGCCCAACAGGCGTGCGTGCGGCAGCGCCCATGCGTCCAAGGTAGCCCAAGGGCGGGGCGCACATGCGGACATGAGTGGCCCAACAGGCCGGCCCACGTGGCGTGGCCCAAGCACAGGCATGCTCATTTGCAGAAAAGTCCCCCGGTTTTTAACTAATCAACCTACGATCTAGCTCACTATTCAAACAAGTCACATATTTCGTAGTAATGACCCTGTATACAAATTCTTCTTGGATACATACCCTTCTCACCTTGTCTTCGTTCTCAACACAGAGCACCGTCAGGGGAGGGGCACCGGCCGGCGGCAGCGGCAACGGCGCTGTGAGGCAACGACGACCGGCGAGGCAACTCTAGCACCGGGTGGCCAAGGCGTGCTCGTGCGCGGGCTGAGGAGCACGCGCACGGGAGAGGCGGTGGCGATGCGGCGCGGGAACGGAAGCGACAGGGATGCCGGCGCGTGGGCACAGAAGCGATAGGGACGCCGGCGCGTGGGCACGCACACGGAAGGGACTGCGCAGAAGAGGCAGCGGTCCAGAGCCAGACCGAGGATGCGCGCGCGGTGGCCGAGCGACGAGAGCGCAGCCATGGAGACTACACGAGGCAAGGGAGGACACGTTGGGGGTGCTCAACATAGGGGAGGGGTGAGGTCGTCGTGCTCCAGCGAGCCGGCGGTGCCGAGGAAGGGCGGAGCCTGCGGCGGACGCACGGGACAACGGCGGGGTGCTGTGGCCGGACGGCCCTGCGGTGGAGGCGCGGAAGACGGAACGGCGCGGACGCCGTGAGATACCGAAGCCCAGGCACAACAAGGGCGTGGGCGCCGAAGCGAAACCTGGCGGTGCGACGCGTCGCGAGGGCGGCTGCGGTTGTGGTGGCTCGGAGCGGACCAGGGAAGGGCGGCGGTGATGGAGGCAGTGCACAGGGCAGCGAGGACCGTCGTGCGGTTGGGCACTGCGGCACGGGTGCGTGGAAGGGCGGCGGTCCAGCGCGGGAATGGAGGGCGGTGCTCGCGCGCGGTCGCGCGGGGAGGACCGATGATGTGGGGCGAAGTTGCTCGACCGACAACCAGGCGGCACCACGAGCACGGTGCAGATGTACGCAAGGCGCTGCGGTGGTCGAGCAACGAGAGCACGGCCACGGAGACTCGGCGAGGAGGAGCAGCGCTCGCAATGGGGCTGACGGTGACAGGCGCAGCCATGGTGGCCGTGGAGCAGCGGGGAGCACCGGCGCTGGAAGAGCTGTGCGTGGCTCAAGGCAAGCGGCTGCGGCGGCGAAGCTACTACAGTGGTGCGGCCATGGTGACGCAGCCACAGCAAGCAGCAGCCAGAGAGGGAGAACAGGGCGAGGACGAGCGGAGACGCGAGAGTGTGCGAGCAGGGCGAGAGCAGCTCGGCGTCCTCAAGAAGCAGGGGAAGGGACAGCAGCATGTGCGGCCTGGCACAACGTGGCCAGAAGCGACGCCTGCGCACGCACAGAACGTGAAGGGACACGGCACGGCAGGGACCGAACAACGTGTTCTGCTAGCAAAGGTAAAGCCGAGTTAATGCGAGGAGACAACGTCCAGTACGGCTGCAGTAACCGGTAGGCAGACGAGAGGAGAAATGAAGAGGCAAGGTCAACTAGCACAGTCTTGCAGAGAGGACAGATAGGGACGTTTACAGCTGCACTAGCGCCACAGTTACACAAGGAGTGTGTTTGCCCTTTAATCGTTTTTTTAATTCTTTATTTTAGGGTTATATATATATATATATATATATATATATATATATATATATATATATATATATATAACGGTTTATTTGCAACATCTAGGCATAGAAAATTTTTAGCAAAGCTCCAATTTAAATTTGATTCAAAGGCTATATATATGTATATCGTTCTATTTATTAATGGATTTTATTTTATTTATAAGAGTTACTTTTCGTGCTTAATCTAATAGAACAAACCGTTCGCTAGCATCGTTATCGGACATTCCTGAATATTTCTACGCACAGCGTAATTTAACTTGAGCGTTTATTTGAGTCCACGAAACTCAGTCACACATGATTCGTTTATCGCCTCAAGTACGTTTTAAATTAAAAACCTGAGAAACTCGTTTCAAAAGTTTTACTTAGGCCTAAATCGCGGTGCTAATCAAGCTCGTAACACCAGGGGTGTTACAGCCCGGCCATGCCGGCCCACCGCGAGCCACATCGATGCACCCACCAGGCCGACGAGCATCGCGATGCCAGCGCTTAACCCTGAGCGGCGACCAGAAGCTAAACGGTGACTTCTACGCGTTGTCCACGCTGACAGAGTAACCTCCACGGTGGCGCCCTAGTTCCGACAAAACTAAGAGCTAGCGAAATGATGGAGGCTATGGGGAAGCAAAAGGGGATTACCATGAAACCAACAACGCAATCTGCAGAGGCGGAGGGCGATCGAGGAACCCTGGCCACATACGCCCGCACCGCGCGCGGGGAGCTCCGAGGCCGACACCGGCGTGTCAGCACATCGACGACGCACACCCTGGCCAAACAGAAGCGAGCACCGGATCGAGGGGATCAGCACCTGCCCAGAAACACCATCAATTAGGTTCATTCCCCATAGAGTGGGACTTACCCCAAACCCCTTGGCTGCGGCGGCGCCTATGGCCGGCGATGACCAAAACGCCAAATTGGCCACCTCCCAAGCTCACCGGTGCCTAGGTGTGATTGGGTCAGCTAGCTAGATGCCCTATTAAGCTGCAGGAGTGCTGAATCGAGGGAGAAACCATGATCACGCGTGAAGTTGCAAAGCCGCGTGGCTCCGGTGGCGGCAAGACAGACAGAGCAGCGGCTACAAGGCCCGGACAACCTCGACCAAGGTTGCATTAAATGAACGGGAGCATCCGCTCAGTGAGGCTCAGAGGGACCTTGCTGTGGGACACCTAGATGGGATGGCTCGACTCATGGCAGGACGTGGACGGTCAGTAGTAACGCAGTGGTCGTACGGGACCGATGCAACGACGCCGTAGGAGTGCAGCGAGTCCGCGACAAGCAGCAGCGCGATGAGACAGCGGAGCAGGAGCGCTTAGGCGGGCAGGTGAATTGTGTGGTGCAGCGGGCGCCATGTTGGCCACGCAGCGGTGTCAGCGGCCCTGGCCTGGCTTGACACCTCCTGATCGGCAATGTGCGCACGACGGCCACGCCACCGCGGTCCCACGGCCTAGCATGGCCTTGCGAAACACGGCTGTATCCTGCCCAGCCCCACGCGCACGATCGGCAGCAGCCGAGATCGGCCCACGACGCAGCCATAGCCATGGCCATGGCGCAGCGCGCGCGTGCACCCGAGGCCAAGGCATGGCTCGACACGAGATGGTTGTGACTGACCCGGCCCAACGCATAGCATGGCGGCGACGAGACCGCCACCGGTAGGGTCACACGTGGTGTGCACAGGCAACGACGTGAGCACCCCCGCGCAACGCTACTCACCCGAGCACGGTGACCGCGCACGTGGGACCGGCCAGCCCAAGGGGATGTCGTGCATGAATTTTAAAGCATCCCTAAAAACTAAACCATCGAGTTCGGAACCAAAGTACCTACACCATGCTAAGGAGGGCGCCTCGAGCTACCAACAAGAGCTGAAACATGGCACCACTGTCTAGCTAAATTGCACGGAATTAATTGGCTAACATAGCATCGTCGCACTATTTTCAAACTTGAAAAAGTCTTGACTAAACTTGATTTCCACGTTGAATTTATATGCTAGTAGAAATGTTAGCTAGCAATATCATTTTCCCACCGCGAGTATTTCATTGCTATCTACAAGGTTCCTACTCTGAACTTTATTTCAGTGCCACGTATAAGTTTCATAGTATTTTTGTCCAATAAAAATTAGCTTTAAACCCTACTTGATATTCATGAGTGGTGTAATAGCTTCTCATTCAACACACATTTTTTATATCAACCATCTAAAGTTACAAAAGGTTATCTACCCCATTTGCTCATCATTTCTACCTAAGGGCTATACACTAGTCGTATTTTGTTTTCATTTGCAAAATTTATTTTTCCTATCATACGCGTTTTAACTTGTTAGCCCGAAAACTTGCTTTGCTAACCCCCCCGAGGTCTTAACCTTAGAGCTAAGCGAGCTCATAACACCAGAGGTGTTACATCCCAGGTGGCCGATGCTGCAGGCTCGCCTTGCCAATGTACCAGCACCTGCCGCACACCCCTGGCCAAACGAGTGCGTGTGGCGCGCTCTGGAATCGGCTACATCACGCCGTAGTAGGTGGGGGGCAGCGTTGGTGGTGTTGCTGGTGGCGTCCCCACAAACTTCTTCAGCAGCCCGACGTGGAACACATCGTGCAGCCGGGCACGAGGTGGAAGCTCGAGGCGATAGGTGACGTCATTGATGATGGCTGTGACGCGGTATGGCCCGTAGAAGCGGGGCCAAAGCTTCCCCTTGGTGACTATGTGCAGGGATGCTGGGGCATGGTGGCGGAGGCACAGCCAGACCTAGTCCCCCACAGTGTAGCGGATGTTGCGGTGGTGCTTGTCGTAGAAGCGCTTGTAGACCGCCTAAGCTTGCTCCAGGTGGGCGCATGCCTCCATGAGGAGCTCATCATGTTTAGCCATGCTTTTGGCCACTGCAGCCACCCGTGTCTCGCCTAGCTCATAGGTGCGGATGGAGGGGGGCTCGTGGCCATAGACCACCCGTAACGGCGTGTCCTTGAGCACAGACTGGAATGCCATGTTGTAGATGTATTCAGCCTAGGGTAGCCAGCGCAGCCATTGGCGAGGGTGATCCCCAGTGAGGCAGCAGAGGTACATGATGATGACTTTGTTGGCGGCCTCCGTCTGGCCATCAGACTGGGGATGAAAAGCTATCATCATGTGCAGCTTAGTTCTAGTGAGCCGCATTAACTGCTTCCAGAAGATGGAAGTGGACACCGGATCTTTGTCCGAGACAATGGACTGAGGGACCCCATGGAGGCGGACGATGTTGGTGAAGAAGACCTGTGCCACTGATTCCGCCAAGTAGGGGTGATCCAGTGGAATGAAGTGACAGTACTTACTAAAACGATCAACGACCGTGAGGATGACTAATTTGCCACCAACGCGGGGCAGCGCTTCGATGTTCATTCCGATGTCGCCCCAGACTATGGTCGAGATGGGCAGCGAAAGAAGTAGGCCTGCTGGACGCAGGTGTTCAGACTTGTAGCACTGGCAGGTCGCGCAAGCCTTGATGTAGTCCTGAACCACCTTGCGAAGGTTGGGGTTGTGGAAATCGCGATGCAGCCGGTGAAGGGTGCGCTGCATGCCTTCATGGCCGTCGTCGTGCACTACAGCGAGGAGTTCCTGGAGGAGAGGGGCGTCGGGCGGGATGTAGAGGCACCCCTAGAATGCCACCAGTCCATCAGCGATGGATCAAGGAGCCATGTGCTGATTGGAGACGATTTCATCCTTGATTGCAACCAGCATGGGGTCCTAGTCAGTGGCTTGACGGAGGTAGTCGATGAAGTCAAACCAAGGTCCGGAGATGACGAGGACCACTGTTTCCTCGGTGTCTCGACAGGACAGTGCATCTGCCACCGTGTTGGTGCTGCCCGCCTTGTACTCATTAGCACCCAATGGTGTTGGGGAATGGTAGCCAAGCGTTGATCCAATAGGAATTTAAGACTGTAGTGGTCAGTCCTTACCAAAAAACGTTGCCCCCATAAGTATGGCCACCAATGTCGGATGGCGAGGACAAGGCCGATGAGTTCCCGTTCGTATGCCGCCAATGACTGATGGCGTGGTGCCACTAGGCGGCTAAAGAAAGGCACCGGGTGCTGGCCTTGGAGAAGGACGGTGCCAAACCCATATGTGGAGGCATCGCACTCCACGATGAAGGGTTGCTCGAAGTCGGGGAGGGCCAGCATGGGCGCTGTGGTGACTGCCTTCTTGAGGGAGGAGAATGCCCATCTAGCTGCCTCTGTCCAGGTGAACCCCTCTTTTTTGAGCAGGGCTGTCAGCGGTGCTGCTATAGTGCCAAACTCTTTGATGAACTTGCGGTAATAGCCTGCCAAGCCCAGAAAACCGTGGACCATGCGTGCTGATTCATGGGGTAGGCCAGTCTGCTACCGCCTGGACCTTGTCAGGGTCCATGGCCACCCCAACAGCGGAGATGATATGCCCCAGGTTGGAGATGGAGTCGACGCCGAAAGCGCACTTGGAGCGCTTGACGAAGGGGCGATGTTGGTGAAGCATGGAGAGGACAGCGCGGACGTGGCACAGGTGCTCCGCCAGTGAGCTGCTGTAGATCAGAATATCATTGAAGAAGATGAGGACGAAGCGGTGCAAGAAGGGGCATAGCACATCGTTCATCAGCGCCTAAAATGTGGCCGGGGCATTGCACAACCCAAATGGCATCACGAGGAACTCATAGTGGCCATCGTGAGTCCGAAACACCGTCTTCTGCACATCAGTGGGGTTCATGCGGACTTGATGGTAGCCGGAATGCAGGTCGAGCTTGGTGAAGTAGCGAGCACCATGCAACTCATCCAGAAGTTCATCCACCATTGGAATTGGGTAAGCATCTTTGACGGTGATGGCGTTGAGGGCTCTGTAGTCGATGCAGAACCACTATGTACCATCCGCCTTCTTGACCAGCAACACAGGGGACGAGAACACCGAGTTGCTGCGCTGGATCAACCCTATGCCAGCATGGTGGAGCACTGGTGCTCCAGTTCATCCTTGTGGGAGGCGGGGTAGCGGTAGGGGCGGGTAGCCACCGGCGAGGACCCTGGGACAAGGTTGATGCAGTGGTCCCAGGATCATGGTGGCGGCATGCCGGTGGGCTCGACGAAGATGGAGCAGAACTCATCCAGCAAGGTCGGAAGAAGGTCGGAGTTGCTGCATGCCCGTAGAGAGGGGCTGACTGGCCCGACGACGCTCTGCCAGCAGACGCGATGATCCCAGTGCTAGAACGACATGGTGAGCGCTCTGAAATCCCAAAGGATTGGCCCAAGGGAGGCCAACCGGTGGGTGCCAAGGACAACGTCATTGCCGGCTAGCGGTAGGGCGAAGAGGTCGGTGGAGAAGGTCGTGCTGTCGATGGAGAAGGCCGTTGCGTGGTACATGTCGGGGCACGGCACACGCTCCCCGTTGGCCACCGTCACCTTCATGTTGCCACGAGGGAGGAGCTAAAGCGAAGTGCATGCTACGGCTTCTTTGAAGACAAAATTGTGTGTCGAGCTGGAGTCTATGAGTGCGAGGAGGGAGGCACCGCCCGGCTGGATACGCACTTGCATTGTTTCACTAGTGCGGACGCCATCGATGGCGTGCAGTGAGATGTGCGGATTGACCGTCTCAGCTACAGCCACGTCCTCAGTGGCCTGGACATCTTCAGCTTCATCTTCTTCAGCCAAGTCAAGGAGAAAAATGAGCTGGCAGACCCGGTTGTGACCCCGGCCAAAATTTTCATTGTAGTTGAAGCAGAGGCCGACGCGATGGCGTTCCTCCATCTCGGTCTGCAAAAGACGCTTTACCTAGCGGCCTTCGACGGAGACCGTGGAGGATCCAATCCTAGTCGGGGGAGTAGGGAGCGCCAGCTGAGGGGGTGGCCCTGTGAGGAGGCCATGCGCCGGCACCCGTGGTGGAGCAGGCAGTGATGCAGCCACCCTGATGTACTGCTCGTGTTGCTCCAGTTTGCGGGCGAGGCTCATGGCGACGATGAGGGATTAGGGATTGTGGATCTCGACGTTGAGGCTGATTGGTGGCTGGAGTCCCGCCGTGAAGGCCTGGATGCGCTGAGCCTCCATTAGGGTGCCAACGCGGGGCAGCAGAACCTCGAACCGGTCCTGAAACTCAGAGACCGAGCTGGTTCTCTTGTAGACCATCAGTTCACCCAGCGGATTGGACCGGATCGGCGGCCCGAAGCGGAGGTTCAGCAATTCAGAGAAACGCCACGCAGGATGGAGTGCCCTCATCTTGTTGCACCTGGAGGTACCACATCTGGGCGCCAGCCTCCAGGTTGTATGATGCCATCCACACTTGTTCCTCCACCGTAATGCGCTGCTGATGAAAATATGACTCACAATGGTTCAGGAAGGCCAGCGGATCAGACTTCCCGTCAAATTTGGGGAAGTCGAGCTTCTTGAACCGGGGCGGTTGATCACCCATCTGGTTGCCAGAACCTTGGGAGCCTGAGAAGGATGCTGCTGGTCGCTCTTGTTGTAGGGCCGCCACCTGCCTCTGGAGGGTGTTCATGGAGGCGTTCATGGAGGTGGTCAAGTCCTGGATCAACTTGGCCAGATCAGTTGCTGATGGTTCGGCCATGGTTGAGGATATGGAGGTGTCTGAGGTGGATGGTGAGGCTGGGGTAGGAGGCGTGGTGGTGGCTGGAGGGGGTGGTTGTGGCTAAGCAGCGGATGAAGAACGCCTGGAAGCCGATACCAAGTTGTCAGGGGCGTTGGTGCCCAAGACAGTAGGTCCTCGACTCCAGAGTTCGTAGGTAGATTGGGTACTGGCGCTGGGATTTTTCCCTAGACGCCCTATGGTGAAGGGGGTGAGATTAAGAGTAGCAAAGGTAGACTAGGAGATAACTCATTTCTTGATTGATTCATCATAAGCTGATTACAGAATATATAGAGTAGCCCCAGCTCCTAGACGTCCAGCTTTGGTCTCTTTGTTTCTCTCGCCATTAAACATTCTCTCATTACTCTAATCCCTTCCCCATAAACCTTAATTGCTGCTGACTACAACTGGTACCTCCTTTGAAACAACCCCGATTTCCGTGAAGGGAAATCCACAGAGTCGAAGGGTAATAAGACCGCTGTAGATCATATTACCCAGATTCCAGTCGAATATCACATCCATACAACGATAATATCAGAGTACAATTAGTGCGGAAGTACATAGATTATTACATCGCCGCATTGGCAGAATCAAAAGTAGCATTCATTCAGAACAGCTTGAAGATAGGATCGCCAAACTCGAGCGTAGGAACGAACCCCTCAACCATCAAACTCCTCGGAGCTATACTCCTCAGCAGAACCTGTGTGCCAAAATTTATCAGTACGATTTGTACTGGCCACTCCCAACCCTATGGGCATTGCTTTGTGGAAATTGGATGCAAGTTGGATATAATCAAAAGGAACCTATAAGGCTGGGGTTTCCTATGTATTTAGCATATCAAGTTCATAATAATAGTTGGTCAAGTTTTAACACCATTCACACACATTCCACCCCCTTTCCCATTCCCGAGCCAGGTTTCGATCCTGGGATCGACATACCACCATTGTCCACACCATCACCATACCACACCCGTACCATCGCTCTGTTGACAGGCCAACTCCCTCTCGGCACTGTCTTAAGGCCCGTAGCCCCTGGCTACGTCCGATCACTCATCCCAGGGGGAGAAAAGAAGGACTCATCTCTCTATCTAGTTTAAGCGAAACCCAGAAAAGGTCCATAGCCGACCAGTCGGCATATGTATCAATCGATCAACCATACACTCTGCAGAGGTTTTACATAACCACAAGATCCGCCTTCCTCGCTGACCGTCGTCAACTGGGCTGATTCCGGCCGCTTGCTAGCCTAGGATAATGCCACTCTACCATTCAGCCCTGGTACACCCCAAGTCTGGTCTAGGGTGGCTGAAACTATGAGTCATGAACCGGGTCCACAAGGTCTCCATGAAGTCTCGGAAGGGTGTGGGGGAAATCCTCCGCACCCCGTACCTCCTTACACTGTCCGCTATCAACCTAGCAGTAGTGGCAATATCCTACCAAGTAGTCCGGCCGTCCCGCACCATATAGGGCGAGTGGTACGTAAGGCTTCCCGATAAGTATGAGTACTAGTAAGTCCTTAGGTTTGACCAAGCCAGAATGTCTTCATCAGGGTTTCCATTTACTATGCCACCACAGCACCTCCACCCTGGGCTCCTCCCATCATAGGATCACACCCAGGGCCACCTTGTATACCATTTACCCACCACAGGTATCCATTCTAGGGGTGCCCAGGTAGCACCCCACGGCAAGACTTGCCCCAGGCTCGTCGTATACTCCAACTTGGTCGACACAACCCTCACCCTCCACGCACCCAAGTCACACACGCAGCAATCTCCCCATAGTCCAGTTAACACAAGTTTCCACCACGCATCAATATAGCGCAAGCGTAGTAGAAGTAATAAGCAATGAAATATAATAACAAGCGTTTGACTAGCCTAACAACAGGGTGAGCAGGGGTAAGGTTGCGTCAAGGTAGAGGCCATCAAGAAAGCATACTACCATGCAAGTCCTACCATAGTGTGATATGACAATAAAGTAAGCACTAGCATTTCTACTTTAGCCATGCGTAATAGGTGCTACGAGATTGGGTGGGATGTGGCACCTTCAGTGTAGTCGTCTCCGTACTCCTCACGGTACTCACGATCCTCGTCCGTCCGGTTCTCCTCCGAGTCTGCAAACGACCGCATTATAGTCGCGTTAGCGACGTCTATAGAATAGCACAAAGAAGCAATGAAAATTCAAAAGAGCCAAATGCACTCAAACATGGGTCCATGGCGTAGAGCTTGATTTTAGATGAATTTTGGTCCTGGTTTCGTATTTTTCTGAGGTCGTATGAATTAGTTATGAATTTCCGAAGATTAAATCTATTTCTGAAAATGCAAAAAGGCTGAATTAATCCTGGGCTGACACGTGTCATGCTGGGGTTGGTCCATGTGGCTTGCTGACGTTAGCATGACGTCAGCATGACGGTTCCGAGCTGACAGGTGGGGTTTAGCTGACGTCATGAACGTCATGCTCACCGACAGGTGGGGCCAGACGCTATTGAGTCACTGACAGGTGGGTCCGGTCAAAGTCAACGTCTTCGGTCAACGGTTAGGGTCACTGACGTGTGGGGCTTGGGCTGCTGACATCATCAGCTGATGTCAGCGTGACATCAGCATGACGTCACCTCGGCTGCGCTAGCTTTTGACATGTGGGTCCCACGTGACGTCATCACGACGCCAGCATGACGTCATCATCTGACGTGTGGGTCTAGCAACACTGTGTCACTGACATGTGGGGCCAGGTCAACGGTCAATACGGGCCGGGTCCGAACTGGGCTCTGGTGGGTTCGGGTTGGGCCGGTCTGGGCCGGGCTGACCCGGACACGTGGCATGCTGTGATTGTAAGGAAAATGGACCCTTGACCCATTTACTTTGGATTTTGGTGTTTGATGACCAACACAACCAAATTGGACTAATGAATTTGCAAGTGTTTGTTTTGTAGTCCAATAGGGTGCAAGACGTGACTTGGACGAAGGCGACATGATGATCTGATGATCAACACCTCAAGCAAGACCTTAGAAGCACAAGAAAAGACCCAAGATGTCAAGCAAAGTCCAAGCATGAAGATAGGAACCAAGCCGTGCGCAAGATCGCAAAGAAACGAAGCATGAGAGGCGACCGACGCTGGACGGACGCCGAAGCGCGACCGACGCGCCGGACCGGTGGCTCGGCAGACAGGCGACCGGACGCAAGGACCGGACGCTGGCGGCAACCGACCGGACACAGGAACGCAGCGTCCGATCGAGTACAGAGAGGTTCCATGTGCTCGAAACTACGACCGGACGCATCCGGTGGCAGGCGACCGGACGCTGGCAGCGTCCGATCGGTAGTTCGCGGCTACAACGGTCGAGACGACCGGACGCGTCCGGTCAGGACGATTCAGCGTCCGGTCAGTAGCAGAATTGCGGGAGTTCGACCCCAACGGCTACTTTCTCTGTGGGGCTTATAAATACAACCCCCAACCGGCCATTTGAGAAGTGTGGAGCTGAGGAAACATATCAAGAGTGTTGATACACCATTTGAGTGATCTCCACATGCATAGTGCTTAGTGTTTTATTAGGTGATTAGCATAAGTGCTTTGCGAAGTGCTTAGGTTGATTAGACCATCGCTTATGCGCTTGCTCTAGGTGTTTGCCTAGTGTTTAAGTGAGGTTTGCATACCTCTTGCCACCCCGTGCTTGTGAGCACAAGTGTTGTACATCGGAGGGGCTTGAAGTCTTGCGAGATCACACCAACCGCGTTTGTGGTGTGGCCACCGCAAAATGTCTGGAGGGAACAAGGCCCGCGGCGTTTCGGCCCGAAAGCTTGATAGTGAAGACGGCGGGGAGCATCCGGGAGAGGCTTGCCGGAAGGCACATCGGAGACCCACTTGCGCGTGGGGAAGGCCCGAGGCTATCCACGGAGTTACCCGACCGGGAGCTTGGCCCTTGCGAGGGATTCCTTGCGAGGGGCTCCAACGAGGACTAGGGGGAAGCTTGCGTGCTTCTCGATACCTCGGTAAAAATACCGGAGTCGTCGACGGGAGTTTGCATATCTCTACCTTGCTCTTTAAGCTTCCGCATTTACATTGATCATATTATTATCATTTGCGGTAGAGATAGCAACACACTGGCAAAACCGTAGTTGCACATCTAGATAGATTATCTTTTGCATTGGTTTTGCTAGAAGTAGAAAAAGAGGCCATAGTTTAGAGTTAGACTTTTAAGTTGCCTAATTCACCCCCCCCTCTTAGGCGTCCACGTGTCCTTCAATTGGTATCAGAGCCGGTTGGCTCATACTTGGACCTTTGGCTTAACCGTCGTTGAGCCGACGCTTGTAGAGTGGTTGGGATGGATACCGCTAGGCCTCCTCAATTTGACGGCTCTAACTTCCCATACTATAAAGCTAGAATAGCTTGCCACCTTGAGGCGGTTGATTTGGGTGTATGGAGAGTCACTCGTGACGGGATGAAACCCATCAAGAATCTTGAAAAACCCACAAAGAGTGATGAAAAAGAAATGCATTTTAATGCTAGAGCTAAGAATTGCTTGTTTGAATCATTTAGCATGGATGTGTTTAACCAAGTGTTCACCTTAAATACGGCACATGAAATTTGGTTAAAACTTCAAGAGCTCCATGACGGTACAAGTAATGTCCGTGAGCAAAAACATTGTCTAGCTAAGCAAAATTATGATTCCTTTGCTATGAATGATGATGAGCTTGTTCGTGATATGTATTCTCGATTGAATCTAATTATCAATGAGCTCCATTCAATAGGATTATTAAAGCTAGATGATGCGGACATCGTGAGGAAGATCATCTCCGTTCTACCACAAAAGAAATATGCAAGCATCATCACCATCCTTCACAACATGGAGAACTTGAGCACCATGACCCCGGGCATTGTCATTGGCAAGCTAGTGGCATTTGAAATGTCACGTAAGATGGGTCAAGGAGAAGCATCTTCATCAAGCAAAGGCAAAGCTCTCGCTTGTAGCGAAAAGAAATAGATGAAGGGCAAGAAAGTTGAGTCAAGCTCAAGCTCAAGCTCCTCAAGTGAAGAAGAAGAAGATGAGGATGATGATGATGAACAAGAATCAAGTGATGATGATCAATCTTCCTCCTCCACCTCCGACCTTGATGAAGAATCAATCAAATTAATCAACAAGGTGGAGAAGATGATCCAAAGGCTCAATGTCAAGGGTGTGCCCATCCAAATTCAAGATCTCATTTTCATCAATCAAATAAATGAGCAAAGAAAGAGAGGATGCTACGGATGCGGCGAGATGGGGCACTTTGTGGAAGTTTGTCCAAACAAGCCCACACCCAAGACAAAGAAGAAGGCGTGCAAAAACAAAGCCCTCACAACAATAAGGTCATGGGATGATTCTTCAAGTGAAGAAGAAAACCATCACAAAAGGCGAGGTCATAAGCACTCATCATCAAGCTCTTCTCGTGTGTGCCTTATGGCACGAGGTAACAAAAGCTCATCCTCTAGTGAGAGTGATAGTGATGATGACTTGCCTTCTTACAATACAATTGTGCAACAAAATCTTAAATATGCTAAAGTTTGCACTAGTCAACAAAAGAAGCTCAAAACTTTAAAAGAAGAGCTAGGTAGTTCACAAGAAGCATACAAGAATTTGCTTGAACAATATGAAAACTTTGCAAATCTCAATGTTGAACTATCTACTAAAATTGAGCAACTTGAGGCTAGTGCAACAACAAGTGCATGCACAATTAATGATAAGCAACTTGAAAAGAAAAATGAAAATTAAAAGAAAAGTTAGCTAGCTCACAAAATGATTATCAAAGTTTGCTTGCTAAAATGGAAATCATGTGCAAACATTGTGATGAGCTAACAAATCAAGTTGCTAATCTTAAGGCCGTAAAAATACCCCCACCAAGGCATCTAAAAGAAATAACATAATTAAAAGGATGCATCTACCTCTTGCAATGATTTATGTTTAGACTCACCCTTGTGCAACCAAGCTTGTGTTGAGAAAGTGATTGTAGATACATGCACACAAGAGGTTGTAAAGGAGAATGAGCAACTCAAGCAAGAAGTAGTTCGCCTCACCAAGGACTTGACTCAAGTGAAAGGCAAGGCGAAGCAAACCCAACTTCATCAAGATAACACCGTCAAGGGAGTGAAGAAGCTTGATGAAGGACAAACCGTGGTTTGCTACGTGTGCGACAAGGAAGGTCACAAATCCTATGAGTGCAAGGTGAAGAATGAGGGAGGAGCAAAGATGAAGAAAGAAAAGCAAACAAGCAAGCTCTCCAACACCTACACCAACAAGGTGGACAAGAAGGCCTCCACACCTTATCTCTTGAAGAAGAAGAAAAATGACAAGGTGGTGGCCATCAAGGTGAACAAGCAAGCAAACAATGGGGTCAAACGCTTTTGGGTGCCAAAGGAAATCATTTCCAACATGAAGAGCACCAAGAAGGTTTGGATCCCGAAAGGGAAGTAAGAAGTCCATCAAACAACGGGGAATTTGGAGACTTGGCAAAGTATGGGTGCATTTCATGGGGTGCATCATGATGGACAAAATCATTGCCAAGTGGGTTAGTGAATACTATGGACCCAAATTCCCCTTCCCATGTTAGGTAACTAGATGTTATTGCTTTTAAATTGGTACATCTTGCAATTAGTTTTTTTTCCTACAATTGATATCTTTAAGCATCTAGTTACTTTTCATGCCTAGGGTTGCATTTGCATGCTTATATCTTTTGTCATGCATACACTAGGTATTTCATATGGTAGGCTTGCTCGGTCTCATTTGTAACCCTTGGAGCAAACCTACATGGTTTAAAATTGCTTCGGAGCATGGCACATAGCTTGTCTTACTATTGTTTATCTAATATGTGCCAAAGTCCAAATTGTAGATAATTTTCTCCCAAATATCATCTTTCAAGTGGTATTTTGACTCCAAAATCAATTGTGCATGAGTACTACAAGTATTCCATGTCTCCATGCACAAATTTAGGGGGAGGATCATCTACAAGATGGACGCTTTGAGACTAACACCTTTTTCAAGTTTATCATGTGTGTAGTGGTCTCATTGCAAGGAAAATGGAGTCCCCGAAGAGAAGCATCATTCTTCAGTTGGCATCATCATGTTGATTTCATTTCATATTTATATGCTTTCTCCATGCATTATATAGATTAAACTCTCTCGTGCAACAATTTGCTAATTATGCATATGCTTTGCTTTCTACCATATGTATGCATATATTTAGGGGGAACTTAGTCTATATAATGCGAGAGTCAAATTTTGTGATCCATTTCACTCTATACACAAAGGATCATGAAATTTGACCCTCCCTTGTGCTACTAATGTCTTCCTTTTTAGTGTTTGATGCCAAAGGGGGAGAATTTGAAGGACCAAAGGCAAGCATCAAGTTGATGTCTACAAGTGGTAATGGTCCGAGAAAGGGAGGAAAGTGAATTATGGATTAGTCTATGTAATGGGAAACTTTTTAAAAAAAAGATAGGCTCTAATCCATAATATCACATGGGGACATTTGCAAGGGCAAGACATGCTTTTGAGTAAAATTTTAATTGGTATCTATCAATTAGTATCATATAACCTTGCCCTTTGCATTGCATCCTAGCAAGTAGATAATTTTTAAATTTAAATTTTTTTTTATCATTTGCTTGCTTTGGTCGTGTTGTCATCAATCACCAAAAAGGGGGAGATTGTAAGGAAAATGGACCCTTGACCCATTTACTTTGGATTTTGGTGTTTGATGACCAACACAACCAAATTGGACTAATGAATTTGCAAGTGTTTGTTTTGTAGTCCAATAGGGTGCAAGACGTGACTTGGACGAAGGCGACATGATGATCTGATGATCAACACCTCAAGCAAGACCTTAGAAGCACAAGAAAAGACCCAAGATGTCAAGCAAAGTCCAAGCATGAAGATAGGAACCAAGCCGTCGCGCAGATCGCAAAAAAAACGAGCTCGCAGAGGCGCATCGACTGACCGGACGCCGGAAGCGCGACCGACGCCGACCAGATGGCTTTCGGCAGACAGGCGACCGGACGCAAGGACCGGACGCTGGCGGCAACCGACCGGACACAGGAACGCAGCGTCCGATCGAGTACAGAGAGGTTCCATGCTTGTGCTGAATCGCGACCGGACGCGTCCGGTGGCGAAGCGACGAACGCCATGGCAATCGTCCGATCGGTAGTTCGCAGCTACAACGGTCGGGACGACCGGACGCGTCCGGTCAGGACGATTCAGCGTCCGGTCAGTAGCAGAATTGCGGGAGTTCGACCCCAACGGCTACTTTCTCTGTGGGGCTTATAAATACAACCCCCAACCGGCCATTTGAGAAGTGTGGAGCTGAGGAAACATATCAAGAGTGTTGATACACCATTTGAGTGATCTCCACATGCATAGTGCTTAGTGTTTTATTAGGTGATTAGCATAAGTGCTTTGCGAAGTGCTTAGGTTGATTAGACCATCGCTTATGCGCTTGCTCTAGGTGTTTGCCTAGTGTTTAAGTGAGGTTTGCATACCTCTTGCCACCCCGTGCTTGTGAGCACAAGTGTTGTACATCGGAGGGGCTTGAAGTCTTGCGAGATCACACCAACCGCGTTTGTGGTGTGGCCGCCACCGTGTACCGGAGGGAACAAGGCCCGCAGCGTTTCGGCCGAAAGCTTGATAGTGAAGACGGCGAGGAGCATCCGGGAGAGGCTTGCCGGAAGGCACATCGGAGACCCACTTGCGCGTGGGGAAGGCCCGAGGCTATCCACGGAGTTACCCGACCGGGAGCTTGGCCCTTGCGAGGGATTCCTTGCGAGGGGCTCCAACGAGGACTAGGGGGAAGCTTGCGCGCTTCTCGATACCTCGGTAAAAATACCGGAGTCGTCGACGGGAGTTTGCATATCTCTACCTTGCTCTTTAAGCTTCCGCATTTACATTGATCATATTATTATCATTTGCGGTAGAGATAGCAACACACTGGCAAAACCGTAGTTGCACATCTAGATAGATTATCTTTTGCATAGGTTTTGCTAGAAGTAGAAAAAGAGGCCATAGTTTAGAGTTAGACTTTTAAGTTGCCTAATTCACCCCCCCCTCTTAGGCGTCCACGTGTCCTTCAGTGATGCTGCCACGTCGCGATCGTGGGCCTTTATTGGGCTTTGTCCACAGCGCGGCTCACACCGTGTGGTTCACGGTGGACCAGCGCTCATGGTCTATGGACCTACAGCAGGGTGCATGGTGGACCAAGTCCACCGTCTCTTCTCCCTGGCTTGGCTCACGTGCTCCGAGCTCACGCTCGGGTGGTCGGCGAGGGGGTGTTCCCCTGTTTTCTTCCGCGGCGGTGCTCCCATCGGCGGCGAGCACCCGGTGAGCCCCCGTGGCAGTGCTGGTGTCCGATTGGAGAGGGAAAAAGCTTCCCCGGGTCACGGCGACTGTGTCTGTGGGGTCAAGGGGCGGCCAGAGCTTCCCCAAGGTGTTGGCCACGGTGATCGGCGGCTCAAGCTCCACCGGCGTGCGGGAAGGCGCGGGTGCTGCGGCATAGGCCATTTCTGTGGTGCGCGTGGGCGACACAGTGCTCCAGCGAGCATGTTGGGCAGGTCGAGAGGTCTTCCAGGGGCTCCGGTGACTTTGGCCACGGCGGCGGCCTTCCGAGCACAACGGCGGTGAGGCGCGCGGGTCTCTACGTGGCTCCAGTGGGGTGGTCACGGCGTGCGTGTGGTTCCAGCGATCAAGACGGGCGAGACGAGGGAACGCCAGGCGCTCCCAGCGAACCTGTCCCCGGTGGAGTCGTTGCGGTGGCGGCGGTGCTCCGGCCGTGGCGCGGTGTGGCCTCCGGGGTCCTCCAGTGGCCTACGCCTACCCGTGATCGTGATCGTGGCGTCTTCCATGGCGGGAAGAAACCAGCCAAGGCGGTGGCGTGACATCTACTGCGGTGATGCGGCCGCGGTGGCTTCGACACGGCCGTGCGCGTGTTCCCGGCGTGCGCCCGTGCGTGCTCGTGTCCATGGGGGCTTAGGAGGAGGTCTCAGCGGCGTACGGCTCACCGTCGGTGTTGAGGGCGAGAGGATAGTGGCGCAGTGAAGAGTTGTGGCCGTGTAGCTCCGAAGGTAGTGCCGTGTCGTCCGCTCCGGCTTGATCCGCGGCGGTGCTCCGAGCTCTGGCGTCTTCCCCCTCTTCTTCCTCTTCTTCCTCTTCTCTCTTGGCTTGGGTGGGCTGTGGACGGCCACCGAGGTGGCGGCGGGGCGACGGGACGAGCGCTAGGGCTCCGGGGCTGGGGCTTTTATAGCCGAGCTCGGCCATGGAGCCCGGCATTCGGCGGCTGGAGATTGAGGGGGATCGGAGGCGTGCATCCCATCCGACGGCCGTGCGTGGTTGCGTGGGCGCGGCGCAAGGGGGGGGGGGCAAGGCCATGCCCCGGGCGTGACCCCCTGGCCCGCCCTGCCATTGCTGTCGGGGCTCTGTCGCGCGGTGGTCGTGCACGGCGTGGAGAAGAAGAATAGTAGGGCTGACATGCGGGGTCCAGCGGCAGCGGCTGCAAGCGGAGGCAGGGAGACGCGCGGGCGTGGGCGTCGTGCGGCTGACACGCGGGGTCCAGCGGCAGCGGCAGCGAGCGAAGGCGGGGAGCGCGCGGGCGTTGCTGGGCCGCAAGCTGGGCCGCGCGCGCTGGGGCTGGCTAGGCCGAGCTGCCTGGGCTTTCGAGGCCTTCTCCTCTTCTCTTTTCTTTTCTATTTTTCATTTCATCTCCATTGTTTGAATTTAAATTTAGTTTTGGTTTTTGAATTCAAAAATTGGTGCACCAAATTCATTAGAGTTTTAGATATGTGACCCACAACTTCCTTAAATATATATATTAGGAATTTATTTAGCCATTTTGTATAACAAAAGTAGGTGTAGTTTTGTTATACAAAAATATAGGGTAGTTTTCACTTTAAACCTTTGATTTGATTTCTTTTGGTTCATTACTTTAAAGGGGTCGTTAGGCATTACATGAGACAAATGAAAAGTCCAACTCACAAAATGTATGCAACACTTATTTGTTAGAGATTAAATATTCATAATCAACAAATGACATGCTATGCTTATGTGATGACTTGGGTTGGGTTACTTCTAATGCAACTCTTAGGTTAGGTTTCTATACATGACACTTATCATCACATGGGATTTTTAAGAAAAATTTTGTAGTTGGTATTTTTGGTGTGTGGATTTCTGGGTTGTTACATCCTTGGATGCCACTCTGGCCCTTCTTGCCACATCTCGAGCCCTGGGACGTCTTTCATAATGGCGCCCCCACATCACATCTTTCCTATTTCATTGACCTCAGTCATTAAGAAGGGGTTTTGGCCATCATCGCACAATGTATGTAGTGGAGTGCTTTATGTCAATGCTTGCATGATCTTCTCCCACATAAAATTGGCTTAGAATAATTGTGCCATCTCCATGGTGGATCTAGAAAATCATAACTAAACATGTTACAGAAATTCACTTGATTGACTCCTGTTGCCTGTAGTTCCTGCTGTTTCAATTTAGGAGTATTTTCCTCTATTCCTTAATCTTGCTTTGTTATTACTATGTTTTCACACCCCAAAAGAATTGACTAGAAAAAACACCGTCTTGTACAAATATATTTGGAACTGAATGCCATTGTTTTTTCAAAATACTAAATGTGGTCCTAAATGCCTTTGTTTAATTGGAAACCTGTCATGTTCACCAACTAAGGTTACTCTTTGTGTTGATAGCGCACCCGCATTGCTTTACACGGTGGATCTTATTTTGGCATTCAACACAATATATGTCTCCTCTTCCCCTTTGTGCTACCGCTGCAAACTTCTTCTTCTTCTTCTTTTGTTTCTTGATTGATGTGTATAGTCACATGTGTATTCTATATTGCAATAATTTCCTGTTGTTGCTGTTTGGGATGCTCGGGCATGTTATACCAGTTCAATAAATGCACTGCTTGTTTCCTGGATTAGACTAATTTTCCTTTTTGCAGTTACTTCATATTCTTACAGAATTAGGTTGTATCTGTACTTGCATCTGCTATTCGTCTGCATCTTTATAGACATAGATATTTTCTGTTGATATATTTTGGCATCTTCTTTTGACTCTCTAATACTAGGTGTTTGGTGATTTGCTTATTTTGCACTCAACATTACACAACAGTCTAAATTTACTATGTAGCTACTGCATGCCAATGAGGATCTATGGGCCGTAAACCACCATCTCTCTAATTAATTTTGTTATTGCTGCTTTTCCAATCTGCCTTTGCTCCTGATCTTGGCGAAGGCATTGTGTTCTATTTTCATTCTCGCCCCTGTATAAGATGGGGTACATCCAGAAAACCTACTGCATTCAGCATGTTGATTCTCTGTTTTCTCTAGATGTACTACTGTTGTTCCTTCAAGTATTGTCCTAGGTTGTACACATTGGCATTATTTAAGTTGCTCTGAAGTACTGATAACCATCTTTCTTCATTCTCATTCTATCTTCCAAAACAAGCTACTTGTATTTGCAAGCTACAGATATTCAGGTACATATCTTTTACAAAAAGGTCATCTTTTCTTGCTCAGAAAATAGTATTATGGTAGGTGTTTGAGATTGCTTATCTTGCATAAACTTAGGTAAATATTACTATTTGTTCTTCTAAAGTCAACATAGATATAAAATCTTGGCAGATACTATCTTTACATGGTGCCCTATGCATTTTCTTTATGATGCAAATCAGTGGCAAAATTCTTCCTCTACTTAATTGAAAGGCAGAGCTTCTGCCAATTTGTTCAAAAAAAAAAAATCACTGGCGAAATTAGTAACTGTGTATGATTCCATTGTCATTTCCACTTTTCTCATCACTTTTTTTTTAGGAAACAGGAGTGGTTTGCACCTACTGGATGTTCTCATGACTTCTTTGGTTTCCTCATTATTTGTTCTTGTTCATGCTGTCTTATGCAGTTATGCTGCAGTGATGGCAGATTGGACAAGGAAAACATCTGTGCATAAGCACACTAGATGAGAAATACACTGAAATACAACATGTTTTACCACTAGTATGCACTGGTTGAAATTATTTACATGGTTAGTTTGCAGTTACACATTACTCATATTACTCCTAGCATCATGAAACTATCACTTGATGAGAAGCATGAGCTTTGCAGTTTGTTCAGCTTCTTGCTATTTTTCTTTTGTAGTTATGTTTGCCTGAAGCACTGAACAGCTCCACCACGCCGGCAAGGCGGCAACAGCCATGCAAAGTTTATGGCTTTATGCTCATGGATAAATAATCTGCCTGGCCTTGGTCATATCAATGTAGCTCATCAATTGGAAAATGTTCTAATTAGATATAAAATTTTGAATGATAAAACAATTAGTTTTGCTAGCAATCAAGAAACCTCCTTGCCACAATTTCAGTTCAAGGTGCTAATTACAAAAGGTTACTGCAATTTAATCTCAAGATAGCCTTCTATGCAACAAAATGATAAGGAGCTCAAATAAAGAAACGGGATGACGTGACATTAACAAATGTATGGGTCCACATTATAGACAATTAAATATGCATATAGCTTAGAGTTATTGCCACAAAATGGACTGTTTCAGTGCATATCTTCTAAGAGAATAGTTACATCAAGATGAAACTGTTTCAGAAGCATTTTGTTTTCCTTTTACATGCTCAGTAAAATAGCTATTTCCCTTAGCTAGTACCCTTTCTTGCTATTATAGTTGTTATCGTCTCTTGCTATTTTCTAGCTTAATCTTGGGCTGTTATATAATGCTCTGTCTTTTATTTTCCATGTGGTTTTCAGTAACAGGCTAACAGAGCTCCATCACGATTAACTTCCTTAATGCAAGCTATGCCTTGGAACATAATGAGTAGCTAAGAGCTGCCATCTGAATAGCCTAGTGAAAAGTACACAGAAGTGTTACATTATGAGCAGCTTCAGATACTTACAAGTACCACATGCCTTAGCTTATTCCATTGGAAAAAGAGAAGAAGAGCAAAAGAAGTCATGAGGCAGCCGAAAAGCAGTGACATGTACTTACATGAAAGAAGTCACATTGCAGAGCATCTAGCCAGTTGATGTACACTCCTGGCATTTCAGTATTGTGCAGTTATGTCTTATGAAGCTATGTATTTTCTCTACACAGTTCTGTAAGTGTACACATGTTTTCTAGAAAATTACAGCTGGAGTCTATTCCCATTTGTATACTTCAAATTTACTCCATCCGTTCCAAATTATAAGACGTTTTGGCTTTTCGAGATACATTTGTTTTTACTATTTATCTAGACATAGTGTATATCCAAATGCATAGCAAAAACTGAGTATTTAGAAAAATCAAAACGTCTTATAATTTAGAATGAAGTGAGTATATGAACGGGAAGGCCATTGAACCCCGCCTGATACTCATTTATAATGCTCAAAATGCACTCATACCACTTCAAATATTCTGCAACTAAAATGCCAAGAAAATTGCTCAATTTCTTCCTGACAAACTGAAAAGAAGAAAAGGGACGTAGCCACAGCCCATGTGGCAATGAAGAAACTAAGAAATGCATGGCTCCACATTTTGAGCAATTAAACATGCACGTAATTTTGAATCACTAAGATATTTGCCACAAGCATTCTAGTGATTTGTGCTTAGCTTGTAATAAGTACTCCTAGCAGCTTGTTCGGCTGCCATTTTCAGCCGGCTGCACTGGTAGTATTATACAGTAACATGTGAGGGAGTAAACAGCCACAGCGGCTCTCTTTATTCGATTGCACTGAGAAGGTGGGTCTCGACCTAATATTTTCTTGTATTCGGGATTCCTGTTTGTGTTGAAGGCTGGATATATTTTTTGTCTGCATTACCGATAAATAAAGAAAGTAGCTCCACATTACAGGTCAAAAGTGCATGCTCTCTTTATTCTCCACTTCTGCCCGCTCTCTCAGCTTTACACGCCTTTACCAGCTTTCCACCACCCGGCCGTATGCTCTTCTGATTCGTTTGATCGTTTCTTCTTTCGCTACGCTGCCCTCACTTTTGCTTCCTCCTTCGTTCACCATCTCTCAGATCGATCTCATGGAGGCGGCAGAGGCGACCGCTATGGAGTCCGCGATTCTATGGCGGGTGCAAACCATCCTCGAAACTCTTGCGCCCGGCGAGCTCGACGCATGGCTTCATGGAGTTGGCCTCGCTGGTGGCATCGGGGAACTCAAGTCTGAGGTGGAGAGGATGGAGACGGTGGTTAACGGTGTCAACGGGAGGGCGGTCGGGAACAAGCCGCTTGCCCGCTCGCTCGCTCGTGTGAAGGAGCTCATGTACGAGGCCGACGACGTGGTTGATGAACTCGACTATTGCAGGCTCCAGCATAAAGGTCGAAGAACGTACGTATGCATCCATACTTGTGGTTTGTGACTTTCTTTACAGTTTTTTTCCCTTTAAATTGTGATAATCCTCATGACAAGTCCTTTCTCCTTTCTCTTTCAGATATGATTGCTCCTTCTGTTGAGCTAGAAGGCATGGTTGGTGGTGGAGCAGAGCAAGTAGATGCATCGGTCAATACTGTTGGTATACATTGATCCTTGTGAATGATTTGTGATTTTCTACAGTTTCTTTCTTTAGTAAATTGTGATGACAAACTCGACGCTTGACATGTCCTTACTTTCTCCGTTCTCTGCCAGCTATGCTTGCTCCTGCTACTGAGCCGGAAGGCATGGTTGGAGATGGAGACAGAAATAGAGCAGAGCAAGCAGATCCATCGGCCAACAGTACTGGTACACTGAGCAATCGCCGCCGCAAAAACCGATCCGAGGTGTGGGACCATTTTCAGATTATACCCTCTGTTAACGGAGAGCCTGCAAAAGCGAAGTGCAATTACTGCGGCAGAGAGCTTACATGGGGTCACGGGACATCAGCTATGCTCAAGCATCACAAAAGTTGCAACAAAAAACGTTCAGCAATTGAAGAGACGCCGAACCGTCCAAGGTACTACTTACCCTTCAAGTTCTGCATCGCAACGCTTAATATATAATATGCGTACATGTGATCCTTTAAATTATAGTAATAATTTTCTGATGACCAACCTGTGATTCTTTTCCTCTTGTAGTGTCGGCAACAGTGTACAAAATGGTGCCACAATTTCGACCAATGATTCGGACGGGAGAAAAAGAAAGAGAATTGAGTACAATGTAGCTACAACCACACACCTCTGGGACAAGGCCGAATTTTTTAGAAGGATCCAGGAAATAGTTCTTGAGTTAAGAAGCATCCGACACCATGTGATTGAGTATCTCAAGGACTCTATTGCAAGGCCTGATCAGTATCAGATTAACAACTCAGATACACGAGCAAGAACATCAAGCTCTCTTCCTGGAAAGGTATATGGAAGGGATGTGGAGAAAGCCAAAATCATATGGGCGATCAAAGCTGCTAAGTCGGACAACATTACTGTGCTACCTATTGTAGGCATTCTAGGAGTTGGGAAGACAGCTTTAGCTAAGCTTGTATACAAGGATTCACGTGTTGAAACAAAATTTGAGCGGATATGGGTTTGGGTGTCCAACATCTTTGATGAAGTAAGAGTGACATGGGAGATCTTAATGTTGTTACTATGGCCAGCCATGAAGGATCTTGCAACAGAGAAAGCTATGAAAGAGTAAGCAACTACTCAAAGCTTCTAGAGGTCTTAAAGAAACATATGGCTCGTCTGTCCAAAAAGTTTCTACTTGTTCTAGATGATGTTTGCGACTACATGGTGAATTCCCTATGGAAAGATCTATTGGATGCTTTGGGATCAAGTTGCACAAAGGGTAATGTGATTATTGTGACAACTAGGAATTTGTCCATTGCAAAAAGGCTAGGTACAATAGAACCAGTTAAGTTAAGAGCTCTAGAAAATGATGATTTTTGGCTATTGTTTAAAGCATGTGCATTTGGTGATAACCAATGCAAAGAACATCTAGATATCGGCCGTCAAATAGCTACAAAGTTAAATGGCAACCCATTAGCAGCAGAAAATGCAGCGGACATGTTAAGAGAGCAGTCTGGTCTTCACCATTGGAAAAGCATCATGAAGAATGGTATTTGGGAATCTCTGCAACTCCGTGCAGGCATCGTGACTGCTTTGAAGAATATCTATTATCAGTTGCCATACAATTTACAACAGTGTTTCTTGGCATGTTCTATATTCCCTAGTGACCATCAATTTCATATTGATGGTTTGGTCTCCATGTGGATATCATCGGGATTTGTGAAATCTATTGAGACAGGATGGGATTATCTCAATGCTTTGGTCAACTCATGTTTCTTTGAGCAGGTTGGAACAAAAGATGACTCCATTCTACAACAATGCTATGTTATGTGTGGTATGATGCATGAATTTGCAAGACTGGTTTCAAGGACCGAGTTTGCAACTATAGATGGTTTAGAGTGCAAAGAAGTGCTACCAACCGTGCGCCATTTGTCAATTCAAACTGATTTGGTGTACCATATAGATGAATGTGAGAACATAGATGGTAACGTGAAGTTTGAAGAAAAATTGCAAAGTATAGCTTCTTCATTAAGGAGATTGAGGATGGTGATCTTAGTTGGGCGCTATTATTCTTTATTCGTCCTGTTCAAGTCCTTCCATACCTTTATCTTCAATTTGGTAAATTGTACCCATCTTCGCTACCTAAAACTTGATATCAAAGGCACAAGTGAATATTTGCTTATATCTCTAAGCAAGTTTTACAACCTTGAAATATTAGATGCTGGGTGCCAAACAATTGTTCATGATATGAGTGATCTCGTCAGCATGAGGCATCTTGTTCTGACAAAAGGAGCATGCGGCGCTTTCTCCCCAGCTAGGTCTGCTAGTTTGCAGATGATCCATCTAGAGGATTGTAAAGGATGGCAAATAATCCCATCTCTAGAAAGTCTATCATCTCTTACAAAGTTGAAGTTAAGGAATATGACAGAAGTAACAGAGTTGCTAATTCCTTCGTTAGAGGAGCTGGTATTGATTGATATGCCAAAGTTGGAAACATGTTTCTCCAATTCAGTGAGGGACTTGAACTCAAGTTTGAGGGTACTGGAGATCAGGAGATGCTGGGTACTGAAGGCCTTTATCCTCTTTGAGAGCTGTGAAAATTTTGAAATCGAGCACATGTCATGGTTGCCCAGTGTTAGCGAGTTGACCATCCATGAGTGTCCTCATTTAATGGTATCAAATCCTCTACCACCATCAAGTAGTGTTTTTAAATTATCCATCACAAAAGTTTCCGCACTTCCAAAGATGGAGGGATCATCAAACGGGGAATACAGAATTGAATCTTATGATGATCCATCTACCATTGATTTCCTTGATGACAAAATTTTGTCATTCCACAACCTGAGGACCATAACTCGATTGCAAATAGTGGGCTGCAATAATCTGGTGTCTATTTCACTAGAAGGTTTGAAGCAACTCGTCTGCTTGAAGAGGTTGGAAATATGGTCATGCCAAACAATTTTCTCTTCAGATGTGTCGTCAACACATACCCATGAATACATGACAAGCACAAATTTTGATGCCAGTCCATCTCTCGAGTGTCTCAGCATTAGACATTGTGGAATAATTGGCCAGTGGTTATCTATGGTATTGCAACATGTGCGAGCCCTAGAGACATTGGATCTAGTGAGGTGTGAGCAGATAACAGGACTATTGATACAAGGTAAAGAGAATACTTTATCAAATCTCACCTCGGCTCCATGTGTTTCATCACAGGGAAATCCAGATGGCGCATCGACAAGGCCATGTCCTAACAAACTCCTGCGGATTCCATCTAACCTCATACCCTCTCTCAAGAAGATGTCCATTGCATGTTGCAAGCTAAAGTTTCTGGGGAACAAGGAATGCTTCTCTGGATTCACCTCCCTTGAGGAGCCAAGAATTGTTGATTGCCCGGAGCTGATATCGTCCTTGGTGCGTGAAGACGAAATCGATGACCAGGCAAACGGAAGATGGCTTCTCCCGTGTTCACTTGTCATACTGGATATCCATGACGCTTCCCTAGAAACGCTGCGGCCCTGCTTTCTGGGAGATCTGACCTGCCTCAAAGTACTACTAGTGTCGGGAAATGATGCATTGAAATCTCTACAGCTGCATTCCTGCACAGCACTGGAAGAGCTGACGATTCGATATTGCAAATCGCTAGACGCACTAGAGGGTGTCCGGTCCCTCCGCAGTCTCAGGCATTTGGAAGTATACAGATGCCCTGGCTTACCTCAATGTTTGAAGAGTCTATCAACGCAGGGCCCTGGCTTACCTCAATGTTTGAAGAGTCTATCAACGCAGGGTTATGAACTGTTCCCTCGATTGGAAAGGCTTCGGATCGACGACCTGTCTTTTCTTACCACGCCATTCTGCGAGCACCTCACCTCTCTCCAATGCCTAGAACTCGAGGATGAATATGAAGATACCGACGCGGCAGGACTAACATGCGAGCAAGAGGCAGCACTTCAGCTCCTCACGTCCCTGCAAGAGCTCGAATTTTGCGAACTCTCGGATCTTCCTGTGGGTCTGCATAGCCTTCTCTCTCTCAAGCGGTTGGAGATCAGTGATTGCCCGAGTATCTCAAGGCTGCCAGAAAGGGGCCTCCCACCTTCCCTGGAAGAACTGGAGGTCCTCTATTGCAGCAAAGAACTAACCGAGCAATGCAGAATGCTAGCGACAAGCAAGCTAAATGTAAAAATTGATGGGAATTATGTGAACTGATTACAGGTTTCTCCACATCTCACCTTGAAAGGTATACTTCTACCGTTGACCATGTTATCTTGATGGTTTACATACATTTTTATGTCTATTTGCAGGCATTCAAGCTGACACCATGGCTGCAGTGACCGTCTTCAGAACCTATAGGAGTATCATACTGTTACAAGCTGTTCGAGCAAGTGTTGAAAGCACTTCCCTGTTTCTCCTAGGAGGCCTGCTACAAATTACAAGGCTTATTGTTGACCACGGCCCAAGGGCCAGAAGCCAATGCCAAAAGTGCCAAAAGTGTAGTTCTTTTCACTCTGTAGCCTCAAAAACCTGATGTTTCTAGTTTCAAAAAAAAACTGATGTTTCTTGTGACAGGTTCTCTGATTCTGCACAGGGTTTTGTTTCACTTGTAAACCTTGTCCTCGTTGCTCAAGTGCTCATGTTGCTGAATGCTGTATACGGTTTTCCTGATTGGCCTTGCCGGCCGTTCTGAAAGCAGCGAGGTAGTAGAGGTTCTGTTGTCGTGGGGAGGTTCAAGAAGCAGATGTTGAGCACCTTCTGCATGAGTGATCTTGGGATCCTCTCCTACTACCTTGGCCTCGAGGTCACCCAAGGAGCTCATGGGATCACGCTTGTTGAAACTAGCGGTTTCGGACAGAGTGAGGGAGACAGAGGCCTCCGCCCGCCAAGCGTCGCCCTCGGGCGGAGGCTCGGGGTAGGCACGACAGGTGAGCTTGTGGGAAGATGGCACGAAAAGCTAGGGTTTCATTAATTCATTCACCAACCATCCGCACGGTTACAAGTGTTCCCTATTTATAGGGCTCAACTACTTCCTGACGGAATTTATTACAATGCCCCTCAACTGCTACGGTACATTCCTGGAATATTCCGCCACTGGTCTCTTGTTTGCGGGGCAATCCTGCCACAGCGTTTCCAGGTGACGGGCCTTCATAGGCGGCCGGCCCACCATGCCTCGATCTTCGGCCCAAAGGCCTGGGTTCCCGATGCTGGCCTCCGTCTTTGGAGGCGCGCCGTCGCCTTGGTGGGTCTCTGCCGGTCCGGTCGGAGACATCATCCGTATGTCTCCGCCCGGCCACGCGGGGGCCGTGGTTCCCGACGCTGGCCTACGTCTTCGGGGGCACGCCGTCGCCTTGGCGGGTCTCCGCCGGTCCGGTCGGAGACGTCTACCGTGGGTCTTCGCGCCTGCGCTTGAGTACCTGCACACACTTAGGCAAGATTGTTTGTTTAATTAGTTTAGGGGTAAGGCGGCCTCCGCCCTCATCGCCGGAGACACCCGTGAGCTGAAGCGGGGCGGCGTCCGCCTGAGCATAGGTCGGAGATGTCTACGCCTGGCCTGGGCAGAATTCGTGACAAGCTCGCTGAGCTCCTACAGTGCCCTACAAGCATAGCCAGGAAAGTTCCTTTAGTCGGCGCCAGGTCTCCGCCCCAAGACGGTCGAAGACGCCTTGGCGACACCTCGTTGTCGGAGGCCTTCGCCACCCGCCGAAGCCGTGCTACAACAGTTCCCCCCTTTTGAGACCATGGTTCGTCGGAGCGTGCCATGAGCTCAAAACGCCTTGACCAAAGGCGTCCGTGGGGGCGGAGGCCATATTGACCAAAGGCATCCGCGGGGGCGAAGGCCACATTCATTGGCATCTTTTAGCGAGGCCCCGCTACTTCCCCCCTGGCCCGCTCTGGCGTGGCCCCTGGTCTTGTTGAGAGTAGCCGTTGGGCAGCAAATCTAGCCATTGTCCTATGGTGTGGCCGTTTATGTCGTGTCAGTTTCCGTTGCATACCTTGCGACTTTTTCGGAGATGACCGCTGTGCGGCAGGCGAATTTTCCGGAGGTGACCGTTGTATGGCGGGAGTCGGACCGCCTGCCCGCTGCCTATATAAGGGTGTTGTTGGTGGCGGGGTCCCCCCCACCCCGCATTGCTCATTCGCTTTCGTTGCATTTGAGAAATCGCTCTCTGCTCTCTTCGCTTTCGCCTTTTGCTGCCCTCGCACGTTCCGTCTTTCTGCCTGCGTCTCGCGCTTAGGCTGCTATCGCGGTGGCTTTCCTTTCCTCCTCTGCCCAAACTCGCCGGCCCGCCTTTTTCGGACCCTACCGCCACCTTCTCGGCGTTAGGGCCGTCGGCTGGGGTGCGCGCTTTGAGGAGTGCATGCTTGCCTCTGCCTCCGCGTTGGAGTTTGAAAAGCTGGTGGAGGAGGATTTGGGGAGTGTCTCTACGTTTGTCGGAGACCTAATCGCTGCGGATTTCAGAGATATGGCGATAAGGTCTTGGGATTTTGGCCCCTCCTCTATTACTGAAGAGGCTATCGCGGAGATGTTGAAGGAATCATGTTTTCCTTCTTCCAGGGTAAAAATCCCTCCGCCTGGCCAGACTGTTCCAGAACCGGAGGAGGGATATGCGGTGGTCTTTCAGGACTTCTTCACCTGCGGCCTCTGCCTTCCTTACATCCCCTTCCTTCGCCGGGTGTTGGAGACCTTCAATGTCCAGCTCCATCATCTGACTCCTACCGCCTTCCTCACGCTTAGCAAATTTTGCTGGGCGTGCGTTTCTTATGGTGCCAAGCCGGATGTGGACACCTTCTGTGCGTACTACGAGCTACATAAGCAGCCGAAGAAGAAGAAGGAGGTGCGAGAGGGCAAGGAGGTGGAGGTGACCTACCAGTACGGTAGTTGCACTTTTATGTCTAAGAGGAACCAAGGCGCGGACCGCCTAGAGATCTCTTTTTGCCAGAAGGGCAAGTGGGACCATGGCTGGCTTGAGCAATGGTTCTACGTGAAGACCTACGGGGTCCGTAGCACTACCGAGGATGGTGCGGATGTCTCGGAGTATCCATTGACTCAAGGATGGAGGAGATGGCGCCGCTCACGCGCGTGGATCCACCGAAGGAGGTGTCTCCGACGAGGGAGGCTTGTGATCAGGCTTTTGCGGTAGTGTGCCGCTACTCCAGTGGCCGCGACCTGGTGGAGGAGATTATGGTCTCCAACTACTGGCCCCTAGGCAAAAACAACCCAGCCTTTCGGCTGGAACAGGTGAAGGTTCCCGTTTTTGGGCCGGAGGCCGGGATTCCGTTCCCCCGCTTCGGTCAGTCTTTGGGGGAGGGGGTGACGGAGGACAGTTTCGTCTCCGAGGTTGAGGAAGCCGCTGTGGGGTTGGTTGGCAAGATTTCTGAGCGTGAGTACACGTCTCGGATGGCCGTGGCGGGCACCATGCCGTAGCTCAATCGAGTTTTTGAGGAGGTCAGGATCGTCTACCGGGAGCGCGATGTTCCCACCGAGGTCCTGGCTTCGATTGAGAAGAAGAAGAAGAAGAGGGCCTTTGCGAAGAATGTTATGGCGGAGGCCGAGTCTAAGAAGAGGAAGGGCACCGTTGTTGCTCGGGCGCCCGCGAAAAAGAAGAAGAAGAGCGGTGCTCCATTGATCGCGCCGGCCATGTCTTCTGCCGGTAGCGCGGGCATTGCCTCCGCCGGCAGTGAAGATGTTGAGAGCTCTTCCGTCCCGTCAGCGGACGCATGGGTTGCGAGCGAAGGGGATCATGGCTCTCCTGTAGCTCTGGTGTGCCCTATGAGTGGAGCTGTGACCGGTGCTGGGCGTCCGGAAGCCAGCGCTGCCCTGGCGCGCTCCTCGCATGGTGCAATGAGTGTCGGCGAACAGCCGGAAGGTAGCGCCATCGAGCCTATGCCCGACGTTCTTGGCGGGCTATGCTCAAGCTCTGAAGAGGACACAGAGGCCGTCTTGCAGCACGCTCCTTCGTCTCCTGCCGTTGCCGCGCCTTCGCCTGTGCTGGCGGCCAACGTCGGGCAGCTGGAGGCCGTGCTTGCTGAGCAGGCCCCGGCGGCTCGGCCTTCTTCGAGTCCTCCGCCCGTCAGGCCGCTGGCTGAGGAGGTCCGGCCCTTTGGGCCTTCGCCGCACGATATGGCAGCGACTTCTGCCTAGGGGGCGCGGCAAGCTGCCCAATCTGGGCCTTTTATGAGTAAGTCTGTTTGGCACGCATTTTTGTGTTTTACTGTCTTCGCCCGGTTCATTTGTTTTCGTATTGTACCAAGTGCTAATATTGTGTATCTGTTGCTTTATAGGTGATGTCATGGCTGGACTCCTCACCCTGGAGGAGCGAGCAGCCGCTGCCGGCGCTAGGTTTGGTCCGGGGCAGCCGGGGCTGGTGGCGTCGGGTTCGAGTGAGTATAGAATGTTTTTATTTTGATCATCATTTGGCCTGTTGTTATTGTCTGTTTCTGATATGCCCTCTGACCTGAGCTGTTGTTGTTTTTTTACGTAGGCTCCTCCGACACCTCTATCTCAGGTTGGGAGGAGTGTTATCTTGCTGTTCTTGGAGACGTCGGAGGTGGTCTTTGGCTGTTGGTGTGTTTAACGTGAGATTTGCTTTTCTCACCTTATTGTTTTGTGTTTGTTTGTTCTTCTTTGAACAGATCACTTCAAACAGCGTCTAAGGGACATGGATTTCTTCCAGCTTCTCCGTGTTCATCTAGAACACCAGAGCCTGGTGCGTCTTCGACGGTTTGCCCCTTTTCTTTTTTTTGTGTATGTTCGCTTCTAGACTTGTTTTTGATTCTGTTACTGATCGCTTTGGTTTTTCTCTCTCTGGTCGCAGGGGTATCACATGGGCGTTGTTATGGAAGAGCGCTGTACTCGTGAGGTCTCCGGCCGAGATGCTACGATTGAAGCGCTCAAGGCGGAAATCGAGCGCCTGGAAGGTGAAAAAGGGGGTCTGTACGACTCCCTTGCAGCTCTCCACCTGTCTTTAGCGGAGAAGGAGCGAGAAAAGGATGGTTTGAGGGCCGATCTTGCCAAGGCCCGGGATGCAGAGATTTTGTCCGTCGAGCAGGCCCGTAAGGCGAACGAGCTAGCCGAGGGTCTCCGACGAGAGCTTGCCTCTGAGAAGGAATACGCAGCAGCGGTGAGGGAGCAGCTGTCTTTGACGATGAGGCGTTTGGACTCGATCAAGGGAGTCCTTGCTGCAACCGTTGGCCACTACCGGGCCACCGTCGCCGAGCTCGGAGGTGAAACCTCCGCTCCTTCAGAGGAAGACAGTGTGTACGCCCTCGCCTCCTGGCTAAAGCGTCACCTTGCGAAGCTCCCCGGTCTGATCAACGGCTGCACGGACTATGGGGCGCTAGCGGGAGTAGCGAATTATGCCAAGCTTTTGGCACGCGGCGGGTGTACGCATACCAAAAGTATTCCGGAAGGAGCGCTGCCTGGTCCGGAGGAGCTCGGTGAGACTTCTCTTGGTTTGCGAAAAACCTTGAGAAATTTCATTGGGCACTTTTGGGCAGCATTTGGGACATCTGCTGCCTGGAAACTAGCGGAGGAAAAGAGGGCGAAGGTATTTGTAGTCTTTGTAGCCGCCCCCTTTTCTTTTTGTTTTTGTCGAGGCTGCGAAGGCTTTCGTTGCTTGTGGCCCTGATACTCTAGCCTATGATGTAGGATGCGCAGAAGAGTCTTGCGGGCAGGCCTCCGTCAGTTCCGCGCTCGGCGACTGCGGTCGGTGCGTCCGCCACTGGTGGCGCTCCGGTGGGATCTACGATCGGCGGTGGTGGTGGTCGGAGGCCGTAGGCGCCGTGCCCGCCCACAGTTGATGCGGGCTCCGTTCCAAGGACTTCCGCTGCAGCCGATGCGCTGGAGGTCTAGGCTCTTTGTAGCACTTAGTTGTTTTGGCGTGTATATTGTAGTCCGGTTGGACTTTTGTGAATAAAGTTTATTTTGTTCTGAATGGTTTTGTGGGAAATTTTAACCTTGCGCAGGTTCCGAATCGAGAGCCTGCGCAAGATGTCGCGCCTTTGACTCCCTACAACGACGGTATTTACGTGAGCGGAGAGCTTTGGGAGTATTGGCGTTCGGCCTTTCCCCGCAGCGTTGTGCGCGACGTGTTCGAGTCAGTTAAGTTTGACATAGACGACGAGCGCACTGGGTTTACTCGCGCGCTCGCTTGGCACGGACCTCCGCCACAATAGTTAGGATTTTATTGCAAGTTGGTGTCCTGTAAGAATGCTTCTTGACGTTTTATGGAATACAAGACAGGTTCACTTTCTTGATTGTTTGTGCGGTGGCTTGAGCCTGTTGTGCTAGTTTACATATCTCGTCTAGTCCCGAGCTTGCACACCATTGTCCTTTGCTTGGGCGAACGTGCGCGATATAGAGGTGGTGGCCAGGACCTTCGCCCCATGTTTTCTCCTTCTCTGTGCTCGCTTGATGGCTGGGGTAGAAGTCTCCGCATTTTTTCGACCGGCGGAGGCGTACTTGAAGTCCGCCTGGCGAGGCTTGCCGAATCGGTGTTTGATCCGACTGGAGGTTTGGCGCAGCTTGTGCAAACGGCGGAGACTTTTGATATTTCTTTAGCTAGGTGTTTTAGCTGTCTGGAGGTATGGGTCTCCGACGCTGCACACCCGTGGGACATGGTTGATTTTTGGAGATGGCAGGTTAGGTCTCTGGCATCAGGGGGATGTTACGAGATTTCGTGCGATATCCCCCTTCTTCCGTAGGCCTTTGCTATTCATCACCGTGCCGTAGGTCCTATCTCTTTTCCCACTGCCTCCGACTGTCTACTGTTGCCTCCAATTTTATGAGTTTTCGTACAATATCTACGGCCGACTTGGATATCTAAGGAGACCCCTACCTCCATGGCTGTTGCTGTGGCTTTTGCCCGTGCTATGCCTTGCTCCCCCCTTGCGCCCTATGCTGACTGAGTTTTTAAGGGCATGGGGGGAATCCGTTTTTATAGTGGGGTGGTGGCTTTTGGGTGTTAACATTTTTGTACGTTGTTAGTTGGAACGTATCTTGGCTTTAATAGCCTGTATCTTGCTTGAATTATTCGTTCCCCTTGAGATCTTTTGAAGTAAAGAGGCCTAGCGCCGTAGTGGTGGCAGTGTTTTGTCAGGCACTTTCTGTTTTTCCTGTTTTCGATGGCGGAGACCTTCTTCCTGGTTCTAGCACCACAATTTTGTTGCTCCTGTTGCTAGGGGTGTTTTTTGTTAAGGTCGGAGGCCTGTTTTGCCGAGGTTATTTTTTCCTTGGCGCCTGAATTTGTTTAGGTCTTCTTCGAGGGTCGGAGGCCTTTTTGGCCCCTTTTTTTTGTCCTTGCTACCTGACTTTGTTCAGGTGTTCATCAAGGGTCGGAGGCCTGTTTGGCCAATTTTTTTTTTGACCTTGCCGCCTAAATTTGTTCAGGTCTTCTTCGAGGGTCGGAGGCCTGTTTGGCCAATTTTTTTTACCTTGCTGCCTGACTTTGTTCAGGTCTTCGTCAAGGGTCGGAGGCCTGTTTGGCCAATTTTTTTTGACCTTGCTGCCTGACTTTGTTCAGGTCTTCGTCAAGGGTCGGAGGCCTATGTGGCCAAATTTTTTTTGCCTTGATGCCTGACTTTGGACAGGTCTTTGTCAAGGTCGAAGGCCTATTTTGACTATTTTTTGCTGCCTGACTTTGGACAGGTCTTTGTCAAGGTCGAAGGCCTGTTTGGCCATAAAGGTCGTTTCAAATTGCTCGTGCCTATGGCTGGCGCTTTGAAAGGACCTGTACTTTTTGTTTACCGAATATTGCAGCGCCAGAGCTGGCCGCTTTCGGTTTTGGATTTTTGGAGCGTTCTTTTGGGGAATTACCTCTTTATACTTGTAGAGGATTTTTACATTGAGCCTGCCTCATTAAAAACCTCACCTCCGCTTGGAGTTCCCCTGTGAGGAAAAGAGTGCAGGCTCTTTTACATTTTGTTTTGATTGAAGTAAAAAAAACTTAAAGGTAAATAGATGGAGGGGCCTCCGCTTATATTTTGCGGAGGTTGCCCTTTGGTACATTGCCTAGATGTAGTATCTGCGAAGGCTGTCAATATTCCAGGTGTGGGTTGTTGTGACACCTTCGCTGTCGGTCAAGTGGAAAGAGCCAGGTCGACCTGCTGCCGTTGCTGTGTATGGGCCTTCCCATTTCGGTTGCAACTTGCCGACAAGTTGTGCATTGGGTTTTCTTCTGAGTATGAGGTCTCCGTGTTTTATATCTTTCCTTACCACCTGGGAGTCTCTCCACTTTTTGGTTTGGGACTGATATTTTGCAATGTTTTCGACTGCTTCTAGTCTTATTGCTTCTATTGTTTCTTTTGCATATTCTTCATCTTGCAACATCAGCTGACTCGTTGTGTGGAGGCTTTCATGCTTTATTTCTTCTGGCATCATGACCTCTTCTCCATAAAGCAGTTTGAATGGTGTGAATCCTGTTGTTCTTGAGACGGATGTATTGTGTGACCAAATCACTCTAGGTAATTCATCTACCCATTTTCCTTTGCGTAGGCCCAGCAATGTTTTTGATATTGTTGAAAATACTATTCTGTTTGCTCTTTCCACAGCACCATTGGACTCTGGGTGGTATACTGAGGCGAAGGCTAGTTTTGTCCCTATGCTTTTGCAGAATTCTTTGAAGTTCTCTGAATCAAATTGTTTTCCATTGTCTACTGTCAAAATCCTCGGTACACCGAATCTGCAAATGATGTTTTGCTAGAAGAATTTTCTGATAGTTTCTGAGGTTATCTTCGCCAGCGGCTTTGCCTCTATCCATCTTGTGAAATATTCCACTACTACTACTATGAATCTGTTTCCTCCTTGGGATGGCGGTAATGGGTCGACCAGGTCCATACCCCATCTTTGCTGCGGCCATGTCGGAGGTATAAGCTGGGTCTCTGACGATGGTTTTGACTGCCCTGGAGAGAATGTTTGGCATGCTTTGCATGTTCTGACTGTCTGCTCTGCGTCTTGTATGTGTGTTGGCCAATAAAAGCCTTGCCTTATTGCCTTTGCTGATAATGCTCTTGAGCCAATGTGTGACCCGCAAATTCTTGAGTGTATTTCTTGAAGCAACTCTATGCCTTCACTCTGTGATATGCACCTGAGGAGAGGCTGGACTACTCCTTTCTTGTACAGTACACCATCTAAGATTGTGTAATTCCTTGCTCTGGCATGTATTCTTGCTGCTTTTGCTTCATCTTCTTCGCTGGTTTTGCCTTCTAGGAATTCTGTTATCGCCTTTCTCCAATCTTCATTTTGCAGGTGTAGTATTGCCTTTGGTGCCTTAGGTGTCTCCGCAGTTGCCGGAGACTTCAAGATCTGGTAAAAAGTGTTTGGTGGCAGTGGCAGGTTGTTTGCCACAGCCTTTGCCAATTCATCTGCCTCTGCATTTTCTGATCTTGGTATGTGCTTTAGGGTGAAGCCCTCGAATCTCCGCTCCAAATTTCTAACAACGGATAGGTATTTGATGAATTCCGGCTCTCTTGCTGTGTATTCTTTCTCTACTTGGCTAGTGACCACTTGAGAATCTGTTTTGACTGTCAATGTTTTTGCCCCTAGGGCCTTTGCTTTGCTTAGCGCTAAGATCAGGCCTTCATATTCTGCAATGTTGTTTGTTGATTTGAACTCTAGCCTTGCTGCATATTTCATTCTAACGCCGGAGGGTGCCATTAGGACGGTGGAGGCTCCTGCTCCGGCTTGGCCCCAGGCTCCATCCGTGAATGCTGTCTAGCCTTGGATGGTTGGTTGTACCTTGGTCTCTGTCGGAGGTGTCCAATCTGCTACAAAATCGACTAGTGCTTGTGATTTGATTGCTGTTCTGGGGACATACGAGATACCAAATTGTGATAGCTCTGTAGCCCATTTGCCTATTCTGCCGGAGGCTTCTTTGTTTCTGAGCAGGTCTTGCAATGGCAGCGATGTTGGAACTGAGATTTTGTGGGCTTGGAAATAATGCTTTAGTTTTCTTGATGCCATCAGCACTGCGTAGGCGACTTTTTCCACCTCCGTGTAGTTTAGCTTGGCTCCGGACAGTGCTTCTGAGATAAAACAAACTGGCCTTTGAGTTTATACTGATTCTTTTTCAAGCTCGTGAACTAGGACTGCGCTGACTGCATGGTCGGAGGCCGCCATGTACAGCAGTAGGTGGCTTTCTGATTCTGGGACGGAGACCACCAGTGAGCTTGCCAGATACTCTTTCAAGTTATGAAATGCTTCCAACTGCTTGGGCCCCCACTCAAAGTTGTCTCCGCCCCTCAGGGCTTGGAAGAAGGGTAGGCTGCGTTCTACTGATTTTGAGATGAATCTGTTGAGCGCTGCTATTCTTCCCGTCAGCTTTTGCACTTCTTTCTTATTTTTGGGTTCTGCCATTGTCATTATTGCTCTGGTTTTGTCCGGGTTTGCTTTGATGCTTTCGCTGCTTATGATATATCCGAGCATCTTCCCTTTTGTGACTCCAAATATGCATTTTTCTGGGTTGAGGCGGAGGCCGGCTGTCCTGAGGTTGGCGAAGGTCTCCTGTAAGTCGGAGACATGATCATCCTTGGTCTTGCTCATGACCACTATGTCGTCGACGTAAGCTATGATGTTTCTATCTAGTTGTGAGCCCAAAACTTCCTTTGTCATTCTAGCAAAGGTCGCGCCAGCATTTTTGAGGCCTTCTGGCATTCTGGTGTAGCAATATGTCCCGAATGGAGTTGTGAAACTTGTCTTGTCTTCGTCTTCTTTTTTCATCCAGATTTGGTGGTACCCAGAGAAACAGTCGAGTAGAGAGAACCTCTGGCATCTGGCTGCCTTGTCGACGGAGGCATCTATTCTTAGCAATGGGAAAGGGTCTTTTTTGCAAGCTTTATTCAGATCTGTGAAATCTATGCACATTCTCATTTTGCCATTCTTCTTTGGTACCAGTACTATGTTTCCAAGCCATTCTGAATACTTGACTTCCCTGATCACTATTGCATCTAGCAATCTTTGCACCTCCGCCTTTGCTGCCAGGATTCTATCCTCCGACATTTTTCTCTATTTCTGCTTTCTTGGTCTCATGTTTTCATTGGTATCCAGTTCATGCTGTATGATGTCCCTGCTGACTCCTTGGAGGTCGGAGGCTGACCAGGCGAAGATATCTTTATTTTTTACTAGAGTTTCCATGAGCTCTTCCTCCTCTGCCTTGCTCAATTCTGAGCTGATTGTTACTTTTCTATCTAGTAACTCCTTTTCTAGAGGGATCAACTTTGTCTGTTCTTGACCTGCCATATCTGTTTTTCCTCTGGGCATATCCGGAGGCTCTTGTTCTTTGTCTACCGACTCGACTGCATTGATGTTTCTTTGGGCTCTGTAGATAGCTTTTTCTATGTTTCTTGCTTCTTTTTGGCTGCCTCGGACTGTGATAATACCATGGAGTGCTAGTATTTTCATGCACAGGTAGGCTATATGCAGTGCTGCGTTGAATTTGGTTGTGAATCCTCTGCCCAAGATGGCATTGTATGGGTAATACAAATCGACGACGTCGAAGGTTATGTACTCGGTTCTAGCATTTGCTTGGGTTCCGAACGACACTGGGAGTGATATTTTTCCTAGTGCTTGTATCTGCTTGCCTCCGAATCCTATTAAAGGGGATTCGGAGGGCTGTAATTGATTTCTGCTGAGCTTCATTTGGTCGAAGGTATTTGCGAAGATGATATCTGCTGAACTGCCAGTGTCAATCAACACACTGCTTATCTCCCATGCTGCTATGTTTGTTTTGATCACCATTGCGTCTGTGTGAGGGTAGATTTCTAGCTGGAGATCTTCTTCTGTGAAGGTGATTGGGACTCTGGACCAATCTGTGTATTTTGCTGTGCCCTGGACTGCTACATTGTTTACCAGGCGGAGGTGATTCTTTTTTTGCCTTTTCGTTTGAAACTCCATTGATGATCCTCCGGCGATTGGCAGTATCATGCCTATTGTTGGCAGTGCTCCATGAGGGTTGACTTGGTTTTCTGGGTTTGGCTCATTTTTTGGTGTTGGGGGTTGGTCGTGAGGTGGTGGCGGAGGCAGTTGTTGCATTTGCTGCTGTTGCGGCGGATACTCGAACCTGCTTTGGTTTTGTGGCGGTTGGTTTGTTTCGAGGTAGGTTATGTGGGGAGTTTTTGGGTTTATGTAGGTCAGGCTTGCCTCCGACCTATAGTTGCCCACCGGAGGCTGCTACGAGGGCGCTGACCGCCATGCTGGTAGGAATTCTGGGTAATAGGCGGAGGCCAGTGTGGAGGGATGTATTTGGTTTGTGTTTAGCACTGGGTACATCGAGCAGTACTGCTGGTGGCCAGTTGTGTAGGTGGTGTTGACCTCTCTTGCGTTCTGCTGTGCCGGAGGTTGGGCGGTCTGCTTGTTCTTCATTCTTTCCTATGTCTCCTTTGTCTCCGGACAATCTTTGGTGCTGTGCCTTGCGCTTTCGCCGTGAAAAACGCAATATGGCCTGCGTTGTTTCTGGTTGTGGTTTTTGTTCCAGTTTTTGCCTTGGTAACCTTGCCTACCTTGGTTCCTGGTCTGGGTCTTCGGCCCTGCTGGCCCTAGCAGTTGCCCTTGTTCGGGGTGAGGTTGACCCTCGATGCTGAGCACCTGCCCCTGGCCTGGTTTCTGATTTGATGCGTTCTAGTTCGCATAGCTCTTCTGTGAGTTTTTGCTGTCTGTTTTGACCCTACTCCTTCAGCCTTTTTCAGAGGTCATTGTCTGATCTGCAGTACTTCTTGAACTCGTCGTACAACTGCTGTATGGAAGTTGGTTTCTTTCTTGCTGGGTGTGCTGCGAACGGCCCGATTCGGAGCCCTTTGATCGCTGCTTCAATGGCGATCTCTTATGGGACGTCTGGTGCCTTCGCCTTTAGTTGCACGAATTTCTGAAAGTAGTCGTGTAGTGTCTCTCCCTGCATTTGTTTGCACGGGAATAGATCTGTGGATGTCAGCGACTATGCTGCTAGCCCCTTGAAGTTTGCCAATATCTTGTTCCGGAGATTTTCCCAGGAATAGACTGTGCTTGGTTTGAGCATGGAATACCAAGCCAACGCGTCACCTTCGGCAGCAATAACAAATGACTTTGCCAGGATGGCGTCGTCTCCGCCGACGGAGGCTACTGCTGCCTCGTAACTCATAATGAACTGATGGGGGTCTGTCTTTCCGTTGAACGTTGGTAGTGTGATTGGCTTGTACGCCGTTGGCCATGACGATTGTTGTATGCCTTCAGAGAGTGGGGACTTGGGGTCGATAGGCCTCCGCATCGCCTGAGATGGCATCGTGGTTGGGCTGGTCACTGGTGGAGGCATGTTTGCGGTTGGTGTTGCTGTGGAGGCTGGGATCGCGGAGGTTGACGCTGGTACTGCATGCTGCATACTTAGCATCTCAGCATGTAGGACTGCCAACTGCTGCCTTATTTCTGCTGCTTGTGCTGACGCTTGAGTGGCTTGCTGATTAGCTACGAATGCTGCTGCCATTCTATCCCTCTCTTGTTGCGCTCTTTGCAACTGTGCTTGCAGCTGTTGCAGTTCTTGCTCAAGTGTTGTACCTGAGTTTGGTTGGGCCTCCAGATCTTGGATCTCTGGATGTTGGGGTTCCGGTTGTTGACCCTGGGCATCTGCTCTGGTGCCATCCTCCGCTAGCGAGGTTGCGTAGGTGCTACGGGTGGTGCGCCTAGGCCTTCCTCTCTGACCCGTGGTCGTTGCTGCTCTAGTGGTGGTTTTTCTTTTCCCTACCATCGTTGGTTTGTCTTGGCCAAACCACGGTGGGCGCCAATGTTGAAACTAGCGGTTTCAGACAGAGTGAGGGAGACAGAGGCCTCCGCCCGCCAAGCGTCGCTCTCGGGCGGAGGCTCGAGGTAGGCACGACAGGTGAGCTTGTGGGAAGATGGCACGAAAAGCTAGGGTTTCATTAATTCATTCACCAACCATCCGCACGGTTACAAGTGTTCCCTATTTATAGGGCTCAACTACTTCCTGACGGAATTTATTACAATGCCCCTCAACTGCTACGGTACATTCCTGGAATATTCCGCCACTGGTCTCTTGTTTGCGGGGCAATCCTGCCACAGCGTTTCCAGGTGACGGGACTTCATAGGTGGCCGGCCCACCGTGCCTCGATATTCGGCCCAAAGGCCTGGGTTCCCGATGCTGGCCTCCGTCTTTGGGGGCGCGCCGTCGCCTTGGCGGGTCTCCGCCGGTCCGGTCGGAGACATCATCCGTATGTCTCCGCCCGGCCGCGCGGGGGCCGTGGTTCCCGACGCTGGCCTACGTCTTCGGGGGCGCGCCGTCACCTTGGCGGGTCTCCGCCGGTCCGGTCGGAGACGTCTACCGTGGGTCTTCGCCCGGCCGCGCGGGGGCCATGCTGGCACGCTCGTGCAGACCACGGGCGCCTGCGCTTGAGTACCTGCACACACTTAGGCAAGATTGTTTGTTTAATTAGTTCAGGGGTAAGGCGGCCTCCGCCCTCATCGCCGGAGACACCCGTGAGCTGAAGCGGGGCGGCGTCCGCCTGAGCATAGGTCAGAGATGTCTACGCCTGGCCTGGGCAGAATTCGTGACAAGCTCGCTGAGCCTCCTGCAGTGCCCTACGAGCATAGCCAGGAAAGTTCCTTTAGTCAGCGCCAGGTCTCCGCCCCAAGACGGTCGAAGACGCCTTGGCGACACCTCGTTGTCGGAGGCCTTCGCCACCCGCCGAAGCCGTGCTACAACAACGCTGCGCCAAAGTGCCTACGCCACCAAGATCCTCGAGAAGGCTGGGCTGGCAGGTTGCAATGCGAGCGCCACGCCCATGGAGATGAAGCTGAAGCTTCTGAAGGAAGGCTCGACGCCAAGTATGGACGCCACCGAGTACTGCAGCCTCATTGGCAACTTGAGGTATTTGTGCAATTCCAGGCCGGACCAGGCGTACGCGGTGGGCTACCTTAGCCGGTTCATGGAGGTGTCGCGACAAGAGCATCTGGCAGTTGTGAAGCGCGTCCTTCGCAACGTGGCGGGCATGGTGCACTGGGGTGTGCACTACCATCCGGGAGGAAAGAAGGGAGCAGTGCCTCGGCTGCTGGGCTACTCCGACAGTGACCTAGCAGGCGACGTTAACGATCGGAAAAGCCCAAGCGGTCTCATCTTCTTCCTTGCCAGTGGGCCGATTGCATGGCAGTCGGCGAAACAAAAGGTGGTTGCGCTGTCGTCCTGCGAGGTAGAATACATCGCGGCTGCTGGAGCTGCGTGCGAGGCAGTTTGGCTGGCACGGTTGCTGGCTGAGCTCATCGGAGGAGCCGTCCTCGCACCCAAGCTCAAGGTGGACAATAAGTCCGCCATCGCCTTGATGAGAAATCCTGTGCATTATGACCGGAGCAAGCATATTGATGTGAAGTTCCACTTCATCCGGGAATGCTGCGACTGGAAGCTGATCGATGTCGAGTTCGTTGGTACTGAACTATAGCTGGGCGACATTCTCACTAAAGCGCTCGGGCGCGTTCGATTTCAAGAGCTTCGAGGAAAGATCGGCATGCTTGATGTAAATAGTAAGCACAATAAGGCTTAGGAGGAGATTGTTGATTGTAATCCTTGTGTGCTAGATTAGCTTACCATATTTTCTAGTAGCTATTTAGACGCATGATCACTGATTGTGATTGTGTTTAAAGATCTTGATTAGTTTCCTTGTAATAGCTTATTTAAGCATGGTAATACAATCAGAAACGTGGCCGCTTTGCAGAAACAAAGATCATCGTGTATCCACTGTGTTCGCGTGTGTTCATCGTCTTCTCCCTCTCGCCGGTTCGGGATTCTGACATCCAATGCCTACAGCTCGAGGACGAATATGAAGATACCGACGCGGCAGGACTAACATGCGAGAAAGAGGCAGCACTTCAACTCCTCACGTCCCTGCAAGAGCTCCAATTTGTTGGTTACTGCGAACTCTCGGATCTTTCTGTGGGTCTGCATAGCCTTCTCTCTCTCAAACGGTTGGAGATCAATGGTTGCCGGAGTATCTCAAGGCTGCCAGAAAGGGGCCTCCCACCTTCCCTGGAAGAACTGAAGGTCCGCCATTGCAGCATGGAGCTAGACGAGCAATGCAGAATGCTAGCGACAAGCAAGCTAAATGTAAAAATTGATGGGAATTATGTGAACTGATTACAGGTTTCTCCACATCTCGCCTTGAAAGGTATACTTCTACCGTTGACCATGTTATCTTGATGGTTTACATACATTTTTATGTCTATTTGCAGGCATTCAAGCTGACACCATGGCTGCAGTGACCGTCTTCAGAACCTATAGGAGTATCATACTGTTACAAGCTGTTCGAGCAACTGTTGAAAGCACTTCCCTGTTTCTCCTAGGAGACCTGCTACAAATTACAAGGCTTATTGTTGACCACGGCCCAAGGGCCAGAAGCCAATGCCAAAAGTGCCAAAAGTGTTGTTGTCTTCACTCTGTAGCCTCAAAAACCTGATGTTTCTAGTTTAAAAAAAAATGATGTTTCTTGTGACAGGTTCTCTGATTCTGCACAGGGTTTTGTTTCACTTGTAAACCTTGTCCTCGTTGCTCAAGTGCTCATGTTGCTGAATGCTGTATACGGTTGTCCTGATTGGCCTTGCCGGCCGTTCTGAAAGCAGCGAGGTAGTAGAGGTTCTGTTGTCATATGACTGAAAGGAGCCTATCAGTATTTTCTTCCCGAGGGTGTTTATTCTTTATGTTGACTATAGAAGGGACTACAATATATATAGAATGCACTTTCTGTAATCAAAAGAGTTGGTGTAAATAATGTTATCCTCAATCATCTTGCTTTCTTGCTAACCAGTAGACATAATGGGGATGGGATTGAAGCAACTCATTTATTTCTCTGCTATAAACCGGGACAGCGAGCAGCACCAATCGCAAGGAACGGTCCAAGGCATCGATGAGTTTTGGAATTCAGACTGCAAATGGCTGTCGAGTGTTGACGGAAACCTGTGAAAGAAGAGTGCATTCTGTACAATGGCTGTTAGGTGCAACACTACTGAAGGGACATCAGTTCTGCACAATCGCAAGAGAGAATTTGTAGCTATTGGATTGACACCAAACTCAAACTCTTCAAGGTACTAGTTAGCTTGACTATGCGGAATTCATGTAGCCGCAATATAATTAATGGCGCACCTTTGCAATATCAAATTATGATCAGTCGTGGACAAAAATATTGAAACTTGCAACGTGTTTATCCAGAAAATAGCACCATATGATAGGTGAGGATAAAGTTTTTATTTTTCTAAAAAAAAAGAAAGCAAAATGGACTTTTTTGAACTGTGATTCAGTGCAGCTCTGAATTACAACTACAAGCTACTTAATAACCAGGCCACGCTCCTTTAACTCTTGTAGCGCTGTTGATGGTGCCATCATTTTGATTCATGATCCAGATAGAAAAAAAAGACTGAACACAGCACGTCCCTGGTAGGGATGACGGATGAACAAGTAAAAACGTACTATAATACTATCCAAGGTGCTAGCGGCGGTGTTCAGACCTGCAGTGCTCCGGCGTCAGGCAAATCCACGGCATGGTTTTGGACGTTGGGTTGTCTCAGTCAGAGGAAGGACCTCATCACCCAGGATTAAGCCCTGGGCCGGGACACACTGCTTCTGTTTGGAACGCAGCACAGCTTGGTTATACAGTGTAAGTCGACCACAAATTAATTGATATAAACAAAACTGTACAAACAAAACACAAAAGCGGGGATAGCTCAGTTGGGAGAGCGTTAGACTGAAGATCTGAAGGATTGAGCCCTGGGCCGGCATACTCTGTTTGGTACACAGCGCACAGCTTAGCGGTCATATGGTGGAGGCCGCCCAGAAATGTATTCATATATAAGAATATATAAAAATGAAATACACAAGTGGAGATAGCTCAGTTGGGAGAGCGTCAGACTGAAAATGCAACTACTATTTTTGCATTCTCTTTTTTTATACTTTTCTCTTTGTGCTCATTCTTATTTTATTTGTTCTCACTGCGCTCAACTGAATAAAAAAAACCCCAAATATATTGTCTCGTTCGCTTCGCCGAAAAAACAAGACGAAACACTGTTCCGGCTGATTTGTTGTGAGAGAAAAATACTATTTCGGCTGAAAAAACCAGCTAAAAAGTATATATTATAAGACAAGCAAACGGGGCCACTATAATAATAATCAAAGTAGCTACCTATACTATTTGTGCGAATTAACTTACTAGTTTTTTAAAACTTAATCTTTTTGGGGTTCTCATGATTTCACGGAGAAGATGGATTCTACCGAGCATTTTCTTCTTACAGCCTATCTCTGGTTGAACCAACGAGCGAACATGTTAATCGACGTTGGTCCATGTTCAATTTGGAAACCGAAGGTTGGAGATATTTTTTGCGGATGATGAGTAGACACTTGTGCTGGTCACTGCTCCACGTTGCAGTGGAAATCGCGGGCCCTCTTTTTTCCACGCTTCCGCTGGTGACTGTGACTGGGCATAGACCATCGACCCGCTCTCTCATCTTTCCAGCTTCCATCCAACCATCCATGTGCACTTCTGACTAATCTGCTTTGGCTACGCAACCCTCAGTTTTGCTTCCTCCTCCGTTCACCATCACCATGGCTCAGATCGATCTGATGGAGGTGGCAGAGGCGACCGCTGTGGAGTCCGCGATTCTATGGCAGGTGCAAACTATCCTCGAAGCTCTTCTACCCACCGGCGAGCTCGACGCTTGGCTTCATGGAGTCGGCCTCGCCGGTGCCATCGGGGAACTCAAGTCTGAGGTGGAGAGGATGGAGACGGTCGTCAACGGTGTCAAGGGGAGGGCGGTCGGGAACAAGCCGCTTGCCCGCTCCCTCGCTCGTGTCAAGGAGCTCATGTATGACGCTGACGATGTCGTGGATGAGCTCGATTATTGTAGGCTCCAGCACCAGGTCGAAAGAGGTATGTATACATCCATCCTTGCGATTTGTGTTTTTTTTAGATTGTGATAATCATAATCCTCATGACATGTCCTTTATCCTTTCTTTTTCAGCTATGATTGCTCCTGCTATTGATCTGGACGGCATGGTTGGAGGTGGAGCAGAGCAAGTAGATGCATCGGTTAATACTGTTGGTATACATTGATCCCTGTGAATGATTTGTGATTTTCTACAGTTTCTTTCTTTAGTAAATTGTGATGATAAACTCGACGCTTGACATATCCTTACTTTCTCCGTTCTCTGTCAGCTATGCTTGCTCCTGCTACTGAGCCGGAAGGCATGGTTGGAGATGGAGACAGAAATAGAGCAGAGCAAGCAGATCCATCGGCCAACAGTACTGGTACACTGAGCAATCGCCGCCGCAAAAACCGATCCGAGGTGTGGGACCATTTTCAGATTATACCCTCTGTTAACGGAGAGCCTGCAAAAGCGAAGTGCAATTACTGCGGCAGAGAGCTTACATGGGGTCACGGGACATCAGCTATGCTCAAGCATCACAAAAGTTGCAACAAAAAACGTTCAGCAATTGAAGAGACGCCGAACCGTCCAAGGTACTACTTACCCTTCAAGTTCTGCATCGCAACGCTTAATATATAATATGCGTACATGTGATCCTTTAAATTATAGTAATAATTTTCTGATGACCAACCTGTGATTCTTTTCCTCTTGTAGTGTCGGCAACAGTGTACAAAATGGTGCCACAATTTCGACCAATGATTCGGACGGGAGAAAAAGAAAGAGAATTGAGTACAATGTAGCTACAACCACACACCTCTGGGACAAGGCCGAATTTTTTAAAAGGATCCAGGAAATAGTTCTTGAGTTAAGAAGCATCCGACACCATGTGATTGAGTATCTCAAGGACTCTATTGCAAGGCCTGATCAGTATCAGATTAACAACTCAGATACACGAGGAAGAACATCAAGCTCTCTTCCTGGAAAGGTATATGGAAGGGATGTGGAGAAAGCCAAAATCATAAAGGCGATGAAAGCTGCTAAGTCGGACAAGATTACTGTGCTACCTATTGTAGGCATTCTAGGAGTTGGGAAGACAGCTTTAGCTAAGCTTGTATACAAGGATCCACGTGTTGAAAGAAAATTTGAGCGGATATGGGTTTGGGTGTCCAACATCTTTGATGAAGTAAGAGTGACAAGGGAGATCTTAGATGTTGTTACTATGGCCAGCCATGAAGGATCTCGCAACAGAGAAAGCTATGAAGGAGTAAGCAACTACTCAAAGCTTCTAGAGGTCTTAAAGAAACATACGACTTGTCTGTCCAAAAAGTTTCTACTTGTTCTAGATGATGTTTGCGACTGCATGGTGAATTCCCTATGGAAAGATCTATTGGATGCTTTGGGATCAAGTTGCACAAAGGGTAATGTGATTATTGTGACAACTAGGAATTTGTCCATTGCAAAAAGGCTAGGTACAATCAAACCAGTTGAATTAAGAGCTCTAGGAAATAATGCTTTTTTGCAATTGTTTAGAGCTTGTGCATTTGGTGATAACAATTATAAAGAGCATCTAGACACCAGCCTACAAATATGTGCGAAGTTAAAGGGAAACCCATTAGCAGCGAAAAGTGCAGTGGAAATGTTAAGAGAGCAGCCTACTCTTGACCATTGGAAAAACATTATTAAGAATGGTATTTGGGAAGCTTCCAGGGTGAGTAAGATTGAAGCTAAAAATGCACAAATGAAAATGGAAATCAAGGTAACCAGCGTGAGAATACTTATTTTAGTTACCCATCCATGCTTCATTATCTAACAATGTGTCAAAAAACAGGAACTCCGACAGCTAGTGCAGCTTCTTATTCAGCCTACTCCTACAACTGCACATGTTCAGCCACTTATGCCTACATCTGCAAAAGTTCAGCCACCTATGCCTACATCTACAAATGCTCAGCCATCTTCTATGACTACATCTTCACATATGCAGGTATTACATCTGCACAAGTTCAGTTATCACTAGTTCATGTCTGATGCTACAATAGATACTTTGGAATTTAATAAAAAAATACCAATTGCAGGAATCACACCGCAAACATTTCCAACAAACATTGGCAAGAATAAATGATGAAGCACCCACTGCAAGAAATGGTACGACGGAAAACATCATGCAACAGCAAGGCGACCCCTCTACAATTATCACACCAGGGAAGCATATTATCGGCAACCCCTCTACACATATCAAACCAAGACAGCCCATTATCGACAATGATTACAATTTGAAACAAATTGACACAGACGCTGCCATCTTCTTAGTATCAAGTTACGACCACGCTATGGTTGTACACATAGATGGCCATGTTCTTACAGCAGAACAACTACGCCAAAATGTCATAGGGGGCTTTATAGTAGATGAGGTAATATCATTTCAGATCCATGTCGTCAGTACAAACATGCACACACCTACTATGTACTAACTCAACCTTTTGCAGGTCATAAATGCCTTTGTTCATATCAGCAATGTGGAGACTGAGTCGGCATCATATATAACAACGTTCCAAGCCCATAAGTTGGCAACAAATAATCTGGGTCCTGACGAATGCTCGACATTCAGGAAGATAATTGCCGAAAAATGTGAAGGAAGGCATTTGGTACGTAATACTAATTTTGTTTTGACACTTTTGCTTGGTTGCTATCTCGTGTTGTACTATGAATCTTGGAAATCTTGCCAGTTTGGATTCTAGCCATACACTCAATAGTTTTCAATTATTTTTCCCAGGTTTTTGTGCCAATGCATATTAACAACAACCACTGGGCTCTCCTAGTGTTGAATTTTATAAAGACAGAGGTACAGACACTTAACTCTATACCAGGAATGCGAGACAGAGACCTAGAGAAGGCATTGGTAAGTACAGATCCTCTGCGTAACACGTACCACCTATTGTGTATTGAACTACAACTACAGGTTGATCAAACTTAACATGTATCTCACCATCCACTAGGTGAAAGGCATACAGTCATGCATCGAGTATTCGGTCAAGAGAGACTTGGTTATATTTGTAAAACCAATTAACTTGCGCGACTGGGATATAGTTCCCTATGATAACATACCGCAACAAACCGACAGGTACTCTTTTTCCTTTGTATATTAATGTTGTACTCCAATTACTTATGTTTATGTTCCGTTGCAGTATTTCGTGTGGGGCATATGTAATAAAATATATACTGGCATGGGACGGAGATCAAATGGCTCATGATTTCACACCGGTGAGTCTTAGAATTATTGTCACTTCCAAATTGCTACATACTGAAACAAAAACTGCAACATGACATGCACTACTTTCGCTTGTATAGAAGGAAATGAAAAGTTTTAGATTCAGAATATGCACGAGGTTGCTCCATTCTGAGCACAACCTGGAATACTTACCCTCAAACGGAAAACCTATCACGGTCTGTGCTTTTACTACATATTAAAATATTTCAGTTGCAACAACTTGTTCCAGACTATCGGGTCTATCTAACATTTTTTTGTTGATGATACTTAGAAGGAAGAGTACTTTGCAAAATATCCGGAGGAACGAGGGAATGAAGATGCAGACGATGTGCACATACTATCGCCATCAATAGGAACTTCAACAATCGCTGTGGCTAGCATGAAAGAAAGCAATGGAAGGAAAGGAGGGGAAGCAAATAAAGCATCAGGAGAAGGGAAAGAAAAGACAACATCGAGAACTGAAGATAAGAAAAGAGGACGGGGACGACCGTGAACGAAAGGAGTTGAAGGAAATACAACATCAGGAGGATAGGAAGAAAATACAGCATCGGCAGCTGAAAGTAAGAAAAGAGGACGAGGACGAGCGTGAAAGAATGTCGAAACTCCTGTTCTCACTTTGGAGAGCACCGAATCTTTGAATAAACGAGTGCGACGCGCAGGGCGATTCAATGGTAGCCCTTGGAGGAAATAATTGTATAGCAGGAACCACATAGTGGATACACAAAGAGAGGCCACTTTCAGTGATGGTACCTAGCTACTGACACCAGATTTCATACAACTATTCCTATCCTATCTACTGTAACTAAAATGAAGTTGAAGGCCATACACCGAATGGTATTTTCTTGCAGCTGCTTCACTTGGTCACTGGTATCCAGAGCAACCAATAGTTTCTCAGTATGCATCTCCTTTTAAAAAATGTAAATATCCTCACCTAAAACAGTGTGACTAAAAACCGTAACTAGCCTAAAACCTTGTGTGACAAAGCCAGTCAACTATAAAGGGAGACAATGGCACAGATTTGAGGATCCAATGGCAGATTTAATTATACCTGTATTACTGTCTTGGAGCCAACATATGCTTCGATCTTTTCCCAGTCACGGTCAAAGCTGTTACATGAAAAGAAAGAAGGATTAATATGTAAGAAAGCTGCTCCAAATGTGTGACACGAGGCATTCTACAAGTATGAAATGTCCATAAACTGCTAAAGCATCTGTTTAGGTGATAAGCCATCTATGCGACCAGGATCCATAATAATGGATTAGATACATGTGATTAAAATCCTAACGGCTATCCTTAGGGTAAGACATTGCCATTCAGAACAACTTAGCAGGGTGAAATCCTAAAGGCAACTAGGCAGAATCTAACTACGGGACGATAACGAACAATTTAGGATGTCTGCCAGTCATGTTCCACAGTGGGATAAAGAGTGATTGCCCCCAAGAGATGACACTCTAGGGTGTACTAGGCCAAACAGGCCCTTAGATCTACCATTTGACCAACGACTGGCCACTAAAGCACAGGAAGACGCAAACATGAGCACAATTCGTAGATTAACAAACCCAACTAGTGAACCAAAATCCAACGATCGAGAGGAAGGAAGAGTAGACGGGTCAGCGCCAATGAAGCAAAGAAGAGGTAAGCGCCGTAGGAGGTGGTGGTCAGGAATAGGATGGGGGAGAGAGCAGGACGGGACGACTCACAGCTGCAGCGCCTCGAGGAACTTATCGTGCTCAGGGTCGGTCCAGCTCTCGCGCGACTTGGTGATGGTATACGGCTTGCGCACCCTATGGGGCCCCTCCTCCTCGTCATTCCCAACTGATGGCACGGGCACAGGCACGGCCGTGGGCACGGCGACGGCGGTGGCCTCCCGCGCTCGCCGCGCCTCCTCCTCCTCCTTTCCGCCCCCGGCGACAGCCGGGACCGACGGATCCAGCGGGTGCAACGTCGTGCTCATCGACACCATCGGCCTACCGCTGTGCTGCTCCCTCCTCCTCCTTCCTTGTATACCCTAGGGTTGGCGGCGTGGTGGTGGTCCACTGCTGTTGGCACCTGGCGTTTCTACTGGTGTGAGACATGAGACAGGAGAGGACAGAGGAGGAACAGCGGTGACAGAATAGGTGGTGTGGTGGGGAAGAGCCGGTGACCATGACTCGCGGCTCTTCTCCTATCCACAAGTTTCTACACACACTGGTACGCGGACCCCACACAGCCTTTGCTTCTCTCTCATTCCCGGGGCTAGTCTGGTCTTGGGCTTGCATTCTATTTTGTCTGGCCACGGACTGGATGCTCGGCCCATCGCGAGGTCGTGCCCCAACTAAGCCACGTTTTTAAGGCAGTCAGCCATCCATGCCGGATGGTTTAGTCCCACCTCGCTCGCAGACCAAGCAAGAACGCAACATAAAAGAACAGGCGAAGTAACAGCCATCGAACTCCTAAACTACAATGCCTATTCTCACCCTTGGGCCAATTGGGCTGGCGTGGCCTGGTTAGGCTCCCTTTGTGGTCGAGCCCAACCTAGCTACTGTTGGCACTCTGGCCCGTGGCAACAATTTTTTTGCACCTATTTATTTTAAAAATGTTTTTATATATATATCTACAGCTAGGGAGGCTATCAACATTCATATCTGTAAGGAAAATGGACCCTAGGCCCATTTACTTTGGATTTTGGTGTTTGGTGACTATCACAACCAAATTGGACTAATAAATTTGCAAGTGATTGTTTTGTAGTTCAATAGGGTGCAAGACGTAGCTTGGACGAAGGCGACGTGATGATCCGATGATCAACACCATAAGCAAGACCCTAGGAGCACAAGAGAAGACCCAAGATATCAAGAAAAGTCCAAGCACGAAGATAGGAACCAAGCCATACGCAAGATCGCAAAGAAATGAGCTCACAAAAGTGACCGGACGCTGGAGGAAAGTGACCGAACGCTCCAATCAATAGGCTCGGCAATAGGCACGACCGGACGCTGGACCGGACGCTGGTGGTAGATCGACCGGATGCAGGACATCAGAGTCCAATCGAGTACAGAGAGGTTCCAGAGCGGCGAAAATGCGACCGGACGCGTCCGGTGGCATGTGACCAGACGCTAGCAGCGTCCGATCAGTTGATCGTGGCTCCAACGGTCGGGACGACCGGACGCATCCGGTCAGGACGTCATCAGCGTCCGGATAGTAGTAGAAAAGCGGGATTTCGTCCCCCAATGGCTACTTTCTCAGTGGGGCTTATAAATACAACCCCCAACCGACCAAATGAGGTCAGTGTGGAGCTAAGGAAACATATCAAGGGTGTTGATACACCATTTTAGTGATCTCCACTTGCATAGTGCTTAGTGTTTCATTAGGTGATTAGCGTAGGTGCTTTGCGAAGTGCTTAGGTTGATTAGATCACCGTTTATGCGCTTGCTCTAGGTTTTGGCCTAGTGTTTAGTGAGGTTTGCATACCTCTTACCACTCGGTGCTTGCGCGCACCATTGTTGTACATCAGAGGGGCTTGTAGTCTTGTGAGATCACACCAACCGCGTTTGTGGTATGGCCACCACCGTGTACCAGAGGGAACAAGGCCCACGGCATTTTGGCCGGAAGCTTGATAGTGAAGATGGCGGGGAGCATCCAAGGGAGGCTTGCCGAAAGGCACATCGGAGACCCACTTGCGCGTGGGGAAGGCCTGAGGCTATCCACGGAGTTACCCGACCGGGAGTGTCGGTGCAGAATTTGACCAATTAGTAAATATTTGTAGTTTTGCCGTACATTGTGATCAGAGGTGGCCTAGCACTCAATGACACAGGATTTATACTGGTTCAAGCAACATGCCCTATGTCCAGTTTGGGTCGGTCAACGACTTTATTCCTGAGCCCAGGTGCTCGAAGTTTGCAGTGGGGTTACAAACGAGAAGGAGAAAGATGGGGTGTACAAGAGGTCCGGTCGGCTCCGGTCGGAAGGGCCGAGAGCAACAGGAGCTACGCTATGAGCTAAGTGTTCAAGCATGCGCTTGAGGTCCGAACCTGGTGGTTTTGTATTCGTGGACTAGTGAACTTGGTTGAACTAGTGGAACTCAAAAGGTCTTAGAGAGAAAGGAAAAAGCTTCTCAAGGGGCCCTTTTTCTGTTGGAGGGTGCGCACCCCCTTTTATAGATAAAGGGGATGGCTTTACAAGTGAGAGGGTGAGGGTATGTATGTTACTGAGCTTTGTTGTCCATGCCGGTGGGTACAAGATAATAGTAGGCGCCCACAACACTGTTGATGTCACTGTAGAATGTCAGATGCATGTGGGAGGTTGCGTTTGCCTCTTCCAGAATGGTAGAGGTCGGTACCTATAAATATTGTTCGATGCCTAGAGGCATGTGAGGAGTGTCACCATGTTCACCCCATACGGTAAATCCCGGCGCCCACAATACTATTGATGCCCAGAGGCACGTGGGGGGCCTTACCGTATGGGAGTTTTAACGGCACCTACTATTGATGCCCAGAGAGGAACACGCTGATCATGTCCGCGTCAACGACGTCAGGGAGGGAGTTGCATTGTTGGGAGAACCTACAGATGTAATCTCGCAAGGACTCGTTGGGCCCCTGCTAGCAACTCTTGAGGTCCCAGGAATTCCTAGGGTGGACATACGTCCCCTGGAGGTTTCCGACAAAGACCCTTTTGAGGTCTGCCTAGTTGCGGATGCTGTCGTGTGGGAGGAATTCGAGCCATGCCCGAACATGTCCCCCGACATAGATGGGGAGATACTGAATGATGAAACAGTCATCATCCACCCCTCTGGCTTCGGCAGGCGAGCCAAAAATCTTCGAGCCAAATACCAGGGTTTGTTTCCCCGGTGTACTTGGTGATGTTCGTGGGCGGCCAGAAGCGTCATGGGAACGGCGCCCTCTAGATGCGCCGACCAAAGGCCCGTGGTCCCAGGACCCTCTGGGCTAGGACTCCGGTTGTCCGGCCGGCGGCCGTGCCCGAGGCGTGTTTCACCGCTCCCCTCGATGGTCTAGCTAGGGCCCACGTGGTCTGTCCTTGTCGCCGTCCGAAGAGCATCATCATCATGCCGGGACTGATGCCGGTTGCCGATGACGCTGCGGGCGTCTTGGTTCGGGTTGAGCCGTTCGCGTGGCGGTGGTCGACGTGGAGCATGCGCCGAGTCAGACTGTGGGGCAGCTACGGCCTCCCGTGCCGCGCTTGGTGGTTGTAGCAGCGAACGGATGGAGCAATCCATCTAGCGCGTTCCATCTCCTCCAATGGGGTAAGAGGGCATGTGTCGGAGCCACGACGTGGAACTTTCCGCTTGTTGTACGGTGGCGGTTTATACCAGTGCCAGGAGGTTCCGGTAGACCGCAGGTTCTTGGTGGTCGACAGGCTTGAGAACACCACGCAGTAGCACTGCCGCAGCGGCGATGTTTTGGCTAGCCCGAGCGAACTGTGGGGGATCGTTCCCTTCGTTTATGATGTCGTGCTAGACCTGACGGGCGCGCCCCCGAGCGCCGCCGGCCGAGACATGCAGGAGGGGCGCAGCGTGCTGTACCGAGCGCATCGGTGCAGGTGGCGACTGGCTATGCCGCCTTTGTCGTAGCTCCTCAGCGTGCCCTTGTGCAAGTGCGAGTGCCCCCGCACGTAGGTCCGGAGGGGTGTGAGTCTGTACGGACTCCGCAACCACTGGTGGCTGCCCTGGAACGTCCACCATAGCGCACTCCTGGGATGGATGGTGGCTAGGTGCCATGTCGCCGATGCTGGAGTCATCGCTCCCAACCTTGTAATCCAAGGGTTCGTAGGAACAGGGCGGAGCGTGGGTTGCCATTCCCATAAATTCGGATGTGAAAGGGGGCGGCGTCAGCATTTTTTGGAGCCCTCGGGCATATGAGTCCGTGGAAGGCTTGAGGCCGTGGGGGAATCGGTCATGCGGTAGTCGTGATGCGGACAACGTGGTCCCTCTAGATAATTGATGGAAAACGGTAAATAGTGAGTAAATAACAGAACATATATTACTTACAGTGAAGTTTGAGCAGAGAGTTTGCTCGAAAAGAAGCATAGATGCCGCGCCATTGAAGTCGTGCATCCCGGAGTTGACGGAGGGCGCCCCTCCAATGGGTGCCGGGATGTGAGCCTCATCGCGGAGGTGTAGTACACCGAGCTGGTCAGCGACGAAGTCTAGACTTCTGAATAGGAAGGCCTGGGATGGCTCGAAGACGTGCGAAACCCGCATCCCAGCAGGTGAGAGTGTGGGAAACTCCAGCGAGCCAAAGCGAATCGTATCGCCCGAGCCCGCCAGGGTGAGGGTGGCGGAAAAGTGGGCCATCCGATGACCAAAAAGTGTTGAACGTACAACGTCTTCCCCACGGACGACACCAACTGTCGGTGCAGAATGTGACCAACTAGTAAATATTTGTAGTTTTGCCGTACGTTGTGATCGGAGGTGGCCTAGCACTCAATGACACAGGATTTATACTGGTTCAAGTAACCTGCCCTACGTCCAGTTTGGGTCGGTCAGTGACTTTATTCCTGAGCCCAGGTGCTCAAAGTTTGCAGTGGGGTTACTGTAGAATGTCAGATGCATGTGGGAGGTTGCGTTTGCCTTCTTCTGGAATGGTAGATGTCGGTACTTGTAAATACTGTTCGATGCCTAGAGGCATGTGAGGAGTGTCACCATGTTCACCCCATACAGTAAATCCCAGCGCCCACAATACTATTGATGCCCAGAGGCATGTGGGGGGCCTTACCGTATGAGAGTTTTAACGGCGCCAACAATACTGTAGAGGAAAATGTCGGCGCCTACAATACTGTTTGTGTTAGGGTGGTTGCAGAGTACTGTTCCTACAGGTGTACAGGGTATGGTCCCTAGTATCGTGATTTGACTTACGCGCCCTGGCTTGCTTTTTACGTTCGCCCTTGCCTCCTTCTGAGTGGGCGTTCCCATTTGGATGGCCCGGTCGGCTCTGGTCACGCCAGTCGGAGAAGACCGGTGAGCAGGGTTTCTGTGCACCCCAGTCAGAGACCACGGGGTCAGAGTCGGAAGTAGCATTTTGGGCCAGGTCTTCCGGTCAGAGAGGCCGTTCGGAGGCGGCTAGAGTCCGAAGCTAGTGCTCCAGTCGGAGAGGTGGGCCAAAGTAGTTGACGAGCGGGCGCCGTTCCCCTTCGGTCAGACCTTCCAGTGGGTGACTGGACCATCCTTCCGGCCTATTGTTCTAAACTCTCGGGCCAGCCCGTGAGTTGTGTGCCGCCTTCTTGGGCCGAGCCTGGGTGTGGAAGCCGGTCCCCGAGGGACCCTGGGTTTATGAACCCGACAGGGAGCTTGGCCCCTACGAGGGGCTCCAATGAGGACTTGGGGGAAGCTTGCGCACTTCTCGATACCTCAGTAAACATACCGGAGTCGTCGACAGGAGTTTGCATATCTCTACCTTGCTCTTTAGCTTCAGCATTTTCATTGATTACATTACTCCTTTTGCGGTAGAGATAGCAATACACTAGCAAAACTGTAGTTGCACATTTAGATAGTTTATCTTTTGCATAGGTTTTGCTAGGGTTAGAAAAAGAGGCCATAGTTTAGAGTTAGAATTTTAAGTTGCCTAATTCACCCCCCTCTTAGGCATCACGGTCCACTTCAATTGGTATCAGAGACGGTTGGCTCAATTTAGACCTTTGGCTTAACCGCCGTTGAGCCGACACTATTTAGAGTGGTTGGGATGGATACCTCTAGGCCACCACACTTTGATGACACTAACTTCCCCTATTATAAAGCAAGAATGGCTTGCTTCCTTGAGGCAGTCGATTTGGGAGTTTGGAGAGTCACTCATGACGGGATGAAACCCATTAAGAATCCCGATAAACCCACAAAGAGCGAAGAAAAGGAAATACATTTTAATGCTAGAGCTAAGAATTGCTTGTTTGAATCTTTTAGCATGGATGTGTTTAACCAAGTGTTCACTTTAAATACGGCACATGAAATTTGGTTAAAACTTCAAGAGCTCAATGACGGTACATCTAATGTCCGTGAGCAAAAACATTGTCTAGCTAAACAAAATTATGATTCCTTTACAATGAATGGTGATGAGCTTGTTCGTGATATGTATTCTCGTTTGAATCTAATTATCAATGAGCTCCATTCAATAGGATTAACAAAGCTAGATGATGCAGACATCATGAGGAAGATCATCTCCGTGCTACCACAAAAGAAATATGCAAGCATCATCACCATCCTTCACAACATGGAGAACTTGAGCACCATGACCCCGGGCATAGTCATTGGCAAGGTAGTGGCATTTGAAATGTCACGTAAGATGGGTCAAGAAGAAGCTTCTTCATCGAGCAAAGGCAAAGCTCTCGCATGTAGAGATAAAAAGAAGATGAAGGGCAAGGAAGTTGAGACAAGCTCAAGCTCAAGCTCAAGCTCCTAAAGTGAAGATGAAGAAGAAGATGAGGATGATGATGCTGATGATGATGATGAAGATTCAAGTGATGATGATCAATCTTCCTCCTTCGCCTCTGACCTTGATGAAGAATCAATCAAACTCATCAACAAGGTGGAGAAGATGATCCAAAGGCTCAATGTCAAGGGTGTGCCCATCCAAATCCAAGATATCATCTTCACTAATCAAAGAAATGAGAAAAGAAAGAGAGGATGCTACGGATGCGGCGAATTGGGGCACTTTGCGGAAGTTTGTCCAAACAAGCCCACACCCAAGACAAAGAAGAAGGCATGCAAGAACCAAGCCCTCACATCAATAAAGTCATGGGATGATTCTTCAAGTGAAGAAGAACACCATCAAAAGAGGTGAGGCCGCAAGCACTCATCATCAAGCTCTTCTCGTATGTGCCTTATGGCTCAAGGTAACGAAAGCTCATCCTCTAGTGAGAGTGATAGTGATGATGAAATGCCTTCTTATGATGAAATTGTGCAACAAAATCTCAATTATGCTAAAGTTTGCACTAGTCAACAAAAGAAGCTCAAAAAATTAAAAGGAAAGCTAGATAGTTCACAACAAGCATGCAAAACTTTGCTTGAACAATATAAGAACTTTGCTAATCTCAATGTTGAACTATCCACTAAAATTGAGCAATTTGAGGCTAGTGCAACAACAAATGCATGCACAATTAATGATGAGCAACTTGTAAAGAAAAATGAAAAATTAAAAGAAAAGTTAGCTAGCTCACAATATGCTTATAAAAGTTTGCTTGCTAAAATGGAAACCTTGTGCAAACATTGTGATGAGCTAACTAATAAAGTTGCTAATTTTGAAGCTGTGAGTACAACCCCCACCAAGGCATCTAAAAAGAAAAGTTCTATCTTTAACATGTCTAAAAAGGATGCCTCTACTTTTTGTATTGATTTATGTTTAGACTCATCTTTGTGCAACCAAGTTTGTGTTGAGAAAGTTATTGTAGATACATGCACACAAGAGGTTGCAAAGGAGAATGAGCAACTCAAGCAAGAAGTAGCTCGCCTCACCAAGGACTTGACTCAAGTGAAAGGCAAGACGAAGCAAGCCCAACTTCATCAAGATAACACCGTCAAGGGAGTAAAGAAGCTTGATGAAGGACAAACCATGGTTTGCTACGTGTGCCACAAGGAAGGTCACAAGTCCTATGAGTGCAAGGTGAAGAATGGGGAAGGAGCAAAGAAGAAAGAGAAGAAGCAAACAAGCAAGCTCTCCAACACCTACACCAACAAGGTGGACAAGAAGGCCTCCACACCTTATCTCTTGAAGAAGAAGAAAAATGACAAGGTGGTGGCCATCAAGGTGAACAAGCAAGCCAACAATGGGGTCAAACACTTTTGGGTGCCAAAGGAAATCATTTCCAACATGAAGAGCACCAAGAAGGTTTGGATTCTGAAAGGGAAGTGAGAAGTCCAATGGACATCGGGGAATTTGGAGACTTGGCATAGTATGGGTGCATTTCATGGGGTGTATCATGATGGACAAGATCATTGCCAAGTGGGTTAGTGAATACTATGGACCCAAATTCCCCTTCCCATGTTAAGGTAACTAGATTCTATTTCCTTCAAGTAGTATCAATTTGCACTTCCTACAAGTGGTATTTCTTACAAATTCGTATCTTTAAGCATCTAGTTACTTTCATGCCTAGGTTTGCATTTGCGTGCATATAACTTTTGTCATCATACACTAGGTATATCTTATGGTAGGCTTGCTCTGTTTCATTCTTATTCCTTGGACCAAACCTACATGGTTTCAAATTGTTTAGGAGCACGGCACATAGCTTGTCTTTTGATTGTTCATCTAATATGTGCCAAAGTCCAAATTGTAGATAATTTCTCCCGAATATCATCTTCGAAAATGATTCTCACATTCATGAGATGTCATCTTTCAAGTGGTATTATTGATTTTAAAATCAGTGTGCATAACTTCTACAAGTATCCCACACTTGTGTGCACAAATTTAGGGGGAGGTTATTCTACAAGTTGGATGCTTTGAGACTAACACCTTTTCAAGCTTATCATGTGTGTAGTAGTCTCATTGCAAGGAAAATGGAGTCCCCGGAGTTAAGCATCATACTACAAATATCCACCACCTATTGTAAGTGGTAAAAATCAAAGTGGTAGATCGACCGGATGCTGGATCGGACGCTGGCGGTAGATCGACCGAACGTTGGACAGCAGAGGCCGATCGAGTACAGAGAGGTTCTAGAGTGGCAAAAATGCGATCGGACGTGTCTGGTGGCATGTGACCAGACGTTGGCAGCGTTCGATCAGTTGATCGCGGCTCCAACGGTCGGGACAACCGGACGCGTCTAGTCAGGACGTGATCAGCGTCCGGTCAAGTAGCAGAAAAGCGGGATTTCATCCCCAACGGCTACTTTCTTAGTGGGGCTTATAAATACAACCCCCAACCAGCCAAATGAGGTTAGTGTGAAGCTAAGGAAACATATCAAGGGTGTTGATACACCATTTTAGTGATCTCCACTTGCATAGTGCTTAGTGTTTCATTAGGTGATTAGCGTAGGTGCTTTGCGAAGTGCTTAGGTTGATTAGACCACCGCCTATGCGCTTGCTCTACGTTTTGGCCTAGTGTTTAGTGAGGTTTGCATACCTCTTACCACTCGGTGCTTACGCGCACCATTGTTGTACATCAGAGGGGCTTGTAGTCTTGCGAGATCACACCAACCACGTTTGTGGTGTGGCCGCCACCGTGTACAGGAGGGAACAAGGCCCGCGGCGTTTTGGCCGGAAGCTTGATAGTGAAGACAGCGGGGAGCATCCGGGAGAGGCTTGTCGGAAGGCACGTCGGAGACCCACTTGCACGTGGGGATGGCCCAAGGCTATCCACGGAGTTACCCAACTAGGAGCTTGGCCCTTGCGAGGGATTCCTTGCGAGGGGCTCCAACGAGGACTAGGGGGAAGCTTGCGCTCTTCTCGATACCTCGATAAAAATACCAGAGTCGTCGATGGGAGTTTGCATATCTCTACCTTGCTCTTTAGCTTCCGCATTTACATTGATTACATTACTCCTTTTGCGGTAGAGATAGCAAAACCATAGTTGCACATTTAGATAGTTTATCTTTTGCATAGGGTTTGCTAGGTTTAGAAAAATAGGCCATAGTTTAGAGTTAGAATTTTAAGTTGCCTAATTCACCCCCCTCTTAGGCGTCACGGTCCACTTCAATATCCAAATTCTATGTATTGTATTTATTTTTCACCCTCCCTAATCTTTTCCTAATCCATAATCCATGCTAATTGTTTTGAGTTACACTTTGGTTCATGTTAGGCCTATTAGTACACTCAGAGTACACGTAAGAGTGATCGGTTCACTTTGGTTCATGTTAGGCCTATCAGTTCACTCATCGGACGAGATGCGAGAGTGTAGGTTGATGCTGGTGCATCACATGCACCATTGCCAACTCCATCTCTGTTCTAAACCTTTTAAGTAACACAAGAACCAGGTTCAACAGCAAACCTATGCCATTGTTGAACTAAAAGACAGTGATAACCAAACTAAACAAGAAAAAAAATAGAATGTGGGATATATGATACTTGATAAGTAGCTGTGTCGGGTTCATAAACCTGGGGTCCCTCATGGACTAGCTTCCCAGCAAAGGCTCGGCCCAGTAGACGACATTGCAAACAACGCGCAACTCCTAGGCTGGTCCAAAAACCTAACAATAGGATAGAAGGGTGAACCAGCCTTCGACCGGAAGGCCTGGCAAAGGAGGAACGGCGCCCACTTCCAACTCTGGCCCGCCTCTCTAACCGAAAGGCCTTGCTTCCAACTCTGGCCCGCCTCTCTGAATAGAAGGCCTGGCCTGCTCGCTTCCGACCCTGGCCTGCCTCTTCGACCAGAATGCCTAGCCGGACCTCTGCTTACAGCTCTTTTCTGACTAGCGTGGTCAGAGCTGACTATTGACAGCTGAACGGGGATGCCCACTCAGTAAGGACTCGAGAAATCAGGCAGAGCAGATAAAGTAGGGCTCTTAAGTCAACCGCAATACCAAAGACTGTACCCTGCACACCTGCAGGACAGTACCGACAGAACATGTCAGAAGGGTGCTTTACAACCTCCCGGACATGTCAGAACCCAAATAGTGTTGAGGGCATCGACATTTTCCCTACAGTGTTGTAGGCGCCATCAATTCCCATACCAGGTAAACACGGTAAGGCTTCCTACATGCATCTGGGCATCCACAGTGTTGTGGGCACCGGCATTTACCACCACGGTGAAAACCTCCCACATGCGTCTGACATCAACAGTATTGTGGGCGCCTATAATCATCTTATACCTGGCAGCGTGGGCAACAAGACTCAGTAGCATACATACACGCTCTCTCTCTCTCACACACACTTGTAAAGCCATCCCCTTCATCTATAAAAGGGGATGCGCTCTCTCCCAAAAGGGGATCAGTCAGTTCACTTACACCGATTCATCCTCTACTAGCTTTAGACACTCTAAAGCTACACAGAGCGTACACTCAAATACTTAGCGCATGCAGGAGCTCCCATCACTCTCGGTCCTTTGGTCTAGAGTCCGGTCGGGCCACTTGCACCCCCCATCTTTCTCCCTTCCATTTGTAACCCATAGCAAACTTCGAGCACCTAGGCTCAGGAATAAAGTCACCGACCGACTCAAACTGGACATAGGGCATGTTGCCTAAACTAGTATAAACCCTATGCCATTGAGTGTTAGGCCACATCCAATCACAACCTATGGCAAAACTACAAATATTTATGTGTTGGCCACTTTCTGCACCAACGGTTGGCGCCGTTCGTGGGGAAGACGCTGTACGTTCACACATTTGGTCATTGGATGGCCCACCTTTCTACCATCTTTGGCATGGCGGGCTCAAGTGATTCAAGTTGCTTTGGCTCTCTGGAGTTTCCCACACTCCCACCTGTTGGGATGTGGGTTCCACCTGTCTTCGAGCCGACCCAGGCCTTCCTCTTCGGAAGCCTGAACTTCATCGCCGACTGGCTTAGCGTACTACATCTCCACGAGGAGGCACTCGTTCTGGCGCCCGTCGGAGGGGCGCCCTCTGCTGGCTCCAGGACTCTCAACGACTCCAACGATGAGGCGCCTGCGCTTCGCTCTAAGCCCGAGCATGGCTCAAACCCAACTGTGAGTACAAACGCTTTGTTATTTACTTGCTATTTACTATCTTCCGCTATCTCTCTAGAGGGACCCCGTTGCCCTCGTCGTGACTGTCATACGACCAGTTCCCCTACGGCCTCATGGCCTCCACGGATGCATACGCCTGGGGGCTTCGGAAAATGCTGGCGCCACCCCCTCGCACATCCAAATTCGTGGGGATGGTGAGCCACGCTCCCACCTATTTCGATGACCTCATGGATGACGATGTTGAGAGCAACGGCTCCAGCATCGGTGATGTGGCACCTAGCCACCCTCTATCCTAGGAGTGTGCTATGGCGGATGCTCTAGGACAGCCGCCGGTGGTAGTGGAGTCTGTACAAACCCACACCCCTTCGGACCCTCACACGGAGGCCCTCGCATGTGCACAAGAGCATTGCGAGGAGCTATGACAAAGGTGGCAGAACCTGCTACCACCTGTGCCGATGCACTTGGCGCAGCACGCTGCGCCCCATGCACATAACCTAGCGGGCAATGCCTAGGGTCGCGCCCGCCAGGTTCAGCGTGACATCATTGATGGAGGCAATGATCCCCCACAGTTCACTCGGGCTGGCCAGAACATCACCACGGCAGCAATGCTTCTACGCAGCCTTCTCAAACCAGTCGACCCACAGGAGTAGGCCATCCCCTGGAACCTCCGAGCCCTGGTGGAAACCGCCACCATCCAACAGGCAGAGAGCTCCACGTCGCAACACCGACTTGCGCCCGCACTCCCCACCAGGGGAGCGAGGACACACCCGACAAATCGCTCCATCCGGTCACCGCTACGGCCACTGAGTGCGGCATAGGAGGCCACAGCTGTGCTTAGGCCTGACCTGGCACCCACTCCACACCAGCCACCTATGCGTGAGTGGCTCGGGCTGAACCAGGATGCTCACAGCGTCATCAGCAACCGACGTCAGGCTCGGCATGATGATGACATCCATCGGGCGGCAGTAAGGGCAGGCGACACGGACCTCGGCCGGACCACTGAGGGGAGTGGTGAAACACGTCCCAAGCGTGGTCGCCTACCAGACAACCAGAGTCCCAGCACAGATGGCCCGGGACCATGGGCTTTTGGCCGACGCATCTAGAAAGTATCATTCCCACAGCGCTTCCGACCGCCCACCAACATCGCCAAGTACACCGGGGAGACAAACCCTGGCCTATGGCTCGAAGATTTCTGGCTCGCCTACCGAGCCAGAGGAGTGGATGATGACCACTTCATCATTCAGTACCTCCCAATCTACGTGGGGGAACATGTTCGAGCTTGGCTCAAATTCCTCCCGTGCGACAGCATCCACGACTAGGCGGACCTCAAGAAGGTCTTCATCGAGAACTTCCAGGGGACGTATGTCTACCCTGGGAACTCCTAGGACCTCAAGAGCTACCAGCAGGAGTCCAATGAGTCGCTGCGGGATTACATCTGTAGGTTCTCGAAGCGGTGCAACTCCCTACCTGATGTCGTCGATGCGGACGTCATCAATGCATTCCTCTCTAGGACAACCTACGAGTCCCTGATCCACAAGCTTGGCTCCCTAAAGCCCCATACCACCCACGACCTGCTTGATGTCGCCACGAGCCATGCCTCCAGTGAGGAGGCAATCGGAGCAGTCTTCAACGAAGGTCGGGACAAGGGCAAGGCAAAGCGCGAGGATCAAGATGGGGGCCCCTCCACTCAGAGGGGCAAGAAGAACAAGAAGGATCGTCGCCGACCGGCCGACTCCGCATTGGTCGCCGTGGCCGATCATATGGGCAAGCAACCCTAGCAGGGCCTGCCTGACCACTTGGACGAGCTCATGGAGAGCCCGTGCACCAACCACGCCTACCTCGTCAAGCATCTCTACAAAGGACTGTGAGCTCCTCAAGCATTTTCTGCGATAGGCCGGTGGGTCGAAGGAAGGAAAGGTCAAGGAAGTAGCAGCCAAGAAAAGGGGCATGGCGGACAAGGATCTAAATGACTGAAGGTCCCTATACGGTGACCGAGGTGATCCGACCGGGCGCCTACCGACTGAAGGACGACAACGGCAATGTTCTCACCAACACTTGGAACAGCGAAACAACTACGTCGTTTCTTCCCCTAAAATTCGGTCTTACCATTTTTACTTAACCTTTGTTCCTATAAAAGCGCCCCGACCCGAACACTCTTGGCTTGGGTCGCTCGGGGACTCCACAGGGGTGCAATACCACCTCTCTTTTTTACTATCATATGGTAAATACATCTTTTTACCCAAACAAAAGGGCAGTCCGTTCCTTTAATTACCTTACATAACTTTGCTTTAAATATTCTGATCGATCGCACCCTGCCCCTACCTACGGTTACGAGCAGCTGATCCTTGCGGGCCATGCCCGGGCTCTTAAGGTTGCAGCCTATGGGATGAATGGGCAGGTGCAAAATAGAATGAATAAAAAACAAAGTTATGCTAAGGTAAAAATAAGGAACGAATGGGACAAGCTTCCCCGAACGAAGAAGTTCCATCACAAAAACAAAGTTACCGTATTCATGAATACACAAAAACACTTTACATAGGGGGCTCCCCCGTGACATCATATTTTACATTTGCTAAAGTATTTCTACTCTAAAACTTCTACTGCGGCTCCTCGGTGGCATCGGCTACCGGCTGCTCATCCTCCGACTAGGCAATGTTCGGCTCGATCGGAGGCGTGGCGATGTCCACTTCTGACCCAGGCTCCACGCCATCCGTAGGCTAGGCAACGTCCTCCTAACATGTGCCTTCGGCCATGTCCGCACAGCGAGCATCCATCACCCACTGCATGGAGACTTCCACGGCCACCAACTTTGCGTGTGGCAGCAAGCTCTCCCTGAGCGAGTGGATGTCCTCCGCACTCTAGCCATCGGTGTACCCATAGCAGATGGCGGCGAAGTCTAGGCCTGGGTGGTGTGTCGCCACCGAAGTCAGCACCCCTGATGTCTCGTAGAACAGCCCGTTGGTAATGAGGGCCCAAACCTTATCGGGGACCTCCGCCAGTTGGATGGCAGGCGTGCTGGTACTTGGCACCAACCCAAAGACCTCAGAGACGATGAGCTGGGCAACATTACGCATCTGGTCAAGTTCCCCCTCAAGAGCAGGTCGCTCCTCAAGGGATTTGGCCAGTGCCTCCGCATTCCGGCTAATCGTCGCCTTGGCCATCTGTAGGTCCCACTCCAACGACTCCACCTTTCCGTCCAGCTCTAGAAGAAGGTTGACAAGCTCAGAACCAAGCCAAAGGAAGAAACCAAGACAGCAAAAATAGAACAGGTACATACCAAGGCGGGTTTTCTCGAGGATGGAGAGTCCCTCCTCCTATCGAGTCACCTGCTCACGCAGCCGAGCGTTCGCGTCCTCTATCCCCATCACCCAACCTCAAAGCGCGAGCACTTCCTGGTTGGCCTCCGACTGGGCCTTCTGCTCTGACTCTAGGACCACCAGGGAACTCTAGAATGCTGCCTCGGTCTCTACTTGGTGGGCCTTCACCGTGTCAAGCCCCCGCTCGGTGGCGGTCGCCCGCCCCGCCACAAGCACCTCCACCGCCCATGCGTCGGTCGCCTCACGATGGGTGGACTCTAGCTCATGCTCGAGCTCAGCAACCCGTTGTGATGCCGCGACTTCTCGCTCCATCCGGGCGTGCTCCATCCGGAGGAAACAGGACTTGCGGGTTGACATTTCCTCTAGACCCTGTAAAACGAGAAGCAACCATGCTGAGGCGACCGACAAAAGACCAAGGGGCCAAGGACAAACACAGAAGGCTCACCTCTACAATGTGGGGTAGGTCAACTGTGATCGCCCATTGGACGGACTTGCCCCGCTCCTGGGCCTCCTCAAGCTTCACCGACAGTTGGGCGAGATCGGACTCCATGGCAAGTCCTCTCTCCCTAAGCACGTCCCAGAGCAAACACTCCTGCTCATCCTGAATGATGAACTGAAACTTCCTTGGGTCCTTGGGGTAGGGCAACACCAGGTCGGTGGCTCCTAGCCTGCTGGAAGACCCGGCCGACAACCGGACAACCGCCAGCTCCTGCGGCGACGCTGGCGGCTCCACCTCATCACCTTCTTCACTGTCGGAGGGGATCTCCACTATCTCATGGCCCGTAGGTGGACCTTCCGCCTCCTACCTGGCCGCATCTCCCCCCGATAGCTCTAGCTCCAACCGGGAGGGCGACCCATGTGGCCCTTCGCCTGATGAGGCAGGGAGCCCGGTCTCCCTCTCCTCTTTCACCATAGTCAGTGTAGGAGGGGCCACAAGGGTCACCTCCGACGTGGCCTCCACCATCACCATAGGGATCACCGCCAACACACACACCGCCGCTGTCGGCGTACTGGCGACCGACCCGAGGGGCGCCGCCCTCAGAAGGGAAGGACCCACCACCACCACCCTGCTCTCCTCGCCGCTCACCATGATGCGCTGCAAGGTGGGCCTCCAATCCTCCTACATGGGAGTTGGGGTGATGCTCAGCCCCGTCAGCATCTGGCTGCTGTAAAAAAAGTACAGGTCAATCGTAATCCAGAAAACTCAAACAGCAAGATCAAAAAGAAACAAAGAAAGGCATACCGGGATGGAAACGGTAGGGCTCAGAAGCCCCGACCCGACGGTAATGGGCCCATCAGGCGAGGTCCTCTCCTGGGTCATGACCCGCGTCCCCTCACTCCAACCAGTGGGGAAGTCGACCTGACCAGCTCCTCCTCAGCCCACGCATCACCACGACCGTAGGCTCAAGGCGTGCTGGCCGAAACGATCGGTGGGGCATTCCCTGATTGCGGGTCACGCGTCAACGCTAGCCCTGAAGATTCGCAGGTATGAACCCGCTCCTCCAACCGCCTAGCTTGCTCCGTCGTGCTTGGAGCAGGTGGGGACAAGACCAGTGACACCTCCGAAGGGTGCGGTGACCGTGTTCACTTCGCTTTCCGCTCACCGACGGTGTCCACGCTTGCGGCATGCTTCCTCGGTGTGGGAACATCACCGCGCCTCTCTGCCTCTCGCTCACCACCAGCGGATGCAGCCGCCGGATCATGATGCTCCGCCGAGGTCGCAATGACCTCCTGGCTTTCCTCCTCCTCAGAGAAGATCACGTCATCGCCCATGTCTGTGGGGTCCTTCGACTCGAGCTCTAACTCAACATCGCTCCTATTTTCCCTGGCCCACACACGCCGGGCGATCTCCATCTCCTTCTATTGCTTCCACCGAGCCTCCTCGGTTTTCTTCTTCTTCCTCTCAACTACCGCCTCCTTTAGGGCGGCCTGCCGGGCAATGCCCTCCAGCCCCTTCAGAAGGTGTGGCCAGGACTTGTAATCTCCATGTCCCTATGAAATAGGCGACTCAAAATAAAAAAATAGGAGAGCAAAGGGAAAAAAGAACATGGAGTAAAGGGCGGGGAGCATACCAGTTTGGACACCGTTACGGCATTAAGAGGACTGGGCTTTCCATTGAGGGTCTCTCTAGACCTCAGGTGCAGCACCCGGTCAAGGCGACTCCAAACCTCGTCGTTCGGTAGCTCCTCCGGCGACGCACGGTCAGGGTACGTCGGGTCGTTGTACTTCCACATCGGCCACGTCCTCTCCGCTAGTGGAGCGACTTGACGGCGGAAGAGGGTGTGGAACACCCGCACCCCGTCAAGATCACACCACACGAGCTTCTAGAGCTCCACCTCAATAATCTCCACCTTCTTCTATCGGTTGGCGGGGCCCCACGACCAGCTCTCCTGCCTCTCTAGTCTCCCACCGTTGAAAGGCGGGAATGACGCCTTCACTGGGTTCCTGATGTAGAACCGCTCCCCGTGCCACCCCTGATTGGAATCATAGGGGGTGTACACGAGGTACAAACCCGACGCGCTCGGTTTCTTCTACAGCGCGAAGCCCCCCACTGGCACGATCATGAGCGGCTTCCCCTCTGACAAAGCTCGCCTAGAGAACATCCGCCGGAAGAAGTCCGCGTGTGGCTCCATCCCAAGGAAGGCCTCGCATACGGTAACAAAGCCGGCGATATGCAGCACCAAAGTCGGATTGAGGTGTTGTAGCTCCAGGCCCCACTCATTAAGGAGCCCACGCAGGAACCAGTGCGCAGGGTATCCTAACCCACGCTCATGAAAGGCGAGGAAGGAAACAACCTCGCCGGCCCGAGGTTGCGGGAAATCCTCCCCCGCAGGAGCCCTCCAGTACGCCACCTCCTTCGGCGGCAAAAACCCCTTCTCGGCGAAGGCAGCCAGCACTGACTCCCTCATGATGGATGACCTCTAGCTCAACATTGCGCTCTAGGTTCACGAATGGATCTGTGAGTTTTCGCCTCTCCCTCGCACTCCCCTTTTCTCTCCTAGGAACCACCGCGGCACTCAAACGCTCTTGGCGAGAAGGAAGAAGGAGAAGAGGCAGCAGATGAGGAATAGGAGAACGAACAGAACAGAATCCCTCTCCCTTCCCCTACTTAAAGAAAGAGGCACAACAGTTGGGAAAGGCGCAGAGATTGGGCAAAGGTGAAATGAAGGGGGCAAAAAACCCTCTCCCCTTCCCCCATTCAATGCGGACGGGATATGATGGGACACGCCCTGATCGATGGGACACACCCTGCCCGACAGAGCGGCACCTGGTCAGACGGGACGTGGCCTGGGTTTGGCCCACCACTACCACATGTCGGGCATGAAAAAACAAGGCGCAACTACGTGCAGGTGCCCCTCCGCCTTCCCAGGCGGGACTTGGAAAGGCCTAACGACGGGATCACACCAGGAGAGACCAACGGGCTTCCTGAGTCGATCAGACGGCTCAGGCGAACGCCAAGAGACATGTAAGGAGTAGAGGGAAGCCCCATGTGGGCCATGCCAACTCCGTCATGAACGACGAGCACGGATCCCGGTCGGACATTTCCGATTGGAGCTCCTCAAACCCCGTCACTCGAGTCATCGAGGTAACATTACCGACCCCCGCTATTTCCTTATATGATCATTCATTCATCTACTGTCATTCATACATTCATGCAAATGCATTCGCACATTCATCTATGCATGCATTCATTCATTCCATACATCTGAAGCATTGCATATGTAGTTAAATGCATCACATTGCTCTGTGTTGCGTCATGAAGCGGCAGTTGCCTCATTCAACATGAGCAACGACTGAAAAGGGTTCGAAGGTCGGCCCACGAAGGGCTCAAGGCTGCCTTGCGTCAAATAGAGCCAGGGAAAAAACATAGATGAGCCCAGAGCGGCCCTCGCCCAGTCTGCCCCAAAGCAGACAGGGTCATATCAACCTTTTTGTTCGATCCTAACCTCGCCAAACCCATAGAATCTCCATTGAGGGGAGGCCAACGGGCCACCCGGGTCAGTCTCTAGAATGACCCAGGCATCTGCTAGGTTGCAGGTTAAGAAGTAGTGGAGTGCCACATGAGGGCTATGCCGACCCCATCACGAATGACGAACCTGGACTTCACTCGAACGTGCCCGTTAGCGAGCTCACTGAGCGTGTCACTCGAGCCATCGAGGCAAGCGACATTAGCTCTGCCCCTCTGGTTGCGAGAAACCATGGACGGGGTAACGCACAAAACTCAACCAGCCCCTACCAAGCCCAGCGGGGCTTAGGGGCTCAAGACGCCCAAACGCCTTGGCTGCGCCTGCGTCTGGGACCACGAACGCCCAACATCTGGGTGTGCGACTCTGACTCGCCTGATCCCACGAAGCGCCCGACCCCGACGCTTGGGTCCACGAGCCCGTCTCGCCTGATCCCTCGGCTGTCCATAGGCATGCCCAACGCCTTGCTTAAAACAACTCTATCTCGCCCAAAGTACACGCACTCATGCCCACTGGCAAAACCCCCAGGCGATTCTGCTCAAAACGCCCGGGGGCTTAGGAGCTACACCCGCGGGTGCGCTTGCGCGCACCCGCTGACGAAAAACAAAAATTCCGCCGCTGACAAAGATGAAATACCCCCAGATGATTCCACCCGAATCAACCGGGGGCTACACCCGCGGATGCGCTCGGGGGCACCCGCCGTCAAGACAAAAATCCCCCAGACGATTCTACCCGAATTGCCCGAGGGCTCAGGGGCTCCAGTCGGGTTAATAAACTCGGGGTCCCTCATGGACCAGCTTCCCAGCAAAGGCTTGGCCCAGCAGACGACATTGCAAACGACGCGCAACTCCTAGGCCGGTCTAAAAACCTAACAAAAGGACAAAAGGGCGAACCAACCTCCGACCGAAAGGCCTGGCCAAGGAGGAACGACGCCCGCTTCTGACTCTGGCCCGCCTCTCCGACCGAAAGACCTCACTTTCAACTCTGGCCCGCCTCTCCGACTAGAATGCCTGGCCCGCTCACTTTCGACTCCGGCCCGCCTCTCCGACCAAAAGACCTAGGGCAAACCTCTGCTTACAGCTCTTTTCTGACCAGCGTGGTCAGAGCCAACTATGGACAGCCGAACGGGCACGTCCGCTTGGTAAGGACTCAAGAAATCAGGTGGAGCAGATAAAGCAAGGATCTTACATCAACCGCAATACCGAAGATCGTACCCTGCACTCCTGCAGGACAGTACCAACAGAACATGTCAGAAGGGTGCTCTACAACCTCTCAGACATGTTAGAACCCAAACAGTGTTGAGGGAGCCGACATTTGCCCTACAGTGTTGCAGGCGCCATCAATTCCCATACCAGGTAAATGCGGTAAGGCCTCCCACATGCATCTGGGCATCCACAGTGTTGTGGGCGCCAGCATTTACCACCACGGTGAAAACCTCCCACTTGCGTCTGACATCAATAGTATTGTGGGCGCCTACCATCATCTTGTATTCGGCAGCGTGGGCAACAAGACTCAGTAGCGTATATACATGCTCTCTCTCTCACACACACTTGTAAGGCCGTCCCTTCATCTATAAAAGGGGATGAGCTCTCTCCCAACAGGGAGATCAATCAGTTCACTTACACCGATTCATCCTTTACTAGCTTTAGACACTCTAAAGCTACATAGAGCGCACGCTCAAATACTTAGCACATGCAGGAGCTCTTGTCACTCTCAGCCCTTCAGTCCGGAGTCCGGCCGGGCCACTTGCACCCCGCATCTTTCTCCCTTCCGTTTGTAACCCCACAACAAACTTTGAGCACCTGGGCTCAGGCATAAAGTCACCGACCGACTCAAACTGGACGTAGGGCACGTTGCCTAAACCAGTATAAACCCTGTATCATTGAGTGCTAGGCCACATCCGATCACAACGTACGGCAAAACTACAAATATTTACGTGTTGGTCACTTTCTACACCGACAAGCTGAAAGTCTAAAACTCAAAAATAGAGTGAAACCCAGTAAGCCATATATATCAGTACGTGTAATACCTACAAGAGCTGATGTATCTGATGGAACTTGGAAACCCCGTGAAACCAAACTAGAAATCCCCATAATTTTTTTTGAATCGGAGGTGGCCCCATTTCCATTAATGACATTAACGGAAATACAACGTTTAACATAGTGAGCCGTTAACCAAAGCCAGTTAGCCCAAGGACAGTGCCCAATATTATAGAAAACATTTGTGGGAAACATTCCACTCGCAACTAGCGGACACAGACAAAAACAACCAGAAATCCCTAGATATATGAATGAATTCATGAAGGTTATTGGCTAATTTCATTACGACGACTCAGGCACCAACGGTTTCCATTGGTCAGATTAACATTTACCAACATTTATAAGCATCATATTCTGCCTCATCTCTCTCAGCTGTTACAGAACTAATTAAGCTCAGCAAAATGTCATTCTCAAAATGTTCATGGTTACTTTTTTCTGCACATAGGTGAGTTCAGAAAACCACAGCATTTGTAGAGAGGACGAGGCATACTTCTCTTGATGGAATGGAAAATTTCAGTGCTGCATCATACATCTCAATGACAACATAAGGATTCCAAAAACTGCAAGCAGCAAAGGTTCTCACCAGACATTTCCTATAATTGGTTCTTTTCTCAAACAATCCTATAATTGGTTCTGACAGGGAGATTGATTGTCAATCAGATATAAAATCATCATCAGCATCACATTCCTTAGTTTCACTGCCCTCTCACATACACTGGAGTCCATATTGAGGCTTCAACCAGTCCAATTTCGTAATGCTATCCTAACCCTAGAATGGAAAAAGAATGCAGGATAACCAACCTAACAAAAGGTCACAGTGGCATAATCCTTCCTTCGGGCATTTTTCTGTCAACTCGACCAATTCTTTGGGGTGGCCAGATTATGTGTGTGACCCTGCCCCACAACAGACCCATAGGAACCTGTAGGTATAAAGTGTTTTGGATGTTTAGTAACAAGATCACATATGCCTAGAAACTCGATCTGCTACACTGTGCAAACAAGTATTTCATAATGAGTGCTGCTGGAGCCTGGGCGCCATTTGCTTGTCTCTTTAAAGGACAAAAAGATATGAACACTCAGAACCGAAAAAAGCTCAACGAGGCACTGGCCTACTCTTTTATACTTGCCCTCCTATGCTATTAGAATTAGAATAAAAGGCTTGCAAGATATCATATCATAATAAACCATGAGGAAACTATCATCAGAGAAAATGAACAGGAGTGGAGATATTGAAGGCTTCAAGCTAGTTTTATCCACCAAACAAACAAGGAATGAAATTGATACTTTGAACTTTTTAATGGGGATACAAATATGAATAATGAAATAGCATTGTGTCAATGGCTCGGATTTGCAAAGCATACAGTTAAATTCCTCCAGTGATCAAGATGCCAATTCAAGATGAAGATGCTTTCATCAAGATTAAAAAGATCCCTAGGAATAAATGACTAAAACTATCACTTTGGTAACCAAGTAAACAACTGGCTTTTATCCTGTAACACAGCTACACTCAGGCCTTCCTTTTTCCAATTAACAAGCAATTTATCCTAGGCCAATAACGCAGTTGTGTCCAGTAACGAGATGAATAACTTATAGGGCCACAGGATCTCAAGTCAAAGCTAATGGCGGCTGTTTACTCCAAAATTTGGAAGGAGAGTCACAGGGACTCGAAAGCTCCCAAGATCATGTCATCAAGGAGTCAATTGCGTGCATATTGGAACAATCTGATTTGAATGCAACACTGAAATCGGCTTTCTTCAGATAGCGCCAGCAGATAACGACAAAGGCTATGATCGGCACCAAGACGAGACATGTTGGACTCTACAAAAAAGGAAAGATTAGAGTCCAAGTTATCTTAAATTAGGAATGTTTTCTCTATGGTCAAAAATTGTGATGAGTCATGCTTAGACAGGAGTCATGCGTAGGTCCAAGGTATAAATATCAAAGCCCGACTATTGTAAAAGACACACAATTAATTAAATACAAGGTCTTTACTTTTTTCGGCTCCGGCCACCCCTTAGGAGTAGGAGTAGAGTAGATCTCGGCGAGTTCTTCAGCAAGTATGGCTGCATCGATCCGGTCGACCTCCACTGCTTATCTGTAAGTACCGTCATGGCTTATACCTCTGTTCGTACGGCTGCATCGATCTGATCGACCTCCACTGCGACTCTGATATGAGTTAGTTATCGACTCTTGTCTAGTTCAAGTAAAGCTGCATCGATCCGGTCGACCTCCACTGCTCAAACTAGATCAAGGTCAACTTATCGGCTCTATCTAAGGGTGGCGTTCCTTCGGATAGATTCATTAAGTTACCGATATTGCTTATTGCTTCCATTATCTATTTAATTACAACAATATCACTTCGCCCGATTGAGATTGATCTAGATCGGCCTTATATCTTATTTAACACATCGTTTGTTAATCTAAATTTGATCTAATCTGCACTTTAAATGATGAGTTATGTTTTATCGGCTGTTTTATATCAATCTTAATCGTGCATAACGTGCAGTTAAGACGTGTTTAATCTTAAGTAGATCTATTGGCTAGCGAAACCGTTCCATGGCCCGTTATCACGGCCTGTGTGATTCTGCCTCACACCCCACTGTTAGCACCGTGGAGTGGGGATCGTTATTTGGTAGATCTATTTCTGAGAAGGCACGATCTTAACTGTGCACTATGCCTGAATCGGCTGTTTTAGCCGATATCGAGTGCTTTCACGAACATTTCGCGTACATTTCACGTCACAAGATCGTTGAAGTAGCGATAAGTTGAAAGATGTGTTAGTCCTATGATCTTATTATTGTATTATGGCCTGCATGATTCTGCCTCATGCCCCACTGATATTAGTAATAAGTTAGGGTCATCGAGTCTATTGTTGTTTCTACGACCTGCATGATTCTGCCTCATGCCCCACTAGTCATAGCGATAGATGAGATCTAATATGTTCACTAGATTTATCTCTATTAAATGGTTGAGTGATGATGAACTGTTTCTTTTACATAAAAGAGGTTCGGTTACTTGCAGTCATTGGCTTAGTATGAACTAATTACTGTTGATATCCTTTTGCCAGTGACCAATATTTATTTAAACAATGATATTCATCCAGAATGATAACCGATTCTTCTTACACAAATCGATGAGCTTTAATCAATTTATTCTTATGAATATGCTGGAATCGACTATTTAGTTGATCTCCTTTCATATCGGCTCTTAGAGCCGCACATTCGGGACCGTCTGGCAACACCGGCATGTTCCGCCCTTAATTACTGATAAGCTTTCTCTCCTTGTCAATTGCAGGGTCAAATTGACTGGCATGTCTCGAGAGGAGTGCGTAGGATCGAGCACCCCTGCGCTGAAGCTAGGCGGATCTCCAGCTCCATCGAGCGGACCCTTCCGGCTTCCTATGTGTGTCCTCGGCACGGGACAAAATTCTGTGTCGACAGCGGCATTGTCCCCTTCAACCCAGCACTGGCCCTCCGGGATCTACCGGATCTCCTGCTTCTTCGGGATCTGGATCCAATCCCCAGGTAGCGCAATCAGCCTCTTCACCATCAGCTCACGATGGTCTCTCGGCGACCTATGACGAGCAACAGCAGCGACATCAACAACCAACCAATCCAAGAAACGCACACGGACCCAGAGGCGGGCGAGCGGTGGTGACTTAACTAACCTGAACATGACGACGTCGCTGCGGGAGAAGTCGTAGCTGTAGAGGCAGCGCTTCTCCACCAGAGCGTGCTCGGCCTGCTGCGGGTCGAAGGTGGGGTGCATGGAGGCACCGTCCATGGTGACGACGGAGGCGACCCAGTCGGCGACAGTGATGCCGAGCACGCTGTCGGTGATGCATCCCTTCACGAGCGGCCAAACGGTGGCCAAGGCTCCTGCCATGTGCGAAAAGGATCAGGACCTCGACGGGCAACCTGGGCACCTACGACGCGGAGGCCGGCGAGCGACGGCCGAGGCGGCGAGCGAGGGACTCCTTGATGTGCTTGGCCGGGGACAGCGGCGGGAATGGGCGTCCGAAGAACTGACGCGGCATGGACGCTGAGGTCACCGGCGTCAGCGCGATGCCACCGGGGAGCCCGAAAGGGCTCCTGGCCCAGGGGCTGCCGGCCGCCGACGACCGCGTCGGCGTCGCCCTGACCCTGCCCCCATGCAGCGTCCCTGCGGGAGATGGCCGCGCGCTCCACCTCCCTCCTCTCCCTCCTCCCCCACCCCCTCCTGACACCACATCCTCCGACCCAACCCTGAACACCGCCGAGACGGTGATGACAATGACGGTGGACGACGGCGGCACACAGACAGAGAATAGAGACAGCGGCGAATGAACCCTGACAAGATGAAAATATTCATCTTCATCTAACTATGTAAATCTCAACTATACTACTCAATACATTAATTTTACATTTGTGGATTTACCGTTTTACCCTTACTTAAAAAAATAACCACGAAAAAGCAATTGCCACTCTTTTATTTGAAGTCCTAATCCTCTAAATTTTAGAGGCATTGGGAGGCGTTACGGTCATATGGGCCCACCGACCATAGACACATCTAACGTCTCTCAACACCTTCCCTCTTATGGGCCCACCAATCATAGACACAACCAACACTTCCTGACGGCTCCCCAACCATTGTAAAAAAACTCTACCGATAAATAAAGAAAGTAGCTCCACATTACAAGTCAAAAGTGCATGCTCTCTTTCTTCTCCACTTCTGCCCGCTCTCTCAGCTTTACGCGCCTTTACCAGCTTTCCACCACCCGGCCGTATGCTCTTCTGATTCGTTTGATCGTTTCTTCTTTTGCTACGCTGCCCTCACGTTTGCTTCCTCCTTCGTTCACCATCTCTCAGATCGATCTCATGGAGGCAGCAGAGGCGACCGCTATGGAGTCCACGATTCTATGGCAGGTGCAAACCATCCACGAAACTCTTGCGCCCGACGAGCTCGACGCATGGCATCATGGAGTTGGCCTCGCTGGTGGCATCGGGGAACTCAAGTCTGAGGTGGAGAGGATGGAAACGGTGGTTAACGGTGTCAAGGGGAGGGCGGTCGGGAACAAGCCGCTTGCTCGCTCCCTCGCTCGTGTGAAGGAGCTCATGTACGAGGCCGACGACGTGGTTGATGAACTCGACTATTGCAGATTCCAGCATAAGGTCGAAGAACGTACGTATGCATCCATCCTTGTGGTTTGTGACTTTCTTTACAGTTTTTTTCCCTTTAAATTGTGATAATCCTCATGACAAGTCCTTTCTCCTTTCTCTTTCAGATATGATTGCTCCTTCTGTTGAGCTAGAAGGCATGGTTGGAGGTGGAGCAGAGCAAGTAGATGCATCGGTCAATACTGTTGGTATACATTGATCCTTGTGAATGATTTGTGATTTTCTACAGTTTCTTTCTTTAGTAAATTGTGATGATAAACTCGACGCTTGACATGTCCTTACTTTCTCCGTTCTCTGTCAGCTATGCTTGCTCCTGCTACTGAGCCGGAAGGCATGGTTGGAGATGGAGACAGAAATAGAGCAGAGCAAGCAGATCCATCGGCCAACAGTACTGGTACACTGAGCAATAGCGGCCGCAAAAACCGATCCAAGGCGCGGGACTATTTTCAGATTATACCATCTGTTAATGGAGAGCCTACAGAAGCGAAGTGCAATTGCTGCGGCAGAGAGCTTACATGGGGTCACGGGACATCAGCTATGAACAAGCATCTCAAAAGTTGCAACAAAAAACGTTCAGCAATTGAAGAGACGCCGAACCGTCCAAGGTACTACTTACCCTTCAAGATCTGCATTGTATACAACTATGATGGACAAAAATTATGAACATTGCAATGCTTTCATTCTTTTTAAAAACACAAGCGTGAGCCAGCACCTTAATATATGCGTACAAGTTTTTGTTATTATAGGAAAGCAATATGATCGTTTTACTGAAACTATGACATCCAGTGCAACTTTAAATCACGGTAATAAATATCTGGTGACCAACCTGTGATCCTTTTCTTCTTGCAGTGTCGGCGACAGTGTACAAAATGGTGCCACAATTTCGACCTATGATTCAGAGGGCAGAAAAAGAATGAGAATTGAGTACAATGTAGCTGCAACCACGCACTTTTTGAAAAGCATCCAGGAAATAGTTCTTGAGTTAAGAAGAATCCGACACGATGTGATTGAGTATCTCAAGGACTCTATTGCAAGGCCTAATCAATATCAGATTAACAACTCAGATACACGAGTAAGAACATCAGGCTCTCGTCCTCGAAAGTTGTATGGAAGGGACACAGAGAAATACTATATCATGAGGGGGATCGAAGCTGCTAAGTCGGACAACATTATTGTGCTACCTATTGTAGGCATTCCAGGAGTTGGGAAGACAGCTTTAGCTAAACTTGCATACAATGCACCACGTGTTGAAAGAAAATTTGAGCGGATATGGGTTTCGGTGTCCAACATCTTTGATGAAGTAAGAGTGACAAGGGAGATCTTAGACATTGTTGCTCAAGCCAACCATGAAGGATCTCGCAAAAGAGAGAGCTATGAAGGAGTCAGCAACTACTCGAAACTTCTAGAGGCCTTAAAGAAACATATAGCATGTCTGTCCAAAAAGTTTCTACTTGTTCTAGATGATGTCTCCGACTGCATGGATAATTCCCAATGGAAAGATCTAATAGATGCTTTGGGATCAAGTTGCAGAAAGGGTAATGTGATTATTGTGACAGTTAGAAATTTGGCCGTTGCAAAAAGGCTAGGTACAATAGAACCAGTTAAGTTAAGAGCTCTCGAAAATGATGGTTTTTGGCTATTGTTTAAAGCATGTGCATTTGGTGATAACCAATGCAAAGAACATGTAGATATCGGCCGTCAAATAGCTACAAAATTAAATGGCAACCCATTAGCAGCAGAAAATGCAGTGGACATGTTAAGAGAGCAGCCTGGTCTTCACCATTGGAAAAGCATCATGAAGAATGGTGTTTGGGAATCTCTGCAATTCCGTGGAGGCATCGTGACTGCTTTGAAGATTAGTTATTATCAGTTGCCATACAATTTACAACAATGTCTCTTGTTTTGTTCTGTATTTCCGAATGGCTATTTGTTCCATATTGACAATTTGGTTCACATGTGGATATCGTCGGGATTTGTGAAATATGTTGAGGCAGGACAAGATTACCTCAATGCTCTGGTTAACTCATGTTTCCTTATTATAATAGACTTCATTATACTTGGCCATAAAAATGCTATGTTATGTGTGGTGTGATGCATGAATTTGCAAGAATCGTTTCAAGGGCCAAGTTTGCAACTATGGATGGTTTAGAGTGCAAAGAAGTTCTACCAACCGTACGCCATTTTTCAATCCTAATTGATTCAATGTATCATAAAGATGAACGTGGGTTCATACTTTGTAATGGGAAGTTTGAAGAAAAGTTGATGAGTATGATTTCTTCAGTGAGAAGATTGAGGACATTGATCTTAAATGGGCATTATGACTCATTATTCTTCTGGTCCTTCCATACCTTCATGTGCAGTTTGGTAAATTGTACCCATCTTCGTTACCTAAAACTTGAGAACAAAGGGAGCAATGAAGCTTTGCTTATATCTCTGATCAATTTTTACCATCTTGAAGTATTAGATGTTGGACAACCACTTATTGTTGATGGTACGAGTGATCTTGTCAGCATGAGGAATCTTATTCTAACAAAGGGAGCCTTCGGTGCTTGCTCCCCAGCATGGTCTGCTTGCTTGCAGAAGATCCATCTAGAGGACTGTGAAGGATGGGAAATACTACCATCTCTAGAAAGTCTATCGTCTCTTACTGTTTACACCAGAATTTGGAAGAAGGATCTCAGAAGCTCGAGAGCTCCCAAAATCATGTCAGCAAGGGATCAATTGCGTGCAGATCGAAACTAGCTGATTCGGATGCAGCACTAGAATCGGCTTTCTTCAGATAGCGCCAGCAGATAACAATAGAGGCTATGATCGGCACTGGGATGAGACATGCTGGACTCTACAAAAAGGGAAAGATTAGAGTCCAAGTTATCTTAAATTAGGAATGTTTTCATTTTATGCCAAAGATTGTAGCAAATCGTGCTCGAGTAGGATTCATGTTTAGACTCTGGGTATAAATATCAAACCCCGGCTATTGTAAAAACACACAATCAATCAAATACAAGTCAATTACTTTTTTTGGCTCCGGCCACCCCTTAGGAGTAGGAGTAGAGTAGATCTCGGTGAGTTCTTCAGCGAGTACGGCTGCATCGATCCGGTCGACCTCCACTGCTTGTCTGTAAGTACCGTCATGATTTACACCTCTGTTCGTATGGCTGCATCGATCCGGTTGACACCCATTACGGCTCTGGTATAAGCTAGTTATCGACTCTTGCCTAGTTCAAGTATGGCCTGTGTGATTCTGCCTCACACCCCACTGCTTGAACTAGATCAAGGTCAAGTTATCAGCTCTACCTTAGTATGACAGTCTTTGGTATATTCATTAAGTTACCGATATTGCTTATTGCTTTCATCGTTTATCTAATTACAACAATATCACTCTGCCCGATTGAGATTGATCTGGATCGGCCTTTTATCTTATTTAACCCATCGTTTGCTAATCTAAAGTTGATCTAATCTACACCTTAAATGATGAGTTATGTTTTATCGGCTGTTTTGTATCAATCTTAATCGTGCATAGCGTTTGGTTAAGGCATGTTCGATCTTGAGTAGATCTATTGGTTAGCGAGAACCGTTTCATGGCCTGTTATCACGGCCTGTGGGATTCTGCCTCTCACCCTACTATTAGCACCATGGAGTGGGGATCGTTAGTTGGTAGATCCGTTCCTGAGAAGACATGACCTTAACTGTGCGCTATGCCTGAATCGACTATTTAGCCGATATCGAGCGCTTTCACGAACAGTTCACATTACGAGATCATTGAAGTAGAGATAAGTTGAAAGATATGTTAGCCCCATGATCTTATTATTGTATTACGGCCTGCATGATTCTGCCTCATGCCCCACTGATATTAGTAATGAGTTAGGGTCATCGAGTCTATTGTTGTTTCTACGACCTGCATGATTCTGCCTCATGCCCCACTGGTCATGGTGATAGATGAGATCTAACATGTTCATTAGATTTATCTTTATTAAATGGTTAAGTGGTGTTGAATTGTTTCTTTATATAAAAAGGGGTTCGGTTATTTGTAATCATTGGCTCAGTATAAACCGATCATCATTGATATTTTATTGCCATTGATTAATATTTGCTTAAATAATATTTATCCTGAATGATAACCGATTCTTCTTATACAACCCCATGAGCTTTAATTGATTTATTCTTATGAATATGCTGGAATCGACTATTTAGTCGATCTCCTCTCATATCGGCTCCCAGAGCCGCACATTCGGGACTGTCTGGCAACACCGGCACGTTCCGCTCTTAATTACTGATAAGCTTTCTCTCCTTGTCAATTGCAGGGTCAAATTGACTGGCACGTCTCAGGAGGATTGCGTAGGATTGACCACCCTTGCGCTGAAGCTAGGCAGATCTGCTCCATCGAGTGGACCCTTCTGGCTTGCTGCGTGTGTCCTCGGCACTGAGACGAAAATTCTGTGTCGACACATATTTCTAGCACGCCCGGTGGGACACCACAATCATCATGGCAGTTCACAACAACGACAACATCCTTATGGTACATTATGAAGACCTACCTGATGAAGATAAGGATACCATCAACAAAGCTACGGAAGAATTTCAAAAGAAATGTTTGTTGTCCTACACCAAAACACATGACAGCATAATTATTCAATAATTTCCACTACCAAGAGTTCTACTACACGGACAGACAGATACAGTCAAAGCTGAAGACAGACGTTTCTTTATAGAAGCCATAGACAAATATGTTCGTGATGCCATATCAAGCCGCAATGAAGCTTTCATTGACGCATTTCACAACGCCATGAAAGAGGCGATTCATGGAATTTCAGTTGGTCAGGTTGGATCGACTTGTTACAACATTCCAGATCCGTCGACCCAAGGGACTAATCAAGTTGGTACCATCCATCAAGAAGCAGCACCAGCTGGTAATGGTGACGTCCAGGCACTTCAAGGTTCATCTGAACAAACTCCAGGTACTACTACGAATCAGATACAGTACAATCCTGGACCGTCGATACAGCATGTGCAACAACCGGTGGGGCAAAGTCAGAACTAGATGATCAATTTTGGCACATCAGGCCACATATCATCGTCAACTCAAAAAATAGCACCATCAATTCAAAGGATCCGTAGAGATATAGATCCTTATGTCTATAATCAGATACTTCAAGCAGCAAGCCAGCAAAGGACCCAACAGATTGAGATTCCACAAGGCTATCACTACGGCACGGATTATAACACCCTCCACATGATGCCAAATCCAGGATATCAAGACACGCAGGATTTCAATCCACAGATGGGTCAGCAAGTACCAAGAAATCCAAATCTGCAAGCTGACGAGTTGCTGCTAAAGGTGACCGAGACGATGAAGAATCAGTACGATCTGAAGCCAAAAGGGCTGACCTTTTTGTACAAACGCCCATATCCAGAATGGTATGATTTGGTCGCTCTTCCTACAAATTACAGGCTCCCAGAGTTCGCCAAGTTCACTGGTCAAGACAGTACAAGCACAATAGAACATGTCAGTCGGTATCTTACACAATTGGGTGAAGCGTCAGTTGAGGATGCCCATCGAGTTCGTTTCTTCTCCTTATCCCTATTAGGGCCAGCCTTCACTTGGTTTTCATCACTACTAGTCAACTCCATTGCCAATTGGGCTGACCTAGAGAAGAAGTTTCATACATATTTTTACACTTGGACTGGAGAAAAGAAGATAACCGATTTGACAACTATGAGATAGAGGACTAATGCATCGAGCATTGAGTTTCTTCAGAGATTCTATGAGACTAGGAACTTGTGCTTCTCATTGAACTTGGCCGATGATCAGCTAGCTGCTTTAGCTGTCCAAGGAATGTTGCTAATATGGAAAGAAAAGCTTCTGGGACAAGAGTTTGATAACTTGTGACAATTAGGTCAACGGGTAGCAGCGCTCAATAGCCAATTCCAGAGTATGCGCAGAGATACCCGATTCCAAAAGAGCACCACAGTAGCCGAAGCTTATGATCCATACTCAATTGATGATGGATATGAAGATGAAGAAGAAGAGGTTGCTGCAGCTGAATGTAATTGGGGTAAGAAGACAGTGATGGTACCCCATCCTTGGGGAAGAGGAATCAAGGAGAGCTATGACTTCGACGTCACAAAATCGGACAAGCTCTTTGACTTCTTACTTGAGAAGGGCCAGATTAAATTGCCGGACAATCATATTATGTTGGCCCCTGAACAGTTGAAGAATAAGAAGTTCTGCAAGTTCCATAATACTACTTCTCATTCCACTAATGAGTGCATAATTTTTCGGCTGCATATACAGAAGGCTATTCAGCAAGGGAGGCTCAAGTTCGATACACCTCGGAAGATGAAGGTTGATGATAATCCTTTCCCAGGAGATCAAAATATGGTTGATGTTGGGCTATTCAAAGGAAAAACTAAGGTCCTAACATCGGCCAAATCAAGAGAAGCTGGAACAGTTGATCCCAAGATGCAAATATCGACTGATGATTACAGAGAGATTAGAAAACGTCGTGATCAACAGAGAAGCCGATATGAACAGGGGGAAACATCAAAGGATGGAGCGACGAAGCTGCGAGTCACATCTCGAATCCTGTTGAATAAGTGGCGGCGGTAGAAGGAAAAAGATTATCAGTGATGGTTAGAGGATCAAAAATACCAATGTGAACTAGAAGAAGAAAGGTATGAAAGGAAGCAAGCCAAATCGCACTGGAATTGTCCTTTCTTCAGATACTGCTGGAACAAAGGTTTGAAATTGCCTACCAGACATAACTGTCCAGAATGCAGCAATCAATATTGGGAGTTTAGGCAATCTCAAATCAACCACCGGTCTATCCATGCCCAGGATGCATATCATCATAATAACATGGATCGGCCCTTAAAAAATAAAAGTATTCATGATCGGCTGGGAAAAAGAGTTGTTGACCATGACTGGGCTGATCATGAAGAAGGAAGCAAAAAGAGGGAACATGTCTGGCAGGAAGGCCAATGGTGCCCCGGAGGATTAACAAGAAGCTAGAAGAGAAGGGTGCAATGCCTAAGGAATAAAGAGATGGAACAGGCTCAGGCATCCAGTAAAACTCAAGTATGGTGTGCCAAGCAAATAGCCAATAGAAAGCAATCATCGGCTAATATCCAAATGGCTTTTCTATTGCCATCAGAATTCAGAGCTCCGGCAGATCAGGAAGTTTATTCAGACTTCGATGAATCAGAGTATGAAGAGATAGTTGCCAAGTTAACGGTTGTGCAGCAAGCAATATTTGATAAGCCAGTCAAACATCGGCACTTGAAGGCTTTATACATGAAAGGTTTTGTTGATGGGAAGCCGATGAACAAAATGTTAGTGGACGGAGGTGCTTCTGTCAATCTTATGCCATACACCACTTTCCGTAAGCTTGGCAAGGGACCAGGAGATTTGCTTGAGACCGACATGATGCTTAGAAACTTCAGAGGAAATACATCCAAGACCCGGGGGGCAATAAATGTCGAACGGACAATCGGGAGTAAGACTCTGCTCACTACGTTCTTTGTCATCGATGGAAAAGGATCAAACAGTTTACTCCTCGGTCGTGATTGGATTCACGCAAACTGCTGCATACCATCGACCATGCATTAGTGTTTGATTCAATGGCATGGAGATGATGTCAAACTGGTTCACGCTGATGAGTCCGTGAGCATTGCAACAGCTGATCCAGTCTTTTAGGAACTAGGAGATGTCGAGTGTTTTTCTGGCAAGTCATGGGAAGGAGGCTTCATTAAAATCAGCAATGAAAGCCAACAGTCGATGCAAGCGATCGGCTCCGAAAGATTGTTTTAGTAGAAAAATCACGGCTTCACGTCGGCCATTGGATTAAAGGAAAATAAGCATTGAGATAAACTTAGGCCGACACATGTGAATGCTGAGTCGAAGTGTAAGTGCGATTCAGAGTTAATGGATTTCCTAAGAGAAGTTCTGTTTCGCTTAATAGGATGCTTGACTTGGATTGATCGATAGTTTGATCTTTGGAATGAAAAATGCTTGAAGAGATGTTATCCTGACATCTGGAATTGATAGCCGCTTCGTTCTCGGCTCCAATAGCCAGTAACCGGAGGGTATCGCCTCTAGTTCAAAAAGTAAAAATCTTCAGAGACAGTAAAAGCCAATACGATATGTATCGCCTATAGAGCAAAAAACAAAAAGAGCAAGAAACATTCACAGTCATGCACGAAGGCATTGCATTGAAACATATTCATGAAAGAACAGGGGTCTTTGTTCATCAGATTACCATAAGTATAAACTAATCAAAGACCTTGTTCACTACATCTTGAGTGGATGTGATATCCGCTATGGCCTCCACTGCCATGGTGAATTCTTCAAGCAGGTCCTCGTGCTCCTCAGGGCCGTCGCCTACTGGGAAATTGGTCTCCATGGCGTGGATCATGTGCTCTGTCTGAACCTACGCCGCGGTCAGCACCACTGATGCACCGTGGCGAACGCCGTGGAGGGCGATTTCCTGAACATGGGTCGGGATGTCTTGGAGACGAGCATCGACAGAGGGACCCCGGGCATTGACGGCGTCCACGACCGCATTCGCTGCCAGTTGGAGAGACTCCAACTACGTTGTCAGGGCTGATGATCACAGAAGAGGAAGAGCTATCAAGATAAAAATAGCCAAAAAATCAGAATAAAGGAGTCCTTGAGGGTCATCTTACCTGCCACCGCGGCATCCGATTCAATCAGCCATGCTCGAGCGGTGTTAGCCTCTTCCTCGGCCACATGAAGAGCGGCCTAGGAAACCCCGAGGTGAATCTCCAGTTGGCCGATCTCCCAGGTCGCCTCGGAGTAACAGTTCTGAGCCATCCTCCACTCATGAAGGTAGCGCCGGGCGTCGTCGCCGTTGTAGGAGTCGGAAGAGTCCGACGACGAGGCTGGCACAGAAGATGCGGCGTTAGAAGGCCCGCCGGCCCTGGGAAGAGGACGGAGACTGTCATTCACAACAAACCTGTAGGCAAGCCAGAACTGTTCATCATCATAAACAAGAAATGTCAATCTCACCTCATGCGCCGGAGACGCTGGTTCATCGGCATATTCTCTTTCAGGATTTCCTCCGCCGCGCGCTTGCCTCAATTGTCTTCACCGGCCATGAAGAATGGTTGAATCTACAAAAGGGAGAAGAAAAAACCGCTATAGGGTTTTTGGCAGGCGGAGAAGAGTAAAGGAACAGTTGCGGATGGAGATGTGTTCGAGGTAGAAGCCATCGACTGGTATTTGAGGACATGAAGCGAAGGGACGGACGCCTCGGAACACGCAAAAGGCAACCGCAATTAATAGGAGGCAAAGTGCCACTTCACCCATGTCGAAGGGAATACGACACCAGATGACTGAGGATAGAAGATCGAATGTCTCTATTAATGAAAGCTATGTTTTCAGACTTAATTAAATTAAGATCAGAAATCTGGGATCGGCTATATCGAATCAGCTCTTTAGCCGAAACAAAAAATGCAATTGAACAACGGGGAATACGATTGATTCCACACAAGCTGATGCTCTCGAGGCTACTTCAGATAGCTCAACCTGTTCTTACCTTGACCAGCAGTTCCTGTTTCTCTTGTTGAATGGCATCAGGTATTTTAGCCAGAATGGACTTGTGACAATCAATGGCAGTAAGATTCTGGAAAAGACTTGGCGTGGATTACCTTTGAAAGCCTAGAGCAGAAGAGCCGAATGATTTGTCAGTCGAAGTCTACAAGAATTTTGTAATGAACAACTTAGAAGATTTGAATTGTCTTCGGCTGCGTGCTCTCGAAAACTTTGAAGCCGATAAACTAAGGATTGCAAGATATTACGATTAGAGGGTCAAGATTGAGCAATTTTCTAACTAAATCTGGAAAGTAAAGTTGCTGATCAGATCGAAGAACAGCAGGTTTGGCGAAAGGTCACCCAATTGGGAAGGACCTTATCGGATCGAATGTTATGCGCCTGGTAATACTTGTATTTTGGAGATATTGAGAAGAGAAGGAGAATTTGGCAGAGCAATCAAATGGGAAATATTTGAAGGAATATTACCCTAACATTTGGATTAATACTTAACAACCGATTTGCTCGAACGTCAGCTCTAATGGCCGACGCTGGAAGGGTATCGTCGCTAGCGCAAAAATAAATCCAAAGAGGTGAAAGCCTGTACAATGCGTATCGATTATACAGACAGAGCGATGCTTATGATATGAAGCCCAAAAACGAAGGAGAAGTCGCTCAAGATGAAGAAATTGTTTGCTAAATGTCGCCTATTACAAGTTATGGGCCAAAAAACACATTGCCTACTATATCATCGGCCAGGGTGTTGAAGGCCATGGAATTGGCAGCGCCAAGGAAATCCTCAATCAAGTGTTCATGATCCCCGGGGTACACCTCATCTAGAAAATCATGAGGAAGAAGCTGGAGATTGTGGCCAGAACGGGCCTACGCAGCAGCCAGCACCGTGGCAGCTCCATGACGGACGCCATGAAGGGCGACCTCCCTGACGTGGTTTCGGGATGTCGTACAGATGAACCACCGGGACGGCACCTCTGGCGTTGACGAATCCCACCACGTACTCCGCAGCTAGTTGAAGGCTCTCCAGTTGGGCGGACAAATCTGAAGAGTTCAAAAGGGAGATGATCAGAATCCTAAAAGTGAAATTGAAAGGAAACAAAGGTTATGATATCTCACCCATAATTCTGGCCTCGGCTTTGACCAATTTATCATCCACTGAATCAACCACGGGAGGCGATCGGCATCGAGCCATGGCCAGGGTTGATTCTACGAGAGAGAGACATTCGGCAAGACTCTGGCCGTGATTGTCAATGGTGGCGAGCAGGTCATCATTGCTGATCCGCCGCCTCGGGTAGCAAGGAAGCTGGCGATAAGCTATCGACAAGGAAGACCCAGAGGCCGAACGGAGTCAGCCCTATGACCTGAGGTAGTGGGCGCATCACTGGCTGCACCCTCTTGACGATGAAGGCGCTAGCGCGATGATGCAGATCCATCAAGACTCCCCTCAGTAGACCTCTTGATGTTCTCCATAATCTCGAGCTTACGGAAAAAATAGGGACTATACTAAGGATGCAGAGGGATTGAGACGAAGCGGGTTGTTGCTCGACCCTCAGCCGTGGCCCATATATATAAGCCCGGGAAGGCAAAATCAGTTTTGCCAGGGGTATGAAATTGAAATCAGAGACGAAAATAGGTCGACACTCCAGGAATTCAGGGGACGGATAATAGAGAGGTAACAGATTCGAGCTTATCGCTTTCCCAATTACGAAGCATCGTGGGACAGATACAAAGGATTTACATGGACCGAAGATCAACCCACCAAGGCTTCTTTTGGATTGAAGGGAGTCCGGATCCCCACAAGGCCGAGGATCATCATAAACCAAGTCACATCGGCTCATTAATAAGATTATGCCAAAGAAAGGGAAAAGCCGCCTAACTAGCAGATACCCAGCTGATTTCTCGGTGACTGGGAAACCGCTGGAAAGAAGCTTGTGGTTTTCCCGATAGGCATTTGATGGAACAAACAAGGAAAAAGTGTCCACACATTCTAGTCCTTGCAAACACTAGAACAGCTCTGCGAGCACGGTGAGAAGACGCAGGCAATGTCACAAGACTTCTTCTAGCCGCAGCAGCTGATCCTCTTGCTCGATAAGGTGCTAGAATGAGCGACACAATCACCCTATACACAAGAATTCTTCTAACCGCTCAAGATCTTTATCGCAAAGAGATAGGCCATTGAGGGTCCAGCGGAGTTGGGAGCACTCAAAAAGACGGATGGAAGAGAAACATGGCTGAAGTATTGAGTTGCTCTCGCTAGGGTCGAATAAGCGTTTTATAGCCGGCCCGGGAAGATGGATCCAAAAGCCCGTGAAACAGTGATACTCTTGTAAAAAGTTTTGAGGCATAGGCTCGTGAATGGACGCAAGCGGTGACAAACAGTGGGCCCCAGATCAAGGTTCTCTACCCGTGACTATGGACCAATCAGGGATGCAGACATGATAATTTTGGAATAAAATTACTTTTATCCCAAAATTGGGGGTATGTGTTTACACCAGAATTTGAAAGAGGGATCTCAGAAGCTCGAGAGCTCCCAAAATCATGTCAGCAAGGGATCAATTGTGTGCAGATCGAAACCAGCTGATTCGGATATAGCACTAGAATCGGCTTTCTTCAGATAGCGCCAGCAGATAACGACAGAGGCTATGATCGGCGCTGGGACGAGACATGCTGGACTCTACAAAAAGGGAAAGATTAGAGTTCAAGTTATCTTAAATTAGGAACGTTTTCATTTTATGCCAAAGATTGTAGGAAATCGTGCTCGAGTAGGATTCATGTTTAGACTCCGGATATAAATATCAAACCCCGGCTATTGTAAAAACACACAATCAATTAAATACAAGTCAATTATTTTTTTCGGCTTCGGCCACCCCTTAGGAGTAGGAGTAGAGTAGATCTCGGCGAGTTCTTCAACGAGTACGGCTGCATCGATCCGGTCGACCTCCACTGCTTGTCTGTAAGTACCGTCATGGTTTATACCTCTGTTCGTATGGCTGCATCGATCCGGTCGACCCCCACTGCGGCTCTGGTATAAGCTAGCTATCGACTCTTGCCTAGTTCAAGTATGACCTGTGTGATTCTGCCTCACACCCCACTGCTTGAACTAGATCAAGGTCAAGTTATCGGCTCTACCTTAGTAAGGCAGTCTTTGGTAGATTCATTAAGTTACCGATATTGCTTATTGCTTTCATCGTTTATCTAATTACAGCAATATCACTCTGCCCGATTGAAATTGATCTAGATCGGCCTTATATCTTATTTAACACATTGTTTGTTAATCTAAAGTTGATATAATCTACACCTTAAACGATGAGTTATGTTTTCACTCTGTAGCCTAAAAAATCTGATGTTTCTAGTTTAAAAAAAATGATGTTTCTTGTGACAGGTTCTCTGATTCTGCACAGGGTTTTGTTTCACTTGTAAACCTTGTCCTCGTTGGTCAAGTGCTCATGTTGCCGAATGCTGTATACGGTTTTCCTGATTGGCCGTTCCGGCCGTTCTGAAAGCAGCGAGGTAGTAGAGGTTCTGTTGTCATATGACTGAAAGGAGCCTATCAGTATTTTCTTCCCGAGGGTGTTTATTCTTTATGTTGACTATAGAAGGGACTACAATATATATAGAATGCACTTTCTGTAATCAAAAGAGTTGGTGTAAATAATGTTATCCTCAATCATCTTGCTTTCTTGCTAACCAGTAGACATAATGGGGATGGGATTGAAGCAACTCATTTATTTCTCTGCTATAAACCTGGATAGCGAGCAGCACCAATCGCAAGGAACGGTCCAAGGCATGGATGAGTTTTGGAATTCAGACTGCAAATGGCTGTTGAGTGTTGACGGAAACCTGTGAAAGAAGAGTGCATTCTCTACAATGGCTGTTAAGTGCAACACTACTGAAGGGACATGAGTTCTGCGCAATCGCAAGAGAGAATTTGTAGCTATTGGATTGACACCAAACTCAAAACTCTTCAAGGTACTAGTTAGCTTGACTATGCGGAATTCATGTACCGCAATATAATTAATGGCGCACCTTTGCAATATCAAATTATGATCAGTCGTGGACAAAAATATTGAAACTTGCAACGTGTTTATCCAGAAAACAGCACCATATGATAGGTGAGGATAAAGTTTTTATTTTTCTAAAAAAAAGAAAGCAAAATGGACTTTTTTGAACTGTGATTCAGTGCAGCTCTGAATTACAACTACAGGCCACGCTCCTTTAACTCATGTAGCGCTGTTGATGGTGCCATCATTTTGATTCATGATCCAGATAGCAAAAAAAAAGACTGAACACAGCACGTCCCTGGTAGGGATGACGGATGAGCAAGTAAAAACGTACTATAATACTATCCAAGGTGCTAGCAGCGGTGTTCAGAGCTGCAGTGCTCCGGCGTCAGGCAAATCCAAGGCAAAAGATCGTAAATTTCCAGCCGAAACAGTATTTTTCTCTCACACAAACCAACCAGTAGTACTTCTTCACAAACCAATAACGAAACGAACCAGCCAACCAAACAGGCAGTTGAACGTTGGGTTGTCTCAGTCCGAGGAAGGACCTCATCACCCAGGATTGAGCCCTGGGCCGGGACACACTGCTTCTGTTTGGAACGCAGCACAGCTTGGTTATACAGTGTAAGTCGCCCAGAAATTAATTGTTATAAACAAAACTGTACAAACAAAACACAAAAGCGGGGATAGCTCAGTTGGGAGAGCGTCAGACTGAAGATCTGAAGGATTGAGCCCTGGGCCGGCATACTCTGTTTGGTACACAGCACGCAGCTTAGCGGTCATATGGTGGAGGCCGCCCAGAAATTTATTCATATATAAGAATATATAAAAATGAAATACACAAGTGGAGATAGCTCACTTGGGAGAGCGTCAGACTGAAAATGCAACTATTATTTTTGCATTCTCTTTTTTTTTATACTTTTCTCGTTGTGCTCATTCTTATTTTATTTGTTCTCACTGCGCTCAACTGAATAAAAAAAACCCAAATGTACTATAATAATAATCAAAGTAGCTACCTATACTATTTGTGCGAATTAACTTACTAGTTTTTTAAAACTTAATCTTTTTGGGTTCTCATGATTTCACTGAGAAGATGGATTCCACCGAGCATTTTCTTCATACAGCCTGTTCGCTGGTTGGTTTCTGGAATGATAAGTCCGGTTAGTGCTAGTTTGTTGTGAGAAAAAATTATTGTATCATGACTGATAAACCCTGGCTGAAACCTATCCATGTTCAATTTGGAAACCGAAGGTTGGAGATATGTTTTGCGGATGATGAGTAGACACTTGTGCTGGTCACTGCTCCACGTTGCAGTGGAAATCGCGGGCCCTCTTTTTTCCACGCTTCCGCTGGTGACTGTGACTGGGCATAGACCATCGACCCGCTCTCTCATCTTTCCAGCTTCCATCCAACCATCCATATGCACTTCTGACTACTCTCCTTTGGTTAGGCAACCCTAAGTTTTGCTTCCTCCCCCGTTCACCATCACCATGGCTCAGATCGATCTGATGGAGGTGGCAGAGGCGACCGCTGTGGAGTCCGCGATTCTATGGCAGGTGCAAACTATCCTCGAAGCTCTTCTACCCACCGGCGAGCTCGACGCTTGGCTTCATGGAGTTGGTGTCGGCCTCGCCGGTGCCATCGGGGAACTCAAGTCTGAGGTGGAGAGGATGGAGACGGTGATTAATGGTGTCAAGGGGAGGGCGGTCGGGAACAAGCCGCTTGCCCGCTCCCTCGCTCGTGTCAAGGAGCTCATGTATGACGCCGACGACGTGGACACGTGGTGGATGAGCTCGACTCTTGCTGGCTCCAGCAACAGGTCTAAGGAGGTAGGTGTACACCTCGTTTACAGTTTTTTATTTGAAAATTGTGATGGTAACTTTCTCCTTTCTCTGTCAGCTGCTATTGAGCAGGAAGGCATGGTTGGAGATGGAGCAGAGCAAGTAGATGCATCGGCCAATACTGTTGGTAAGTATTTTGTGATTTTTTTCTTTATACCTTTTTTTTTTGGAAAGGATACACAAAATAGCTCTTGACTTAGGAAGCATCCGAGGCTACATGACTTGAGTATCTCAAGGACTCTGTTACTAGTTCTGATCAGTACCATAGTAACACCTCAGATACACAAGTAAGAACATCAGGCTCTCATCCTCGAAAGTTGTATGGAAGGGACACAGAGAAAGACTATATCATGAGGGTGATCGAAGCTGCTAAGTCAGACATCATAACTTTACTACCAATTGTGGGCATTGTAGGAGTTGGGAAGACGGCTTTAGCTAAACTTGTATACAATGATCGACATGTTAAACACCAATTCGAGCATATATGGGTTTGGGTGTCCAATATCTTTGACGAAGTAAGAGTGATAATTGAGATCTTAGACGTTATTACCCTAAACAGCCATGAAGGATCTCCTCGCACCAAAGAAAGCTATGAAGGAGTAAGTAACTACACAAAGCTTCAAGAGGTCTTAAAGAATCATATGGCCTGTCAGCCTAAAAAGTTTCTGCTTGTTCTAGATGATGTCAATGACAGCATGGATGACAGGATTCAGTTCAAAGGATCCTATGGCATCTTCAAAAGCAAACTAATCTGCAAGGCTTAGGCGGAGAACAAATGCAAAGTCTTCGCGTGGATTCTTGTACAAGAAAAAATACTCATGGTGGACAACCTGCAAAAAAGAGGGTGGCCTCACCAAGATCACTGCGTGTTGTGTGATGGCCCTTTAGAAACATGCTTGCATCTGTCCCTTCTATGCCCGTTCTCCAAGGTGGTTTGGAACCAAGTCCTAACCTGGGAGCACTTTGACACGCATCTGATGCAGTCCGACCATGACCCGATCCACTTGAGTGCTTGGTGGGAGAAAACTGTGCCCAAGGTCGCAAAAGAAGAAAGGAGGCATTTCAATGGCTTGGTGATATACACATGCTGGAATCTAGGGAAGGAAAGAAACCGAAGAATCTTCAATAATGCCCAGGAATCAGCTTCACAGGTCGCTGCGAGAATTAAGGAGGACATTGAGCAAAGGAAAAGGGCTTTAGAAAAGGGGGAACTAGCAAGCCGGTGCTGGAGCTGCACCCGGGCTGTGGTTCTGTGTGTTTGCCACTTCTTTTTTTCCTTTGCTTTCGCTTTCGTTTGGACTAAAATCTGTACATAAACTCCCCTTTATTCTACCTTAATTGAGAGGCAGAGCTCCCGCCGTTCATTTAAAAAAAAAGTTAAGTTAGGAGCTTTGGAAGATGATGATTTTTGGCTATTGTTTAAAGCATATGCATTTGGTGATAACAACAACAAAGTGCATCTAGACATTGGGTATCAAATAGCTGCAAAATTAAAGGGCAACCCATTAGCAGCAGAAAGTGCAGCATAAATGTTAAGAGAGCAGCCTACTCTTGGCCATTGGAAAAGCATCATTAGGGATGGTGTTTGGGAATCTCTGCAACACCGTGGAGGCATCATGACTACTTTGAAGATTAACTATTATCTGTTGTCCTACCAATTACAATAGTGTTTCTTGTTTTGTTCTATATTTCCAAATGGCTATTTGTTCCATATTGACGATTTGGTTTACATGTGGATATCATCGGGATTTGTGAAATCTATTGAGGTAGGACAAGATTACCTCAATGCTCTGGTTAACTCAGGTTTCCTTGACTCCTTGAGCATGTTGAAACAAAAGACTCCATTCTGCACCATCAAAAGTACTATGTTATGTGAGGAATTATGCATGAATTTGCAAGACTGGTTTCAAGGGCTGAGTTTGCAACCATGGATGGTTTAGAGTGCAAAGAAGTTTTGTCAACCGTACGCCATTTTTCAATCCTAATTGATTCCGTGTACCATGAAGATGAATGTGGGATCATACTTCGTAATGGGAAGTTCAAAGAAAAATTGAAGAGTATAATTTCTTTAGTGAGAGGATTGAGGACATTGATCTTAATTGGGGATTATGACTCTTTATTCTTCCGGTCCTTCCAAACCTTCATCTGTAGTTTGGTAAATTGTGCCCATCTTCGCTACCTAAAACTTGAGAACAAATGGAGCAATGAAGCTTTGCCTATATCTCTGAGCAATTTTTACCATCTTACAGTATTAGATGCTAGACGACCAGTTATTATTGATGGTATGAGTGATCATGTTAGCATAAGGAAACTTGTTCTAATGAAGGGAGCATGCTGTGCTTGCTCCCCATCATGGTCTGCTTGCTTGCAGACGATCCGTCTAGAGGATCGTAAAGGATGGGAAATTCTCCATCTCTGGAAAGGCTATCATTTCTTACAAAGTTGAATCTAAGGAATATGCTCAGAGTAACAGAATTGTTAATTCCTTCATTGAAGGAGCTGGTCTTGATTGATATGCCAAAGTTGGAAAGATGTTTTCCCAATTCAGTGAGGGACCTGAACTCAAGTTTGAGGGTACTGGAGATCAGGAGATGCTGGGTACTAAAGGCCTTTCCCCTCTTTGAGAGCTGTGAAAAAATTGAAATCGAGAAGTCATGGTTGCCCAATGTTAGCGAGCTCACCATCCATGGGTGTCTTCATTTAATGGTATCAAATCCTCTACCACCATCAAGTAGATTTTGCAAATTATTCATCGAAAGAGTTTCCGCACTTCCAAAGATGGAGGGACCATCAGACGCAGAATTTAGAATCGAATCATCAGGGCTGACCCTGGATGACAAAATTTTGTCATTTCGCAACCTGCGGACTATGACTCAATTGGAAATAATGGGCTACGAAAACCTATCGTATTTTTCACTCGAAGGTCTTAGGCAACTCGTCTGCTTGAAGAGGTTGGTGTAAGGAAAATGGACCCTAGGCCCATTTACTTTGGATTTTGGTGTTTGATGACCAATACAGCCAAATTGGACTAATGAATTTGCAAGTGATTGTTTTGTAGTTCAATAGGATGCAAGATGTGACTTGGACGAAGGCGACGTGATGATCCGTTGATCAACACCATAAGCAAGACCCTAGGAGCACAAGAGAAGACCCAAGATATCAAGCAAAGTCCAAGCACGAAGATAGGAACCAAGCCGTACGCAAGATCATGAAGAAATGAGCTCACAGAGGTGACCGAACGCTGGCAAAAGCGATCGGATGCTGGAGGAAAGTGACCGGATGCTTTGATCAAGAGGCTTGGCAAACAGGCGTCGGCAGCAGCGACTGGACGCTGGACCGGACGCTGGCGGCAAATCGACCGGATGCCGGACAGCAGCGTCCGATCGAGTACAGAGAGGTTCTAGAGCGGCGAAAATGCGACCGGACGCATCCGGTGGCATGTGACCGGACGCTGGCAGCGTCCGATCAGTTGATCGCAGCTCTAACGGTAGAGACGACCGGACGAGTCCGGTCAGTAGCAAAAAAGTGGGATTTCGTCCCCAACGACTACTTTCTCAGTGGGGCTTATAAATACAACCCCCAACCAGCCATTTGAGGTGTGTGGAGCTGAGGAAACATATCAAGGGTGTTGATATACTATTTTAGTGATCTCCACTTGCATAGTGCTTAGTGTTTTATTAGGTGATTAGCGTAGGTGCTTTGCGAAGTGCTTAGGTTAATTAGACCACCGCTTATGTGCTTGCTCTAGGTTTAGGCCTAGTGTTTAGTGAGGTTTGCATACCTCTAACCACTCGGTGCTTGCGCGCACCATTGTTGTACATCGAAGGGGCTTGTAGTCTTGCGAGATCACACCAACCGTGTTTGTGGTGTGGCCGCCACCGTGTACCGGAGGGAACAAGGCCCGCGGCGATTCAGCCGGAAGCTTGATAGTGAAGACGGCGGGGAGCATCCGGGAGAGGCTTGCCGGAAGGAACGTCGGAGACCCACTTGCGCGTGGGGAAGGCCTGAGGCTATCCACGGAGTTACCCGACCGGGAGCTTGGCCCTTGCGAGGGATTCCTTGCGAGGGGCTCCAACGAGGACTAGGGAGAAGCTTGCGTGCTTCTCGATACCTCGGTAAAAATACCGGAGTCATCGATGGGAGTTTGCATATCTCTACCTTGCTCTTTAAGCTTCCGTAATTACATGGATTACATTACTCCTTTTGTGGTAGAGATAGCAAAACACTAGCAAAACCGTAGTTGCACATTTAGATAGTCTATCTTTTGTATATGTTTTGCTAGGGTTAGAAAAAGAGGCCATAGTTTAGAGTTAGAATTTTAAGTTGCCTAATTCACCCCCCCTCTTAGGCGTCATGGTCCCTTCAATTGGTATCAGAGCCGGTTGGCTTAATTTGGACCTTTGGCTTAACCGTCGTTGAGCCGACGCTATTTAGAGTGGTTGGGATGGATACCTCTAGGCCTCCGCACTTTGACGGCACTAACTTCCCCTATTATAAAGCTAGAATGGCTTGCTACCTTGAGGTGGATGATTTGGGTGTTTGGAGAGTCACTCGTGATGGGATGAAACCCATTAAGAATCCCGATAAACGCACGAAGAGTGAAGAAAAGGAAATTCATTTCAATGCTAGAGCTAAAAATTGCTTGTTTGAATCATTTAGTATGGATGTGTTTAACCAAGTGTTCACTTTAAATACGGCACATAAAATTTGGTTGAAACTCCAAGAGCTCCATGACGGCACAAGTAATGTCCGTGAGCAAAAACATTGTCTAGCGAAGCAAAATTATGATTCCATTACAATGAATGATGATGAGCTTGTTTGTGATATGTATTCTCGTTTTAATCTAATTATCAATGAGCTCCATTCAATAGGATTAACAAAGCTAGATGATGCGGACATCGTGAGAAAGATTATCTCCGTGCTACCACAAAAGAAATATGCAAGCATCATCACCATCATTCACAACATGGAGGACATGAGCACCATGACCCCGGGCATAGTCATTGGCAAGATAGTGGCATTTGAAATGTCATGTAAGATGGGTCAAGAAGAAGCCTCTTCATCGAGCAAAGGCAAAGCTCTCGCATGTAGTGAGAAAAAGAAGATGAAGGGCAAACAAGTTGAGACAAGCTCAAGCTCAAGCTCAAGCTCCTCAAGTGAAGATGAAGAAGATGATGATGATGATGAAGATTCAAGTGAAGATGATCAATCTTCCTCCTCCACCTCCGACCTTGATGAAGAATCAATCAAACTAATCAACAAGGTGGAGAAGATGATCCAAAGGCTCAATGTCAAGGGTGTGCCCATCCAAATCCAAGATCTCATTTTTACCAATCAAATAAATGAGCAAAGAAAGAGAGGATGTTATGGATGCGGCAAGTTGGGGCACTTTGTGGAAGTTTTTCAAAACAAGCCCACACCCAAGACAAAAAAGAAGGCGTGCAAGAACCAAGCCCTCACATCAATAAGGTCATGGGATGATTCTTCAAGTGAAGAAGAACATCATCACAAGAGGCGAGGCTGTAAGCACTCATCATCAAGCTCTTCTCGTGTGTGCCTTATGGCACAAGGTAACAAAAGCTCATCCTCTAGTGAGAGTGAGAGTGATGATAAAATGCCTTCTTATGATGAAATTGTGCAACAAAATTTTAATTATGCTAAAGTTTGCACTAGTCAACAAAAGAAGACCGAAAAATTAAAAGGGAAGCTAGATAGTTCACAAGAAGCATATAAAACTTTGCTTGAATAATATGAGACATTTTCTAATCTCAATATTGAACTATCTACTAAAATTGAGCAACTTGAGGCTAGTGCAACAACAAATGCATGCACAATTAATGATGAGCAACTTGTAAAGAAAAATGAAAAATTAAAAGTAAAGTTAGCTAGCTCACAAGATGCTTATAAAAGTTTGCGTGCTAAAATAGAAACTATGTGCAAACATTATGATGAGCTAACTAATAAAGTTGCTAATCTTGAAGCCGTTAGTACAATCCCCACCAAGGCATCTAAAAAGAAAAGTTCTATCTTTAACATGTCTAAAAAGGATGCCTCTACTTCTTGTAATGATTTATGTTTAGGCTCATCTTTGTGCAACCAAGTTTGTGTTGAGAAAGTTGTTGTAGATACATGCACACAAGAGGTTGCAAAGAAGAATGAGCAACTCAAACAAGAAGTAGCTCGCCTCACCAAGGACTTGACTCAAGTAAAAGGCAAGGCGAAGCAAGCCCAACTTCATCAAGATAACACCGTCAAAGGAGTGAAGAAGCTTGATGAAGGACAAACCGTGGTTTGCTATGTGTGCCACAAGGAAGGTCACAAGTCCTATGAGTGCAAGGTGAAGAATGGGGGAGGAGCAAAGAAGAAAGAGAAGAAGCAAATAAGCAAGCTCTCCAACACCTACACCAACAAGGTGGACAAGAAGGCCTCCACACCATACTTGTTAAAGAAGAAGAAAAATGACAAGGTGGTGGCCATTAAGGTGAACAAGCAAGCCAACAATGGGGTCAAACGCTTTTGGGTGCCAAAGGAAATCATTTGCAACATGAAGAGCACCAAGAAGGTTTGGATCCCTAAAGGGAAGTGAGAAGTCCGATGAACTTTGGGGAATTTGGAGACTTGACAAAGTATGGGTGCATTTCATGGGGTGCATCATGATGGACAAAATCATTGCAAAGTGTGTTAGTCAATACTATGGACCCAAATTCCTCTTCCCATGTTAGGTAACTAGATGTTATTACTTTCAATTGGTACTTCGTTCAAGTGGTATTTCTTACAAATTGGCATCTTTAAGCATCTAGTTACTTTTCATGCCTATGTTTGCATTTGCATGTTTATTCTTTTGTCATGCATACACTAGGTATATCTTATGGTAGGCTTGCTCGGTTTCATTCTTAACCCTTGGAGCAAACCTACATGGTTTAAAATTGTTTAGAAAACAGGCACATAGCTTGTCTTACTATTGTTCATCAAATATGTGCCAAAGTCCAAATTGTAGATAATTTCTCCCGAATATCGCCTTCGAAAATGACTCTCACATTTATGCGATGTCATCTTTCAAGTGGTATTTTTATTCTAAAAGCAATGTGCATGTTTCCTACAAGTATTCCATACTTGTGTGCACAAATTTAGGGGGAGGTTACTCTACAAGTTGGATGCGTTGAGACTAACATCTTTTCAAGTTTATCATGTATGTAGTAGTCTCATTGCAAGGAAAATGGACTCCCCGGAGTTAAGCGTCATACTTCAAATATCCACCACCAATTGCAAGTGGTAGAAATCAAATTGGCTTCCACATGTGGTATTTCTAAACCGATATCATCATGTTGATTTCATTTTGATATTTATATGCTTTCTCCATGCATTATATAGATTAAATTCCCTTGAGCAATAATTTGCCAATTATGCATATGCTTTGCCTTCTACCATAATGTATGCATATATTTTGGGGGAGCTTAATCTATATAATGTGAGAGTCAAATTTTGTGACCTATTCCACTCTACACACAAAGGTTCACAAAGTTTGACCCTCCCTTGTGCTACTAATGTCTTCCTTTTCGGTGTTTGATTCCAAAGGGGGAGAATTTAGAGGACCCAAAGCAAGCATTAATTTGTAGGACCAAAAGCTAAATCATATTAATTTACAAGTGGTAATGGTCTACAAGTAGTAATGGTCCGAGAAAGGGAGAATAGTGGATTATGGATTAGTCTAAGTAAGGGGGAGAATTTGTAGGAAGCAAGGCTTAAATCCATAATGCCACATGGGGACATTTGCAAGGGCAAGATAAGTTTTCATGTAGTATCTTTTAGTCTTACAAGTAGTATCTTTTAGCATCATATAACCTTGCCCCTTGCATTGCACCTAGCAAGTAGATAGTTTTTAAATTCCAAACTTTTATTATTTGCTTGTTTTGGTCGTGTTGTCATCAATCACCAAAAAGGGGGAGATTGTAAGGGAAATGGACCCTAGGCCCATTTACTTTGGATTTTGATGTTTGATGACCAATACAACCAAATTGGACTAATGAATTTGCAAGTGATTCTTTTGTAGTTCAATATGATACAAGACGTGACTTGGACGAATGCGACGTGATGATCCATTGATCAACACCATAAGCAAGACCCTAGGAGCACAAGAGAAGACCCAAGATATCAACCAAAGTCCAAGAACGAAGATAGGAACCAAGCCGTACGCAAGATCGCGAAGAAACTAGCTCACAGATGTGACCAGACGCTGGCAGTAGCAACCGCAGGCTGGACCGAACGCTGGAGGAAAGTGACCGGATGCTCCGATCAAGAGACTCAGCAAACATGCATCAGTAGCAGCGACCGAACGCTGGACCAGACGCTGGTGGAAAATCGACCGGACACTGAACAGCAGTGTCCGATCGAGTACAGAGAGGTTCCAGAGCAGCGAAAATGCGACCGGACGCGTCCGATGGCATGTGACCGGACGCTGGCAGCGTCCGATCAGTTGATCGCAGCTCTAACGGTTGGGACGAGGTATACATGTGGATATCATCGGGATTTGTGAAATCTATTGAGGTAGGACAAGATTACCTCAATGCTCTGGTTAACTCAGGTTTCCTTGACTCCTTGAGCATGTTGAAACAAAAGATTCCATTCTACACCATCAAAAGTACTATGTTATGTGTGGTATTATGCATGAATTTGCAAGACTGGTTTCTGAAACATCCTCAATTTTCCGTGAAGGGAAAATCCACAGAATGAATTATAATATGATGAAACCAATAGTTGATTCCATCATATTATCATATATCAGTCGATATCACTATCGTACATCATAAGATTACAAGATAAAAGGTATCACATCACTGAGGAACACACCTATTACAGAGTTAATCTAGCGGAAGTCTATCGAGTGAAGGCTCCTCCTTCACGGGCATCATCAGAGTTGGCGTACTGCAGCGTAGATTCCATCTTCGAACCAAACTTGAGCATAGGCATGAGACCTTCTAATCCTTCTAAAGTCAACACCTCTGAGAAGCAGGAAATTTACACACCGCCAGATGTGTGCAGGCCATGGTCAGCACCGATGAGCTTTAGTGGAAAAGATAAAAGTAAAACAAGGGATCTGGCGATCCTAATATTTGACTGTGGTTTGCATCCTTAGCGCATGAGAAGTAAATAAACTATAATATATTAAAGATATCTAGTTTTGACACATTCCCATCCACCCACACCCACATCCATCCATATCCATCCACTAGCCCATCCATCTCCACCATCACCACATCTCATCTTACACACTCAGGTCGACAGGTCGACTCCCTCTTGGCACTTATCTCAACGGCCCGCAGCCCCAAGGCTCATGATCGGGTAATACCCCAAACCTTGGAGGGAGGAAAGAAGGACTCATCTCCTATCTAGTTTAAGCGAAACCCAGGAAAGGTCCATAGCCGACAAGTCGACATATGTATCGATCGATCAACCATACACTCTGCAGAGGTTTTACATACCCACAAGATTAGCCATCCTTAGAGTCTAGAATCTCCTAGGCAGAATTTCGGTCGCTTGCTAGCCTAGAACGATACCACCCTACCTCTCAGCCCTGGAACATCCCAAGTCTAGTCTGGGATGGCTGATACTGTGAGTCATAGACAGAGCCGGGTCCACAAGGCCTCCTGAAGTCTCGGAAGGGTGGGGGGGGGACCGCGCGCCCCGTACCTCCTTGCACATGTTCGCCTAGCAGTAGTGGCATCGCTCTACCAAGTAGTCCGACCGTCCCGCACCATATAGGGCGAGTGGGATGAAAAGGATTCCCGGTGAGTCTGAGTACTAGTAAGTCCTTAGGGATTGACCAAGCCAGAATGTCTTCATCAGGGTTTCCATTTTACGTGCCACCACAACACCTCCACCCTGGGCTCCTCCCATCACAGGTTCACACCCAAGGCCACCCCCATTTACCATTTACCCGCCACAGGTATTCCATATCCAAGTGCCCAGGTAGCACTACATGGCAAGACTCACCCCAGGCTCGTCGTTATTCTAGCTCAGTCGACACAACCCTCACTCTCCACGCACCCAAGGCACACACGCAGCACATTCATACACCACCGAGTCTGGCTTCCCAAGCCAAACCATTCCCAGGGGTTCACCACCAGCATCACATCCCCGATATAATGCGAAGTGGAGTTAATAATAAGTATAGCGGTGTAATATGCAAGCAAGCAGGCAAGTAAGCATATATAAGTGAGCGAATGCGCAAAGCAGGGTGACATGGTAGAGTAGGTTGCATCAGGGTGATAATGGCTTAGGTAGTAGCATGCATCAATATACTAGCAAATGATTAAATATAAAGCGCCAGCAGTTCTAGATATTATGCAATGTCTAATAGGATTCTCTAAAAGAGGGTGCTGCCATGACACCTGCGATGTAGAGGTAGTAGTGGTACAATTCTCCATTCGTTGGGGTTCCATTAGCGGGGTCACCTCCTCCTGCGTTGACTCCATTCCGCAGTCCTTGTTGTCGTCCACGTTCTCTTGGTCCTATCGTCAGCTACTCCGCGAAGTGACAAGCAAGGCAAGAGAGCACTCAACACTCGAAAAGACGATGAGACGCAGGAAAATCCAATAACACCAGCGAGACAATAAGAGATACACGGCTTAGCCCTCTCGGCGGTTGTCCGATTTCCTCGGGCCAAAGAATCACAAGTGGTGGTTTGCTAAGCACAAGCTTAAGTCATGGCCAAGCGAGTATGGCTTTAGGATAGATGGTTTAAGCCAAAGCTTATCCATAGCAACACCACGGCTCACGACCTTCGATCCGGGCGTCATGGAAAGGATGGGAATCGGGGGATGGGCCCAATGAAGGAAGAACGATGGGGTTCGACTCTTATAGTCTTATCCTGCAAGTCACCATTGGATACAAGAAGCAGACAAGAACGAATAACACTATTGTGACTTGGCTCCAATGTACTTCGGCTCGTTCGCTATGGTAGAAAGTGGTAGCTGAAAGCTCTAGTTTGGTTTTGGTGAATTGATGAAACCCTAAGTGCTAACCTAGTTTATCAAGTGATCATGAGATAGGTAGCACACTTCAAGTGAAGAAGCTAATGAAGATCATAGCATGACAATGGTGATGGCATGACGATGATCAAGGGCTTAAACTTGAAAAGAAGAAAGAGAAAAACAAAAAGCTCAAGGCAAAGGTATAACTTGTAGGAGCTATTTTGTTTTGGTGATCAAGACACATAGAGAGTGTGATCACATTTAGGTTTGATAGCCGTACTATTAAGAGGAGTGAAACTCGTATCAAAATGCGGTTATCAAAGTGCCACTAGATGCTCTAACTCATTGCATATGCATTTAGGATCTAGTGGAGTGCTAACACCCTTGAAAACATTTGTGAAAATATGCTAACACATGTGCACAAGGTGATACACTTGGTGGTTAGCACATTTGAGCAAGGGTGAAGAAGACAGAGGAGATGTCAGCGTCGATCAAGTGACCGGACGCTGGATCTAAATGCACCGGACGCTGACTGCCTGCGTCCGGTTGCGCTAACTTGGTGGTACAGTAGCTAGGGTATAACACCGGATGCTGGGCTGTGTCCGGTCGAGGTGGACCGGATGTGTCCGGTCGAGGAAAAACTGTTTTTGACCCTTACTGTACTCGACCGGACGCTGAGGCTCCAGCGTCCGGTCAGTTTAGTCGGAGCGTCCGGTCAGCACTTAGCCGTTGTGATATGACGATTCAGTTTTAACTCCAAGTGACACGTGGCAAGAATCTGTGGACCAGACGCTAAGTCCAGGGTCCGGTCAGTATGACCGAAGCGTCCAGTCAGAGCGCGTTTTGCCCAGTGAAGGGGTATAACGGCTCTATTTCGTGGGGGCTTCTATTTAAGCCCCATGACCGGTTGTAGCTCACATCTTTGGCCATTTTCATTGACATAGCAACCTTGTGAGCTACGCCAAAGTCCTCCCACTCATCTCCATCATTGATTCATCATCATAGTGAGATTGGGAGTGATCCAAGTGCATTGATTCAGTGATTGCATCTAGAGGCACTTGGTGTTCGTGTTTCGCTGTGGATTTCGCTTGTTACTCTTGGTGGTTGCCACCACCTAGATGGCTTGGAGCAGCAATGATCGTTGAGCAGAGGGTGGTGATTGTCTTCGGCTCCGATCGTGGTGATTGTGAGGGGTTCTTGACCTTTCCCCGGCGGAGCGCCAAAAGGTACGTTAGTAAATTGCTCGTGGCTTGTGTAATCCTCATCTTGTGTTGGTTGTGCGGCACCCTATTGAGGGTTTGGCGTGTGAAGCCAATTAGCGCGTGAACCTCCAAGTGAGTGAATCACCACAATGAGGACTAGCTTGCCAGCAAGCAAGTGAACCTCGGTAAAAATCATTGTGTTCATTCTTGATTCCAAGGTGATTGGTCTTCATTGTTATTCATCCTTGTGATTGATTGGTTCATTCATCTTCATGGCGGTATAATCCTCTTGATCACTCTCTTCACATTATCATAAACTAGTTGACAAGCTCTTTAGTGTAACTAGTTGTGAGAGCTTGCTTGCTTGCTTGGTGTGGCTCTTTAGTTAGACTTTGAGAGCACACTAACATAGAGTTGTGTCATACCTCTTGAGTGAATTGACACTATCAAACTAGAATTGTGGTAGGTGGCTTGCATGTTGAGTAGGCTAGCGCAACACTTGCTTCACCTCATAATTGTCTAACTATTTTGTTAAGTGTTGTTGTAGAAATTTTATTAGGCTATTCACCCCCCCTCTAGCCATTAGGACCTTTCAAGTGGTATCGGAGCCGAGGTCACCGTTATTTGAGGCTTAACAACCTTCGGTATTAAAATGGCTCAAATCAACAACACCAAGAAGCCACCCCAATTTGATGGCTCCAACTATCCCTATTGGAAGGCTAAGATGACAACTTATATCAAGTCAATCAATAGGAAGGTTTGGAAGGTGGTAGAAACAAAAATTGAGATTGAAGATCCGGAGAATCCCACCGCGGCCGAAGAAGTACTTCTTCAAAACAATGACATTGCTCTAAGTGCTATACATGATGCAATTGATGAAAGAACATTTGAGCAAATCAAAAATATTGAGATGGCTCATGAAGCTTGGAAGAAATTGGAAGAATCATTTGAGGGTACTCAAGCCATGAAGGGTGCAAAGGCATATATTCTTAAAGAGAAGTTTGCAAGCTTCAAGATGAAAGAAGATGAGAGTGTGCCGGACATGTTCCATCGGATGGAAGTGATTGTAAATGATCTCAAGGCACTTGGTGAGAAGATAGAGGACAAGGACTTCTCCAATAAGTTCTTGAGGTGTTTGCCCGCAAGATTTGGCATGTTGGTCACCTTACTAGTGAGGACCGGTTTGAACACAATGACACCAAACCAAATCTTGGGAGATATCATGACCGATGATGCTTATAGAGATGATGATGAGAAGGAAGAAAAGAGGGAGAAGAAAGATGACAAGAAGGATGACAAGAAGAAAAGCGTGGCATTCAAAGCCACATCATCCAAGGGCAAAGCAAAGCAAGAAACATCAAGTGAAGAAGATGAATCATGGGATGATGATGATGATGAGAAGATGGCTCTCTTTGTCAAGAGATTTGGCAAGTTCATGGTGAAGAAAGGCTACCGTGCAAGAAGAAAGAAATCTTCATTCAAGAACAAAGAAGAGTCAAGAAGGTGCTTCAAGTGTGGAAGCAAAGATCATCTTGTTGCTCAATGTCCATATAATAGCGACAATGATGATGACAACAAGAAGAACAAGAAGGACAAGAAGGAAAAGAAAGAGAAGAAGGACAAGATGGCATTCAAGAAGAAGAAAGGTGGTTCATATGTAGTCACTTGGGATAGTGATGCTTCCTCAAGTGATGATGATGATGATAGTGATGATCACAAGACCACCAAGAAGAAGGTTCTTGCAAGCATTGCCATTAATGAGAAGCCTTCTCTCTTTGAATCTTCATCATGCTTCATGGCTAAGGCCACTAAGGTACAATCTTGTGATGATGAAAGTGATGAAGAACATGTTGATGATAATGAACATGAAAATGATAATGATAGTGATAGTGATGATGATGAACCTACTAAGGACGAATTATTTGACATGCTAGAAGATGCTAAAGAACATTTTGACATTAAGAGAAAAGAATGCAAGAGCTTGAATAAGGAGGTAAAAGCCCTTAAGCAAGCCCTTGGTGAGCTCAAAGCAACTCATGAGAAGCTAGAGGAAGCCCATGAGAAGCTTGGCAAAGCTCACAAAAATCTTGAAAAAGCTCATTCTTCTTTGCTAAAAGAGCAAAATAAAAGAAAGCATGTTGAAACTTGCAATGTAGGTTTAACTTGCGATATTATTGATACATCACTATCTATGCCTATCATTGTTGCTACTACTAACCCTTCTTGTAGCACTTCTACTTCCACCTCATCTAGTAGTGATAGTCTCACTTGTGCTGCCTCGCTAGTGGTTGAGAATGAGAACCTCAAGAAGGAGGTCACTAAGCTCACTCACAACCTAGCTAAGGTTTATGGTGGTGAGGACCGCTTGCTTATGTGCTTGGGTAGCCAAAGAGCTTCTCTCTATAAAGAGGGATCGGGCTATACCCCCAAGAAAGGCAAGGCAACCTTTGCTCCTCACAAGACTAGTTTTGTGAAGAACAATGGTCGGTTTTGCACTAGTTCCAAGCAAATGGGTCACAAAGAGCAAGAATGCAAAAACAAAAGCAAAAATGCTAATGTATCCTCCATTAAGCTTGATTCATGCTATATGCTTACTAGGGGTACAAATGGTGTAAAGGCTAAGTTCATTGGTAAACCATGGATGGGCTCAAGGAAGAAAGCCATTTGGGTACCAAAGAGCCTAGTAACTAACCTTCAAGGACCAAAGCAAGTTTGGGTACCTAAAAAGAATTGATCTTCTTTTGTAGGTCAATTACAAAGCCGGAGGAAGGCATTGGGTTCTTGATAGTGGGTGCACTCAACACATGATCGGTGATGCAAGAATGTTCAACTCAATCAACACTAATGGCAATGATGGTTATGATAGTATCACATTTGGTGATAATGGCAAAGGCAAGGTCAAAGGGCTTGGTAAGATTGCAATATCCAATGACATGAGCATATCCAATGTGTTGCTAGTAGAGAGATTGAACTTCAATTTGCTATCCGTGGCACAATTGTGTGATCTTGGATTCAAATGCATATTTGGGGTAGATGATGTAGAGATCATAAGTGTAGATGGCTCTAACTTGATCTTCAAAGGCTTTAGATATGAGAATCTATACTTGGTTGATTTCAATGCTAGTGAAGCTAAATTATCTACATGCTTATTCACTAAGTCTAGCATGGGTTGGTTATGGCATAGAAGGCTTGGTCATGTTGGAATGAAACAATTGAATAGATTGATTAAGCATGACTTAGTTAAAGGCTTGAAAGATGTTGTGTTTGAAAAGGATAAGCTTTGTAGCTCTTGTCAAGCCGGCAAACAAGTTGGAAACACCCATCCTAAGAAAAGCATGATGAGCACTAGTAAAGAATTTGAGTTATTGCACGTGGATTTGTTTAGGCCAACACAATACACTAGTATCGGTGGAAATAAATATGGTTTTGTGATAGTGGATGACTACACTAGATACACATGGGTATTCTTTCTAGTGGACAAAAGTGATGTATTTGCAACATTCAAATCATTTGTCAAAGGCATTCACAATGAGTTTGAAACAACCATCAAGAGAGTTAGAAGTGACAATGGTAGTGAGTTCAAGAACACTAGAATTGATGAGTTATGTGATGAATTTGGAATTAGACACCAATTCTCGGCCAAATACACTCCATAATCAAATGGCCTTGTTAAGAGGAAGAATAGAACACTTATTGATATGGCAAGGTCTATGCTTAGTGAGTATAATGTGAGTCAATCTTTTTGGGCCGAAGCTATCAACACGGCTTGCTATTGTAGCAACCGTCTCTATTGTCACCGATTGAAAGAGAAGACACTATATGAGCTCTTGAATGGTACAAAGCCAAACAATGCATATTTTCGGGTCTTTGGTTGCAAATGCTATATCTTGAAGAAAGGCACTAGATTGGGCAAGTTTGACAAGAAATGTAACGAAGGATTTTTACTTGGTTATTCCACTACAAGCAAAGCATATAGAGTTTGGAATTTGGATAGTGGTACTCTTGAGGAAGTTCATGATGTTGAATTTGATGAAACCAAGGGTTCACAAGTAGAGAATGAGAACTTGGAAGATGTTAGAGGCATTCAACTTTCAAATGCCATGAAGAACATGGATATTGGTGAATTGAGGCCTAGGCAAGTGAATGATGATGAAGATGATCAAGTACAAGTGCTCTCCAACTCAAATGTGCAAGATGATACAAATCAAGTTAGTGCAACTGGATCTCATGACAATGAACAAGATCAAGTGGCTAGTACATCATCTCAACCCAATGATCAAGCAAGTGCAAGCAATCAAGTTCCAATCCTCCAACCAACTAATATTGCAAGAGATCATCCTTTGGACACTATAATTGGAGATATTTCAAAGGTGTACAAACAAGATCAAGATTGGCATCATTTTGTGAACACTTCTCATTTGTGTCATCCATTGAACCAAAGAAGATAGATGAAGCTTTGAAGGATGTTGATTGGGTGAATGCTATGCATGAAGAATTGAATAACTTCACAAGAAATCAAGTATGGGAGTTGGTAGAAAGACCAAAGGGACACGATGTGATTGGAACCAAATGGGTCTTTAGAAATAAGCAAGATCAAGATGGTATAGTAGTAAGGAACAAAGCAAGATTGGTAGCACAAGGCTATACACAAGTTGAAGGTCTTGACTTTGGAGAAACATATGTCCCGGTTGCTAGATTAGAAGCAATAAGAATCTTGCTAGCCTATGCTTGTGCTCACAACATCAAGCTCTATCAAATGGATGTTAAGAGTGCATTTCTCAATGGTTATATCAATGAAGAAGTATATGTTGAGCAACCTCCCGGTTTTAAAGATGATAAGAAGCCCAACCATGTGTACAAGTTGAAGAAGGCATTGTATGGCTTGAAGCAAGCACCTAGAGCATGGTATGAGAGATTGAGGGATTTCCTACTCTCTAAATGGTTCACAATGGGCAAAGTTGACACTACTCTTTTCATCAAGAAGATTGGAAAAGATCTATTTGTATTGCAAATCTATGTTGATGATATCATATTTGGATCAACAAATCAAGAATTTTGTGATGAGTTTGGAAAGATGATGGCTAATGAGTTTGAGATGTCCATGATTGGAGAATTGAGTTACTTCCTTGGTCTTCAAATCAAGCAATTGAAGAATGGTACATTTTTAAGTCAAGGCAAGTATATCAAGGACATGATCAAGAAGTTTGGCATGATTGATAGCAAAGTCATTAGCACACCAATGGGAACCAATGGCAACTTGGATAGTGATGCAAGTGGAAATATGGTGGATCAAAAGTTGTATCGGTCTATGATTGGAAGCCTACTCTATGTGACCGCATCAAGACCAGATGTCATGTTTAGTGTATGCATGTGTGCAAGATTTCAAGCCTCACCAAGAGAAAGTCACTTGAAGGCTACAAAGAGAATATTGAGGTACTTGAAGCATACACCAAATGTTGGTTTGTGGTATCCCAAAGGAGCAAAGTTTGAGCTAGTTGGTTACTCCAACTCGGATTATGCGGGATGCAAGGTTGAAAGGAAGAGCACCTCGGGCATATGTCAATTGTTGGGAAGATCACTTGTTTCATGGTCATCAAAGAAGCAAAATAGTGTTGCATTATCAACCGCCGAAGCCGAATACATATCCGCTGGTAGTTGTTGTGCACAAGTACTTTGGATGAAGGCCACTTTGAGTGATTTTGGAATCAAGTTTAAGAAAGTGCCATTGCTATGTGACAATGAGAGTGCAATCAAGCTAACCAACAATCCGGTTCAACATGCAAGAACAAAGCACATTGATGTCCGCCACCATTTCATAAGAGATCACCAACAAAAAGGGGACATTTGCATTGAGAGTGTAGGCACCGAAGATCAACTTGCCGACATATTCACCAAGCCATTGGATGAGAAAAGGTTTTGCAAGCTAAGGAATGAGTTGAACATATTGGATTTCTTAAATATGTGTTGATGCACCCCCACTCATATGACATGCCTCTCCTTCGAGCAATCCAAGGTAAAAGTTGATTGGCATGGCATACATCCTTGCTAAGGACATGTTTAGTGCATCTAGTCATATTTTCAAGTCTTATTAGGACCTTTCAAGTGGTTCTATTTTATTAAGCTCATTCATAAAAATCAAATGATTTTGATGTCTATATGGTATCACTATTGCTTCTATGCTTGATTTGATCTAGTGATAGCATATGACATGTTTTTTGGGCTTGATCTAGAAAATGAGCTATAAGTGTTTAACTCAACATGGTACAAGATAACCCTTATATAGAGGTGTGAAGAAGCTTGTCCTTGGATCAAACCGAGTTAAATATCTTTGGTAAATGATCTAGACTAGACCAAATTTGGAAGAATAATCCTCACCTCATTGATTGACGTTGATAATCTCGACCCTACAAGTAATACTATCTATATTTAGAACCGTTGTGGTCATTGATGACAAAGGGGGAGAGAAACAAAGATAGCAAAGATAGTGAAAAAGGGAAAGAAACATAAAGATATCTTGATATATGACATAGGGGGAGAGATATGAAAAAGGAGAGGGATCAACTAAAATTTTGAGCACACAAGTAGGGGGAGCAAGCTCATGAACTTGTATGGTGCATTTGAATGTGCATTTCATATGTTTGCTTGCATGGCACAAGTACTAAATTTACACATCCATGCTTGTGTGATGTATGTTAGTTGTAAGATTGAATGATGAAATGAAATCACTAGATATCTTTCTTTTCAAAGTAATGTTTTCCAAGTGGTATTGAGCTAACCATGGTGCTAAGGATGGTATATTGGTGCACTCCGATTGGTATCACGCTTCAAAGGTCCATCTTTTATACCTTAGCATCATATGGTAGACATTGACTCCTACATTTCCTATCTAAGCATATGTGCAAGCTATAATCCAAACTCTTAGCACATATGTAGGGGGAGCAATTGCTACCATTTGGGGTTCCTGAAACTTGTCCATATCATTTTACACATGGTAAATATGCTTGGGCAAGCAACATGGACTCAATTGAATTTCAATTCATATCTTTGTATAAGGGTTGTCATCAATTACCATAAAGGGGGAGATTGAAAGCTCTAGTTTGGTTTTGGTGAATTGATGAAACCCTAAGTGCTAACCTAGTTTATCAAGTGATCATGAGATAGGTAGCACACTTCAAGTGAAGAAGCTAATGAAGATCATAGCATGACAATGGTGATGGCATGACGATGATCAAGGGCTTAAACTTGAAAAGAAAAAAGAGAAAAACAAAAAGCTCAAGGCAAAGGTATAACTTGTAGGAGCTATTTTGTTTTGGTGATCAAGACACTTAGAGAGTGTGATCACATTTAGGTTTGATAGCCGTACTATTAAGAGGAGTGAAACTCGTATCAAAATGCGGTTATCAAAGTGCCACTAGATGCTCTAACTCATTGCATATGCATTTAGGATCTAGTGGAGTGCTAACACCCTTGAAAACATTTGTGAAAATATGCTAACACATGTGCACAAGGTGATACACTTGGTGGTTAGCACATTTGAGCAAGGGTGAAGAAGACAGAGGAGATGTTAGCGTCGATCAAGTGACCGGACGCTGGATCTGAATGCACCGGACGCTGACTGCCTGCGTCCGGTTGCGCTAAGTTGGCGGTACAGTAGCTAGGGTATACCAATGGACACTGGGCTGTGTCTGGTCGAGGTGGACCGGACGTGTCCGGTCGAGGAAAAACGGTTTTTGACCCTTACTGTACTCGACCGGATGCTGAGGCTCCAGCGTCCGGTCAGTTTAGTCGGAGCGTCCGGTCAGCACTTAGCCGTTGTGATATGACGATTCAGTTTTAACTCCAAGTGACACGTGGCAAGAATATGTGGACCAGACGCTAAGTCCAGGGTCCGGTCAGTATGACCGAAGCGTCCAGTCAGAGCGCGTTTTGCCCAGTGAAGGAGTATAACAGCTCTATTTCGTGGGGGCTTCTATTTAAGCCCCATGACTAGTTGTAGCTCACATCTTTGGCCATTTTCATTGACATAGCAACCTTGTGAGCTACGCCAAAGTCCTCCCACTCATCTCCATCATTGATTCATCATCATAGTGAGATTGGGAGTGATCCAAGTGCATTGATTGAGTGATTGCATCTAGAGGCACTTGGTGTTCGTGTTTCGCTGCGGATGTCGCTTGTTACTCTTGGTGGTTGCCACCACCTAGACGGCTTGGAGCAGCAATGATCGTTGAGCGGAGGGTGGTGATTGTCTTCGGCTCTGATCATGGTGATTATGAGGGATTCTTAACCTTTCCCCGGCGGAGCGCCAAAAGGTACTTTAGTAAATTGCTCGTGGCTTGTGTGATCCTCATCTTGTGTTGGTTGTGCGGCACCCTATTAAGGGTTTGGCGTGTGAAGCCAATTAGCGCGTGAACCTCCAAGTGAGTGAATCGCCACAATGAGGACTAGCTTGCCAGCAAGCAAGTGAACCTCGGTAAAAATCATTGTGTTCATTCTTGATTCCGAGGTGATTGGTCTTCATTGTTATTCATCCTTGTGATTGATTGGTTCATTCATCTTCATGGCGGTATAATCCTCTTGATCACCCTCTTCACATTATTGTAAACTAGTTGACAAGCTCTTTAGTGTAACTAGTTGTGAGAGCTTGCTTGCTTGGTTGGTGTGGCTCTTTAGTTAGCCTTTGAGAGCACACTAACATAGAGTTGTGTCATACCTCTTGAGTGAATTGACACTATCAAACTAGAATTGTGGTAGGTGGCTTGCATTTTGAGTAGGCTAGCACAACACTTGCTTCACCTCATAATTGTCTAACTATTTTGTTAAGTGTTGTTGTAGAAATTTTATTAGGCTATTCACCCCCCCTCTAGCCATTAGGACCTTTCAAGTGGTATCGGAGCCGAGGTCACCGTTATTTGAGGCTTAACAACCTTCGGTATTAAAATGGCTCAAATCAACAACACCAAGAAGCCACCCCAATTTGATGGCTCCAACTATCCCTATTGGAAGGCTAAGATGACAACTTATATCAAGTCAATCAATAGGAAGGTTTGGAAGGTGGTAGAAACAAAAATTGAGATTGAAGATCCAGAGAATCCCACCGCGGCCGAAGAAGTACTTCTTCAAAACAATGACATTGCTCTAAGTGCTATTCATGATGCAATTGATGAAAGAACATTTGAGCAAATCAAGAATATTGAGATGGCTCATGAAGCTTGGAAGAAATTGGAAGAATCATTTGAGGGTACTCAAGCCGTGAAGGGTGCAAAGGCATATATTCTTAAAGAGAAGTTTGCAAGCTTCAAGATGAAAGAAGATGAGAGTGTGCCGGACATGTTCCATCGGATGGAAGTGATTGTAAATGATCTCAAGGCACTTGGTGAGAAGATAGAGGACAAGGACTTCTCCAATAAGTTCTTGAGGTGTTTGCCCGCAAGATTTGGCATGTTGGTCACCTTACTAGTGAGGACCGGTTTGAACACAATGACACCAAACCAAATCTTGGGAGATATCATGACCGATGATGCTTATAGAGATGATGATGAGAAGGAAGAAAAGAGGGAGAAGAAAGATGACAAGAAGAAAAGCGTGGCATTCAAAGCCACATCATCCAAGGGCAAAGCAAAGCAAGAAACATCAAGTGAAGAAGATGAATCATGGGATGATGATGATGATGAGAAGATGGCTCTCTTTGTCAAGAGATTTGGCAAGTTCATGGTGAAGAAAGGCTACCGTGCAAGAAGAAAGAAATCTTCATTCAAGAACAAAGAAGAGTCAAGAAGGTGCTTCAAGTGTGGAAGCAAAGATCATCTTATTGCTCAATGTCCATACAATAGCGACAATGATGATGACAACAAGAAGAACAAGAAGAATGACAAGAAGGAAAAGAAAGAGAAGAAGGACAAGATGGCATTCAAGAAGAAGAAAGGTGGTTCATATGTAGTCACTTGGGATAGTGATGCTTCCTCAAGTGATGATGATGATGATAGTGATGATCACAAGACCACCAAGAAGAAGGTTCTTGCAAGCATTGCCATTAATGAGAAGCCTTCTCTCTTTGAATCTTCATCATGCTTCATGGCTAAGGCCACTAAGGTACAATCTTGTGATGATGAAAGTGATGAAGAACATGTTGATGATAATAAACATGAAAATGATAATGATAGTGATAGTGATGATGATGAACCTACTAAGGATGAATTATTTGACATGCTAGAAGATGCTAAAGAACATTTTGACATTAAGGGGGAGATTGAAAGCTCTAGTTTGGTTTTGGTGAATTGATGAAACCCTAAGTGCTAACCTAGTTTATCAAGTGATCATGAGATAGGTAGCACACTTCAAGTGAAGAAGCTAATGAAGATCATAGCATGACAATGGTGATGGCATGACGATGATCAAGGGCTTAAACTTGAAAAGAAAAAAGAGAAAAACAAAAAGCTCAAGGCAAAGGTATAACTTGTAGGAGCTATTTTGTTTTGGTGATCAAGACACTTAGAGAGTGTGATCACATTTAGGTTTGATAGCCGTACTATTAAGAGGAGTGAAACTCGTATCGAAATGCGGTTATCAAAGTGCCACTAGATGCTCTAACTCATTGCATATGCATTTAGGATCTAGTGGAGTGCTAACACCCTTGAAAACATTTGTGAAAATATGCTAACACATGTGCACAAGGTGATACACTTGGTGGTTAGCACATTTGAGCAAGGGTGAAGAAGACAGAGGAGATGCCAGCGTCGATCAAGTGACCGGACGCTGGATCTGAATGCACCGGACGTTGATCGCTCGTGTGCGTCACTACCGACTTGGCGGTCTGACAAGAGCTAGGGTATACCACGGATCTTTGGGCATGTCCGGTCGAGGAAAAACGGTTTTTGACCCTTACTGTACTCGATCGGACGCTGAGGCTCTAGCGTCCGGTCAGTTTAGTCGGAGCGTCCGGTCAGCACTTAGCCATTGTGATCTGACGATTCAGTTTTAACTCCAAGTGACACGTGGCAAGAATCTGTGGACCGGACGCTAAGTCCAGGGTCCGGTCAGTATGACCGGAGCGTCCGATCAGAGCGCGTTTTGCCCAGTGAATGGGTATAACGGCTCCATTTCATGGGGGCTTCTATTTAAGCCCCATGACCGGTTGTAGCTCACATCTTTGGCCATTTTCATTGACATAGCAACCTTGTGAGCTACGCCAAAGTCCTCCCACTCATCTCCATCATTGATTCATCATCATAGTGAGATTGGGAGTGATCCAAGTGCATTGATTGAGTGATTGCATCTAGAGGCACTTGGTGTTCGTGTTTCGCTGCGGATTTCGCTTGTTACTCTTGGTGGTTGCCGCCACCCAGACGGCTTGGAGCAGCGAGGATCGTTGAGCGGAGGGTGGTGATTGTCTCTGGCTCCGATCGTGGTGATTGTGAGGGGTTCTTGACCTTTCCTCGGTGGAGCGCCAAAAGGTACTTTAGTAAATTGCTCGTGGCTTGTGTGATCCTCATCTTGTATTGGTTGTGTGGCACCCTATTGAGGGTTTGGCGTGTGAAGCCAATTAGCGCATGAACCTCCAAGTGAGTGAATCGCCACAATGAGGACTAGCTTGCTGGCAAGCAACTGAACCTCGGTAAAAATCATTGTGTTCATTCTTGATTCCGAGGTGATTGGTCTTCATTGTTATTCATCATTGTGATTGATTGGTTCATTCATCTTCACGGCGGTATAATCCTCTTGATCACTCTCTTTACATTATCGCAAACTAGTTGACAAGCTCTTTAGTGTAACTAGTTGTGAGAGCTTGCTTGCATGGTTGGTGTGGCTCTTTAGTTAGCCTTTGAGAGCACACTAACATAGAGTTGTGTCATACCTCTTGAGTGAATCGACACTATCAAACTAGAATTGTGGTAGGTGGCTTGCATTTTGAGTAGGCTAACGCAACACTTGCTTCGCCTCATAATTGTCTAACTATTTTGTTAAGTGTTGTTGTAGAAATTTTATTAGGCTATTCACCCCCCCCTCTAGCCATTAGGTACTTTCAGTAGCGCAAAGAGTTTGGACAACAACGGGTCCTCTCGATCCACACGACATAATAACATCAGGAGCTGAGAAGAGAGTTGCTCAGCAAAACAAAAGAAGCGGGGGTTAGTAGGCACATCCATGTCATGTTCTTAGACGCAACTACGGGAAAGATGGTCTAATAGGGGGTTAGTACGACATAGACCATTGCTTCGCTAACTAAAAAGAGACTCATAGTATTATGAAGTCAACTAAAGAGTGAGGGGTCGAGTTACACTCGGCATCAAGGCCATGGCGAGACAAATCCCACGATCGTAACGTCCGAATGAGATACGATCCCTCAGCCGGCTCGAAAGCTCGACACACAGGCAACAACACAGCGATAAGACACGGCCAAACAACCCGACAAAAATGGTGGAGTAGCTCATTCCATAGCTGGGTGATGGATAGATCCTGTAAGACAGTCATGGACAGATAGGTCGTAAGAATAGGGCCCAACAAGGTAGATATGCGTATACGGAAAGATGCGAGATGGGGCTTTCCATGGTCTCGATAAGACATACGACTAGGGTTCATGGTCTAGAGGTTATGGCTCGCAGTAGACGGGGTTATGATATCTCCTCAATGGCACGCACTTGCAAGGCAAGGCGACCGGAATGTCAGAAAGACTCCACTTGTCATCGGTACGATGCTAGGGATCACACGGTTTCTCAACGGCTCGCCCTCGTTTAACGAGGCAGCCGGAATGTCGGGAACGGACTCAATACAACAACGGCACGGTGCTAGGTCATGCGGTGCATACCAGGGCTTTGTCCATGAGTTGTGCAATGTGACTACTTCAAAAGGCCTTTAGTGCGGGTCTCGGTAGATCTCGATAGCATGTTCTCGTGACTTGAGGTAGCCGGAACAGTGGTGAAACACGGGCACAGGGTTCCACGAAACCATCAGGGCAACAAAAAAGGGAATCCTATAGTCCATGATGCGGCGATCAATACCACGTGGTCCAATTATGGCTTCGAGGCGCACGATGAGGTCATGGTAACTCTTCGCCGCGACATGGCTTGGCCACGATGGGTTTTACAGGCGACAAGTCCTTTCTGGCATCTCCTACACCGTGGATCCATTTGGCTAAGTCCGGTCTCGTGCTAGTGAGTGCGGGCGTGTCTAGGAGCGGTAGAGTTTCGTCGCAACATCAGAGACGGCGATCAAGGCTTGACTCATTCAGGCGTGATTCACGGTGGACAAGGCATGGCTTTAGAGAATGCTTCAATGGTAGTCGGCAACCACACCGGCGTTCTTGGAACTCCGGTGGTTCGATTTGGCTTGGGTTAGTCACATGTGTGTGTGCTTGTGTGTCCAAAGGCTGGAGGTGGCCTTGATCTACGCGTTCCATGGTTGGAACGCCATGGCTGGTAAGCAAAGTCGGGGTTGGAAAGAGGGGCACGGTGGTGGCTCACTGAGGTTTGTCGAAGTGGAAGGACGCGACCTGCGTTGCTCGGCATCATGATCTTGGCGGAGCTTGTAGTTGGTCACCTGTGGTCGTCCAACGGCTTCGGCTCATCCGGGTGATCGGGCGACGAAGATGTAGCACCTAATCGAAGCACTTGGGAAAAGAATTCGAGGTACAAGAGATAGACACGCGTAATAAATAGATCGTCATGCAGGGAAATGGAAACAAAGGAGTAGACCGGCGATGATGGTCAGCACAGGCATTTACTAATCACGGATAGATAGATGATACATAGATGATGGTCATGTGCGAATGAAAGATAGACACATGTTCACAAAAGTGGGAAGGATCTAGATTGCCGAAGAGGTGGTGGCTATTGGACGGAGCTCGGCCATGGTTCGCGAAAGATGCCACAAGGGGCCGGCTTCTTCCCTGCACATAGAGTTACACGGCTCGAAGGCCGGTCACAGAAGATGACGACGGTCGACACCGGGAAGATGTTGCGGTCCATCAGCGAAGTGGTCGGTGGTGCATAGCGAGGAAGGGCTGCTGCTGCTGTCCGGAGGCTTGGAGCACGAGCAGGGGCGTGCCTCTAGACGGGGATGAAGAGGTGCTCAGCGAGGTGGTGACCGCGGCAGCCGAGGATGGAGCTCGCGGTTGGTGCTGCTACAGCCAAATGTGGTGACCATGGTCACCAGTTCTTGGCTCGGCATCATGGTGGAGGAGAGCCGGTGGCCGATGATGGTCGATAGAGCGGCTATGGCTGTCATCGGTGGCTGAGGGCGAGGCTTGGCAGGGCGTGGTGGACACGGCTCGGCTAGAGGTGCTTGCGGACGAAGAGACGCTCGATGCGGCGGAGCAGTCTCAGCGGCGAAGTGGACCGACGAGGGGCCACGGGCAGTGAGGACGACGGAGCCCAGCGTCGGTGGCGTGGTGCATTGCGTTGAGTGCCCCACGGCAAGCTCGAAGCAGCGGTGCGCGACTCCGGTGGAGAACGAGGTAGTGGCCGTGGCGACGGTTGTGGAGAGCGGTGGCGCACTGGGGAAGGAAGAAGGGGACGGCGACGGCTCGGGCTATTTATGCTCATGGGCTGGGCGGCCAGGGGTCATGGACGGCGGTGATTCTCGGGGTCCGCGCTCCCCGCCCACGCGGCGCGCATTGAGCGAGGGTGCGAAGTGAGCCGAGGGCGTGGGGCTTGGCGTTGCGTGCACGCAAGCTCATAGCGGGCGAGCGGCGGCGGCGTGGGAGCGGGGTCACGGCGCGATTTGGGCCTGAGAGAAGCATGGCCAAGGCCAAGGGAGTGGGCCAGCGGGGAAAGGAGAGGGGGGTTCGGTTGGGCTCCTGCAGCTTGATGGGCCGGTGCAGGAAAAGAGAAAGAAGGGGAAGAGAGGGAGTGCTGGGCCGGGCCAAGGCGTGAGGGGAGAGAAGAGAGAAGGGAATAGATTTTCCAATTTATGTTTAATTGGTTCTGAATTTGGATTTGAGAAGAATTCATCACATCTTGAGAAGGATTTCCAAGATGAAATATAAGGCGGTGTTCGAGGAATCTTTTGGAGAGATTCATATGAACTCAAGATGAAATTTCCATGAGTGTTCGGATGGGAATTTTTCAGGGGATATTCTGAAAGACTCGAAGGGGGAATTTGGGGGGGAAATTCGGGGGGATCTGCATGGAGTTAGAATAGGAATTTCAAGAGAGAGGTATTGATGGCACTTGAGATGTGAGCTCCAAGAGGGGACTCGAGATGATTTCCACTGGCGACAAGAGAAGAGGGTCTTTTCCTTTGTTCTCCTACTCCTAGGTTTTATATGTGTGTACCCGCATGTATTAACAACATGCTTACTCATCATGGTGGTCTACTAGGGGTCTTAGGTTTTAGGGACTCCGGTCCAATGGTAGGCACAAATATAAATGGCAAGTCCGGGTTCTAGTGGAGTTTGGGATTATAGAGAGAGATTCACGGAAGACTCGAAATAATCCCGCGAGGATCACAAGGAGGTTGCTATGGGTTGTGCTCTCCAACAAAAATGAGACTCAAACATAGGACAACTCGAAAACTCCGGCAATCACCTACAAACCATCTACATGTATGCAACGTCTTGTTAGCGAGTTGGACTCGTGTTTGACCTAGCAATTACATGTTTCACTCAATTGCAAGAAATTTTTTGAAAGCTCGTATTTTTGGTTTCCAGAAAAATCCAGGTTGTTACAGTCCACCCTCCTTACAGGAATCTCCTCCTTGAGATTTAGGGGTTAGTGTCACTAGAGAAGAGGGGTCCTCGTTGTCAAGTCATATGCACCAATGCATTTGTTTCGCAATTGGAGTTTTGAATAGGAGCTTTTGGAAAGAGTTGTTTGCATACGGCTTTTTAAATGGAGAAACTTTATTTTATAAACGAGGAAGATATCTTTTGAAGGATCAAATCGGCGCTTATCAAAGTTTTAAATTTAGGAAGGAGTCCTTTATGAAAATTTGAGAAAGGCTTCTTTTTAAGCGTGTTTTAAATTAGCGGTGAAGACTTTTGATACATTGTTCCAAATCATTTGTTTCATAGATTTCGTAAGCAAGAAGGATACAATCCTAACGATTTTGAAATCAATATAAAAGTGCTTTAAAGTAGGTTGTACTCCATTTTTTTTGGTTTTTTTTTAAAACTCAAAGGTTTCGAGAACAGTTTGAAATTGTTTCCTCATTTTGAAAAGTAACGCTTTTATAAATATTTTATTTAGTAATTCATCTGTAGTTTGATTTGATGGTAGGGTTTATTTGTATGAACTTCTTAAATTAAGAATAGAGTCAAGATCTTTGATTTGGAATCAAATAAATACAAGCTTTTTAAAGGTATGGTGTAAAACAAAACTTTTGTCTTTCGAAAACGAGTTCTCAACACCTTTTGAAACACGGTTGGTTCTCAATTTGCTTTCCGTAAAGCTTTTGAAATTTAAGGTAGGTTTGGAAAAAGTCGAAATCACTTTCTTTTGGTAGTTTTAGAGGGTTTTAAAACAGTTATCATTCAAGATGGAGTTGCTTTTGCAAACGGGAGAAGTTTTCAACAAATGACAGAGAGCATTTTGAACATGCCTAGTTGAAAATTGAAGTCGATTTTGAAATGGATGAGTAAAGATATGATGTTTCGGCTTAATATGTCCAATCGGTGGTCAAGATCACTAGTTTAATCATATTATGGCCTTGATTTTTTTTGCCTGGAGTCACACGTAGATAAAATACTTTTATAGTCTTCACTCAAGCAATATAAACACAAGAAGCATAAGAAGCAAAAAGATCTAGGCACTCAAGCAGCATTACAACTCCTGTATGCATAGTGTTGACTTAAGGTGACTCCTAAGCCTTTGAGTCTCACACATCTATTGATCTTGTGGGGGCAATAACGAGGGAATCATTTCCTAGTGGTCAACTTTGTCAAGCCAGGGACAATCAGTTAGTGGTAGAATTCAAGGAAAAGACGGGGAATCAAGTGTTAGTAGCTGTGACTCCACTACAGATAGAATGTTTGGCTTCTACACTAGTGTTTGGTACTAAAGGTCTCATCCTAGGGTCAAGTATGGCTCTGATACCAACTGAAACATCCTTAATTTTCCGCGAAGGGAAAATCCACAGAATGAATTATAATATAATGAAACCAATAGTTGATTCCATCATATTATCATATATCAGTCGATATCACTGTCGTACATCATAAGATTACAAGATAAAAGGTATTACATCACTGAGGAACACACCTATTACAGAGTTAATCTAGCGGAAGTCTATCGAGTGAAGGCTCCTCCTTCACGGGCATCATCAAAGTTGGCGTAGTGCAGCGTAGATTCCATCTTCGAACCAAACTTGAGCATAGGCACGAGACCTCCTAATCCTTCTAAAGTCAACACCACTGAGAAGCAGGAAATCTGCACACCGCCAGATGTGTGCAGGCCATGGTCAGCACCGATGAGCTTTAGTGGAAAAGATAAAAGTAAGACAAGGGATCTGGCGATCCTAATATTTGACTGTGGTTTGCATCCTTAGCGCATGAGAAGTAAATAAACTATAATATATTAAAGATATCTAGTTTTGACACATTCCCATCCACCCACACCCACATCCATCCATATCCATCCACTAGCCCATCCATCTCCACCATCACCACATCTCATCTTACACACTCAGGTCGACAAGCCGACTCCCTCTCAGCACTTATCTCAACGGCCCGCAGCCCCAAGGCTCACGACCGGGTAATACCCCAAACCCTGGAGGGAGGAAAGGACTCATCTCCTATCTAGTTTAAGCGAAACCCAGGAAAGGTCCATAGCCGACAAGTCGGCATATGTATCGATCGATCAACCATACACTCTGCAGCAGTTTTACATACCCACAAGATTAGCCATCCTCGGAGTCTAGAATCTCCTAGGCAGAATTCCGGTCGCTTACTAGCCTAGAACGATGCCACCCTACCTCTCAGCCTTGGAACATCCCAAGTCTAGTCTGGGATGGCTGATACCGAGAGTCGTAGACAGAGTCGGGGCCCTCTAGATCTCAAGAGCCGGGTCCACAAGGCCTCCTGAAGTCTCAGAAGGGTGGGGGGAACCACGCACGCCTGCACCTCCTTGCACACGTTCACCTAGCAGTAGTGGCATCGCTCTACCAAGTAGTCTGACCGTCCCACACCATATAGGGCGAGTGGGATGAAAAGGATTCCCGGTGAGTCTGAGTACTAGTAAGTCCTTAGGGATTGACCAAGCCAGAATGTCTTCATCAGGGTTTCCATTTTACGTGCCACCACAGCACCTCCACCCTAGGCTCCTCCCATCACAGGTTCACACCCAAGGCCACCCCCATTTACCATTTACCCGCCACAGGTATTCCATATCCAAGTGCCCAGGTAGCACTACATGGCAAGACTCACCCCAGGCTCATTGTTATTCCAGCTCGGTCGACGCAACCCTCACTCTCCATGCACCCAAGGCACACACGCAGCATGTTCATACACCACCGAGTTCGGCTTCCCAAGCCAAACCATTCCCAGGGGTTCACCACCAGCATCACATCCCCGATATAATGCGAAGTGGAGTTAATAATAAGTATAGCGGTGTAATATGCAAGCAAGCAGGCAAGTAAGCATATATAAGTGAGCGAATGCACAAAGCAGGGTGACGTGGTAGAGTAGGTTGCATCAGGGTGATAATGGCTCAGGTAGTAGCATGCATCAATATAATAGCAAATGATTAAATATAAAGCGCTAGCAGTTCTAGATATTATGCAATGTCTAATAGGATTCTCTAAAAGAGGGTGCTGCCATGACACTTGTGATGTAGAGGTAGTAGTGGTACAATTCTCCATTCGTTGGGGTTCCATTAGTGGGGTCACCTCCTCCTGCGTTGACTCCATTCCGTAGTCCTTGTCGTTGTCCACGTTCTCTTGGTCCGATCATCAGCTACTCCGCGAAGCGACATGCAAGGCAAGATGATGAGGACATGACACCCATGCATATGACCATGTTTGGTGCATGGCATGGAGGGGTAGGAGGCCAGCAAGGGTGTCCAAGTCAAGAATGAGGTCCGAGGCTAATTCGGTTTGAGTCCCCGAGGTGGAGGCCCAAAGCAACTCAAGTTCGAGTCTGTCTCGGGTTCCAGGACCAGTCTACCTTAAACTGGTCACCTAGGACGCATCCGGACTCTGTTTTCGATGATCCACATATGAATGGAAATCTAATTTGATAAGGAAGCCAATCCAAGTGGTTGAACATCAAAAGCTCTTCAGAATCAACAGGAATCGTCAAAACAAGTCAGCGTCCAGAATCTGCCAGGGTGCTGCGACACCATCTTTTGGTCCGTTGGACCGTGTATCGTGTTTGGGCCCATTAGAGGGCACGTCCAGGGGGGTGACCCCAAGACTCTATAAATACCAGCCGTCGCTCTCCTTAGGGTTTGGGTTTTGTTTAGTTCTTTATTTCCTCGTGAAACAGACATCGTTTTGCTGCAACTATCGCCGCCAAGGCCGCTTGCTGTGAACCAGGGCCCTAGTTCTTGATCTTGTTCGCCTGTGGCGATTAGTCCTTTCGAATAAAGACTTGAACTCTTTCTCATTATCATAAGCCTCATATTTATTTGCAATTTCAGATTGCGTTTATCTCGTTCTTGCTTGTGTTCTCGACTCGCTTGCAGGAAAGCCTTCTCAGCGAGGTCAATCGTGTTCGCGTGGTTGATAACCAACGGAGCAGTGGTGTAACGGTTGCGGGGGTCCGAATCAGTCTTAGTTCAAAGCCTAGATCGTGAACATTGAGTCTCCACCAATCGACGCTATCATACCTTTCGGAAGATCGGGCCTAGTCGACATCAAGTGGTATCAGAGACCTTGTTGCCCGTTAGGTATAACTTTATTTTTCCCTTTAGATTGTTACTATTTTTGCATTACCTATAGTCCACAAAAAGCCAAAAAAAACATCGTCACATATTCCCTGTCCTATAGCCTCATTGTGCCGTGCAATTTTGTCTCTGTTTCCCATTGTTGAGTTTGTGCCCTAGGTAAAGTTCTGGTTGCTGGTTTTAGATCGTTTTTTAGTCCATTTTGTGTTTTCCCCTTTGTTTTTCATCATAATCCATGAACATCTCCAAGTCTTGTTGAGTTTCCTTTGTATACATCAAACCCTAGTCCACGCCATCTAATTTCCTACACTTGTCTTCACTGTTTCCATTAAATCATTGCTAAGCACGTCTTTTGAAAATTCCACAGGCCACATCTTTCACTTGTTTAAGCTCATATTTTCTGTGGTTACTTCTTTTGTGCTCCTAAGTGAAGAAAAAATATCAAAAAAATAAAAAGAAAAGATCGAAATTTCCCAAAAAAACAACGACAGCCCAAAAATAAAGAAAAAAATGAGGGGCAAAAGAGGAACAATATCTAGAGGAGCACATAGAGAGCGCCATTTGAGCTGTGTTGGCGTGTGCTGATTTCTACGTTGTTCCTAATCATATTCTTGCTGTTCACATCACTTGATACATCTGGTACTTGGAACGTGAGTAGGCCAGCAACTAAGACAAGTACTTGGGATACTTATTCAGCTTTGTTATTCAGTTGCGAATTTTGCTATTCCTTGCTACTATATTGTGTATGTCCAAGCTCCACTTTCTTCTAACCAAGTACAGGTTCGTCTTGCAACTGTTACACTCAAGTTACAACAGTATCACAGTCACCGACCGATTGCACCGCCTGTTGTTTTGGTAAGAACACTTGTAAGACCGTGGTAAGACGCTTGAGAGTTGAGTGCCTTGTTTTTCCTTGTCCACATCCTATAGTAGTTCATAGGAAAATGCATACTTGTGTGTTTTCTTGTTTGATTCTAACAATGACAGGTTGTTCATATCCACCGACTTATGATGGTATAGGTGCTGATGAGAACATGGAGTGGGAAATTGCCATAGATAACATATTTGCTACTCGCTTTATGTGTCCAAGGAGGAAGGTAAAAAATGCATCTAGTGTTTTGCGACATTCTGCTTTATCTTGGTGGGAGTCTTTAGATCCTTCTGATAAACCTCAAACTTGGAATGATATGAAAGATCTTATGAGAGAAAATTTTGTTAATCCATCTCTTGTAATTAATTCAAATGATGAGGTGCATCAACTAGATCAATCTCTTGTTATTCCTCCTACTATGCCTAACCTTTTGCAGGACAATGTACAAAAGAGCGAGGATGATGTGACAGAAAATGAGATGCTCACAGTCTCATGTGACAATTCAGAACCATCAACTATTACTCCTGCTGAACATGAGAGCAAAGGTAAAGCCCACGATGCTAAACTCACGGAAGGTGAGAGTTCTCTTGATGTGCTGAATTTTTCCACCAATCATGATATGATAGAGCAAATTTTAGTGGAACCTTCTCTTGATTTATCTTTGTCCCATGATAATTTGCTTGATGTTCCTTGTGATAAAGATGAATTGGTTGATGATGGTTCAGTTTTACATGTTTTGGAACCAACCACTTGTGCTGAAAATAAACATGTTATTCATATTGCTACTAAAACTGATGAGCTCAAACTGTTGTCTTCTTTACATACTTTGGGTTACATTGAATTTGATGTTTTGTGTAACCTAGATTACTTGGAGGAGAGCCTATTTAAATATGCTGATTTGCCTTGGTTTTCTAAACATACATATCATGTTATTGGCAAATATAACAACAAAGGACAATATATGATACATCGAGTATACATTCGTAGTAATATGAATTCTCCTTTTGTTGTACAAGATTATGATCGTTTAGAGGGCAGCCATAATAATACAAACATTTTCTCATGTTCCTCAAAGAAACAAGTTCACTTCCAAGAAGGGGAGCATTGTTGGTTGTTACCTATGTCTGCTAGACCATCTATTCCTGCATTGTCTTTGGTTATCTCTAATCTTTTGCAGGATAGTGTTGACATACATCGTGTGCATTCGAATCAAAGAGTCTACATGCTTGCTGAAATTTTTATGCGAGATGTCACGCTAGAAACTTGGAAACATGGTCACGCTCCTTCTCACAATTATTTCAGTTCCCTTTGTCTTCGCAACCCCGTTCTCTTTTGTGTTGTGCAGGATCAGTTTCAAGCACAATCGACACCGAGGACGGCTTTTCGTCAAGAAGGGGAGGATGATGAGGACATGACACCCATGCATATGACCATGTTTGGTGCATGGCATGGAGGGGTAGGAGGCCAGCAAGGGTGTCCAAGTCAAGAAGGAGGTCCGAGGCTAATTCGGTTCGAGTCCCCGAGGTGGAGGCCCAAAGCAACTCAAATTCGAGTCTGTCTCGGGTTCCAGGACCAGTCTGCCTTAAACTAGTCACCTAGGACGCATCCGGACTCCATTTTCGATGACCCACATATGGATGGAAACCTAATTTGATAAGGAAGCCAATCCAAGTGGTTTAACATCAACAGCTCTTCATAATCAACGGGAATCGTCAAAACAAGTCAGCGTCCAGAATCTGCCAGGGTGCTGCGACACCATCTTTTGGTCCGTTGGACCGTGTATCGTGTTTGGGCCTATTAGAGGGCGCGTCCAGGGGGGTGACGCCCAAGACTCTATAAACACCAGCCGTCGCTCTCCTTAGGGTTTGGGTTTTGTTTAGTTCTTGATTTCCTCATGAAACAGACGTCGTTTTGCTGCAACTGTCGCCGCCAAGGCCGCTTGCTGTGAACCAGGGCCCCAGTTCTTGATCTTGTTTGCCTGTGGCGATTAGTCCTTTCAAATAAAGACTTGAACTCTTTCTCATTATCATAAGCCTCATATTTATTTGCAATTTCAGATTGTGTTTATCTCGTTCTTGCTTGTGTTGTCGATTCGCTTGCAGGAAAGCCTTCTCGGCGAGGTCAATCGTGTTCGCGTGGTTGATAACCAACGGAGCAGTGGTGTAAAGGTTGCGGGGGTCTGAATCAGTCTTGGTTCGAAGCCTAGATCATGAATGTCGAGTCTCCACCAATCGACGCTATCATACCTTTTGGAAGATCGGGCCTAGTCGACATCACAAGAGAGCACTCAACACTCGAAAAGACGATGAGACGCAGGAAAATCCAATAACACCAGCGTGACAAATAAGAGATACACGGCTTAGCCCTCTCGGTGGTTGTCCGATTTCCTCAGGCCAAAGAATCACAAGTGGTGGTTTGCTAAGCACAAGCTTAAGTCATGGCCAAGCCAGTATGGCTTTAGGATAGATGGTTTAAGCCAAAGCTTATCCATAGCAACACCACGGCTCACGACCTTCGATCCGGGCGTCATGGAAAGGACAGGAATTGTAACAGAACCGCCCAATTTATACAAGATCAAGTATGGCTGTCTCCGCTAACACGTTGACACACACATACCTTCACTCATATAAACCCGGTAGTCCGCCGAGTGTCCCGAAAGACCTCGGTAAATCAACATCACAACCAAGATCGCGTGATTAAGCAAACACACATCACATACACAGGGTTGCAGCGGAAAATAATATCACAAGTGGATTCACAAATAATAGTACAAGTTTGGGTTTCAAAACCGATTAGTGAAAACAACATAGCTTTCAAAAGATTACATTAATATATGTTCCAAATACATTGCTAGCATAAGTGACATCATCCAACAAAAGCATATAGATGAGAAGTACTATAGAATCACCGAGCCACCGGTGGTTAGCCACCATCTTCACAGGCCGAGAACTTCACCTGCAACATGGTGGGATAAACCATGAGTACTCGAATGTACTCAGCCAGACTTACCCGTCGAAAACCAAAACAAATGACACCAAGGGTTATGCAAGGCTTATGAGGTGGGCTAGCTTGACACTTTTGCATAAAAGAGCTTATGAGCATAGTAACCAATTTAAACTTAGCATCAAGCTTATCATCATTTACCTGTCCACTAGATTAGCACCTGTACTAGAGCACTCACTTATTAGGAGCAATCAATATTAACCATAGCAGGTATAATAAGGCTGTCATCATCATATCATCATTTCCGAACCATTATGTTATTTAGTGTATCTACTTTGGAGATAAGCCCGTCAAGTTCTCACTAACCGGGAGAGACGGCGACTCGAATCGAATTACAACTCAGCTGAGGGGGTATTCCTAACTCTCACCCTGGCATACTTTGCAAGGGTAGCCGTGGGTCACCTTTGGGACAACTCAGGAACCAAATTCATGGGTTCGATCAGCGCCAGCACTCTCAGGGATTACCCTTCTGCCAGGACGATCAGGACTTTTAAATCACCTGCCCTTGGACTCACGCCTACGGCTCCCTTCCGAGGCGCACTTTATACTTATCGACTCCCGGCCTGAGGTGAGCTACTCGGCTTCGTGGTTGGTCTCCAGACCCGGCCAACTAAGAGAGAGGCATGCGTTCAACATGAACAGGAAAGGCTCCAAGATTCAGTCCTTAATCGACACAGAGCCGAGTCACCGCAAACCGGCAAGCCTCCGTCCGGGTCTTCATTTCAAATTAAGATCTGGTTCTTTTCCACGATAGCAAATATAGCCAACCGTGCCATATGTATCTTCCTATATCTCGCAGGTGACAGGAAATCACCCGACTTCTACCGTGTTTGAGCAGGGCTAAGCACTACACGAGCCTGAGCTACATAGGATTCAGGGTATCAATATCTGGACAAGGATTTGATAACCAATGCAGCAAGTGTTTGCATCCAACACCTAAACTTAATGCAACAATATATATATGTAACAATAATATTGTAACTGCATTTCGAAAATTAGGAGGCTTAATATGCTCCGGGGCTTGCCTGGGATCCGACACAAGTTAGTTCAGTTAGCTTGCACCGTCCTGGTGACATCTCAGGTCCTAGCACTTGCTTAGTCCTTCTATCTTCGGGATAGATCCACCATACACCATCTTCAGGTTCGGCTCCAACATTGCATCCTTCACGTGGTGCATCTAGCGTACCTAGATGAGATGCAATATGCAAGTGTATGAATACATGGAAGTGCAATAGACAATGCATCGCATGCCGTAAGTAAGACAAGCACAAGGTTACATTAATCATGCACAAGCACTTCGCATTGCCTACTTTAAATATCGCACAATTTATCATCCCACGATAGCAAAGAAGACGACAACACCAAGCATGACACAAGTTTCCCAAGAACTCAGGTACTCTAACTCAACCATCATCAAAGGTTTGAGCCACACTTAGCAATATACAAGCAAACAACTATAATTGGAATCTGTCAATTTCTAGACATGCAAACAGCAGCTACAAGATTTAGCTATAACTGGAGTTACACAAATCCAAATGACTTGAAAGAAGACATTTTGGAAAGCTTATGAAATTATGTACATTTCATCTATAACCATCACAGCATGATTCCCAAGTTAAGTAGGTCGAAATTATACATTTACAGAAACTGGTCCACAATTGACAGAGAGCAGTCATTTCTAAAACCCAACTTTAAACAGGCATAACTCACAAACTACTTGGCCAAATGATACCAAATTTTAACAGCAGCTAGATACATAATTTATCTACAACTTTTGTATAAACAAGTTTCACAACAAAGCGCCTTATCATGAAGAACTTTGCTAAGTTCCCAGATCTGTCCAGAAACCATATTTGCAAGAAAATAAATATTAACTTATGTTGCAAACACATAATTAGGCAAAACCAACTTTACCAACATGTCACACATGACTAAAGAACACCAGAAAACCTAGGGTCCATGACCAAATAAATTCTTTTAATGCATTTCTTAATTTATTTTAGATAACAAGGTGACTTAAGGAACATATACCAAAAGTATACAATAAATTCTACAAAAATTACAGTGGCTCACATATCCTCTCAATAGTCTACTGTCAAAATTTCACTCCATTTTAATATGTATAGCACCCTCTATGAAAAAGACAAGTTGCTAAAGCAAAAAATCATGTGAGAGCAAGATAAACCAATAACTCACTCATACTTCATCCAATACTCATGAAATTTTTACCACACATCAACTATCACATGAGTAGCATGCCACAAAAATTTCACTTCATTTGGAGCTCTAGATCTTTAGTTATGAAAAAGATAAATACAACTAGAATTAAAAACCTAGAGGCATAAATCTATTTTTACAGCTAAAACTTTAACTAAAACATGACATCTTATAGATCTACTGCATAGACAATTTCACAAGGATTCCAAAAAGTCCACATTTACTATTTTACGAATTTCCTATGAATTACTATGCATTTCCAAAGTTCTTGCAAAATAATCACAAACCAGTCCTTACGGCACTATTCACATGAGTCACATGTTTCGCAACTGGACCCAAGAAAGAGCTTCTAAATACACGTGAGTCCTCCTTCTTCAACCTCACGGGACAGAGCACAAGATCGGCTCGAGGACGTGGCCGGCTCTGGAATCCGGCGGGAAGCGACCCTAGGGCAGCGGGAAGGGACAGCCAAGCCCAGCCCATGCCACCAGTGTGGGTTGGCCCGCATGCCATGCCGCCAGCGGCCAGCAGCAAGATGCGACCCAATGACCAATGCGGCGGCAGGCCGGAGGCATCACCCTCTGATGATGACCGCACGACCGAGAGGAGATGGCGCAGAGGAGCAGCGCGAGGCCGTGAAGAGGAGGACAAGGTTGGTTGGGGCGGCACGGTGATGCTTGGTGGTCGGCCATGGAGGTCCACTCCACATCCATGGTGACCGCTTGACCGGAGAGTGGAGAGAGGCGCTGGGTGGCAGAGAGGGAGTGGGAGGCGAGTGAGGAGGGATGAGTGAGCGCGGGCTCTCTAAATCGACGTCTTGCGGCGCGACGTGGTGGACATCTGAGAGAGCGTCAGACCACGCGGGCGGTGAAGCCGCTGCTGCGGTCGGCCATTACTACTGCTTCAAGATTCAAAATGTAATACCACCTCAAACTTACGACTGAAGTTCGATTTTCTCCCCTCCATATCTCTCGAAACGATTAGTAATTTGATCAACCAATTAGACCGTATGATAGAGCTACATGAGTACAACAACTTTGATTAAGGGACCTAGGATTGATTCGGCCTATTTTGAGAGATAAAAGGCTGCAAAGTAGGCTACCTGAAACTGAATCCTGAGTTTCAGTTTCAAGTCGACTGAAACTGCATTCTTCACCCTTTTCTAACTCATAAACGGAGTGATGAAAAACCAAGACAATTGCACAGTGTCGTAGAGCTATATGAGGACGACAACTTTGCTTAAATAACTTTGGCCAAGCTCGACATGATTTGCAAACTAAAAATCACCAAAAGCAGGTACATGGAAACGGAATCGAGAATTTCAGTCATTCCAGACTTAGCCGATTTTCGAACCCTGAAAACAGCACTGGATTCGATCTTGCGAGCGACATTTGACTCATCTAGGCACTAATTTAGCTCTTGATCCTTAAACAAAATTTGTTCTACCTAACATGAGCTTCAACTTTTATTTAATGTCCAACTTCAAAACAGGCGTAGAAGCTATAGTTCTACTTTGACCAAAGAAGGACCACGATAAAGCTTAAATTATCCTTTGTGATCCATTGGAGCATTTTCTTGGCATTTTCTCAACATGAACCTTTCATGACTTTTGTTCATGAGTGCAAGTAGAGTTGTTTGAGCAAGGTACCAAGGTTTAGTTGACTCCATAGGTTTCCATCCACTTGATAAAGCAATTCATGCAAAGATATGACTTATCATTTCATGTGACTTTTTGATTCCAAACTTCATGAAACTTTTCCACGGGTCTAGATGGATGCATGGGGATGTAATGTACATGGAATAAGCATGTTTAACATTACTCTTGCATAATCTTAACAAGGGTCCATATGTAAGCAAATGTGCGTGGCCCAAGTTTAAGTTGGAGCTCCATCATGTAGATTTGATCTTGACACCTTGATTACCACTTGACATGTCATGTTTGCGCTCAAACCCATTGCTTAACTGGTGATAAACACCTGGGGTGTTACAGCCCTCCCCCCTTAAAGGAATCGCGTCCCGAGATTCGGTGCGAAAGACTTTTAAGGGAAGAGAAACATGTCATCCAGTTTCTAACATCAGTGATAGCATTAGGCTACTTAACTTCGGAGTATCAGAGAGGCTAATTTGGTCACGACACTTTCTGATACTTGCTCTTCGTCGTAAGCTGTTGTCAGAAGAATTTTCTTCGTTGGCGTCATAAAGCATTGTTACATTAGGAGGAATCCAAGATAGCACTGTCCTGTGTACTTCATCCTCGATGTACGAAGAGTGATTCAAGTGTAGACTAAATACTTGCAACACCTACTTCCCTAGTGGATATAGCATAGACCTATGGACTTGGCACTAGACCACAGTCTGTTGACAGATATTCCTTGCAACGGTGCTATATTTGTTCCCAAGGTTTGAAAAGTAGTTCTCTACTAAAGTGGCTTGAGCACAACTTTTTGTAAAGGATGTGATCAAAGACGGGGTAAACATCCTTTGAGGGTATGAGAAGCTAGTTAACCAATATCCAAACTGGTTGTAGCGGTGCAATCACTCAGATGTCAATTGATGAAAAGCTACATAATGTTCCATGTGTGTAGTGCTCTTTCTCTGATAACACACTGTATTATCTGAGTCTGTTGAGTGAGTGGTAAACGTAATAGCTGACTCAGTCGGCTCAACGTTCTCGATGATCATTCCTTAGGGAATTCTTGTATCCAAACGACAACAGTTATCTGAGTTGTATCTGAGGCAACCCCTTGGGTAAAACACATGGAAGACACCAAATGACAAGGCAGCATTGGTAAACATTGCCAAGGATGATGGATAGCGAGACCTAGAGTACAATAAAAGTTGCAAGTATTTCCTCAAACTAGGGAAATAGTTCCCTACCAAGCATTTTGAGTATGATTCTCCTTCATGGTGTAGTTGCTCAGTACGTTGAGTTGACTTGCACTATATCAAAACTATCTTTTGTGGAACTACTTTTGACATTGGGGCTTCATTTCTAATGTCAGTAAATATCTCCAAATTACAATTTTGAAATCTGTTGTTTGACACCTTTCAAATTGCTTTCGAGTTGCAAGGGTACAAATTGACTCGTAGAACACCTTGATTGCTCGAACATTGTTGATAGAAGAGGCAAAGAACAAGGTACAAAGGGGTCCAAGGAGTCTTCTTTAGGGCATCTAAAGGATTATCTAGCAACAATTCTTGACCGCGTTACATACCTTGGCATCAATTGCAAACACAACTTTTGAATGTGAAGGATGATCGCAGTCACAAAGAAATTACAGATTCTGTACTCTTTGGTTTTCTGATCATATTTCACAAACTAGTGCTCCATTGTGCATGAATTTTGGTAGAAACATAGATCCATGAGTCCTCTAACCGCTCACCAAAATTCAGCTCAAACGGACACTGTTTGACTATCCAAACAATACGGTTACCAAAACTGCTGTGTTCTAAAATGGCAGCAAACCGAGCCGAGAAGATATCTCTCAAAATCCGATGTTTTACTCAACCAATACTCAAACCAACTTAAGACATTGAAGGTTCCTAAGCAAGGAATGAGATCACCAAGTTTGGGGTCAATCCAACTTTGTTTGAGTCACTAATCGCCGGCTTGAAGATAACCAGTTTTGTACCCTAAAATCTGGATAGATTTCTCGTTCTACTCTGTCTTTGCTTCACACGTTGTGGTGTGCGTTCTATACTCTCGATATCTTTGTATAGCAGCAGCAGCCTTTCTCTAGCTGAGGATGGAGGCTAGAGTTTTTCCTCACATGCTTCTCTTAGGTAATAATTTCCGCCGTTGATCTAGACACCAACTTGCCGATGCACAAGCATTGGACTTGTGGGCTGCTTTCACAGGGCACAAAGCATTATTTCACATGTAGGGCATTCCTACAGAGACAAGAAACCATTTTTGAATATTCTCTGGCACTTGGTCCAATAGAACCTTGAACAAATCCGTTTGTGGTACCTAGGGGCACAATGATGCTGATCGAAACTAGGCACATGCTTTAGCTAGCTCCTTACGTAGCCGATACAACGTTTTGTACTATCTGTGTGATTATCCAAGATGAAATTGACTTGATAGCACAGGTTTTGGAAAACAAAGCAGTAGTTGCATTGCTAAACGGCTTGCTATTACATTGCTTAACATTGCTCTACGAGACATAGCCTTTGTAATTAGCAAAAGTTATCACCTAGCCGGAGGTTAAGCTTCCTACTAGTAACTAATCAGTTGACTCTCAACACTCAAAGTTCCAAATTATTACTCTTGACCACAACAATAATTGCAATCGAGGCACAAACAGACGGTCACCATCGAAGTCTGCAGATAAGGAGTCACACTAGAGATGTTGATCTCGACTGTGCGATCGGCATGCACATAATAATCAAGACTTGGATAGCCAGGTCATAATCATAATGTGACGTTCGATTCTTATCTGACTAACAACTTGTCCAACATTAATTGTTGTGTGCTTTTCTGATCCAACAGTGATGACATAAGTTGTTCACTAGGTGACGGACGTCAATACTGGGACAACCAAGTGGAGTCACTTGTCTACCACCTCTTGTAGTCTGTTAATGTTTATGTCGGTGACCAGTTCTTCAAAGGTTATCCTTTTTGTGACTTCAAAAGGAAGCTCTACTACTCTCGGTCTGATATAGCGATCTTCGATAAGATATGGAGAGATAATCAAGGAAGAGCTCACGTGAAAATAACACATCGATGCAGTTCGGCAATGGATCATGACTAGAAACCTCGATACCAGCGCGCACCCAGCAGCACAACCATGCATCAGCCACCCACAAGGAGGCCCTAGGTTCCGTCGCGGCACCGTAGATCACTAATCGTGGCACCATTACTGGACAAACAACCAAAGTGAAATTTCCAGTGGCACCAATTAGATTGTAAGAACAAACATTGTGCAAAAGAGGGATATTAAACAAGGATAGTCACAAGGTTAGGAATCAACAAGGAGGCAATCAGAAGATCAAAACACAGCGCAAAAGAACATAGCCTAATTGCCGAAGGCAACTAAGCAGGAGACTCTTGCTAAATTTCCATCTACACCTCGTGTCCACCAAAGTGATTACCAGATAAAGATTAACATGAGATTCGAGGGACAGAGCCATTGCACTAACTATGGATTCAGTTGATAAAGCAACGACATGATCTACGAGGAAGAGGTTCCAAAGCCAGGGCAGATAACGATTAGCGTTTCACTAGCTCACCAGTAGGAGAAAGAGCAATGAGGTCTAATAAGGATTTTTGCGGCAGGGTCCTCCCACACAGGAGCGGGACAACCACGAAACATGCAAGCATTCAAGGGAATTAAGCTTGGGCCTAAGGTCAAGCAAAGGCATGGATAAAGGTCTTCGTAGCACAACGTTCAAGGCTAGCAACCACATGTACAGGCTTAGGTCCCTAAGAGAGAACTTAATTGGAGATGACAACTGTGCGATTACGTAACTTGAGCGTTGTTTTAGGATAAAGCTATTTGACACTCGTATGCTTACCTAGGACAAAAGGGTGACAACTACGGCACTACCTAGATAACGAGCATCCACACCTACATCATGGTCTTAAGCGAGCATTTCGAAACACTCAATCCAATTAGCTCAAATGGCTATTACGAAGCACAAAGCTCGTACATAACAAGCAGTCACCTTCAACAACACCACTACACATATCAGGCAAAACATGGTGGTAAGGCACTGTTATCTTTTGTTTCCTTTTTACTGAGTAGGTGGATATCTCTACAAAACAAGTTTTACTTACATTTAGAAATTTAGTTTTCAAAGGGGTGAACTTTTTGTTAACTATTAACTCATCATCTATTTCCTTTGGAAGCCAACATACGAGGCAAAGCTAATCACATACTAACTTCAAGCATAGCTATTCAAGCAGCATGGGACAAGGCATTTTGGCTAGCTTCACATAGGGAAGATAGTAACATCACATGGATCACAAGTTACTTACTATTAGAACAAGGTGAGGGAAGCATATTTATGCACAAGCACAATCATGATGCATGCTCGTCCTATTCGTCCTCACGAAATTGCCAGCCTAAGGTGGCAATCACGTTCTATGTCGGTGGCATAACACGAACTCTCTCGATATATAGCTAGTCGTCAGCTATATTCAATCTACGCATTCGTGGTTAGGGTACCTGCAGGCAAATTCATTGCAGCCCATCCCCACAAGAGATAAATAAGCATACAATGAAAGCAGTAAACTAAGATACTCTCCATATATACATCCCCAAATGTATATACTTCGATATCCATAGCTACCCGATAAATATACCCGCAATTAAGTACCTTTATATATACATGTGTGTGACATGTAAATATTCCAGTAACCACAGCTAACTCTCCCCTAGACCGACAGTTGGACGGTCATGCTCTCACAACTCCCACTTACCTTTTACCTGGGCGTAGAGGCAATTGATCCATACATTACCATTCAACGAATGGCATCCATACAATAGCACGCCGTATGGACGACAAAAGTAAAAATCCCCATGTTAGTACTTAGATAGCCACCTAATAGTCCTTAATTGGGCATAAAGGAGGATGTCGCTAGCATAGTTTTGCAAATCAGTTTTGACAAATTTGCCTGTAGCTAAAGTTTTAGTCAAAATAGGCTTTTTAAAACCAAAACTTTGTTTTTAAAATGACGTATATGATAGTATTATGCTTAATCTTGTTCTGATACCAGCTGTAACAGAACCGCCCAATTTATATAAGATCAAGTATGGCTGTCTCCGCTAACACGTTGACACACACATACCTTCACTCATATAAACCCGGTAGTCCGCCGAGTGTCCCGAAAGACCTCAGTAAATCAACATCACAACCAAGATCGCGTGATTAAGCAAATACACATCACATACACAGGGTTGCAGCGGAAAATAATATCACAAGTGGATTCACAAATAATAGTACAAGTTTGGGTTTCAAAACTGATTAGTGAAAACAACATAGCTTTCAAAAGATTACATTAATATACGTTCCAAATACATTGCTAGCATAAGTGACATCATCCAACAAAAGCATATAGATGAGAAGTACTATAGAATCACCGAGCCACCGACGGTTAGCCACCATCTTCACAGGCCGAGAACTTCACCTGCAACATGGTGGGATAAACCCTGAGTACTCGAATGTACTCAGCCAGACTTACCCGTCGAAAACCAAAACAAATGACACCAAGGGTTATGCAAGGCTTATGAGGTGGGCTAGCTTGACACTTTTGCATAAAAGAGCTTATGAGCATAGTAACCAATTTAAACTTAGCATCAAGCTTATCATCATTTACCTGTCCACTAGATTAGCACCTGTACTAGAGCACTCACTTATTAGGAGCAATCAATATTAACCATAGCAGGTATAATAAGGCTGTCATCATCATATCATCATTTCCGAACCATTATGTTATTTAGTGTATCTACTTTGGAGATAAGCCCGTCAAGTTCTCACTAACCGGGAGAGACGGCGGCTCGAATCGAATTACAACTCAGCTGAGGGGGTATTCCTAACTCTCACCCTGGCATACTTTGCAAGGGTAGCCGTGGGTCACCTTTGGGACAACTCAGGAACTAAATTCGCGGGTTCGATCAGCGCCAGCACTCTCAGGGATTACCCTTCTGCCAGGACGATCAGGACTTTTAAATCACCTGCCCTTAGACTCACGCCTACGGCTCCCTTCTGAGGCGCACTTTATACTTATCGACTCCCGGCCTGAGGTGAGCTACTCGGCTTTGTGGTCGGTCTCTAGACCCGGCCAACTAAGAGAGAGGCATGCGTTCAACATGAACAGGAAAGGCTCCAAGATTCAGTCCTTAATCGACACAGACGGAGTCACTGCAAACCGGCAAGCCTCCGTCCGGTCTTCATTTCAAATTAAGACTGGTTCTTTTCCACGATAGCAAATATAGCCAACCGTGCCATATGTATCTTCCTATATCTCGCAGGTGACAGGAAATCACCCGACTTCTACCGTGTTTGAGCAGGGCTAAGCACTACACGAGCCTGAGCTACATAGGATTCAGGGTATCAATATCTGGACAAGGATTTGATAACCAATGCAGCAAGTGTTTGCATCCAACACCTAAACTTAATGCAACAATATATATATGTAACAATAATACTGTAACTGCATTTTGAAAATTAGGAGGCTTAATATGCTCCGGGGCTTGCCTGGGATCCGACACAAGTCAGTTCAGTTAGCTTGCACCGTCCTGGTGACATCTCAGGTCCTAGCACTTGCTTAGTCCTTCCATCTTCGGGATAGATCCACCATACACCGTCTTCAGGTTCGGCTCCAACATCGCATCCTTCACGTGGTGCATCTAGCGTACCTAGATGAGATGCAATATGCAAGTGTATGAATACATGGAAGTGCAATAGACAATGCATTGCATGCCGTAAGTAAGACAAGCACAAGGTTACATTAATCATGCACAAGCACTTCGCATTGCCTACTTTAAATATCGCACAATTTATCATCCCACGATAGCAAAGAAGACGACAACACCAAGCATGATACAAGTTTCCCAAGATCTCAGGTACTCTAACTCAACCATCATCAAAGGTTTGAGCCACACTTAGCAATATACAAGCAAACAACTATAATTGGAATCATTAAATTTCTGGACATGCAAACAGCAGCTACAAGATTTAGCTATAACTGGAGTTACACAAATCCAAATGACTTGAAACAAGACATTTTGGAAAGCTTATGAAATTATGTACAATTCATCTATAACCATCACAGCATGATTCCCAAGTTAAGTAGGTCGAAATTATACATTTACAGAAACTGGTCCACAATTGACAGAGAGCAGCCATTTCTGAAACCCAACTTTAAACAGGCATAACTCACAAACCACTTGGCCAAATGATACCAAATTTTAACAGCAGCTAGATACATAATTTATCTACAACTTTTGTATAAACAAGTTTCACAACAAAGCCCCTTATCATGAAGAACTTTGCTAAGTTCCCAGATCTGTCCAGAAACCACATTTGCAAGAAAATAAATATTAACTTATGTTGCAAACACATAATTAGGCAAAACCAACTTTACCAACATGTCACACATGACTAAAGAACACCAGAAAACCTAGGGTCCATGACCAAATAAATTCTTTTAATGCATTTCTTAATTTATTTTAGATAACAAGGTGACTTAAGGAACATATACCAAAAGTATACAATAAATTCTACAAAAATTACAGTGGCTCACATATCCTCTCAATAGTCTACTGTCAAAATTTCACTCCATTTTAATATGTATAGCACCCTCTATGAAAAAGACAAGTTGCTAAAGCAAAAAATCATGTGAGAGCAAGATAAACCAATAACTCACTCATACTTCATCCAATACTCATGAAATTTTTACCACACATCAACTATCACATGAGTAGCATGCCACAAAAATTTCACTTCATTTGGAGCCCTAGATCTTTAGTTATGAAAAAGACAAATACAACTAGAATTAAAAACCTAGAGGCATAAATCTATTTTTACAGCTAAAACTTTAATTAAAACATGACATATTATAGATCTACTGCATAGACAATTTCACAAGGATTCCAAAAAGTGCACATTTACTATTTTACGAATTTCCTATGAATTACTATGCATTTCCAAAGTTCTTGCAAAATAATCACAAACCAGTCCTTATGGCACTATTCACATGAGTCACATGTTTCGCAACTGGACCCAAGAAAGAGCTTCTAAATACACGTGAGTCCTCCTTCTTCAACCTCACGGGGACAGAGCAGAGCATCGGCTCGAGGATGTGGCCGAGCTCCTGGAATCCGCCGGGGAAGCGACCCTAGGGCAGCGGGAAGGGACAGCCGCCTAGCCACGGCCAGTCAGTGGGCTCAAGGCCATGCATGCCATGCTGCCAGCAGCAGAAGAATGACCCAATGGCCACAGACCGGAGGCATCAACTGCAGACGACCACATGACCGAGGAGATGGCGCAGAGGAGCAGCAGCGAGGCTAGGAAGAGGAGGACAAGGTTGGTTGGGGCGGCACGGTGATGCTTGGTGGTCGGCCATGGAGCTCCACTCCCTGTCCATGGTGACCGCCGACCGGAGAGCGGAGAGAGGCGCTGGGGTGGCGAGGGAGTGGGGAGGCGAGTGAGGAGGGATGAGTGAGCGCTTTCGGGCTCTAAATCGACGTGCTGCGCGCGACGACGGTGGGACATGCGAGAGCGTCAGGCCACGCGGCGGTGAAGCCTTCTGCGCCGGGTCGGCCATTACTACTGCTCAAAGATTCAAAATGTAATACCACCTCAAACTTACGACTGAAGTTTGATTTTCTCCCCTCCATATCTCTCGAAACGATTAGTAATTTGATCAACCAATTAGACCATATTGTAGAGCTACATGAGTACAACAACTTTGATTAGGGGACCTAGGATTGATTCGGCCTATTTTGGGAGATAAAAGGCTGCAAAGTAGGCTACCTGAAACTGAATCCTGAGTTTCAGTTTCAAGTCGACTGAAACTGCATTCTTCACCCTCTTCTAACTCATAAACGGAGTGATGAAAAACCAAGATAATTGCACAGTGTCGTAGAGCTATATGAGGACGACAACTTTGCTTAAATAACTTTGGCCAAGTTCGACATGATTTGCAAACTAAAAATCACCAAAAGCAGGTACATGGAAACGGAATCGAGAATTTCAGTCATTTCAGACTTAGCCTATTTTCGAACCCTAAAAACAGCACTGGATTCGATCTTGCGAGCGACATTTGACTCATCTAGGCACTAATTTAGCTCTTGATCCTTAAACAAAATTTGTTCTACCTAACATGAGCTTCAACTTGTATTTAATGTCCAACTTCAAAACAGGCATAGAAGCTATAGTTCTACTTTGACCAAAGAAGGACCACGATAAAGCTTAAATTATCCTTTGTGATCCATTGGAGCATTTTCTTGGCATTTTCTCAACATGAACCTTTCATGACTTTTGTTCATGAGTGCAAGTAGAGTTGTTTGAGCAAGGTACCAAGGTTTGGTTGACTCCATAGGTTTCCATCCACTTGATAAAGCAATTCATGCAAAGATATGACTTATCATTTCATGTGACTTTTTGATTCCAAACTTCATGAAACTTTTCCACGGGTCTAGATGGATGCATGGGGATGTAATGTACATGGAATAAGCATGTTTAACATTACTCTTGCATAATCTCTACAAGGATCCATATGTAAGCAAATGTGCGTGGCCCAAGTTTAAGTTAGAGCTCCATCATGTAGATTTGATCTTGACACCTTGATTACCACTTGACATGTCATGTTTCAGCTCAAACCCATTGCTTAACTGGTGATAAACACCTGGGGTGTTACAATAATCGGTGGACAGGCCCAGTGAAGGAAGAACGATGGGGTTCAGCTCTTATAGTCTTATCTCTCAAGTCACCATTGGATACAAGAAGCAGACAAGAATGAATAACACTATTGTGACCTTGCTCCAATGTACTTTGGCTCATCCGCTATGGTAGAAAGCGGTAGCGCAAAGAGTTTGGACAGCAACGGGTCCTCTCGATCCACACGACATAATAACGTCGGGAGCCAAGAAGAGAGTTGCTCAGCAAAACAAAAGAAGCGGGGGTTAGTAGGCACATCCATGTCATGTTCTTAGACACATCTACGGGAAAGATGGTTTAAGACGGCCGATCGGGTCGACACGCACGGGTCCAAGGTACGACATAGACCATTGCTTCGCTAACTAAAAAGAGATAGTTCGGTCTTTGATCCAATCGCCATGGACAAGGCGGGATCGAACAGAGCAGGCTAATAGGGCAATAACTGTAGAGAACGGAGGTCTACTCCTTCTAGCACACACGCCATGACAGAAGACAGGGCATCGGAAGGAGCGACTCACTAAAGAATACAAGTGCGCAAACCACCCATAGGGTACCCGACCTGGGTGCACTGGCACTAAGTCATCTCTCTGATTCATAACAATGCAGTTGTCACCACGAGAATCGATGAAACACGATGGTCAAACGGGGTACAAACACACAAGGGCTTAGGCACGAAGAAGCAAATGAAAGAGAGAGGCATAGCTCCAGGGTCATGGTGAGGCGGACTCGTGGCCACAAGCTATACCAACACATGTTGGCATCCATCGTTCCATGATTGTTATCTCCCATAGGCTAGGTCACGAAAGGCTCGATGTGAGCGGGTGATATCCGCATCGATATCGATATCGATATCGAATCCATTGCGACCATGTCCTAGGGCCAAAGGTAGGAGTTAACACTCATAGTATTATGAAGTCAACTAAAGAGCGAGGGGTCAAGTTACACTCGTCATCACGGCCATGGCAAGACAAATCCCGCGATCATAACGTCTGAATGAGATACGATCCCTTAGCCGGCTCGAAAGCTCAGCACACAGGCAACAACACAGTGATAACACATGACCAAACAACCCGACAAAAATGGTGGAGTAGCACATTCCATAGCTGGGTGATGGATAGATCCAGTAAGACAGTCATGGATAGATAGGTCATAAGAATAGGGCCCAACAAGGTAGATATGCGTATACAGAAAGATGCGAGATGGGGCTTTCCATGGTCTCGATAAGACATACGACTAGGGTTCATGGTCCAGAGGTTGCGGCTCGCAGTAGACGGGGTTATGATATCTCCTCAATGGCACGCACTTGTACGGCAAGGCGACCGGAATGTCAGAAAGACTCCACTTGTCATCGGAACGATGCTAGGGATCACACGGTTTCTCAATGGCTCGCCCTCGTTTAACGAGGCAGCCGGAATGTCGGGAACGAACTCAATAAAACGACGGCACGGTGCTAGGTCATGCAGTGCATACCAGGGCTTTGTCCGTGAGTTGTGCAATGTGACTACTTCAAAAGGCCTTTAGTGCGGGTCCCAATAGATCTCGATAGCATGTTCTCGTGACTCGAGGTAGCTGGAACAGTGGTGAAACACGGGCACAGGGTTCCACGGAACCGTCAGGGCAACCAAAAAGGGAATCCTACAGTCCATGATGCGGCGATCAATACCACGTGGTCCAATTACGGCTCCGGGGCTCACGATGAGGTCATGGTAACTCTTCATCGCGGCATGGCTTGGCCACAACAGGTTTTATAGGCGACAAGTCCTTTCCGGCGTCTCCTACGCCATGGATCCGTTTGGCTAAGTCCGGTCTCGTGCTAGTGAGTGCGGGCATGTCTAGGAGCGGTAGAGTTCCGTTGCAACGTCAGAGACGGCGATCAAGGCTTGACTCATTCGGGCGTGGTTCACGGTGGACAAGGCATGGCTTTAGAGAATGCTTCAATGGTAGTCGGCAACCACACCAGCGTTCTTGGAACTCCGGCGGTTCGATTTGGCTTGGGTTAGTCATGTGTGTGTGTGTGCTTGTGTGTCCAAAGGCCGGAGGTGGCCTCGGTCTACGCGTTCCATGGTTGGAACGCCATGGCCGGTAAGCAAAGTCGGGGTTGGAAAGAGGGGCACGGTGGTGGCTCACCGAGGTTTGTCGAAGTGGAAGGACGTGACCTGCGTTGCTCGGCATCGTGATCTTGGCAGAGCTTATAGTTGGTCACCTGTGGTCGTCCAACGACTTCAGCTCATCCGGGTGATCGGGCGACGAAGATGTAGCACCTAATCGAAGCACTTGGGAAAAGAATTTGAGGTACAAGAGATAGACATGCGTAATAGATAGATCATCATGCAGGGAAATGGAAACAAAGGAGTAGACCGGCGGCGATGGTTGGCACATGCATTTACTAATCAGGGATAGATAGATGATACATAGATGATGGTCATGTGCGAATGAAAGATAGACACATGTTCACAAAAGTGGGAAGGATATAGATTGCCGAAGAGGTGGCGGCTGTTGGACAGAGCTCGCCCATGGTTCGCGAAAGACGCCGCAAGGGGCCGGCTTCTTCCCTGCACATAGAGTTACACGGCTCGAAGACCGGTCACAGAAGATGACGACGGTCGACACCGGGAAGATGTTGCGGTCCATCAGCGAAGTGGTCGGTGATGCATAGCGAGGAAGGGCTGTTGCTGTCTAGAGGCTTGGAGCACGAGCAGGGGCGTGCCTCCCGACGGGGATGAAGAGGTGCTCAGCGAGGTGGTGACCACGGCAGCCGAGGATGGAGCTCACGGTTGGTGCTGCTGCAGCCGAACGAGGTGACCATGGTCACCAGTTCTTGGCTTGGCATCATGGTGGAGGAGAGCCGGTGGCCGGTGATGGTCGACGGAGCGGCTGCGGCTGTCATCGGTGGTCGAGGGCGAGGCTTGGCAGGGCGTGGTGGACACGGCTCGGCTGGAGGTGCTTGCGGACGAAGAGACGCTCGATGCGGTGGAGCAGTCCCGGCGGCGGAGTGGACCGGCGAGGGGCCACCGGCAGCGAGGACGACGGAGCTCGGCATCGGCGGCGCGGTGCGTCGCATTGAGTGCCCCGCGATGAGCTCAAAGCAACGATGCACGGCTCCGGTGGAGAGCGAGGTCGTGGCCGTGGCGACTCGGTGTGGGCGTGGCGACGGTTGTGGAGAGCGGTGGCGCACTGGGGAAGGAAGAAGGGGATGGCGATGGCTCGGGCTTTTTATGCTCACGGGCTAGGGCAGCCAGGGGTCACGGACAGCGGTGATTCTCGGGGTCCGCGCTCCCTGCCCACGCGGCGCGCATCGAGCGGGGGTGCGGAGTGAGCCGAGGACGCGCGGCTTGGCGTTGTGCGCATGCAAGCTCGCAGCGGGTGAGCGGCGGCGGCGTGGGAGCGGGGTCACGGCGTGCTTTGGGCCTGAGAGAAGCATGGCCAAGGCCAAGGGAGTGGGCCAGCAGGGAAAGGAGAGGGGGGTTCGGTTGGGCTCCTACAGCTTGCTAGGCCGGTGCAGGAAAAGAGAAAGAAGGGGAAGAGAGGGAGTGCTGGGCCGGGCCAAGGCGTGAGGGGAGAGAAGAGAGAAGGGAATAGATTTTCCAATTTATGTTTAATTGGTTCTGAATTTGGATTTGAGAAGAATTCATCACATCTTGAGAAGGATTTCCAAGATGAAATATAAGGCGGTGTTCGAGGAATCTTTCGGAGAGATTCATATGAATTAAAGATGAAATTTCCACTGAGTGTTCGGATGGGAATTTTTCAGGGGATATTCGGAAAGACTCGAAGGGGGAATTTGGGGGGGGGAATTCGGGGGGATCTGCATGGAGTTAGAATAGGAATTTCAAGAGAGAGGTATTGATGGCACTTGAGATGTGAGCTCCAAGAGGGGACTCGAGATGATTTCCACTGGCGACTAGAGAAGAGGGTCTTTTCCTTTGTTCTCCTACTCCTAGGTCTTATATGTGTGTACCCGCATGTATTAACAACATGCTTACTCATCATGGTGGTCTACTAGTGGTCTTAGGGTTTAGGGACTCCGGTCCAATGGTCGGCACAAATATAAATGGCAAGTCCGGGTTCTAGTGGAGTTCGGGATTATAGAGAGAGATTCACGGAAGACTCGAAATAATCCCGCGAGGATCACAAGGAGGTTGCTATGGGTTGTGCTCTCCAACAAAAACGAGACTCAAACACAGGACAACTCAAAAACTCCGACAATCACCTACAAACCATCTACATGTATGCAACGTCTTGTTAGCGAGTTGGACTCGTGTTTGACCTAGCAATTACATGTTTCACTCAATTGCAAGAAAATTTTTGAAAGCTCGTATTTTTGGTTTCCAGAAAAATCTGGGTTGTTACAGTTTCAAGGGCTGAGTTTGCAACTATGGATGGTTTAGAGTGCAAAGAAGTTTTGTCAACCGTACGCCATTTTTCAATCCTAATTGATTCTGTGTACCATGAAGATGAATGTGGGATCATACTTCGTAATGGGAAGTTCGAAGAAAAATTGAAGAGTATAATTTCTTTAGTGAGAGGATTGAGGACATTGATCTTAATTGGGGATTATGACTCTTTATTCTTCCAGTCCTTCCAAACCTTCATCTGTAGTTTGGTAAATTGTGCCCATCTTCGCTACCTAAAACTTGAGAACAAATGGAGCAATGAAGCTTTGCCTATATCTCTGAGCAATTTTTACCATCTTAAAGTATTAGATGCTAGACGACCAGTTATTATTGATGGTATGAGTGATCATGTTAGCATAAGGAAACTTGTTCTAACGAAGGGAGCATGATGTGCTTGCTCCCCATCATGGTCTGCTTGCTTGCAGACGATCCGTCCAGAGGATTGTAAAGGATGGGAAATTCTCCCATCTCTGGAAAGGCTATCATTTCTTACAAAGTTGAAGCTAAGGAATATGCTCAGAGTAACAGAATTGTTAATTCCTTCGTTGAAGGAGCTGGTCTTGATTGATATGCCAAAGTTGGAAAGATGTTTTCCCAATTCAGTGAGGGACCTGAACTCAAGTTTGAGGGTACTGGAGATCAGGAGATGCTAGGTACTAAAGGCCTTTCCCCTCTTTGGGAGCTGTGAAAAATTTGAAATCGAGAAGTCATGGTTGCCCAGTGTTAGTGAGCTCACCATCCATGGGTGTCTTCCTTTAATGGTATCAAATCCTCTACCACCATCAAGTAGATTTTGCAAATTATTCATCGAAAGAGTTTCCGCACTTCCAAAGATGGAGGGATCATCAGACGCAGAATTGAGAATCGAATCATCAGGGCTGACCCTGGATGACAAAATTTTGTCATTTCGCAACCTGCGGACTATGACTCAATTGGAAATAATGGGCTACGAAAACCTATCGTTTTTTTCACTCGAATGTCTTAGGCAACTCGTCTGCTTGAAGAGGTTGGCAATAGGTAATTTTTTCTCTTTGGATGTTCCGTCAACGCATACCCATAAAAACATGGCAAACGCATATTTTGATGCCTTACCGTCTCTCGAGTGTCTTAGCATTGTGGATTGTGGAATAACTGGAGAGTGGTTATCTGTGATGCTGTAACATGTGTGAGCCCTAGAGGAATTGCATCTGCATACTTGTATGCAGGTAACAGGGCTATCGATACAAGGAAAAGAGAATAGTTTATCAAATCCCACCTCAGCTCCACGTGCCTTGTCACAGAGAAATTCATATCGAGATGGCGCATCGACTAGGCGATGTCCTAGCAAACTCTTGCGCATTCCATCTAATATTATCCCCTCTCTCAAGAAGATAGAAATTATATATTGCCATCTAACAACATTTCAGGGGAACAAGGAAGGCATCTCTGGATTCATCTCCCTTGAGGCGCTAAGAATTGTTGGATGCGACGAGCTGATATCGTCTTTGGTGCATGAAGATGAGATTGATGACCAAGCAAACGGAAGATGGCTTCTCCCGTGTTCACTTGCTGTACTGGATATCAGAGACGCTTCCCTGGGAATGCTGCAGCCCTGCTTCCCGGGAGATCTGACCCAGTCTCACAGTACTAAAAGTGTGGGATATCTTTGCATTGATTTTGATGCTGAATGTTTGATGTGGTTTCAATCTAATCTATCTATGCATTAGTGCGGCTTTATAATGTACAACTGCTGTAACTAACTTGTTCCATTTGCTGGTTTGTAGGTTGTTGCAGCGGCTGGGCATCATCGTGAGAACTGGTCAGCGGTGCTGTAAGGTTAGTACTTCTATTCGTTAAGTGGAAACTTCAGGATGATAACTATTTGTTTGCAGGACTGTGCAATTAATATGATGTTGTTTTGTATCAGGGAACCGATTGCAAAGAGATTGAAGAGGCATGTCGTGCAGTGACAACGCTAGTGAACATTCAAGTGATTCCAACGCTAGTTACTGGGAGGATGTGAGATATGATGCGGCTGTTGGTGGATACGTAGCCGCTATAGCAGCTGATGTCCTGGTACCACCTCCTTGCTTCGGTTGGCAAGAGTTGAACGGCAGTCAGTGGGTACGCAAGGTTCTTTCTCACCCAAAAAGGAGCGGTCTAAATTTTCGTATGGAACCTACTGCTTTTTTTGAACTGCACAAAATCCTAATTAATAACCATGGCCTGTGAGACTATGGGGACTTTGATACGCAGGAGGCTTTAGGGATGTTTCTTTGGGCACGAGCAAAACAAGTCGGACAGCGGGACATGGGAGAACGGTTTAAAAGGGGTCTTGGGACGGTTAGCGAGAGGTTTGGTCAAGTGTTGGAATGTGTCGCTAACTTTGCAGACGTGATTTGTACACCTAGGCACGTAGACATGTCAAAAGTGCATGATAGGCCGCACAAGTACACACCTTTCTTTGATGGCGCAATAGGCGCTATCGATGGGACACACATCAGGATCAATGTTGATAGGGTGTTCCATGATGATTACATAAATATGCACGGTTGGCCTAGCCAAAATGTGGTCGTAGTTTGTGACTTTGATGGGTGGGTTACATTTCTTGGTGTTGGCATGGCGGGGCAGTGCATGATATGAGGGTCCTTAGGGAAGCTTGGACGAAACCCAGGTTCTGGCACCCACCTCCAGGTTAGTTGCATTTGCTATTATAAAATTGAACTCGATGTTATCATGGTAATGCAGATGTTTGATGTGCTGATAAGTTGAAGGGGTTGTCATGTGTAGGTAGGTACTATCTGGTAGACTCGGGGTATGCAGGTGAACATGGTTACTTGGGGCCACACAAAAGGCACAGGTACCATTTAAAAGAGTTTGACGATAGGACGGCTCAAGGTCCTAACGAGGTATTCAATTTTCACCATGCTAGTTTGCGTAATGTGGTGGAAAGATTATTTGGGGTGGTCAAAGCTAGGTGGCACATGTTGAAAGGAGCGCCACACTATCCTAGGGAGAAGCAGGATAACATTATTAAGGCAGGTTTTGCCCTTCATAACTACTTGAAAAAAAAATGAAGTAACTAAGCCACTCCATCCACTAAGCCCACTGTCGGTGCCGTGGCTTACTGCAAGTGCAAATGATTCCATGGACAATGTGAGGATGTGGATTACCCATGGACTGACTCATTTGGGGTATAGGTAAGCCAATGGTGCTAGTGGCAAGTTGATGATTACGGTGCAAATGAACAGAAATTTGACAATTGTCTCTTTGCTGTTACAGGTAAGCCAATGTTGCTGGTACTGGGGGTACAAGTAAGTGACTATTGTGTTTATACCATGCTGTTGCCGGTGATTATGTCCTTGAGGAGGGTATAAATTTTGTGTAGCTGCATTGAGGTCATTGGAACAGCTACATGTGTTGTATAATCCATGTGTACTAGAGTATTGTGTTGCACAAATGGACTGTGTATTGAGACCTGGGTGTGTCTTGTATGAAATGTATGCCTTGTAAATAGTTTGTTCAGTTTACTATTCATTGACACCAAATGTGTAGTGAAACCTGGACTGTTGACGCCAGATTTTGAATGGACCTGTTATTCAAATCAGCCATGATCCAACCAGAGGGATCAGCCCACTCCGGCCACTTCCAGCCCAGCCCCGCCAGCCGAACGGGGTGTAAATCTTTAACCTCTTGCCATTTCCCACGCTCAAGCCAATCGCCATTGCCGCGGCACACTGCTACTACTACTGCTGGCGACTAGCGAGGACACAAGAGACCGATCATCAATGGACCCCGAAGCCGCGCTCCCGAGCGTCGTGGACTCTGCCTCCGGCGCGCTCCGCAGCAGGGCGATGGTGCCGTCGGCGATGCTCACGGCCGGCGTATTCCAAGTTGTGGCGGCGCTCGTGCTCCTCTTCTCCAAGACTCCCGAAGGTATCTTCTCCCACCACGGCAAGGCGGCCGTTTTCGTGTACTACATCGTCCTCGTTGCCGGGGCGATCATCGGCTCCACGACGGCCTCTGCTTCTTTCTGGGTTGCACTCCGCCTGGACTGCCGGCATGCCATTGGCATGGCGCTGCTCCGTGCTTCGACACTCACGCTGATCCCTGTGTTCGGGATACTCGCCGGCTTCGTCATGCTCAGAAAGTAGTCTCAGACGCCACCTGTGTATGTATTTGTTGCCAGTGTTGGGATCGCTGATACTTGTATGATTGTTGTACCGAAATTTATTAGTTGTGTTTGTATGAAACATGCACGAGCTTTACACAGGTGCTTGCCCATTATTTTTTGGAGTGTCATATGTATGTACGCAAGAAATTGATTTGGGTAATTTTGTTTTTTTTTTCCTGAGGAAAGATCGATTTCAGTTTTACTGTACTGTGAATCTGTGATGATTAATCAAGGTTAAAAGGTTTTAGAGAAGTCATTTGGTGTATCGTCGCTCGTGTTTAGCTTGCTGTTTGCAGCTGAATCGTTATTAGCCGGAACAGAGCAACGAGGCTATTGTGACGAAGGCAACTGGAGGTGCTCCGGTTCAAGTTCCGGTTCCGGTTCTGGTTCCGGTCACTGGACCTGAGGCTGAGGTCCATCAGACAACGACGGACAAATAGAAAGTGCCCTCTGAAAGTGCAAGCACATGCTCGATCGGGCTCGTGCTTAAATTTGCTGTTTGCGTCTGAAAACATCGTTAGCCGGAACAGAGCAACAAGTTTATTATTGCGATGACGATACAATTAAGACATGCGGATGGACGGACGCCTCCCTCCGCACACGTCGCTCACCCAACGACCCTATCCACTCGTCCCGTCCGCACACTCCGATGCTTGCTGCGCCGTTTCCTCCCTGCGTAGCCGTGCCCATCCGCCCACCCCACCTCGCCTCGCCGCCGCCGGTCTCCCGCAGCATCGCGCACCCATCCCATGCGGCCTCCTTTGCGCTGCCTCCCCCGCGCCGCATTCCCCGCTGGGCCCAGCCTGCCTGGCCCGCCTCCATCGCGCTGCCTCCTCGCCGCGACCGCCTCCATCGAGCTGGCAGGCCGCAACCGCCTCCACCGAGCCGGTGAGCCTCCACAACGGATGCTCCAGCAAACAGGCGAGGGGGGCGAGATTCGTGTGACGCCGCGCCTGCCAACGAGTTGCCCGTGCCGCTACCGCACGCGAGGTCCATGCGCCCGCGCCGACATGCCTCTATTCGTCCAAGCAAAGCTCATATTGCAAGAGTATGTTTCAATGTTTCCTCTGTACGTTGCAAGTGTCTCATCTTGATGTTGCAAAAGAAGGTCCGAATGTTGCACATGTTACAGTGGTTATATACGTATGTTTCAAGTGTATGTTCCAAATGTTTCATCTCGTTTTTCAGACGGATGTTGCATATGTTTTTACACATATGAAAGTGTTTTCAGGTGTGTTTTTTCAAGTGTTTCATACGTATGTTTTGAGTGTTTCAGCTGTTTCGTCACGTATGTTGCAAGTGTTTCATCTGGATGTTTCAAAAGTAGATCTGGTATTGCAGCTAGTGTTTTAGATGTATGTTTCATGTGTTTTCAGCCTGTTCGGCAGGCCGTAAACGATCGTGGATTATTTACTGCTGGCTGGTTTGGTGTGAGAGAAAAATACTGTTCTGGCTGGAAATTTACAATCGTTTACGACCAAGCAAACATGCTTATATGTATTTAAACGTATGTTACAAGTATTGTATCTCTGTCTTCGCTTTTCTGCTGTTATCTTCGCCTCGGTGTCTCCTGCGGTCCTCCTTTCTGCACCTGGGCATCCGCCGAGCACAAACAAAAGCAGGCCAAGCCGTCAGCCCTTTCCTTCTGGACCAGAAACGAGAACGAAATTGTTCAAAAAAAAAAGAAACGAGAACGAAATTTCAAGAGCCGGGGTCGGGTCGGTCACAAACATATGAATCCATTGGTCGACCTTGGAGTCATCAGCGCACTAGATCCGGTGCCGGTTCCGGTTCCACGTCGGCTTCCAGACTTCCAGTAGCACTGTGGTTGTTGAAATGGGACCTATCGGCGCACCTGAGTTCCGTTCTGTTGGATCGGACAAGGGCGGACAATAGTTCTGTATCAGCACCTGAGGTCAACCTTTGGCTTTCGCCCTGTTCGCTTGGCTTATAAGTTATACTTTTTTAGTCAACGAATAGTATCTTGTTAACAGTTCTGATTACATTGGTTACATTGTTTAACATTTTGTACAGTGATTTTTTTTTTAGGAAGATAGTCTGCCTGAGGTGCGACATGGTAGGCAACCTCGCTTCCTGGACCAACTTGAGGCACTATTTGGGGACCGCAACCGGAACACGGGCTGCTTCATGTCCGCTGGTGGTATTCGTGAGTCAACGCCGCCTGCTGCTTTGCGTCCAATAGACTTCGGTGGGCCATCCAGCTACCATTCTGATTCGAAGAGGGACACCATGGACAATGTTGTCAACAGCCTAGAGAAGAAGAAAACTTGCAGTGTGGGGGAGTACATGACCCGGTTGTCTGAGAGCATTGCTGCAAGGAGCACATCACGGGATAGAGAGCGGACCCGTGAACAGGCCGAGGTTGACGAAGCTATGCAACTTTTACGAGAAGATGGTGTGCCATCCGCTTCAGACATGTTACTCTTGGCAACGGTGTTGTTCAAGGACTCAGTCACTCGGCGGGTGTTCAAGAATCTGCTGACAGCTGAAGAACGTATGGCTTGGCTGACATATCACATGAACAGGTAGTTCAACAACTGGGATGATGAGTTTGGTGTGAACCAACGATGGCATTTGAGTGTCGTCTTTTATCCTTTACATTCATTGTTGTCCTAGTTTTATTGAGGTTTCTATCTTATAATGGGGCCCGTGGCCCAAACCATGTGTCGTTTTCTTTTTTCCGAACTCGTTATAAGTTGTGTGATACGATGCATTTGTTTGAGCTACCTGACATTATATGGTTTTTGAAGCTAATAAATATTTCATCGTTAACAAATGCTATAATTATTCTGTATTTGAACAAATCATAACGGGATACTTTTGTTGCAGGTACCGGTGGGACTAATTGAAGGGGTCATTAGTTCCCGGCTACTCTGAAGGTGTGTATACAAATTGTATTCACAAGTTATGCTTAATGTACCGTTGGAATTTAGTTACCAACGTTGGTTTATATTTTTCCTTGGCAGCCTGTTGGAACATGGACAACAGCGACGAGGACAATCAAAATTCAAGTGAAAACAATTTCAACGAGACTGCAGCTATGGCTGGAGGCTATGCATTTGTGTACATGCTGCAGGTACCACCACAAGGTAACCATGTTATCCATGTTCCTGAGCTGACCGAAAGACAGTGAGTAGATAAGCTGTTGTCAGATGCTGGTAGGTGCTTTGAAAGCTGCCGGATGCGGCCTGAAAATTTGATTAGGTTGCATAACATACTACGTGATAGCTATGGGCTAAAAGGCAGTAGGAAACTTGAATCAATTGAAGCTTTAGCCATGTTTCTATGGGCATGTGGTACAAATCAATGTCAGAGGCAAATGCATGAGAGATTTAGGAGGGGGTTGGGGACATGTAGCAAGGTATTTTCCCATGTTCTAGCAACCATGACTAGGTTTGCAGATGACGTGCTTAGGCCTAGGGACACCATTTGTTCAGTACTGCCGGCTGAAATGTTGGAGTACTCGTCGTTTTTTTATGGCTGCATAGGTGCCATGGATGGCACTCGCTTAGATGTGATAGTTGATCGAGGAGTCCGTGATAACCATATTAATAGGAAAGAGAAGCCAACCCAAAATGTGGTTGCGGTTTGTGACTTCGACATGAGGTTCACGTATATCGGCACGGGGACAGAGGGTTCAGCTCATGACATGCGGGTGAAAAAGAAGGCAGACGACGATGCCTCTTTCCCACGTCCACCATTAGGTTAGTTTAACTTAGTCCGATTGGTTGATGTATTGATGCAAAGGTTTCATGCTGGAGCTAATTGTATTTGAAATGATGTCTTTCTATGAATGTATGCAGACCGCTATTACTTGGTGGACTCCGGTTACGCACTTCGCCTCAGATATCTGACGCCGTATCCAAATAAGAGGCACTGGGTGAAGGAGTTCCAGACTAGGGGGGCTTGTGATGCGCAGGAGGTGTTTAACCGACACCATTCCAAGTTGCGTAATGTCATAGAAAGGACTTTTGGGGCGGGAAAAGCTAAGTGGCAGATGTTGAAAGGCGCACCTCACTATCCGGTGACCAAACAAACATAGATAATTATTGCTCTTTGTGCACTGCACAACTACGTGCATGAGCTAGAGGGTCAGCACCAACCAAGGAGGTTCAGGCAGGCGCCAGACCTTGGGCCTTTGAGTCATGTGGCAGCTATGACGTTGAGTGATCCTAATGATATGGAACAGGTCTACGACTGGATTACATATGGACTTGGACTCCTTGGGAAGACAACGCAAGTGAAACATTTATGATATTGGTACAAATCAGTGTAGTCATGCAAATTTCCGTTGGCTGCCTAGTTTGGGGTTATTGAGGATATGTACACATGTAGGTGAAGGAAGTGCCGACATGGTGCATGGGGAGCAGATGATGGCTGCAAGAAGATGCCTGTGATCGGTTTTTGCTTTACATGGATCTACTGATGCCCTGAATTTTGCTCTGCTTGAAAATGCTTCTCACTTTTGTCTCCAGATTGTGCTGCTGCATGAGGCTGGACCTGTTGCTTGTAATCCTGGTACTTGTAATCCGGGTGTTGTATTAAACTTGTTGTATTGAACTGATGCCATGTGAAATGTATTGGAATGATGTAAGGGCTGTCATGGAGAACAGCCTAGCATTGGTGCTGTTTCAATTCATTTGAATGTTGTAAGAGCTGTAATGGGCTGCTGGCTTGTGTTTGAATTGTAATAAATGTTGTCTTTGCCGCTATTTTTTTGAACTCAAATAACTGCTGTTGCAGCTCGGCTAAAGCTGGGCAGAATCCAGTGCGGCTGATTCTAGTAACTGTACCAGTATCAGCCATCAGCCGGAAATCGAGCAGCCGAACGGAGTCTACGTGGCATACTAGTAAGAGACTGAACTGTACCAGAGAGATGGGTCTCCCGGGCTGCACTCCTAGCGTACGGCAGAGCTCAGGACTGTGACACCCGGTTCCGGTTCCAAGTCCCGCTCCAGTTACCCCGTCAGACCGTCACGCGTTCATTTGTGTTCCTCCGTCAGACCGTCACTGTCAGAGCTCACGAGCACAATCAGAAGCAGGCCGAGCCGTGTGGTGGCCGGGCAGTGCGCACGGTCAGCCGGCCCTTTCCTTCTGGCTTCTGCACTAGAAACGAGCAAGAGCTGACAACCGGACTTGGGTCGGTCACATGGATGAATCATCCATCGCCGTGGAGCTCATCACTCATCAGCACACTGGTTCCGGTTCCGGTTCCGGTTCCGAATCCACGTCGGCTTGCACCTTTGCAGTACCATGGACTCCATCTCCATGCCCATGGAGGATTGGTGGTTGTTGAAATGGACCTATCACTATCAGCGCACCTGAGTTCCATCGCACGACGGCGGACAAATATAGCACCTGACGTCAACCCTTTCTGCTGGTTGGTCTGTGCCTATAAAGACACAGCACAGTGACAGCGGTTCCAGTTCCGGTTCCGTTCTGTCCGGTTCCACGGTTGGGCTTTTAAACATTCGATCGAACACGGTCAAAGTAGCTTAGGCAAGGCAGCCCCTGATCAATCTTGTGCCTCTCGCGTTCCACCAAGCCAAGCCATTTTTGTATCTGACGACGTCCTTTTGCTTTCTTTGGAACTTTCTATCTGACAGCATACTACTACTCTACTAGTACGTTGAGCTCCGGACAGCGACACCGGTTCCGGTTCCAGTTCCAGTTCCTCCCGGTTCCGGTTCCAGTTCCTCGGTCACGCGTCGTCAAAGTAGCCTCGGCATCTATTTAACTCCCACGGCGAATGCAGCAGGGCCTCGCTCAATCTTCAACCTCTTGCCATTCCCAAGCTCAAGCTCATGCTCCATTGCTGCTGCCAGCACACACTACTGCTTCTAGCTACTAGCCAGGACATAGAGAATTGATCCATGGACCCCGAAGCCGCGCTCACGAGGGTCGTGGACTCCGCCTCCGCCGCCCTCCGCAGCAGGACGATGGTGCCGTCGGCGATGCTCACCGTCGGCGTCTTCCAAGCGGTGGCGGCCCTCGCGCTCTTCTTCTACAGGACTACTCCCGAAGGCATCTTCTCCCACCACGGCAACGCGGTCGTCTTCGTGTATTACGGCGTCCTTGTGGCCGGTGTGATCGTGGGCTCTGCGACGGCCTCTGCTTCTTTCTGGGTCGCGCGCCGCCTCGAGAACCGGCATGGCTCTCCTCTGCGCTTCCACGCTCACCCTCATCCCTGTGTTTGGGATACTCATCGGCTTTGTCATGCTCAAAAAGTAGTCTCAGACACCTTGTATGTATGTTGGGATTCAACATTTTTCTGTTGGCATACTTGTATGTTGTATGATTGTACCTGAAGGAATTTATTAGTTGTGTTCGTATGAAACATGCATGAGGTTTGCAGGTGTTTTTGCCCATTTTGGAGTGTCATATATGTGTATGTACGTAAGACATTGGTTTGAGTTATTTTTTCTGATTTTTTGTTCGAGGAAAGATTAATTTGGGTTACCGTGCTGTGATCATTATTCATGGTAACAAGATTCTGGTTGTGAAGTGGTGGATCTTGTGTTTGCATGTCTCTAGACTAGGCACAAATGCTGCACTCTGTTATACAGCAGTACGTTGCTCGTGTTTAACTTGTGTTTCCGTCTGAATGGTCATTAGCAGGAACAGAGCAACACGGTTGTTATTGTGATGAAGGCAACTGGACATGCTCCGGTTCCGGTTCCGGTTCCGGTTCCACGTTTTAAAAGAAGTTTCTGATCAAGGTTACTGTACGTTTATCCATTCAGCCTGTTCGCTTATTGATTTCAGTCAGGGCTTATCAGCCAGCCAATAGTGTTTTTCTCTCACAACAAATCAACATCTGCCGAACTTATCAGCCCAGAAACCTAACGAACAGGCTGTTTGATTGACGAGTAGTCCGCACGGGGAAAGCTTGACGGAAAATTTTGAGGATCGTGTACGGGCGCCCAAGTTCTCAGAAACAAGAAACAGAACTTCGTTTACGGGCGTCCCGTCTACGGACGTGTTCCGATCTTTAAAAAAGCACCGGAACCAGAACTGGAGCTGGAGCTGGAACTGCAACCGGAACCGGTGTCACTATCAACCGTACGCTATTGTCAGCGTCAAAGGTTGACTGTGCCCAAACACAACCGACTTGTTTGCATAAATAATGCGCAGAAAGGCAGTGCTAGTTCTCTGTAATGTAAACCAAAAAGAAATGGTACTACTACTAGTAAGTTACGGACTTACGGTTAGTGAAGTGAGATATGGCAAATTAACCTTGATCAATCAAAGGATAACAGAGGAGCTCCTCCTGGCGTCCAAGTTCAGTTCTCATTTTGGAAGCGATGATGTTATTCCCATGATCCAAAAATGATACGCTCAAAAGAAGAACGTGTATGTGTACTTATCTGCAAACTCACATAGGAGGAGCAAATGTAAGCTAGTGTTTGGTTGGTGGGATGAAATGAGATGGGATGGAATGGATCCAGTTTTAGAGATGTTTGATGGGAGTCACTAGGAAGTGAGATATCCCGCCTAGGAAATATCCATGGAATATTCTCTCGAGCCAGGGGTGATGCGTGTCCCAACAAAAACGATGGGCAGAGTCAACCAATTCAACGCTGTCTCACAATCTCACCCAAGCCGTCTCCGCAATTCCTCTCTCTCCCCCGACGACCTTCTTATTCCAGTCTGTTCGCTTGTTGGTTTCAGTCAGAGCTTATCAGCTAGCCAACAGTGTTTTCCTCTCACAACGAACCAGCACCAGCCGAGCCCAGAGACCAACAGGCTGTTCCTCTCCTCTGGCAGCGTTCTTCCTTCTCCCCCGGTGGCCGGCGAGCTCATGCTTCATCCTCCCCCGCGAGATCTGGTTCCGCACGCAGTTGGGCGACGCCTCAAGCACGACGCACACAGACACGGAGACCGGAGCTCCACGGCGGCTGGAAGCTCGACAACGGCCGGCGCGCCGCCACCCTCCGCAGCGAGGAAGTGGAAGAAGAGCGACTCCAGGCAGGAGGCGTGCTGTGCCTGCTGGACGAGGATCCGGCGATGGGCCACGCCGGCGGAGGCGGGGAGTCGTCGGCGGGCCAGGGGTGCTGGACGACATGGGGCTGGATGACGATGGGAGTAGGGAAGAAGATAGATATGAGAGGTTGTCCAGTGGGCCCACATCTGACATTGCCTAATTGTATCAATGGTCTTTGCAAACGTCAAACGAAAGGGGCCAGAGGATTTTTATATAAAAAAGAGATTAACATGTGGGTCCCACTAAAACAGTAGCTAACGGCATCAAATCCGCTATCCATCCCATTCATATTTATCCCTTCAACCAAACACAAAATGGGTCGATCACGTCCCTTATCTACCAAACACAAAATGGAGCAGTTTCGTCCCCATCCCGTCCCATAAATCATAGACGGGGCAGAGCTGTCTCTAGGGGGAATGCTAGAGATGCGACCGTCCGGGGCCCAAGCTGTTAGGGGGCCCATGAGTATACATGTATGTACTAGATATATATAGCCATTATAATAAGCTTTTGAAGATCCATATATTTAGCACAATAGCCCATGAGCATTTTGAGGGCAACGTCTTTTCCTATTTCCGGTTGATATTGTTCTTATAGATTTTGCATCATGAAATTTAAAAGATTTTACATCAAGAAATGCTCGAAGATGGTTTTTTATAAAGTACTAAAGCATTATTGTTTTATTCAAGGCAATCATAATAGTTATTTTATTGTTCTTATAGTTCTTTGGTTGTACTATCATTTTTTAACTAAACACATAATGAAAGTTAAGTTTTTCATACTATATACTTTAATTGTTATATTAAAAAGATTAGTTTAACGGGCCCTTACGATCATGCTTTCCCAAGGACCTATAAAATTATAGAGACCGCCTTATAGACGGGACCATTTCACTCCACCTTGACTCTCAGCTAAATGCTACCTAAAAACTAAGCGACCGAATATAGGGCACATTCAGAGTGACTACTTTAGTGGAGGGTGTAAACTTTCTAAAGTAGTACTACCATGAACACTATGTGTACTAGACAAGTTCTCCATTCTTTGCAAAATGCGGCATCTTCAGTTTTTTCTCAATTTAAAATTTTTATAACTTTAACTGAGTTTATACAAAAATATATTAACCTATACAATATGAAATATCAAGAAATATTTCATAATAAGATTAATTTGTTGCTACTGATAATGTTGGTGCAACTTTCTATAAAATGGATCAAGGTTAGAGTAATTTGACTTAGCAGAAAACTAACAAAAAATTTGACATTGAGGGAGTACTTAGTCGAGTCAAAATTCTGTCACTTTAATTGAGTTTACAAAACAAATATACTAGCATCTATAATATCAATTGCTTCATGGTGGACTTAAATTAAACTTATTTGATGTTGTAAATGTTTACAATTTTCTTGTAGCTTAGAGAGAGCAAGTATAAACTACTGTGCATATGTGTGTTGTTCAGCACAACCTCTACTTCAACAGTACTTTTCAGCAACGAACAGTGTTTTTCTCTCACAACAAATCAACCTAAGTCAAATTTCAGCGAAGCGAACAGGGCCTTAGACATTACAATGGGTTTGCTTCGGTGCTGTTCGTGCTATGAGCCTGGACTTGCACAGTTACACAGTTTATATAAAATCTGTTTGTTTTTCTTTCAATATTTCGTAATTTAGAAATACATTGCAAAATACTGAGCGAGCAATTTAATTTCGGTCTTTTGGCTCATTTACGATGTAGACCGAACTAATAGTTTTAAGACATGTTGTGACAACAAATCTTGGCATCAATTTCTTTGTTCAAAAGCATGTTTTGACAGTAAAATATCACGAGGTAAACATAAATATATCAAACACTAACACAAATATAGTTGTTGCCACTTAATAACATATAAACATTCAGTCGTTGAAAGTTCAGATATATAACACCTAATCATCAAGCAAATAATAACAGCTATTTCAGTTAACTGTGGGTTAATAACCGAAGCCTAAGACTGAAATATCCAAAACAAATTCGATTACTCCATGACTGAATTTGTGAACAAAGTATTCGGTTTCGATCATGTCAGTTTTAATTTCAAATAATTAATTTTGGCTTGGTCTTTCGATTCCGGGTAATTCCCTAGTTACACGAGCACAAGCAAGCCGCGGTGACTAGGCACGGGCAGCCCTTCCATGCTACTAGACCAGAACCGGCATGAAATTTCAAGAGCTGGCAACATGGGTCACATATTCACATCGATGGGTGGAGTGTGGAGCTCATCACTGGTTCTAGTTCCAGCTCGGGTTCCGGTACCACGGTTTGTTGAAATTGAAATGAACCGATTGATCCGTCAGACAAAAGTGCAAGCACATGCACGATCGAGATGTGGTGACCGGCCTTTCATGCTTTGCGACAAGTGACGACGAGCCCAAAACATAAAAAGACAAAAAGCTGACTACGAAGAGCTCAGCACAAGGACACTGGTTCCAGTTCCTGGTTCCGGTTCCAGTTGCCGGTTCTTTTTTTTTTTTGTGAATAGGATCCAGTTGCCGGTTCAGCAGATCGAGGAAGCTGAAGATGAAAGCGAGCTGATATCTCCCAGCAACGACTGTCAATTCTTGCTTGGACATCTTGATTCTTGACCAATAGAGTTTTGGCATGACCAGCGTACCTTTGTCTAAAGGAAAGGCCATGATAATAGTAGTCTGTTTAAACACCGTTAAGACAATTTAAACGGCTGTTCAGCCCGCTTAATTGTTTTGCATCTTTATTATTTTTGTTAGGTGACCATCGCATCCACCAATCTCGCTTCAGTATTTGCTAGTAGCATTTGTTATTTTTGGGCTAACAGCATTAGAACTGCCTTTTCTTTGCATTATTTATGCAAACAAGTGGGCTGTGTTTTCGGTCTGAAAGAGCAAACACCACAGTCAACCTTACATGCTGACAACAGCGTACCGTTGATAGTGACATGGTTCCGGATCCGGACATCCGGTTCCAGTTCCAGTGCTAGTTCCGGATCCTTTTTAAAGATTGTGCACCCCGCGTGCACTTGGCGGTCAATGTAGCAGGCATCCATCCATCCAGCATCCATGATCCATCTTTATATACGCAGGCAGAGGCAAACCCCAGACGCCATGTTCGTCGACAGAAGCTCAATATCGAACCTCTCTGTCATTCCACCAAGCGAGCCATTTCTCTCTCGCACAAACTTGACACTTGCAAGACAGATGGACGGGGAAGACGTGGTCATGAGGGTCGTGAGCTCGACCTCCGCCGCCCTCCGCAGCAACCCGATGGTGCCGTCGGCGATGTTCTCCGCCGGCGTCTTCGAGGCGGTGGTGGCGCTCGCGTTCCTGGTCGTCAACACTCCCGAAGGTATTTTCTCCTTCCACCACGGCAAGGCGCTCGTCGTCGTGTACTACTGCATCCTTACGGCAGGGGCCATCGTCGGCTCTGCGACGGCCTCTGCTTCTTTCTGGGTCGCACGCGATCTCGAAGGCCGGCATGCCACTGGCATGGCGCTCCTCTGCGCGTGCACCCTCACTCTCATCCCTGTCATTGGGCTTCTCGTTAGCTTCTTCATGCTCAAAAAATAGCTTCAGACATGCTTGTACACTTCTACGTATGATTGTACAAAAAATTAGCTGTGTTCGTTTTGAATGGTGATATTTGAAGGTGTTCTGCCCATTTGCAGTGTCATCTGTACGTAAGAGAAACGGTTGAGCTCTGTCAATTTTCTGTCCGAAGAAAGAGTAATTTGTGTTGTGTGCTGTAATGATTTGTATTTGTACAGGATAATGAGATTCTGGTGGCTCTTCTAAGGTGTACGCACAAATGCTGCACTCTGTTATACGTCAGCTAGAAATGCCATTTGGTGTATCTTGGATCGTCTTTAACTTGCTGTTTGCATCTGAATTAACATTAGTCTGAACAGAGCAACAAGGCTTTGTGATGAAGACGACTGGACGTGCTCCGGCTCCGGTTCCGGTTCCAGCTCCGGTTGGCTGCTGTCCCGCTCCCCCGCCGCCCGCACCTCGCCCGCCGCCTGGGCGCCTGGCCCCGCTGCGCTCCTGCTATCGCGTCACCACCACCGCCACTAGCCTTGGGCCCGGAAGATGGCTCTTCGGTTTTCGCACGCGTCAGCCCAACCAGATCGGTGCTCCGGACTTCGATCGGTGAGTCAGGTTTCGCGTCGCCTGCTGGATTCTGGTGCGAACGATGTCATGTGGTGGGTGCTGGTTCTGTGCAGCTGGTGCAGTTGCGGAGGTGGATTAAGCGCCGGGGAAGGGCGCGCTGCAAAATCCCCTCCTATTTGTGAAAGTACATTGAGATATCAGGGATTGATTCAGGACTTTTGACGGTGTTTTCTGTCCAACTACTCGCAGTTCTATCATTTGAATAGTGATTGGTTAAAGAAATTTCATGTTAGGATATATACTGATTTGGCTCTAGGTCATGTTTGGGTCTGTAATTGGCAGAGTTGCCTCTTCCTGGTAGCGAGCATGAGCTTGCGCAACTGATCTGCTCTCACATTGCCAATCAGCTATAATGTTTCTGCTATCAGCTCGTATACAACTGATCTGCTCTCACTTAGCTAATCATCAGTATTAGGACGCTCATTTGTTTTATAGACCCGAATTCCATAGGCTACAAGGGTTGTCAATCTGAACCTAGTATAGCTCCGGCATTGTCCTAGCTCTGTTTGCTAAATCCGTACTTTTTAGCTTGTTTTTTCAGTCGAAATAGTATTTTTCTCTCATAACAAATCAGTTGGAACAGTGTTTCGGCTTATTTTTTCAGCGAAGCGAACGGGCCAAAGAAAACTATTTACCTGGCATTACCGCTATTATCAAGGTTAACGTAATAGTTGATCATGTACCACACATGCCTACATTTCTTTAAACAGAACCATAAATGTTCTTTTACTTCGATTTTGTTTCCAAGATGATAATAAAACAGGGGACACCCTTTTCAACAGTGCTTTGCCCTAATCATAATGAATCTTAGGGATATAATAATTCTGCAAGGCAAAAGTTCATATTTTTGATGGACCAAGCAAATGACCCCATGGAGTGATGGAGGTATGATTCCTTTTTCTAACATTTTCTCCTTGCCTGGTCCGCTTTTACCTATTCTCTTTTGTCAAGGGCGTTGGTGCCCAAGACCGTAGGTCCCGACTCCGGAGTTCGTAGGTAGATTGGGTACTGGCGCTGGGATTCTTCCCTAGACGCCCTATGATGAAGAGGGTGAGATTAAGAGCAGTAAAGATAGATTAGGAGATAACTTGTTTCTTAATTGATTCATAAGCTGATTACAGAATATATAGAGCAGCCCCAGCCCCTAGGCGCCCAGCTCTGGTCTCTTCGTTTCTCTTCCCATTAAACATTCTCTCATTATTCTAATCCCTTCCCCATAAACCTTAGTTGCTGCTGACTACAATTGGTACCTCCTTGGATGCCGCTCTGGCCCTTCTGGCCACATCTTGAGCCCTGGGACGCCTTTCATAATGGCGCCCCCACATCACATCTCTCCCTCCCTCGACGAACAGCTTGTCCTCGAGCTGGAAGCTTGGATAGCGGTCGATGAAGCTTTTGAGGTCTTCCCAGGTGGCCGATGCTGCGGGCTCGCCTTGCCAATGTACCAGCACCAGCCGCACGCCCCTGGCGAAACGAGTGCGTGTGGCGCGCTCTGGAATCGGCTGCGTCGCGCCGTGGTGGGTGGGGGGCAGCGCTGGTGGTGTCCCCACAAACTTCTTCAGCAGCCTGACATGGAACACATCATGCAGCCGGGCACGAGGTGGAAGCTCGAGGCGGTAGGCGACGTCGTTGATGATGGCTGTGACGCGGTATGGCCCGTAGAAGCGGGCCAAAGCTTCCCCTTGGTGACCACGTGCAGGGACGCTGGGGCGCGGTGGCGGAGGCGCAGCCAGACCAAGTCCCCCACAGTGTAGCGAACGTCGCGGTGGTGCTTGTCGTAGAAGCGCTTGTAGACCGCTTGAGCTTGCTCTAGGCGGGTGCAGCTTAGTTCCAGTGAGCCGCATCAACTCCTTCCAAAAGACGAAAGTGAACACCGGATCTCTGTCCGAGACAATGGACTGAGGGACCCCATGGAGGCGGACGATGTTGGTGAAGAAGACATGTGCCACTGATTCCGCCGAGTAGGGGTGAGCCAGCGGAATGAAGTGATAGTACTTACTGAAACGATCAACGACCGTGAGGATGACTGATTTGCCGCCAACGCGGGGCAGCGCTTCAATGAAGTCCATTCCGATGTTGCCCTAGACCGTGGTCAGGACGGGCAGCGGAAGAAGTAGGCCCGCTGGATGTAGGTGTTCAAACTTGTAGCGCTGGCAGGTCGCGCAAGCCTTGATGTAGTCCTGAACCACCTTGCGAAGGTTGGGGTTGTGGAAATCGCGACGCAGCTGGTGAAGGGTGCGCTGGACGCCTTCTTGGCCGTCATCGTGCACTGCAGTGAGGAGTTCCTGGAGGAGAGGGGCACCGGGCGGGATGTAGAGGCGCCCCTAGAACGCCACCAGTCCATCAGTGAGGGACCAAGGAGCCACGCACTGATTGAAGACGATTTCATCCTTGATTGCAACTAGCACGGGGTCTTGGTCAGTGGCTTGGCGGAGGCGGTCGATGAAGTCAAACTAAGGTCTGGAGATGACGAGGACCGCTGTTTCCTCGGTGTCGCGGCGGGATAGTGCATCTGCCACCGTGTTGGTGTTGCCCGCCTTGTACTCAACCAAGAAATCGAAGCCCAACAACTTGCGCACCCAATGGTGTTGGGGAATGGTAGGCAAGCGCTCATCCAATAGGAATTTAAGACTGTAGTGGTCAGTCCTTACCAGAAAACGTCGCCCCCATAAGTATGGCTACCAATGTCGGATGGCGAGGACAAGGCCGATGAGTTCCCGTTCATATGCCGCCAATGACTGATGGCGTGGTGCCACCGGGCGGCTGAAGAAAGCCACCGGGTCCTGGCCTTGGAGAAGGACGGTGCCAAACCCAAAGGTGGAGGCATCGCACTCCATGACGAAGGGTTGCTCGAAGTAGGGGAGGGCTAGCACGGGTGCTGTGGTGACTGCCTTCTTGAGGGAGGAGAACACCTAGCTAGCTGCCTCTGTCCAGGTGAACCCCTCTTTTTTGAGCAGGGCTGTCAGCGGTGCTGCTATAGTGCCAAACTCTTTGACGAACTTGCGGTAATAGCCTGCCAAGCCTAGGAAATCATGGACTGCGCGTGCTGATCGTGGGGTAGGCCAGTCTGCTACCCTTGGAACGCTTGATGAAGGGGCGATGTTGGTGAAGCACTAAGAGGACAGCGCGGACGTGGCGCAGGTGCTCCGCCAGCGAGCTACTGTAGATCAGAATATCGTCGAAGAAGACGAGGATGAAGCGGCGCAAGAAGGGGTGCATCACATCGTTCATCAGCGCCTAAAATGTGGCCGGGGCATTGCACAGCCCAAATGGCATCACAAGGAACTCATAGAGGCCATCGTGAGTCTGGAACACCGTCTTCTCCACATCAGTGGGGTTCATGCGGACTTGATGGTAGCCAGAATGCAGGTCGAGCTTGGTGAAGTAGCGAGCACCATGCAACTCATCCAGGAGTTCATCCACCATTGGAATTGGGTAAGCATCTTTGACGGTGATGGCGTTGAGAGCTCTGTAGTCGATGCAGAACCGCCACGTACCATCCGCCTTCTTGACCAGCAACACAGGGGACGAGAACGCCGAGTTGCTGCGCTGGATCAGCCCCTATGCCAGCATGGTGGAGCACTGGCGCTCTAGTTCATCCTTGTGGGAGATGGGTGTGGCAGAACCGCCCCAAATAACGCACTTACGGAGGCGCTCGTCTTTCACCAGACACTAAGCACCCCGTAAGCAGGCTACATCGGGCGGTATCCGTTGGGCACACCCTAAGGGAGAGCCCGAAAGATCCACATTTTTTCCAAGGATCCAATAATGAGAACGAGTTACAATACTTCATCCATTTCATACATCCAGAGTTTCTTAAAAATTATTATTACAATACCAAATGTCAGAGTGTGGAATATTAAACAGCGCGGAATGATGATAAAAGTCTATCGGTAAAGAACAAGGATCCGTTTGTGTCCACCAGAAGAATCTTTCACACAATGGTACTTCTTAAGCATTACCTGCAACAGGGGTCAATAAACCCTGAGTACACAATGTACTCACAAGACTTATCCGACTAGTGGGAATAATCTCTTGACTCCAAGGAATATGATAAGCTTTATGGTTTGCTGGTTCTTTTTTTGCAGAAAGCAATACTAATAGTGAGTTCTTATTTATGTTATTATTAACAGTCATATTAATTTATTATCTAGCCAGTCTATGTAAGCACCTGTTCTACTTTCAAGCAAGAGTTGAGCAATCAGTTCCATTTCATCATCTTCTATGTTTCAGTTCTTACTACGGTGCTAGACCCAAAACAAGCCATACCGGGTCACCCGGCGATACGCGAATCAATGCCCCCAGCTGGGTACCCCGAAAACACATGCCCTGCTTGTATCCCAGGCACAAGCAGGACCAACCCATCACCCTCTTGTCCTGGGTGTCCAGGTCCCCATTCAAACTTGGACTCCAAGCCCCCACTCCTGAGTCCCGGACTCAGTGCGGTGCAAGGACCTCCACCATCCCCGCCTCCAATTAGTCGGTTCGGAAAGAGCCGGATCCACGACAAGAGAGTAACGAGCCTTCCCTGCGCCTATACCCATGTATGTGCTCAGGATAATAAATCTGTGACTTGCCTCGAGACTTATGCAATGGTCGGTCCTTAACGGACCAGATAGGGAAAAAGTGTAACCAAGCTATGCCCTGTTGGCCGCAGGACACAACCTCTTACACCCATCAATACCCAAATCATATCCCTGCCCGGTCACCATTTACCTTTCCACTTTATCATGAGTGATCATAATTATCACCTATTTGTGAGTAACGGCAGGTTACCCATGCTACCGATATCCTGAGCATAGCAGCTACTCGACTTATACTAGTAGGACTCATAGGTAGATATATTTATGCATGTAGTTTCTATAAAATGCCTGTAACGTAAATGCACATCATATATATATTCAGTAATCAGTAAAAATATGGGTTATGCACCGGGGCTTGCCTTGGGCAGGCGACGGGTTAGCAAAGTCAGTACCAAAAGGCTCCGGGACTCCTTGCACGAGGATCTCCTCCTCGTACTCCTCAATGACCTCTTGTAATCCTGTTCGTCCACGGGCACGAACTCTACCAACTCGTGATCTACATGCATGAAATAATGATGCACACTTAATACCATGGCAACATCAGCTCTTAAAATAAACTATATCTTATCAAGTTACCAAGCTAGTCCTATCGGTTAAGGTACTAAGTTATCTACCGTTACCGCTAACAAGTATGAAGCATGACATACATTATCACAGCAACTAACGGTATTCTTACTCATAATACCGATTTACTCTATATATGATAAAACAAGGATAATAGCTACTCTATTTATCAACTTACTCTAGGGCTACCAAATTTACAGCAAGTACATAATAACCTAGTGAGCCTACTATAAAATTTTCATAGCTATAGCTCTCACCAATTTACCACAAAAATTTCTACAATTATTAATCTACATAATACTAAGCTCTCTAGTTTGGATTTATGAACCTATCACTATCACAACTATCTGTAAACTAACTACACTAACAGATAGAGGGCATTTTTATGAACCTAACAAACTTGGTTTCATTATTTTTGGACATCTATAGAATTTACTATAATTTCTCAAAGTTTAGCTAAAAACTATATTGAATAAACATTTGTAATTCACTGGAAAATTGAAAACTGCTTCCACAGCGCGGCCCGTGAACCGTGACTCGGCCCACTCCGGCGTCCCGCCCGCGCGCACACGCAACACCCGGCGCGGCCCATGCAGCGGCGCGCGAACGCGGCACACGGCGGAGCCCGCTCGTTGCTGGCTCTTAAGCTATTCTATTCGCGAAACTCACTCGAGCACTATTTCACCGAGTCACGGAGTTTGCATCTACCACCCTGCTTCTGCTTGAATTCATGTTCTACGAAGTCCCTGGCCGGAACTAACAGAGGCCACGCCTCTCCGGCCAAATGCCGGTGTGCACGGACCTCCCCGACGCCAACCAGCACCACCATGGCACTCAACGCACAAAGCGCAATTGATGAAGCACGAAGGCGCGGCCATGCGCCACGGCGGGGTCTAGCCGCGGCAACACCGGCGCCGGTGAAATAACCCAGCCCCGCGCCTCTGCTGCGACCCTTTTCCATCCATGGACTACAAGCAACAATATAGAAACCTGATTTGAAACGCTACTACACTCCAACTCGCTAGCCACGGAGCGGCATCTACACCACGTCCGCCGGAGGCGGCCATGTGCTCTGGCGAGCCCCTGGCCCTAATCAGTCCAACCAACAACCCTAGGAGTAGGAGGGCCTCACCAGCGACGTGAAGGGCAGGCTGAACGAAGTCGCGAGACACGGCAGGGTAGTTGACCACGTGCGCGGGAGTGTTCTGGTTCACGGCAAGCACGACGACGGCGTTCTCGGTAACCTGCTGCTCCTCCGGCGAAACTGCTACACGGCCGAGGCAACCAAGTCAAAGGGATGCAAAAGCGCTGCTCAATTGATACAACGAAGCAACGAGTGACGCATTGGCCAAGCACCCACCTCGGCGGCCATGGCAGACCACCGTGAGGAAAAACACCCCGCATTACCTCACTAGCGAATGAAAGCTCGCCGGGTCGATTCCACTCGCAAGCTAACTACCAGAGATAGTTTGGTGCTCGGTTAATTGGAAAATGGTGGACTACCCAAGGCCAAATTCTTTGGGTGACGCCGTTTTGGACCTATGGCGGCCAGCGATGGGCGAACACTTAAATTGGAGATGGGCGCCGTACGGTAGCAGCGGTGGCAAGTCTGGCGAGACTGCGGGACCCCAAACCAACCTCTGGACATGCGCATTTACCATGTGGGGCCAGTGCTGCGGTTAGGCCTTGGCGCGGCTCGGCCGGCTGGCGTGACGACATTCTAGGCGACACGATGGGAAAACGTGGTGTGGCACCGCACGCAGACGTGAACGCGACAGCAGGCGGGCAAGCCCACGCGCGTGAAGTCGAAGGTCAACTAGAGCAATAGCCGTGCGGCAGTGACGAACGGCGCACAGCGCGACCGTGGTGTAGTGTGACGCATTTTAAAGCTATTCAAAAGGCCAACTCGAGGATCCAGTAGCTACACCACCTATTTTACTCTCTAGCTGGTATATCAGGCTACTAAAAGAAACCCCAAAACCATGCCACTACCTAATCCGATCGTTCTGCAAAAATTGCCAAACTTGGCTTCGTCAACGCGTTGTCCGACTTAGGAAATTTCGGCTAAGTCCTAAACGGTTTCGCGTCGAATGCGATTTCCAAGCTACTCGATACATTAGCTAGCAAATCCCATTCTCGACCGTACGTATTTCATCGTCACCGATGAAGTTCATGCTACAAACTTTACTAAAGTTTCACATATGCGTTCCATAGCATTTTCGTTCAATAAAAATTCATTTGGAACACTAAGTAATACAACGCGACATGAAATGTAACATGTGTTTCTTGTTTCAAATGAACATTTCAAGTTCAGTATATTGCTTTACACTTTATAACTCATATATTTACACATAAGTATGATGCTCATGCAGTGTTTTAGTAAAAAGTTGTACAGCGTAACACCGAGGGTGTTACAGCGGGGTAGCGGTAGGGGCGGACAGCCACCGGCGAGGACCCTGGGACAAGGTTGATGCAGTGGTCCTAGGATCGTGGTGGCGGCATGCCGGTGGGCTCGGCAAAGATAGAGCTGAACTCATCCAGCAAGGTCAGAAGAAGGTCAGCGTTGCTGCATGCCCGCAGAGTGGGGCTGACTGGCCTGGCGACGCCCTGCCAGCAGACGCGATGATCCCAGTGCCAGAACAACATGGTGAGCGCTCTGAAATCCCAAAGGATTGGCCCGAGGGAGGCCAACCAGTGGGTGCCGAGGACGACATCATAGCCAGCTAGCGGCAAGGTGAAAAAAGTCGGTGGAGAAGGTCTTGCCATCAATGGAGAAGGCCGATGCACGGTACATGACGGGGCACAGCATGCGCTCCCCGTTGGCCACCGTCACCTTCATGTTGCCACGAGGGAGGAGCTGAAGTGAAGTGTGTGATGCGGCTTCTTCAGAGACGAAATTGTGTGTCGAGCCAGAGTCGATGAGCGCGAGGAGGGAGGCACCGCCCAGCTGGATACGCACTTGCATTGTTTCACTGGTGCGGACGCCAGCGATGGCATGCAACGAGATGTGCGGATTGACCGTCTCAGCTGTAGCCATGTCCTCAGTGGCCTGGACATCTTCAGCTTCATCTTCTTCAGCTAGGTCAAGGAGAAAAATGCGCTGGCAGACCCGGTTATGACCTCGGCCAAATTTTTCATTATAGTTGAAGCAGAGGCCAACGCGATGGTGTTCCTCCATCTCGGTCTGCGAAAGACGCTTTACCTAGCGGCCTTCGACGAAGACCGTGGAGGATCCAGTCCTGGTCGGGGGAGCAGGGAGCGCCAGCTGAGGGGGCGGCCCTGTGAGGAGGCCATGCACCGGCGCCCGTGGTGGAGCAGGCAGTGATGCAGCCACCCCAACGTACTACTCGTGTTGCTCTAGTTTGCGGGCGAGGCTCATGGCGATGATGAGGGATTGGGGACTGTGGATCTCGATGTCGAGGCTGAGTGGTGGCTAGAGTCCCGCCATGAAGGCCTGGATGCGCTGAGCCTCCGTTAGGGTGCCAACGCGGGGCAGCAGAACCTCGAACCGGTCCTAATACTCGAAGACCGAGCCAGTTCACTTGCAGGCCATCAGTTCACCCAGCGGATTGGACTGGATCGGCGGCCCAAAGCGGAGGTTCAACAATTCAGAGAAACGACGTGCAGGATGGAGTGCCCTCATCTTGCTGCACCTGGAGGTACCACATCTGGGCGCCAGCCTCCAGGTTGTATGATGCCATCCACACTTGTTCCTCCACCGCAATGCGCTGCTGATGAAAATATGACTCACAGCGGTTTAGGAAGGCCAGCGGATCAGACTTCCCATCAAATTTGGGGAAGTTGAGCTTCTGGAACCGGGGCGGTCGATCACCCATCTGGTTGCCAGAACCTTGGGAGCCTGAGAAGGATGCTGCTGGTCGCTCTTGTTGCAGGGCCGCCACCTGCCTCTGGAGGGTGTTGATGAAGGCGTTCATGGAGGTGGTCAAGTCTTGGATCAACTTGGCCAGATCAGCTACTGATGGTTCGGCCATGGTTGAGGATATGGAGGCGTCTGAGGTGGATGGTGAGGCTGGGGTGGGAGGTGTGGTGGTGGCTGGAGGGGGTGGTGGTGGCTCAGCAGCGGATGAAGAACGCCTGGAAGCCGATACCAGGTTGTCAGGGGCGTTGGTGCCCAAGACAGCAGGTCCCCGACTCTAGAGTTCGTAGGTAGATTGGGTACTGGTGCTGGGATTCTTCCCTGGACGCCCTATGGTGAAGGGGATGAGATTAGAGCAGCAAAGGTAGACTAGGAGATAACTCGTTTCTTGATTGATTCATCATAAGCTGATTACAAAATATATAGAGCAGCCCCAGCTCCTGGGCGACCAGCTTTGGTCTCTTCGTTTCTCTCCCCATTAAACATTCTCTCATTACTCTAATCCCTTCCCCATAAACCTTAATTGTTGCTGACTACAACTGGTACCTCCTTGGATGCCGCTCTGGCCCTTCTGGCCACATCTCGAGCCCTGGGACGCCTTTCATAATGGCGCCCCGACATCACATCTTTCCTATTTCATTGACCTCAGTCATTAAGAAGGGGTTTTGGCTATCATCGCACAGTGTATGTAGTGGAGTGCTTTATGTCAATGCTTGCATGATCTTCTCCCACATAAAATTGGCTTAGAATAATTGTGCCATCTCCATGGTGGATCTAGAAAATCATAACTAAACATGTTAGAGAAATTCACTTGATTGACTCCTGTTGCCTGTAGTTCCTGCTGTTTCAATTTAGGAGTATTTTCTTCTATTCCTTAATTTTGCTTTGTTATTACTATGTTTTCACACCCCAAAAGAATTGACTAGAAAAACCACCTGTCTTGTACAAAATATATTTGGAACTGAATGCCATTGTTTTTTCAAAATACTAAATGTGGTCCTAAATGCCTTTGTTTAATTGGAAACCTGTCATGTTCACCAACTAAGGTCACTCTTTGTGTTGATAGTGCACCCGCATTGCTTTACACGGTGGATCTTATTTTGGCATTCAACACAATATATGTCTCCTCTTCCCCTCTGTGCTACCGCTGCAAACTTCTTCTTCTTCTTCTTTTGTTTCTTGATTGATGTGTATAGTCACATGTGTATTCTATATTGCAATAATTTCCTGTTGTTGCTGTTTGGGATGCTCGGGCATGTTATACCAGTTCAATAAATGCACTGCTTGTTTCCTGGATTAGACTAATTTTCCTTTTTGCAGTTACTTCATATTCTTACAGAATTAGGTTGTATCTGTACTTGCATCTGCTATTCGTCTGCATCTTTATAGACAGAGATATTTTCTGTTGATATATTTTTGCATCTTCTTTTGACTCTCTAATACTAGGTGTTTGGTGATTTGCTTATTTTGCACTCAACATTACACAACAGTCTAAATTTACTATGTAGCTACTGCATGCCAATGAGGATCTATGGGCCGTAAACCACCATCTCTCTAATTAATTTTGTTATTGCTGCTTTTCCAATCTGCCTTTGCTCCTGATCTTGGTGAAGGCATTGTGTTCTATTTTCATTCTCGCCCCTATATAAGATGGGGTACATCCAGAAAACCTACTGCATTCAGCATGTTGATTCTCTGTTTTCTCTAGATGTACTACTGTTGTTCCTTCAAGTATTGTCCTAGGTTGTACAAATTGGCATTATTTAAGTTGCTCTGAAGTACTGATAACCATCTTTCTTGTTCTCATTCTATCTTCCAAAACAAGCTACTTGTATTTGCAAGCTACAGATATTCAGGTACATATCTTTTACAAAAAGGTCATCTTTTCTTGCTCAGAAAATAGTATTATGGTAGGTGTTTGAGATTGCTTATCTTGCATAAACTTAGGTAAATATTACTATTTGTTCTTCTAAAGTCAACATAGATATAAAATCTTGGCAGATACTATCTTTACATGGTGCCCTATGCATTTTCTTTATGATGCAAATCAGTGGCGAAATTCTTCCTCTACTTAATTGAAAGGCAGAGCTCTTGCCAATTTGTTCAAAAAAAAATCACTGGCGAAATTAGTAACTGTGTATGATTCCATTGTCATTTCCACTTTTCTCATCACTTTTTTTTTGAGGAAACAGGAGTGGTTTGCACCTACTGGATGTTCTCGTGACTTCTTTGGTTTCCTCATTATTTGTTCTTGTTCATGCTGTCTTATGCAGTTATGCTGCAGTGATGGCAGATTGGACAAGGAAAACATCTGTGCATAAGCACACTAGATGAGAAATACACTGAAATACAACATGTTTTACCACTAGCGTGCACTGGTTGAAATTATTTACATGGTTAGTTTGCAGTTACACATTACTCATATTACTCCTAGCATCATGAAACTATCACTTGATGAGAAGCAGGAGCTTTGCAGTTTGTTCAGCTTCTCGCTATTTTTCTTTTGTAGTTATGTTTGCCTGAAGCCCCGAACTGCTCCACCACGCCGGCAAGGCGGCAACAGCCATGCAAAGTTTATGGCTTTATGCTCATGGATAAATAATCTGCCTGGCCTTGGTCATATCAATGTAGCTCATCAATTGGAAAATGTTCTAATTAGATATAAAATTTTGAATGATAAAACAATTAGTTTTGCTAGCAATCAAGAAACCTCCTTGACACAATTTCAGTTCAAGGTGCTAATTACAAAAGGTTACTGCAATTTAATCTCAAGATAGCCTTCTATGCAACAAAATGACAAGGAGCTCAGATAAAGAAACGGGATGACGTGACATTAACAAATGTATGGGTCCACATTATAAACAATTAAATATGCATATAGCTTAGAGTTATTGCCACAAAATGATGGACTGTTCAAGTGCATATCTTCTAAGAGAATAGTTACATCCAGATGAAACTGTTTCAGAAGCATTTAATTTTCCTTTTACATGCTCAGTAAAATAGCTATTTCCCTTAGCTAGTACCCTTTCTTGCTATTATAGTTGTTATCGTCTATTGCTATTTTCTAGCTTAATCTTGGGCTGTTATATAATGCTCTGTCTTTTATTTTCCATGTGGTTTTCAGTAACAGTGTTGTAACATGGCTTTGGCGGGTGGCGAAGGCCCCCGACTCCAGGGTGTCGCCAAGGCGTCTTCGACCGTCTTAGGGCGGAGACCCGGCGCTGACTAAAGGAAATTTCCCGGCTATGCTCGAAGGGTGCTGAATCTCTTTTTCATCGCGGACTCCGCCAAGGCCAGGCACGCATCCCGCCGACCGCTCAGGCGGGCGTCTCCGGTATTACGGGCGGAGGCCGCCTTATCTCTAAACTAATCAAACAAGCGATCTTGCCTAAGTGTGCGCAGGTACTCAAGCGCAGGCGCTCGCGGTCCGCGCAAGCGCGTCAGCATGGCCCCTGCGCGGCCGGGCGGAGACCTACGGATGATGTCTCCGCCCTGACCGGCGGAGACTCTCCAAGGCGACGGCGCCCCCCTGAAGGCAGAGGCCAGTGGCCGGGCGGAGACCTGCGGATGATGCCTCCGCCCGGACCGGCGAAGATTCTCCAAGGCAACGGCGCACCCCTGAACGCGGAGGCCAGCGGCCGGGTGGAGACCTACGGATGATGCCTCCGCCCGGACCGGCGAAGATTCTCCAAGGCAACGGCGCGCCCCTGAACGCAGAGGCCAGCGGCGAGAACCATGGCCCCCGTGCGGCCGGGCGAAGACCCGCGGGTAACGTCTCCGACCGTCCGGCAGAGACCCACCGAGGCAGCGGCGCGCCCCGGGAGATGAAGGCCAGCGCCGGGGACCCAGGCCTTTGGGCCGAAGACCAAGCTACAGCGGGCCGACTGCTCATGGAAGCCCATTACTTGAAAACGGTATGGCAAGATTGCCCGCGAACAAGAGGCTAGCGGCGTAATATTCCGGGGAATGTACCAGTAGCAGCTTGAGGGGCATTGTAATAAATTCATTATGTAGTAGTTGAGTCCTATAAATAGGGGACACTTGTAACCGTGGAGGTTGGTTGGTGAACGAATTAATGAAAACCATAGTTTTCCGTGTCATTCCCTTACTCACCACTCTCCCCCTTATCGTTCTTATCCCGAACCTCCACCCGAGGCCGACCGTCCGACGGGCGGAGGCTTCGGTCTCCTCCACGCAGTTTGAAACCGCTAGTTTCAACCTTGGCGCCCACCGTGGTTGAGCCAAGGCAAACCAACGATGGCAGGGAAAAGAAAGACCACCACCAAAGCAGCAGTGACCACGGGTCAGCGAGGAAGGCCTAGGCGCAACATTCGTAGCACCTACGCAACCTCGCCAGCGGAGGATGACACCAAAGCAGATGCCCAGGGTCAACCACCGGAACCCCAAGACCAAGAGATTTAAGATCCGGAGGCCCAACCAAACTCAAACACAAAGACTCGAGCAAGAACTGCAATAATGTGCAGCACAGCTTGCAAAGAGCGCAACAAGAGAGGGGATGAATGGCGGCAGATTCGCAGCTAATCGAGAAGCTATTCAAGCGTCGGCAAAGCAAAGCAGAAATAAGGCAGCAGCTTGGTTGTCCTACATGCCGAGATGCTAAGTATGCAAACATGCATGCGATCAAATGACAACCTCTACAATCCCAAATTCGCAGAAGAACACCAACTGCAACCATGCTTTTGGGGTTCTACGCCAGGTGATCACCCAAATTGACGATGCCATCTCAGGTGATGCGGAGGCCTATCGATCCCAAGTCCCCACTATCTGAAGGCATACAACAGTCGCCATGGCCAACAACGTAAAAGCCAATCACACTACCCAAGTTCAATGGAAAGACTGACCCCCATCAGTTCATTATGAGTTATGAGGCAGCAGTAGCCTCCGCCGGCGGAGACGATGTAGTCTTGGCAAAGTCATTTGTCATTGCAGCCGAAGGCGATGCGCTGGCTTGGTATTCTATGCTCAAACCAAGCACAGTCTATTCTTGGGAGAACCTCCGGGACAAGATATTGGCAAACTTCAAAGGGCTAACAGCACAGTCGCTGACTTCCACAGATCTGTTTCAGTGCAAGCAAATGCAGGGAGAGACACTACATGACTACTTCTGGAAATTTGTGCAACTAAAGGCGAAGGCACCAGATGTCCCAGACGAGATTGCCATTGAAGCAGCGATCAAAGGCCTCCGAATCGGGCCGTTCGCAGCACACTTAGCAAGAGAGAAACCAACCTCCATTCAGCAGTTGTATGATGAGTTTGAGAAGTACTGCAGATCAGACAATGACCTACGCAAGAGGCTAGAGGAGCTAGGTCAAAAGAGACAACAAAACAACAGCAAAAATTCCTAGAAAACCTATACGAACCAGAATGTATCAAATCAGAAGCCAGGCCAGGGGCAAGTGCTCAGTATCGAGGGTCAACCCCACCCCGAGCAAGGGCAATAGGCAGCGCCAACATGGCCGGAGACCCAGATAAGGAACCAAGGTCTGCAAGGTTACCAAGGCAAAAACTAAAACAGAAACCAAAGCCAGAAACAACGCAGGCCATATTGCGTCTTTCACGGCGAAAACGCAGGGCACAGCACCAAAGATTGTCTGGAGACAAAAGAAACACAAGAAAGGATGAAGAACAAGCAGACTGCCCAACCTTCGACACAGCAGAGCGCAAGAGAGGTCAACACCACATACACAACTAGCCACCAGCAGTACTGCCCAATGTACCCAGCGCTAAACGCAACCCAAATACATCCCTCCACACTGGCCTCTGCCTATTACCCAAACTTCCTACCAGCATGGCGGTCATCACCTTCGCAGCAGCCTCCGGCGGGCAACTACAGGCCGGAGGCAAGCCTGACCTACATAAACCCAAAATCTCCCCATATAACCTACCTCGAAAAAAACCCATCGGAGCAAAACCGAATAAGGTTCGAGCCTCCGCAGCCACAGCACCACATGCAGCAACTGCCTCCGCCACCACCACACAACCAACCCCCAACACAAAAAAACGAGCCAAATCTAGAAAACCAAGTCAACCCTCATGGAGCACTACCAACAATAGGCATGATATTGCCAATCGCCGGAGGATCATCAATGGAGTTTCAAACGAAAAAGCAGAAAAAAGATCACCTCCGCCTGGTAAACAATGTAGCAGTCCAAGGCCCGGCGAAACACACAGATTGGTCCAGAGTCCCAATCACCTTCACAGAAGAAGATCTCCAGCTAGAGAGCTACCCTCACGCAGACGCAATGGTGATCAAGACCAACATAGCAGCATGGGAGATAAGCAGAATACTGGTCGACACGGGCAGTTCAGCAGATATCATCTTCGCAAATACATTCGATCAAATGAAGCTCAGCAGAAATCAACTACAACCCTCTGAATCCCCTTTAATAGGATTCGGAGGCAAGCAGATACAAGCATTAGGAAAAATCTCGCTCCCAGTGTCGTTCGGAACCCAAGCGAATGCCAAAACCGAGTACATAACTTTCGACGTCGTCGATCTGTATTACCCATACAATGCCATCTTGGGCAGAGGATTCACAACCAAATTCAACGCAGCCACAAGATATGGCCTACTGTGCATGAAAATACCAAAGACTCCATGGTATTATCACAATCCGAGGCACCGAGAAGAAGCAAGAAACATAGAGAAAGCTATCTACAGAGCCCAAAGAAACATCAATGCAAATGAGTCAAATGAACAAAGAACTAGAGCCTCCGAACATGCCCAAAGGAGAAACAGATATGGCAGGTCAAGAAGAGACAAAGCTGATCCCTCTAGAAAAACAGTTACCAGATAGAAAAGTAACAATCAGCTCAAAATTGTGCAAGGCAGAAGAGGAAGAGCTCATGGCAACCCTAGTCAAAAACAAGGACATCTTCGCCTGGTCAGCCTCTGACCTCCAGGGAGTCAGCAGGGACATCATACAGCACGAACTGGATATCAACGAAAACATGAGACCAAGAAAGCGTAAATGTAGAAAAATGTCGGAGGAGGACGTAATCTCGCGGCAAAGAAAGACGGAGGTGCAAAGACTGCTAGATGCAAAAGTGATCGTGAAGTCAAGTATTCAGAATGGCTTGCAAACGTAGTCCTGGTACCAAAGAAAAATGGCAAAATGAGAATGTGCATAGATTTCACAGATCTGAATAAAGCTTGCAAGAAAGACCCTTTCCCATTGCCAAGAATAGATGCCTCCATCGACAAGGCGGCTAGATGCCAGAGGTTCTCTCTCCTTGACTGTTTCTCTGGGTATCACCAAATCTGGATGAAAAAAAAGACGAAGATAAGACAAGTTTCACCACCCCATTCGGGACATACTGCTACACCAGAATGCCGGAGGGACTCAAGAATGCCGGAGCAACCTTTGCCAGAATGACAAAGGAGGTTTTGGGATCACAGCTAGATAGAAACATCATAGCCTATGTCGATGACATAGTGGTCATGAGCAAGAACAAGGATGATCATGTCTCCGACTTACAGGAGACCTTCGCCAACCTCAGGACAGCTAGCCTCCGCCTCAACCCAGAGAAATGTATATTCGGAGTCACAAAAGGGAAGATGCTTAGTTATATCATAAGCAGCGAAGGCATCAAAGCGAACCCGGACAAAACCAGAGCAATAATGGCAATGGCAGAGCCCAAAAACAAGAAGGAAGTACAAAAGCTAACGGGAAGAATAGCAGCGCTCAACAGATTCATCTCAAAATCAGCAGAACGCAGCCTACCCTTCTTCCAAGCCCTGAGGGGCGGAGACAACTTCGAATGGGGGTCCAAGTAGTTGGAGGCATTTCATAACTTGAAAGAGTATCTGGCAAACTCACTGATGGTCTCCGTCCCAGAATCGGACAGCCACCTATTGCTGTATGTGGCGGCCTCCGACCATGCAGTCAGCGCAGTCTTAGTCCACGAGCTGGAAAAAGAATCAGGCAAAACTCAAAAACCAGTTTATTTCATCTTAGAAGCATTGTCCGGAGCCAAACTAAACTATACAGAGGTAGAAAAAGTTGCCTACGCAGTGCTGATGGCATCAAGAAAACTAAAGCATTACTTCCAAGCCCACAAAATCTCAGTTCCAACATCGCTGCCACTGCAAGACTTGCTCAGAAACAAAGAAGCCTCCAGTAGAATAGGCAAATGGGCTACAGAGGTATCATAGTTTGGAATCTCATATGTCCCCAGAACAGCAATCAAATCACAAGCATTAGCTAATTTTGTAGCAGATTGGACACCTCCGACAGAGCCCAAGGTACAACCAACAACTCAAGGCTGGATAGCATTCACGAATGGAGCCTAGGGCCAAGCCGGAGCAGGAGCCTCCGTCATCCTAACGACACCCTCCGGCGTCAGACTGAAATACGCAGCAAGGCTAGAGTTTAAATCAACAAACAACATAGCAGAATATGAAGGCCTGATCTTAGCGCTGAGCAAAGCAAAGGCCCTAGGGGCAAAAACATTGACAGTCAAAACAGATTCTCAAGTGGTCACTGGCCAAGTAGAGAAAGAATACACAGCAAAAGAGCCAGAACTCATCAAATACCTATCCGTTGTCAGAAATTTAGAGCGGAGATTCGAGGGTTTCACCCTGAAGTACATCCCAAGATCAGAAAATGCAGAGGCAGATGAATTGGCAAAGGTTGCGGCAAACAACCTGCCACTGCCTCCAAACACTTTTTACCAGATCTTGAAGTCTCCGGCAACTGCGGAGACATCCAAGGCACTAAAACCCATACTACACCTGCAAAATGAAGATTGGAGAAAGGTGATAACAGAATTCCTAGAAGGCAAAACCACCGAAGAAGATGAAGCAAAAGCAGCAAGAATACAGGCTAGGGCAAGAAATTACACAATCGTAAATGGCGTACTGTACAAGAAAGGAGTAGTCCAGCCTCTCCTCAAATGCATATCGCAGAGCGAAGGCATAGAGTTGCTTCAAGAAATACACTCAGGAATTTACGGGTCGCACATTGGCTCTAGAGCTTTATCAGCAAAGGCAATAAGGCAAGGCTTTTATTGGCCAACACACATACAAGACGCAGAGCAGACAGTCAGAACATGCAAAGCATGCCAAACATTCTCTCCAGGACAGTCAAAACCATCGTCGGAGACCCAGCTTATACCTTCGATATGGCCGCTGCAAAGATGGGGGATGGACCTGGTCGGCCCATTACCTCCATCCCAAGGAGGAAACAGACTCGTAGTAGTGGTAGTGGAATATTTCACAAGATGGATAGAGGCAAAGCCGCTGGCGAAGATAACCTCAGAAACTATCAGAAAATTCTTCTGGCAGAACATCGTTTGCAGATTCAACCTTAGAAACTATCAGAAAATTCTTCTGGCAGAACATCGTTTGCAGATTCGGTGTACCAAGGATCTTGACATTAGACAATGGAAAACAATTCGATTCAGAGAACTTCAAAGAATTCTGCAAAAGCATAGGGACAAAATTAGCCTTCGCCTCGGTATACCACCCAGAGTCCAATGGAGCAGTGGAAAGAGCAAACAGAATAGTCTTTTCAGCAATATCAAAAACACTGCTGGGCCTACGCAAAGGAAAATGGATAGATGAATTACCTAGAGTTATTTGGTCACACAATACATCCGTCTCAAGAACAACAAGATTCACACCATTCAAACTGCTTTATGGAGAAGAGGCCATGATGCCAGAAGAAATAAAGCACGAAAGCCTCCACACAACAAGTTAGCTGATGTTACAAGATGAAGAATATGCAAAAGAAACAATAGAAGCCACCAGACTAGAAGCAGTCGACAACATTGCAAAATATCAGTCCCAAACCAAGAAGTGGAGAGACTCTCAGGTGGTAAGGAAAGACATAAAACACGGAGACCTCGTACTCAGGAGAAAACCCAACGCACAACTTGTCGGTAAGTTGCAACCGAAATGGGAAGGCCCATACATAGCAACGGCAAAGAAGCCGACACAGGTTCTTTCCACTTGACCGACAAATGAAGGTGTCACGACAACCCACACATGGAATATTGACAGCCTTCGCAGATACTACATCTAGGCAATGTACCAAAGGGCAACCTCCGCAAAATATAAGCGGAGGCCCCTACATGCATTTACTTTAGTTTTTTTTACTTCATTCATAACAAAATGTAAAAGAGCCTGCACTCTTTTCCTCACAGGGGAACTCCAAGCGGAGGTGAGGTTTTTAACGAGGCAGGCTCAATGTAAAATCCTCTACAAGTATTAAGAGGTAATTCCCCAAAAGAACGCCACAAAGAACCCAAAACCGAAAGCGGCCAGCTCTGGCGCCGCAATATTCGGTAAACAAAAACTACAGGTCCTTTCAAAGCGCCAGCCATAGGCAAGGGCAATTTGAAATGACCTCTATAGCCAAACAGGCCTTCGCCCTTGACAAAGACCTGACCAAAGTCAGGCATCAAGGCAAAAATCTTTGGCCAAAAAGGCCTCCGACCCTTGACAAAGACCTGACCAAAGTCAGGCATCAAGGCAAAAATCTTTGGCCAAAAAGGCCTCCGACCCTTGACAAAGACCTGACCAAAGTCAGGCATCAAGGCAACAACCTCGGTGGAACAGGCCTCCGACCTTAGCAAAAAAAACTAGCGTCAGGGGCAACAAATTTGTGGTGCCAGAACTAGGAAAAATGTCTCCGCTATCCGAAACAGGAAAAACAAAAAGTGCCTGACAAAACACTGCCACCACTGCGGCGCCAGGCCTCTTTACTTCAAAGATCTCAAGGAGAACGAATAATTCAGGCAACATATAGGCCATTAAAGCCAAGATACGTTCCACCTAACAACGTACAAAAATGTTAACACCCAAAAGCCACCACCCCACTATAAAAACGGATTCCCCCCCGTGCCCTTAAGAAACTCAGTCAGCATAAGGCGCAAGGGTGCAAGGGGGGAGCAAGGCATAGCGCAGGCAAAAGCCATAGCGATAGCCATGGAGGCAGGGGTCTCCTTAGATATCCAAATCAGCCGTAGATATTGTACGAAAACTCATAAAATCGGAGGCAACGGTAGACAGTCGGAGACAGTGGGAAAAGAGAGAGGGCCTACGGCACGGTGATGAACAGCAAAGGCCTACGGGAGCAGGGGGATATCGCACGAAAACTCATAACATCCCCCTGACGTCGGAGACCTAACCTGCCATCTCCAAAGATCAACCATGTCCCACGGGTGTGCAGCGTCGGAGACCCATGCCTCCAGATAGCTAAAACACCCAGCTAAAGAAATATCTAGAGTCTCCGCCGTCTACACAAGCTGCGCCAAACCCCCAGCCGGATCAAATGACGAATCGGCAAACCTCGCCAGGCGGACTTCAAATACGCCTCCGCCGGTCGAAAAACTACGGAGACTTCTACCCCGGCTATCAAGCAAACACAGAGAATGAGAAAAAATGGGGCGAAGGTCCTAGCCACCACCTCTGTATCACGCTCGATCGCCCAAGCAAAGGACAACGATGCACGAGCTCGGGACTAGATGAGATATGTAAACTACCACGACGGGCTCAAGCCACCGCACAAACAATCAAGAAAGTGAACCTATCTTGTATTCCATAAAGCATCGAGAAACATTCTTACAGGACACCAACTTGAAATAAAATCCTAACTACTGTGGCGGAGGTCCATGCCAAGCGAGCACGCGAGTAAACCCAGCGCGCTCGTCGTCTATGTCAGACCTAACCGACTCAAATACGTCATGCGCAATGCTGCGGGGGAAAGCCGAACGCCAATACTCCCAAAGTTCTCCGCTCACGTAAATACCGTCGTTGTAGAGAGTCAAAGGAGCAACGTCTTGCGCAGGCTCCTGATTCGGAACCTGCGGAAGGTTAAAATTTTCCACAAAACCATTCAGAACAAAATAAACTTTATTCACAAAAGCCCAGTTGGACTGCGAGATACACGCTAGAACAACTAAATGCTACAAAGAGCCTTCGGCGCATCAGCCGCAGCGGAAGTCCCTAGGGCGGAGCTCGCATCAGCTATGGGCGGGCACGGTGCCTGCGGCCTCCGACCACCGCCTCTGTCGATCGTAGATCCCACGCCACCAGCGGCAGAGGCACCAACCGCAGTCGCCGAGCGCGGAACCGACGGAGGCCAGCCCGCAAGACCCTTCTACGCATCCTGCAACGTAGGCTAGAATGTCAGGGGCAAAAGCAACGAAAGCCTCCGCAGCATCAAAAAAACTACAAAGACTATAAGTACCTTCGCCCTCTTGTCCTCCGCCAGTTTCCGGGCAGCAGATCTCCCAAATGGAGCCCAAAAGTGCCCGATGAAATTTCTCAAGGTTTTTCGCAAACCAAGAGAGGTCTCACCGAGCTCCTCCGGACCAGGCAGCGCCCCCTCCGGAATACTTTCGGTATGCGTACACCCGCCGCGTGCCAAAAGTTTGGCATAGTTCGCCACTCCCGCTAGCGCCCCGTAGTCCGTGCAACCGTTGATCAGACCAGGGAGCTTCGCAAGATGACGCTTTAGCCAGGAGGCGAGGGCGTACACGCTGTCTTCCTCCAGAGGAGCGGAGGTCTCGCCTCCAAGCTCGGCGACGGTGGCCCGGTAGTGACCAACGGTCACAGCAAGGACTCCTTTGACCGAGTCCAAACGCCTCGTCGTCAGAGAAAGCTGCTCCCTCACCGCTGCTGCGGACTCCTTCTCGGAGGCAAGCTCTCGCCGGAGACCCTCGGCCAGCTCATTCGCCCTACGGGCCTGCTCGGCGGATTAAACCTTTGCTTCCCGGGCCTTGGCGAGATCGACCCTCAAGCCATCCTTTTCTCGCTCCTTCTCCGTCAGAGACAGGCGAAGAGCCATGAGACAGTCCGACAGACTCCCTTTTTCACCTTCCAGGCGCTCGATTTCCACCTTGAGCGCTTCGATCGCGGCGTCACGGTCGGAGACCTCGCAGGTACAGCGCTCTTCCATAACAACACCCGTGTGATACCCCTGCGACAAAAAAACCCAAAGCGATCAGCAACGGAATCAAGAACAAGTCTAGAAGCGAGCGTACACAAAAAATAATAAAACAAGGAAAGGGGCAAAACCACCGGAGACGCACCAGGCTCTGGTGTTCCAGGTGAACGCGAAGAAGCTGGAAGAAATCCATATCCCTCAGACGCTGTTTGAAGCGATCTGTTCAAAGAAGAACAAACAAACACGAAACGATGAGGTGAGAAAAGCAAATCTCACGTTAAAGGCACCAACAGCCAAAGACCACCTCCGACGTCTCCAAGAACGGCAAGATAACACTCCTCCCAACCTGAGATAGAAGTGTCGGAGGAGCCTACATAAAAAAACAACAACAACAACAGCTTAGGTCAGAGGGCAGTTCACAAACAGGCCAGATGATGATCAAAATGAAAACATTTTTACTTACTCGGACCCGGTGCCGTCAGCCCCGGTTGCCCTGGACCGAACCTAGCACCAGCGGCGGCTGCTCGCTTCTCTAGGGTGAGAAGTCCAGCCATGACATCACCTGCAAAGCAGCAGATGCATAGTATTGGCACTTAGCACAATACGCAAAGGAATGAACTGGGCGAAGACAATAAACATAAGGATGTGTACCAAATAAACTTACTCATAAAGAGCCCAGGCAGGGCAGCTTGCCGCGCCCTCTGAGCAGAAGTCTCCGCCGTATCGTGTGGCGAAGGCCCAAAGGGGCGGACTTCCTCAGCCAGCGGCCCGGCGGGCGAAGGACTCGAAGAAGGCCGAGCTACCGGAGCCTCCTCAGCAAGAGCGGCCTCCAGCCGCCCGACGTCGGCCGCAGGTTTGGGCGAAGGCGCGACAGTGACAGAGGACGAAGGAACATGCCGCGGGATGGCCACCGTGTCCTCTTCAGAGCTTGAGCACAGCCCGCCAAGAACGTCGGGCATAGGCTCGACGGCGCTATCTTCCGGCCGTTCGCCGACACTCGTAGCACCATGCGAGGAGCGCGCCAGGACAACGCCGGTCTCCGAACGCCCGGCACCGCTCACAGCCCCGCTCGTCGGGCACACCGGAGCTACGGGAGAGCCGCGATCCCCTCCGCTCGCAACTCGAGCGTCCGCTGACAGGGCGGAGGAGCTCTCAACGTCTTCGCTGCCGGCGGAGGCAGCGCCCACATTGCCAGCAGAAGACAAGACCGACGCGATCAACGGGGGAACGAAACCGTCCTCCGTCACCCCCTCCCCCAAAGACCGACCGAAGCGGGGGAACGGAATCCTAGCCTCCCGCCCGAAAATGGGAACCTTGACCTGTTCCAGTTGAAAAGCTGGGTTGTTTTTGCCCAAGGGCCAGTAGTTGGAGGCCATGATCTCCTCCACCAGATCGCGGCCACCAGAGTAGCGGCACACTGCCGCAAAAGCCTGATCACAGGCCTCCCGCGTCGGAGACACCTCCTCCGGCGGATCCACGCGCGTGTGTGGCGCCATCTCCTCCATCCGAGAAGTCAATGGATACTCCGAGAGCTCCTCGCCATCCTCAGTTGTGTTGCGGACCCCGTAAGTCTTCACGTAGAACCATTGCTCGAGCCAGCCGTGGTCCCACTTGCCCTTCTGGCAAAAAGAGATCTCCAGGCGGTCCACGCCTTGGTTCCTCTTAGACATGAAAGTGCAACTACCGTACTGATAGGTCACCTCCACCTCCTTGCCATCTCGCACCTCCTTCTTCTTCGGCAGCTTCTGTAGTTCATAGTACGTGCAAAAGGTGTCCACATCCGTCTCGGCACCGTAAGAGACGCACGCCCAGCAGAATTTGCTAAGTGTCAGGAAAGCAGTGGGAGTCAGATGATGGAGCTGGACATTGAAGGTCTCCAAGACCCGGCGAAGGAAGGGAATGTAAGGAAACCGGAGGCCGCAGGTGAAGAAGTCCCGAAAGACCACCGCATATCCTTCCTCCGGCTCTAGAATAGTCTGACCCGGCGGAGAGATTTTCACCCTGGAAGAAGGAAAACATGACTCCTTCAGCATCTCCGCGATTGCCTCCTCAGTAATAGAGGATGGGCCGAAGTCCCAAGACTTTATCGCCATGTCTCCGGAGTCTGCGCCGATCAGGTCTCCGATAGACGCAGAGACACTCCCCAAATCCTCCTCCACTAGCTTTTCCAACTCCAACGCGGAGGCAGAGGCAAGCATGCACTCTTCAAAGCGCGCACCCCAGCCGACGGCCATAACACCGAGAAGGTGGCGGTAGGGTCCGGAGAAGGCGGGCCGGCAAGTTTGGGCGGAGGCGGAAAGGAAAGCCACCGCGACAGCAACCTAAGCGCGAGACACGAACAGAAAGACGGAACGCGCGAGGGCAGCAAGAGGCGAAAGCGAAAAGGGCAGAGAGCGATTTCTCGAACACAATGAAAGCGAGTGAGCGGTGTGTGGGGGGACCCCGCCGCCAAAAGCACCCTTATATAGGAAGCGGGCAGGCGGTCCGACTCCCGCCACACAATGGTCACCTCCGGAAGATTCGCCCGCTGCACAACGGTCACCTCCAAAAAAGTCGTAGGGAATGCAACGGACACTGACACAGCGGAAACAGCCGCAACGTAGGGCAACAGCTAGATTTGCCGCCCAACGGCTACTCTCGACGAGACCAACGGCTACGCCAGAGCGGGCCAGGGGGGAAGTAGCGGGGCCTCGCTCGAAGACACCGAAGGCGGCCTCCGCCCCCGCGGACGCCTTCGGCTAAGGCGTTTTGAGCTCACGGCACGCTCCGGCGAACCATGGTCTCAAAAGGGGGGAACTGTTGTAACATGGCTTTGGCGGGTGGCGAAGGCCCCCGACTCCAGGGTGTCGCCAAGGCGTCTTCGACCGTCTTAGGGCGGAGACCCGGCGCTGACTAGAGGAAATTTCCCGGCTATGCTCGAAGGGTGCTGAATCTCTTTTTCATCGCGGACTCCGCCAAGGCCAGGTACGCATCCCGCCGACCGCTTAGGCGGGCGTCTCCGGTATTACGGGCGGAGGCCGCCTTATCTCTAAACTAATCAAACAAGCGATCTTGCCTAAGTGTGCGCAGGTACTCAAGTGCAGGCGTTTGCGGTCCGCGCAAGCGCGCCAGCATGGCCCCTGCGCGGCCGGGCGGAGACCTACGGATGATGTCTCCGCCCGGACCGGCGGAGACTCTCCAAGGCGATGGCGCGCCCCCTGAAGGTGGAGGCCAGCGGCCGGGCGAAGACCTGCGGATGATGCCTCCGCCCGGACTGGCGAAGATTCTCCAAGGCAACGGCGCGCCCCTGAACGCGGAGGCCAGCGGCCGGGCGGAGACCTGCGGATGATGCCTCCGCCCGGACCGGCGAAGATTCTCCAAGGCAACGGCGCGCCCCTGAACGCGGAGGCCAGCGGCGAGAACCATGGCCCCCGTGCGGCCGGGCGGAGACCCGCGGGTAACGTCTCCGACCGTCCGGCGGAGACCGCCGAGGCAGCGGCGCACCCCGGGAGATGAAGGCCAACGCCGGGGACCCAGGCCTTTGGGCCGAAGACCAAGCTACAGCGGGCCGGCTGCTCATGGAAGCCCATTACTTGAAAACGTTATGGCATGATTGCCCCGCGAACAAGAGGCTAGCGGCAGAATATTCCAGGAATGTACTGCAGCAGTTGAGGGGCATTGTAATAAATTCTGTTATGTAGTAGTTGAGTCCTATAAATAGGGGACACTTGTAACCGTGGAGGTTGGTTGGTGAACGAATTAATGAAAATCATAGTTTTCCGTGTCATTCCCTTACTCACCACTCTCCCCCTTATCGTTCTTATCCCGAACCTCCACCCGAGGCCGACCGTCCGACGGGCGGAGGCTTCGGTCTCCTCCACGCAGTTTGAAACCGCTAGTTTCAACAAACAGGATTAACTTCCTTAATGCAAGCTATGCCTTGGAACATAATGAGTAGCTAGCAGCTGCCATCTGAATAGCCTAGTGAAAAGTACACAGAGGTGTTACATTATGAGCAGCTTCAGATACTTACAAGTACCACATGCCTTAGCTTATTCCATTGGAAAAAGAGAAGAAGAGCAAAAGAAGTCATGAGGCAGCCGAAAAGCAGTGACATGTACTTACATGAAAGAAGTCACATTGCAGAGCATCTAGCCAGTTGATGTACACTCCTGGCATTTCAGTATTGTGCAGTTATGTCTTATGAAGCTATGTATTTTCTCTACACAGTTCTGTAAGTGTACACATGTTTTCTAGAAAATTGCAGCTGGAGTCTATTCCCATTTGTCTACTTCAAATTTACTCCCTCCGTTCCAAATTATAAGACGTTTTGGCTTTTCAAGATACATTTGTTATTACTATTTATCTAGACATAGTGTATATTCAAATGCATAGCAAAAACTGCGTATCTAGAAAAACCAAAACATCTTATAATTTGGAATGGAGTGAGTATATGAACGGGAAGGCCATTGAACCCCGCCTGATACTCATTTATAATGCTCAAAATTCACTCATACCACTTCAAATATTCTGCAACTAAAATGCCAAAAAAATTGCTCAATTTCTTCCTGACAAACTGAAAAGAAGAAAAGGGACGTAGCCACAGCCCATGTGGCAATGAAGAAACTAAGAAATGCATGGCTCCACATTTTGAGCAATTAAACATGCACGTAATTTTGAATCACTAAGATATTTGCCACAAGCATTCTAGTGATTTGTGCTTAGCTTGTAATAAGTACTCCTAGCAGCTTGTTCGGCTGCCATTTTCAGCCGGCTGCACTGGTAGTATTATACAGTAACATGTGAGGGAGTAAACAGCCACAGCGGCTCTCTTTATTCGATTGCACTGAGAAGGTGGGTCTCGACCTAATATTTTCTTGTATTCGGGATTCCTGTTTGTGTTGAAGGCTGGATATATTTTTTGTCTGCATTACCGATAAATAAAGAAAGTAGCTCCACATTACAGGTCAAAAGTGCATGCTCTCTTTATTCTCCACTTCTGCCCGCTCTCTCAGCTTTACACGCCTTTACCAGCTTTCCACCACCCGGCCGTATGCTCTTCTGATTCGTTTGATCGTTTCTTCTTTCGCTACGCTGCCCTCACTTTTGCTTCCTCCTTCGTTCACCATCTCTCAGATCGATCTCATGGAGGCGGCAGAGGCGACCGCTATGGAGTCCGCGATTCTATGGCGGGTGCAAACCATCCTCGAAACTCTTGCTTCCGGCGAGCTCGACGCATGGCTTCATGGAGGTGGAGAGGATGGAGACGGTGGTTAACGGTGTCAAGGGGAGGGCGGTCGGGAACAAGCCGCTTGCCCGCTCCCTCGCTCGTGTGAAGGAGCTCATGTACGAGGCCGACGACGTGGTTGATGAACTCGACTATTGCAGGCTCCAGCATAAGGTCGAAGAACTTACGTATGCATCCATCCTTGTGGTTTGTGACTTTCTTTACAGTTTTTTTCCCTTTAGATTGTGATAATCCTCATGACAAGTCCTTTCTCCTTTCTCTTTCAGATATGATTGCTCCTTCTGTTGAGCTAGAAGGCATGGTTGGAGGTGGAGCAGAGCAAGTAGATGCATCGGTCAATACTGTTGGTATACATTGATCCTTGTGAATGATTTGTGATTTTCTACAGTTTCTTTCTTTAGTAAATTGTGATGATAAACTCGACGCTTGACATGTCCTTACTTTCTCCGTTCTCTGTCAGCTATGCTTGCTCCTGCTACTGAGCCGGAAGGCATGGTTGGAGATGGAGACAGAAATAGAGCAGAGCAAGCAGATCCATCGGCCAACAGTACTGGTACACTGAGCAATAGCGGCCGCAAAAACCGATCCGAGGTGCGGGACTATTTTCAGATTATACCATCTGTTAACGAAGAGCCTGCAAAAGCGAAGTGCAATTGCTGCGGCAGAGAGCTTACATGGGGTCACGGGACATCAGCTTTGCACAAGCATCTCAAAAGTTGCAACAAAAAACGTTCAGCAATTGAAGAGACGCCGAACCGTCCAAGGTACTACTTACCCTTCAAGATCTGCATTGTATACAACTATGATGGACAAAAATTATGAACATTGCAATGCTTTCATTCTTTTTAAAAACACAAGCGTGAGCCAGCACCTTAATATATGCGTACAAGTTTTTGTTATTATAGGAAAGCAATATGATCGTTTTACTGAAACTATGACATCTAGTGCAACGTTAAATCACGGTAATAAATTTCTGGTGACCAACCTGTGATCCTTTTCTTCTTGTAGTGTCGGCGACAGTGTACAAAATGGTGCCACAATTTCGACCTATGATTCAGAGGGCAGAAAAAGAATGAGAATTGAGTACAATGTAGCTGCAACCACGCACTTTTTGAAAAGCATCCAGGAAATAGTTCTTGAGTTAAGAAGAATCCGACACGATGTGATTGAGTATCTCAAGGACTCTATTGCAAGGCCTGATCAGTATCAGATTAACAACTCAGATACACGAGTAAGAACATCAAGCTCTCTTCCGGGAAAGGTATATGGAAGGGATGTGGAGAAAGACGAAATCATAACGGCGATCAAAGCTGCTAAGTCGGACAACATTACTGTGCTACCTATTGTAGGCATTCCAGGAGTTGGGAAGACAGCTTTAGCTAAACTTGTATACAATGCACCACGTGTTGAAAGAAAATTTGAGCGGATATGGGTTTGGGTGTCCAACATCTTTGATGAAGTAAGAGTGACAAGGCAGATCTTAGACGTTGTTGCTCTAGCCAACCATGAAGGATCTCGCAAAAGAGAAAGCTATGAAGGAGTCAGCAACTACTCGAAACTTCTAGAGGCCTTAAAGAAACATATAGCATGTCTGTCCAAAAAGTTTCTACTTGTTCTAGATGATGTCTACGACTGCATGGATAATTCCCAATGGAAAGATCTAATTGATGCTTTGGGATCAAGTTGCAGAAAGGGTAATGTGATTATTGTGACAGTTAGAAATTTGGCCGTTGCAAAAAGGCTAGGTACAATAGAACCAGTTAAGTTAAGAGCTCTAGAAATTGATGGTTTTTGGCTATTGTTTAAAGCATGTGCATTTGGTGATAACCAATGCAAAGAACATCTAGATATCGGCCGTCAAATAGCTACAAAGTTAAACGGCAACCCATTAGCAGCAGAAAATGCAGCGGACATGTTAAGAGAGCAGCCTGGTCTTCACCATTGGAAAAACGTCATGAAGAATGGTGTTTGGGAATCTCTGCAATTCCGTGGAGGCATCGTGACTGCTTTGAAGATTAGTTATTATCAGTTGCCATACAATTTACAACAATGTCTCTTGTTTTGTTCTATATTTCCGAATGGCTATTTGTTCCATATTGACAATTTGGTTCACATGTGGATATCGTCGGGATTTGTGAAATCTGTTGAGGCAGGACAAGATTACCTCAATGCTCTGGTTAACTCAGGTTTCCTTGAGCAGGTTATTATAATAACAGACTTCATTACACTTGGCCATAAAAAATGCTATGTTATGTGTGGTGTGATGCATGAATTTGCAAGACTGGTTTCAAGGGCCGAGTTTGCAACTATGGATGGTTTAGAGTGCAAAGAAGTTCTACCAACCGTACGCCATTTTTCAATCCTAATTGATTCAATGTATTATAAAGATGAACGTGGGTTTATACTTCGTAATGGGAAGTTTGAAGAAAAGTTGATGAGTATGATTTCTTCAGTGAGAAGCTTGAGGACATTGATCTTAATTGGGCATTATGACTCATTATTCTCCCGGTCCTTCCATACCTTCATGTGCAGTTTGGTAAATTGTACCCATCTTCGTTACCTAAAACTTGAGAACAAAGGAAGCAGTGAAGCTTGGCGTATATCTCTGAGCAATTTTTACCATCTTGAAGTATTAGATGTTGGACAACCACTTATTGTTGATGGTACGAGTGATCTTGTCAGCATGAGGAATCTTATTCTAACAAAGGGATGGGGAGCCTTCGGTGCTTGCTCCCCAGCATGGTCTGCTTGCTTGCAGAAGATCCATCTAGAGGATTGTGATGGATGGACAATACTACCATCTCTAGAAAGTCTATCGTCTCTTACGAAGTTGAAGTTAAGGAATATGCCAGAAGTAGCGGAGTTGTCAATTCCTTCACTTGAGGAACTGGTGTTGATTGATATGCCAAAGTTAGAGAGATGTTCCTCCAGTTCAGTGAGGGACTTGAATTGTAGTCTGAGGGTGCTGGAGATTAGGCGGTGCTGTGTACTGACGGTATTTCCCCTATTTCAGAGCTGTGAAAAATGTGAAATCGAGCAGCACTCATGGTTGCTCCATGTTAGCGAACTTACCATCGAGGATTGTCCTTATTTAATAGTATCAAATCCTCTACCACCTTCAAGTAGCCTTTGTAAATTATCCATCACAAAAGTTTCCACACTTCCAAAGATGGAGGGATCATCAAACGGGGAATACATAATTGGATCTTATGGTGATCCATCTACCATTGATTTCCTTGATGACAAAATTTTGTCATTCCACAACCTGAGGACCATATCTCAATTGCAAATAGTGGGCTGCAATAATCTGTTGTCTGTTTCACTAGAAGGTTTGAAGCAACTCGTCTGCTTGAAGAGGTTGGAAATATGGTCATGCCAAACAATTTTCTCTTCAGATGTGTCGTCAACACATACCCATGAATACATGACAAGCACAAATTTTGATGCCAGTCCATCTCTCGAGTGTCTCAGCATTAGCAATTGTGGAATAACTGGCCAGTGGTTATCTGTGATATTGCAACATGTGCGAGCCCTAGAGACATTGGATCTAGGGATGTGTGAGCAGATAACAGGACTATTGATACAAGGTAAAGAGAATACTTTATCAAATCTCACCTCGGCTCCATGTGTTTCATCACAGGGAAATCCAGATGGCGCATCGACAAGGCCATGCCCTAACAAACTCCTGTGGATTCCATCTAACCTCATACCCTCTCTCAAGAAGATGTCCATTGAATTTTGCAAGCTAAAGTTTCTGGGGAACAAGGAATGCTTCTCTGGATTCACCTCCCTTGAGGAGCTAAGAATTGTTGAATGCCCCGAGCTGATATCGTCCTTGGTGCGTGAAGACGAAATCGATGACCAGGCAAACGGAAGATGGCTTCTCCCGTGTTCACTTCGCATACTGGATATCGAGGACGCTTCCCTAGAAACGCTGCAGCCCTGCTTTCCGGAAGATCTGACCCGCCTCACGGCACTAAAAGTGTGGAAAAATCATGCAATGAAATCTCTACAGCTGCATTCCTGCACAGAACTGGAAGAGCTGACAATTCGATATTGCAAATCGCTAGACGCACTAGAGGGCTTCCAATCCCTCCGCGGTCTCAGGTATTTGAAAGTATTCGGATGCCCAGGCTTACCTCGATGTTTGAAGAGCCTATCAACGCAGGGTTATGAGCTGTTCCCTCGTTTGGAAAGGCTTCGGATCGACGACCCTTCTTTTCTTACCACGCCATTCTGCGAGCACCTCACCTCTCTCCAATGCCTACAGCTCGTGAACGAATGTACCGACGCGGCAGGACTAACATGCGAGCAAGAGGCAGCACTTCAGCTCCTCACGTCCCTCCAAGAGCTCGGATTTCACCATTGCTTCAAACTGTCAGATCTTCCTGTGGGTCTGCATAGCCATCCCTCCCTCAAGCGGTTGGAGATCACTTATAGCCCGAGTATCTCCAGGCTACCAGAGAGGGGCCTCCCACCTTCGCTGGAAGAATTGGAGGTCCACAAGTGCAGCGAGAAGCTATCAGAGCAATGCAGAAAGCTAGCAACAAGCAAGCTAAAGGTAATAATTGATAAGGAATATGTGAACTGATTACTGGGTGGCTTGTTATTTGTTAAGCACACGTTCGTACCAGCACAGCAGGTTTCACCGCATCGCCTTGGAAGGTACGTATGTTTCTAACGTTGCCCATGTAATGTCCAGGGTTTTTGTACATGGTTTCAAGCTAAAGTAAGCTATCTCTTTGCAGGCATTCAAGCTGACAGCATGGCTGCAGTGACCATCTTCACAATCAATAAGGGTATCCTACTATTACAGGCTGGTCAAACTAGTGTTGAAAGCTCCTATGTGATTTGTTACAACCTACAAGGCTTAAAATGGCCACAGACGAGAGTCCAAAAGTGTTTTCTTTTTTCATTCTGAAACCAGAAAAAAACTGTTTTTTCTTCTGTCAGGTTCTCGGTTCTTCACAGGCTTTATTTCACTTGTAAACCTTGTCCTCACGTCCTCGTGTTGCTGAATACTGTTTTCGTGATAGGCTTGACGGGATATATGAAATTTCGAGGGTAGATATTTTGCTGTCAAAGGACCCTGTTTCCTTCCCAAGGATGTTTACTGTTTATTTTGTTGATGACTACAGAAGGGGCTCTGATATAGGCGTATATACAATGCACTTTTTCATAAGAAAAAGAGTTGGTGTAAATAAATCTTGTCCTGAATTTTCTTGTTAACCACCCAAAATTCTCTGAACCTACAGCAAGGCACTGTCCAGTTTTCAGCTTCTGATGTGATGACAACCAACATGATGATGGGATTGAAGCAACCCGTTTCTCTCTCTGCTAGGAATGAGGAATTAGGATTCATATTCGAATCAATGTCCGTGCGTTGCAACCAAAATAACAATCTCATATTCAAAACTTTTCCCACATGTGTAAAATTATAAAAACACTGCCCCAATTTATCTGAAACTGCATAAATCCAAAATTACATTGACTTGTGGTAGGATCATACATGTTCTATGTGGTGATTTGTTTATTATGTCAGTCAAAACATCTAAATCATACATTCATGCCTCAAAAAATATTTAAGTAGTAAAGACAAGGCTTATTTTTTGTATCAAAAAATATACATTACAAACACCTATGTAGTCTAGATGAACGATAAAAATGACAAGTCTTGACACAGGAACCACAATGCCAAAGAGCTAATTTTCAGCTAAAGCAATAAAAGACTTGAGGCTACATACCATCTAAAAGAACTAACTCGGCACAAATCTGAAGTTCACAGTCTTGTGAAATATTTGCGAAACAAATAGCCCATGCTCAAATGATCAATCCATTAGTTTTGTACCGAGGGATGCCGGATGCCCATTGTTTTGCCAGGTTGTTGACACCCATTGCCACTTGGACAGAAAACCTACAGATTTGGTAGAGGTAGTGACACCTGCCAGAAAAGAGGACATTAACAGCAGACAAACAGAGCAACAAAAAAATTTTAAAAGGAACTACTCAATTTTTTTTTGTCAACACAAATAAGCAGGGCAATCCATCAACATGCGATTAGTTATTTATTTCTTCAGGCAACAATAATTTACTGCAAGGAAACTTAATCTGTGGACAGACCAACCGACTATACTATTCACCTACTGATTAACTTCACTAAAGAGCTCTCGTTTGCAACTACATATTCATAGTAGATAGATCACCACATGTCCAAATATTGATGCATATCATTTTTCGAGTTTTCCCGTTAGCATTAGCTCCAGCACTCATAGAAAAAAAAATTAAGGTGTGTTGTAGATCTCAAGCAAGGCAAAATATCAAAATCAGAATGAATATAAGGCTGGAGACAAATGACCAAAATGGACAGCTCCTTCAGATTTTTTTGATTTGTATAGAACACAATGTCATGAATAGAAGAATGGTCACTAATGTTATGCATCAAACCTACTGGTAAACATCACGTGATGTTTCCTTCTCAAAACATCACTTAATTATGCAACCGCTTGATGCTCTGTTTCGCTGCATACAAGCACGGATATCCTGTTCAGAACTTTGAACACAACATCGAAGTTCCCATGAGGACATGACCAATTTTCTAGAAATTAAGTATGTCAATATATCAGTGAATAAAACTGCCCCATCAAAATGGATGAGTGCAGCCTGAAGACGAACACACAAGTAACATACATTCAGCGCATACCTAATTTGATGAAAACCAGTCTTGTAGCATGAAAGACCATTGCTGCCAACTGAAAAGGGGAAAACCTTCATAAATTAAACAAAAGAAACAAATTAGCTCTATGTTTCAGCCTACACTATAGTTACACAGATATCAATATGTTTTATTTATACTGAGGGAAAACAGAAAAGATATGCGGTACAAGATAGTTGCTGAAGTAGGACTCTTAGATGACAGGGAAATGTACACACTTTTGAACTGTTTTGATGCCACAAAATACATAAATGATACCTGCTGAGTTGCCTTGCCTCCCACCATAAACATCATCATGTACATGGATGTGTATTAAGTTATGGAGGCATCACCCAGCAGCGCATAGCCACTGCTGACTAGGAGACATAACCGCCGCCACTCTTATGCAACACAGGTCATATCAACCTTTCTTCCTCCGAATCAGATTGTGAAACTGGAACGGAGTAATCTGCAGGTGGAAAGAAAGAAAAATATGTGGATTTGAGACCTCTGGGAGAACAATCTACAAGTACTGGGCATTCACCCACTCAAGAGGGAACAAGGAAATGGAGCGAGCCAGTCAATTGATGAGTCCATGACAATTACTGAGTAAGTCATTATAGTTGGATGATTGGATATTGTGGCAGAAACAGATACACTTTGTAATCAATCGATAATCAGTCTGAGAGGTGGAAGTCTGGTTCCGTACCACTTGCTCTGAAGATTAGCTGACCTGACTTCTCCGGAGATTTGGGGCAAGGGATGTTCTCCTATACATTAACCAGCACGGCAGCACTGCGGCATCTCCGGCGTGGTGTAATCTGTGGTGCTGAAAAACAGCGAGAAAAGGAATAGCAATGTGGTTAATTGAGTTGAGACTCAGCACGATTCGAAACCTACCAGAAGAAAGCCTGGTTGAGGATGCAGCAATCGTTCTCCTCCATGGGGTCATCCGTGTCCATCTGTGAGGCCTACAGCTGCGGGGACGCTGCTAGCTACCGCAGGCCCACATCATTCACCCAAGGAGTGGTTGATGACTTGATGCTTTGTCTGAACTCTTCTGTCTTCTCTGCGTTGTCTACATCATTCACAGAACCATGAACCTGCTCTCCCATTCTTTACCACCTTGCGTGCTCTTCTGTCTTGTCTGCGTTGTCTTCCTCCGTTGACCACCGCTCAAGAACGATGCTTCGGCCAGATCTGCTGGAGGCAGGAGAGGCGAACGCACTGGTGGGCGCGATTCTATGGCTGGCGAAAACCATCCTCGAAACTCTTCTACCCACCGGGGAGCTCGACGCGTGGCTTCAACGAGTCGGCCTCGCCGGTGCCATCGGGGAACTCAAGTCTGAGGTGGAGAGGATGGAGACGGTCGTCAACGGGGTCGGGGGCAGGGCGGTCGGGAACAAGCCGCTTGCCCGCTCCCTCGCTCGTGTCAAGGAGCTCATGTATGACGCTGACGACGTCGTGGATGAGCTCGATTATTGTAGGCTCCAGCACCAGATCGAAAGAGGTATGTATACATCCATCCTTGCGATTTGTGTTTTTTTTAGATTGTGATAATCATAATCCTCATGACAAGTCCTTTATCCTTTCTTTTTCAGCTATGATTGCTCCTGCTATTGATCTGGACGGCATGGTTGGAGGTGGAGCAGAGCAAGTAGATGCATCGGTCAATACTGTTGGTATACATTGATCCTTGTGAATGATTCGTGATTTTCTACAGTTTCTTTCTTTAGTAAATTGTGATGATAAACTCGACGCTTGACATGTCCTTACTTTCTCCGTTCTCTGTCAGCTATGCTTGCTCCTGCTACTGAGCCGGAAGGCATGGTTGGAGATGGAGACAGAAATAGAGCAGAGCAAGCAGATCCATCGGCCAACAGTACTGGTACACTGAGCAATAGCGGCCGCAAAAACCGATCCGAGGTGCGGGACTATTTTCAGATTATACCATCTGTTAACGGAGAGCCTGCAAAAGCGAAGTGCAATTGCTGCGGCAGAGAGCTTACATGGGGTCACGGGACATCAGCTTTGCACAAGCATCTCAAAAGTTGCAACAAAAAACGTTCAGCAATTGAAGAGACGCCGAACCGTCCAAGGTACTACTTACCCTTCAGGATCTGCATTGTATACAACTATGATGGACAAAAATTATGAACATTGCAATGCTTTCATTCTTTTTAAAAACACAAGCGTGAGCCAGCACCTTAATATATGCGTACAAGTTTTTGTTATTATAGGAAAGCAATATGATCGTTTTACTGAAACTATGACATCCAGTGCAACTTTAAATCACGGTAATAAATTTCTGGTGACCAACCTGTGATCCTTTTCTTCTTGTAGTGTCGGCGACAGTGTACAAAATGGTGCCACAATTTCGACCAATGATTCAGAGGGCAGAAAAAGAATGAGAATTGAGTACTATGTAGCTGCAACCACGCACTTTTTGAAAAACATCCAGGAAATAGTTCTTGAGTTAAGAAGAAACCGACACGATGTGATTGAGTATCTCAAGGACTCTATTGCAAGGCCTGATCAGTATCAGATTAACAACTCAGATACACGAGTAAGAACATCAAGCTCTCTTCCTGGAAAGGTATATGGAAGGGATGTGGAGAAAGCCAAAATCATAAGGGCGATCGAAGCTGCTAAGTCGGACAACATTACTGTGCTACCTATTGTAGGCATTCCAGGAGCTGGGAAGACAGCTTTAGCTAAACTTGTATACAATGCACTACGTGTTGAAAGAAAATTTGAGCGGATATGGGTTTGGGTGTCCAACATCTTTGATGAAGTAAGAGTGACAAGGGAGATCTTAGACGTTGTTGCTCTAGCCAACCATGAAGGATCTCGCAAAAGAGAAAGCTATGAAGGAGTCAGCAACTACTCAAAACTTCTAGAGGCCTTAAAGAAACATATAGCGTGTCTGTCCAAAAAGTTTCTACTTGTTCTAGATGATGTCTACGACTTCATGGATAATTCCCAATGGAAAGATCTAGTAGATGCTTTGGGATCAAGTTGTAGAAAGGGTAATGTGATTATTGTGACAGTTAGAAATTTGGCCGTTGCAAAAAGGCTAGGTACAATAGAACCAGTTAAGTTAAGAGCTCTAGAAAATGACGGTTTTTGGCTATTGTTTAAAGCATGTACATTTGGTGATAACCAATGCAAAGAACATCTAGATATCGGCCGTCAAATAGCTACTAAGTTAAATGGCAACCCATTAGCAGCAGAAAATGCAGCGGACATGTTAAGAGAGCAGCCTAGTCTTCACCATTGGAAAAGCATCATGAAGAATGGTGTTTGGGAATCTCTGCAATTCCGTGGAGGCATCGTGACTGCTTTGAAGATTAGTTATTATCAGTTGCCATACAATTTACAACAATGTCTCTTGTTTTGTTCTATATTTCCGATTGGTTATTTGTTCCATGTTGACAATTTGGTTCACATGTGGATATCGTCGGGATTTGTGAAATCTGTTGAGGCAGGACAAGATTACCTCAATGCTCTGGTTAACTCAGGTTTCCTTGAGCAGGTTATTATAACAGACTTCATTATACGTGGCCATAAAAAATGCTATGTTATGTGTGGTGTGATGCATGAATTTGCAAGAGTGGTTTCAAGGGCCGAGTTTGCAACTATGGATGGTTTAGAGTGCAAAGAAGTTCTACCAACCGTACGCCATTTTTCAATCCTAATTGATTCAATGTATCATAAAGATGAACGTGGGTTCATACTTCGTAATGGGAAGTTTGAAGAAAAGTTGATGAGTATGATTTCTTCAGTGAGAAGATTGAGGACATTGATCTTAATTGGGCATTATGACTCATTATTCTTCCGGTCCTTCCATACCTTCATGTGCAGTTTGGTAAATTGTACCCATCTTCGTTACCTAAAACTTGAGAACAAAGGGAGCAATGAAGCTTTTCTTATAGCTCTGAGCAATTTTTACCATCTTGAAGTATTAGATGTTGGACAACCACATATTGTTGATGGTATGAGTGATCTTATCAGCATGAGGAATCTTATTCTAACAAAGGGAGCCTTCGGTGCTTGCTCCCCAGCATGGTCTGCTTGCTTGCAGAAGATCCATCTAGAGGATTGTGTAGGATGGGAAATACTACCATCTCTAGAAAGTCTATCGTCTCTTACGAAGTTGAAGTTAAGGAATATGCCAGAAGTAGCGGAGTTGTCAATTCCTTCACTTGAGGATCTGGTGTTGATTGATATGCCAAAGTTAAAGAGATGTTCCTCCAGTTCAGTGAGGGACTTGAATTGTAGTTTGAGGGTGCTGGAGATTAGGCAGTGCTATGTACTGAAGGCATTTTCCCTATTTCAGAGCTATGAAAAATGTGAAATTGAGCAGCACACATGGTTGCTCCATGTTAGCCAGCTTACTATCGAGGATTGTCCTTATTTAATAGTATCAAATCCTCTACCACCTTCAAGTAGCCTTTGTAAATTATCCATCACAAAAGTTTCCGCACTTCCAAACATGAAGGGATCATCAAACGGGAAATACAGAATTGGATCTTATGTTGATCCTTCTACCATTGATTTCCTTGATGACAAAATTTTATCATTCCACAACCTGAGGACCATAACTCGATTGCAAATAGTGGGCTGCAATAATCTGTTGTGTATTTCACTAGAAGGTTTGAAGCAACTCGTCTGCTTGAAGAGGTTGGAAATATGGTCATGCCAAACAATTTTCTCTTCAGATGTGTCGTCAACACATACCCATGAATACATGACAAGCACAAATTTTGATGCCGGTCCATCTCTCGAGTGTCTCAGCATTTTCAATTGTGGAATAATTGGCCAGTGGTTATCTGTGATATTGCAACATGTGCGAGCCCTAGAGACATTGGATCTAGATCTAGATAGGTGTGAGCAGATAACAGGACTATTGATACAAGGTAAAGAGAATACTTTATCAAATCTCACCTCGGCTCCATGTGTTTCATCACAGGGAAATCCAGATGGCGCATCGACAAGGCCATGTCCTAACAACCTCCTGCGGATTCCATCTAACCTCATACCCTCTCTCAAGAAGATGTCCATTGCATTTTGCAAGCTAAAGTTTCTGGGGAATAAGGAATGCTTCTCTGGATTCACCTCCCTTGAGGAGCTAAGAATTGTTGAATGCCCCGAGCTGATATCGTCCTTGGTGCGTGAAGACGAAATCGATGACCAGGCAAATGGAAGATGGCTTCTCCCGTGTTCACTTGGCATACTGCATATCCATGACGCTTCCCTAGAAACGCTGCAGCCCTGCTTTCCAGGAGATCTGACCCGCCTCAAATTACTAGAAGTGTGGGAAAATGAAGCATTGAAATCTCTACAGCTGCATTCCTGCACAGCACTGGAAGAGCTGACAATTCGATATTGCGAATCGCTAGACGCACTAGAGGGCTTCCAATCCCTCCGCGGTCTCAGGTATTTGAAAGTATTCGGATGCCCAGGCTTACCTCGATGTTTGAAGAGTCTATCAACGGAGGGTTATGAACTGTTCCCTCGATTGGAAAGGCTTCGGATCGATGACCCGTCTTTTCTTACCACGCCATTCTGCGAGCACCTCACCTCTCTCCAATGCCTACAGCTCGAGGATAAATCTGAAACTAATATCGACGCGGCAGGACTAACATGCAAGCAAGAGGCAGCACTTCAGCTCCTAACGTCCCTGCAAGAGCTCCAATTTGTTGGTTACTGCGAACTCTCGGATCTTCCTGTGGGTCTGCATAGCCTTCTCTCTCTCAAGCGGTTGGAGATCAGTGATTGCCCGAGTATCTCAAGGCTGCCAGAAAGGGGCCTCCCACCTTCCCTGGAAGAACTGGAGGTCCACGATTGCAGCATGGAGCTAACCGAGCAATGCAGAATGCTAGCGACAAGCAAGCTAAATGTAAAAATTGATGGGAATTATGTGAACTGATTACAGGTTTCTCCACATCTCGCCTTGAAAGGTATACTTCTACCGTTGACCATGTTATCTTGATGGTTTACATACATTTTTATGTCTATTTGCAGGCATTCAAGCTGACACCATGGCTGCAGTGACCGTCTTCAGAACCTATAGGAGTATCATACTGTTACAAGCTGTTCGAGCAAGTGTTGAAAGCACTTCCCTGTTTCTCCTAGGAGACCTGCTACAAATTACAAGGCTTATTGTTGACCACGGCCCAAGGGCCAGAAGCCAATGCCAAAAGTGCCAAAAGTGTTGTTCTTTTCACTCTGTAGCCTCAAAAACCTGATGTTTCTAGTTTAAAAAAAAACAAAAAAACTGATGTTTCTTGTGACAGGTTCTCTGATTCTGCACAGGGTTTTGTTTCACTTGTAAACCTTGTCCTCGTTGCCCAAGTGCTCATGTTGCTGAACGCTGAATACGGTTTTCCTGATTGGCCTTGCCGGCCGTTCTGAAAGCAGAGATGTAGTAGATGTTCTGTTGTCATATGACTGAAAGGAGCCTATCAGTATTTTCTTCCCGAGGGTGTATATTGTTTAATTTGTTGACTACAGAAGGGACTACAACATATATAGAATGCACTTTCTGTAATCAAAAGAGTTGGTGTAAATAATGTTATCCTCAATCATCTTGCTTTCTTGCTAACCAGTAGACATAATGGGGATGGGATTGAAGCAACTCATTTATTTCTCTGCTATAAACCTGGACAGCGAGCAGCACCAATCGCAAGGAACGGTCCAAGGCATGGATGAGTTTTGGAATTCAGACTGCAAATGGCTGTTGAGTGTTGGCGGAAACCTGTGAAAGAAGAGTGCATTCTTACCCCGACATCTTTCCACGATCTCTAAGAACAGCGAGTAACAACTGGTTGGTGACACAGACCACCCCAAGCAGTCCCGCAAGAATGACCACAGGAAAATAGCCAAAGGACATTGGAAAAGTATATGATCAGATGTTTCATGTTTATCACAAACAAAACATTTCTCCGGGCCTGACCACTTCTTCTTTTTTAACTGAACTCCGCACTGGATTCTGTCATGTATGGCCATCCAGATGAATATCTTAACCTTCAATGGAATGGGACTTTGCCAGATCATCATAGCTCTAGTATCAGTGACACCTCCATAGGTCATTGCTTTGTATAGAGAACTCGTAGAGTATTTTCCTGACTTTTCCAATGTCCAGAGAACTACATCTGTACCATCTGATAGCTGAACCTCACTCAATATGTCTTGGAGATCTTGCCAGTCTTCTCTTAGGTTATCATTGAGTTGTCTCCTAAACGAGATGGACCATTGTCCTTGCTCAAAAGCTTTAGCGATCGCTATATCAGGATTAGTTGCAATTCGGAATAGGTTATGAAATCTGACTTTCAATGGACAGTCACCTAACCAGCAGTCATGCCACAGCCTTATCTACTGACCCGCTCTAACCTCCATTTTTCTGCCTTTTTTATACCAAAATCTCATATCCAACAAAGATCTCCAAAATTGAGAACCTTTTCTATTTTTGATTTGAAAAATGCTCTTCTGCCCCAAGTATTTCTTCCTTAGCAAAGAGCAACATAGGCTATCATCACCCTTTTCTAACTTATCAATCCATTTTGCGAACAAGTATTTATTCATCACTCTCACATCTAAAAAACCCAGACCTCCAAACTCTTTTGGTCTGTTGAGAGCTTCCCACTTAATCATATGGTATTTCCTTTTCTTGCCGTGCCTTGCCAGAAAAATCTAGATCTAATGGAATCAAGTAATTGGTAATTACCCTCATAGAGCTCATAAACACCCATGGTATACATGGGAATGCTAGATAAGCAAGATTCAATCAAGGTAGATTTACCTCCAGAAGACAGATAATCACATTGCCAAGTACCTAACCTCTTTTTAGCTTTATCACTCACATATCTCAATTGGGCTTTGGTAATTTTACAATGGCTCACCGGCATGCCTAGATATTTTATGGGGAATGTCCCAATCTTACATCCCAAGATTGCAGTCGTCTGTTGCTGCTCATCTACTAACAGTCCAACTGAAAATACTTCACTCTTCTCAAAGTTAATTTTCATGCCAGACATAGCTTCGTAACAAGACAAGATCAATCTGACATTTGTTAGGTTCTCAACAGAAAACTACAGCAATAACACAGTATCATCAGCATCTATACTATAAGGGACCAATTGAAATTATACTAGGTCCACCCACAATTTTTCAATCCCCCACAGTCATGATTTTCCCTTTGTACACTTCAAAATATGTCTCCACAAATACAGCAACATTAAAATCAATGGCTCACGTATCTTCCTATTAGGCTTCAACACGATCTATTGGTCAGGATTGTTTGTATCATCCAGAGGCTTCAACGCACCCTATCAGCCTGCCTCTCCCCGCCCGCACGGCTGCACCACGGAGGCCAACGATCCCTGTTTCGAAGCACGGTACCTCCTATTTCCAGAACCAAATATCCGAAACAACTCAGAAACCAAACGCGAGACTCCCGTGCCTACGCTGCTCCGTCGCTTCTCCTCCCGAACGCGCGACGCTCCGTCGCTCGCCCGCCCGTGCCGCCGCTGCCGCTTCGCGAACCTAGACGACCGGCGGCCAACACGAGCTACTGCAAGCTCTGCGTCGGGCACCGCTGCCTCGTGTTCCACCTCGCCTACGCCGACGCCATCCCAGAGGCGCTGCGCCGGTTCCTCGCTGACCCCAGGGTCACCTTCGTCGGATCGGGCTCCGCCCACGATGGACGCATGCTATGGGAGCACTACGGCATCGATGTGGCGTGCGGGCTGGAGTCCGCGCCGCCGCCGTCATGGGGAACGCCTCCCTCCATCGAGCAAATGGCGGCTGGTTCCTCGGGTACCCACTGCAAGCCCAGGGACGTCAGTGCGAGGACGATGCACTCACATAAGACGATTGGTATGATCAGGAGGTCGACTATGGGTTTGATCAGGACGATGAACAGGAGTTCAAAGAGTTCTACCTGCTTTGATCGAAAGTTCCTGCCAGAATTTATATTGCAACAATGTAGGTAGGCGTGCTAGAGAATGCTATGGTTTTATGACAAGAAAATGTCCCTATCCATAGTCAAATTTAATTTAACTATTTCTTACTTCAATAACAAAAAAATACATTCGGCTGCAAACCTTTGCTTGAGGTCAGATGATTAGAGGAATTCAGTACCGAGTGGGTTTCACCCTTTTTGATGTGGGGTCGTCTTGATTTTAATTATTAAGCCCAAATTTTGTTAATACTTCTTTGTGGATTCTTTATATACAATTAAATTTTATGGAATCTTTTGGAGTTCTTGAGATTTATTAATGGAGCTCAACTTGTCAGATGGATTATATGATATCGATACTTGGGATAGATGAAGTTAACTGCCATTCAGTTATTAGGACATATGGAATCTGTTCTGTTTGTCAATGTTCCAAAGGAGAATCTTGGCTCTGGTTCAGTTTATGCCACCATGCATTTCAGTAAGGTATTATCGTCCCTTGGTGAGATTTGCTTTTTCCATCAGAAATCCATCAGTTCATGTGTTATTTGTCTCTGATGATTCGATCCAATAATTCAGAATCTATCAATCTGTGAGACAAAGTGTCCCAGAGATGAACTAACCTATTAATTTTAGGCAATCTGTGGGACAAATGGGCAAGACGTGCGTGTTTAGTGTATGAGTTTAGTTTGGCAGCCTGGACACGTAGGAATCAAGTCAAATGACTATCTCATTTTGTAATTGTATTGCTTGTATGGTTATGCTTTTAGGAGAGCCAGACATGAAGAATTTATCCGGAACTCACTTGTGACATTTCTGTTTTGTTTATTTTATGTTTGGATCAGAGTACAAATATGGTGCAAAAAAGCTGGCTGCCCATAGAACATAGATGGTTTTTACTATCTCGGCAGTCTGATTGTTCCCATGTTTCAGACTTGGAAAACGTTCTATAAGGGACAGGTAAAATAACAATTGTGATATTTTCCATTTGAGTAATTTGTCAGTATAGATTTATGTAAAGTTATATATGAAAAGATTAGGTTAGCTGTGTGTAAAAGTTCAATGATTCAAATGGCATGAGATAGGCAAGCTCTGAAGTACTGGGATGTACCAGTCAGTGTCCTCAGTTGTAAGACTTGGATTTTCTTGCTGTTTGCCAAATTGTTGTGTTATATATATGTAAAACTTGGAAGGTGGATCGGCTTCTTTCTTTCTTTTAAAGGATGGAGTATCTTGTGTGATGCTCTTCTTTGTGACTTTGAAGCTAAAAATATATACTTGTGACTTATAAAGGATTTCTGGAGGTTTCGCGTCTATCTAATATATTACTAATTAGCTGGCAGAGGTGGAGAAGGGGTGTGGCTGGATCTGGAGGCAGTGGCGGCAGTGTACAGCGACGATGTCGGCAAGCGCCCCCACACTGACTCAATTCAGCAGTAAGCACACACTGATTTTATTGATTTTACGAGGGCACATGCTTGTTGAGTGGCCATGAATTTTTACCTTCAACTGGTGCTATTCACTATGTAAGAAGTGGCCTATAAGGACGCACACAAAAGAATGGATTGCCAACAGTTCAGTGTGTTCTAGAAATTTTCATTGGGATATACAAATCTGTGGCCTACTTAGATTATGTTGGATATCAAATTTTGAAGATTATCAGTTTGTGAAACAATTTTTGTCTGCAGCAAGGCATGATCTTTTTTTTGGGGGGTCTTTGAAGAAATTTAAGTCAATTTTCACTATAAAGGAATTTTCGATCATATGCTTATTTGCACCGTGGATGTTGAGTGGTGAGTGGTAACTTGCTAAGTTGTAAATGCCAAGTCTTATGCAGCAAACTGTGTCTTTTGGTTGTTTTCATTTGCATGTTTGAATGTTGCCGTAGCGTTAGCACGGGCATTGTACTAGTAGTGCAAGTGTGTGATACCTCCATCCATTAAATGAGGGTCTAGGCCCTGAATCACTACAGCTCTACTAGCTCTAGATAACGTCGCTGATAGGGCATCAGCAACCAAGTTGAAAAGTAGAGGTGACAGGGGGTCACCCTGCCTCAGACCTTTGAAGCTTCTAAAGAATTCACCTCTTTCCCCATTTAAATCAATGCACACTCTGCCCCCTCTAACCACCTTACTGATCCATTGAATCCAAGTGTCAGAAAAACCTTTTCTGTGTAATACCTCTTCCAAGAAATTCCAGTCCACCTTATCATGGGCTTTTTCAAAGTCCAATTTCAATATAACTCCAGAATTCTTAGTGGCTTTCAACTCATGCAAAAACTCTTGTAGAATAACAATCCCCTCAAGAATATTCTTGCCAAGGATAAAAGTTGTCTGATAGGGACTGATAGCCTTATCAATCACAGAAGTCAGTCTGATAGTAAGAGTCTTAGTAATTATCTTGTATATGACATTTAAGAGACATATGGGTCTAAATTGTTTAACATTTACAGACGGTTTGATTTTGGGAATTAGGATAATGACACCATAATTAAGTCTCCAGAGCTCTAGCTGACCTTCAAACAATCTATCTAGCATTTCTTTGATGTCATCTCTGACGATGGCAAGAGTATTTTGATAAATTGTTCAATGGTGAGAATACAGACACAACCTTTCAGTTGGATGACTCTTTTGATGACACCAATAGGCGCTTTGTGCGGAGAATCCAAGAATCTGAGGTCAGAGAGGCGTTGAAAAGGATGAAAGGAGGTAAGGCGATGGGACCGGATGGTATCCCAATCGAGGTGTGGAGATGCCTCGGGGACATAGCTATAATATGGCTAACCAAGCTGTTCAACCATATTTTTCGATCGAACAAGATGCCTGATGAGTGGAGGAGAAGTATATTGGTACCGATCTACAAGAATAAAGGGGGTATTCAAAGTTGTACTAATTATCGGGGAATTAAGTTGATGAGCCATACTATGAAGCTATGGGAGAGAGTTATCGAGCATCGCTTGAGAGTAATAACGCGGGTCTCTATGAACCAATTTGGTTTCATGCCCGGAAGGTCAACCATGGAAGCCATTTTCTTAATAAGACAAGTTATGGAGCGGTATAGGAAGAAGAAGAAGGATCTACACATGGTTTTTATTGACTTGGAGAAGGCTTATGATAAAATACCAAGGAATGTTATGTGGTGGGCTTTGGACAAACATAAAGTCCCAACAAAGTACGTCGGGCTCATTAAGGACATGTACAACAATGTTGTGACTAGAGTTCGAACAAGTGATGGAGACATGGATGACTTCCCGATTAGGATAGGACTACATCAAGGGTCAGCTTTGAGCCCTTATTTGTTTGCCTTAGTGATGGATGAGGTTACAAGGGACATACAAGGGGACATCCCTTGGTGTATGCTTTTCGCAGACAATGTAGTGCTAGTTGATGAAAGCCGAATAGGAGTGAATCAGAAACTGGAGTTATGGCGGGAGACTTTGGAGTTCAAAGGTTTTAGACTCAGTAGAACTAAAACTGAGTATATGAGATGTGACTTCGGCACTACTATTCGGGAGGAGGAAGATATTAGTTTGGAAGGTCAAGTAGTGCCTAGGAAGGATACCTTTCGATATTTAGGATCAATGCTACAGAGAGACGGGGATATTGATGAAGATGTTAGCCATAGAATCAAAGCAGGGTGGATGAAGTGGCGGTAAGCATCTGGTGTCCTATGTAACAAAAGGGTACCACAGAAGCTAAAAGGCAAGTTTTATAGGACGACGATTTGACCTGCTATGTTGTATGGTGCAGAATATTGGCCTACGAAAAGACAACATGTTCAACAGATAAGTGTCGCGGAAATGCGTATGTTGCGTTGGATTTGCGGTCATACAAGAAGGGATCGAGTTCGAAACGATGATATACGTGATAGATTATGGGTAGCACCAATTGAAGAAAAGCTTGTCCAACACCGGTTGAGATGGTTTGGACATGTCTAACGAAGACCTCCAGAGGCACCGGTGCATAGTGGAATCATAAGCCAGGATAGTAACGTGAAGAGAGGCAGAGGAAGACCGAAGTTGACTTGGGTAGAGGCAATAAAAGGAGACTTGAAAGGATGGAATATACCCAAAGACTTAGCCTTAGATAGGAGTGCTTGGAAGACAACTATTCACGTGTCTGAACCTTGATTGTTTCTGCTGGGTTTCAACTCTAGCCTACCCCAACTTGTTTGGGACTTAAAGGCTTTGTTGTTGTTGTATTTGTTGTTGTTTGTTGTTGCATCTCTGACGAAACGCCAGAAAGCTTTATAGAATTCGACTGAGAACCCATCTGGACCAGGGGCAGTGTTGTTTTTCATCTGTTTGATTGTAATGTCCAACTCTTCAAGAGTAAAAGGTCTAGTCAAAGTCTTATTATCAGTTTGTTGCATCTACTGGTTGATAGGCCATAGATCAGGGTCCAAGTGCATCTGTGCCACTTCAGCTCCTCCAAAAAGTTGTTTGTAATAATCAGTTATGTGGTCTTTCAGACAATTTGGATCTATCTCCTCTTGACCATCAATTTCCAACATAGTAACCTGTATTTTCCTCTTCCTTCCATTAGCACACTTATGGAAATAATTGGAATTGGAATCGCCTTTTAGTAACCACTTCTCACCACCTCTTCTCTGTCATTGAATTTTCTCATCAGTCAAAATGTGTTGAAGGGACATGTCTAAAGTATATCTCTCTTCCCATTCAGCTAGTCATAAATCTCTGCTGTCACTCCATTCATCCAGGAGGTCAATTATGGACATTAAATCCTACTTAGCTCTTCTTTGATAACTATCCAAGTTTTGACCCCAACCCTTAATAGCTCTTCTAAGCTTGCCTGATAAGATGTGCCAACAATCCAAAATATCAAACTTGTATCTGATAGGTCATTTGTCTATTACCCACTCTCTAAAACCATCTTGATTCAACCAGTGGGAACTGAATCTAAAGTAGCGTTGCTGAGTTGGAACAATAACTCCAGTATCGACAATAAGCGGGTTGTGATCAGATCCTAGCCTAGGTGCAGTAAGGACTGAGGTAAGATTATATTTGTCTTCCCAGCTATTTGAAACAAGCACCCTGTCCAATACACACATGATGGGTGGGGTTTGTTTATTTGACCAAGTAAATCGACTGCCAGTCCTTTTTATTTCTCTGAGCTCAGTTACATTGATCATTTCATTGAAAGCATCCATCATATAAAGATCAACATTTCCTAAAGACTTCTCCTCAATCTTCCTTACTAAATTGAAATCACCACCAAGGAAAATAGGTAAGTCTGAGCTCTGTACCAAGGTTTGGATTTCCTCTATGAACTCACTCTTCCTATCATCATGAGCTGGACCATAGACATTAACTAACTCCCACACAAAACCATTTAACTTCATTGTTAGAGTACAGCTCTGAAAGAATTCACCCAAGACCTTGTCAGGCACAGTTGTAAGATCTTTGTCCACACCCAACAACAAACCACCAGAATGACCAGAGCAAGGTAACCACGACCAAAACATCTCTTTTTGACCAGCAAACCTGTCTAGTTCCCTTTGTCTAAAAGAACTATTGATTGTCTCCTGAAGACAGATATAGTCGAAGGAATGTTTATCAATTAACTCTACTAACAGCTTTCTTCTCCCTGCATTACCTAGACCCCTAATATTCTAGAAAAGAATCTTCATCCGTGATCAACTGATGATAAATTAGTAACCATATTAGCTCCATTTTCTTCAACCTCTAAATCATTATTTTGTTGTGTCAAAGAACTCTCAATATTAGGCATATCACTAAGTGCATCTTCATTAGAACTCTCAGCAATCGATGATAACTTTTGTTTGATATTCTGAAGAGCTAACAAGGCTTCCTCCTTAGCTTGAATTAAAGAGATGTTTGCAATTCTGGAAGATTCATCATTCCCAAGAGAAAAAACACAAACTCTAGCTAGAAGATCTAAAGAGCAAGAAGAATTGGGAGGAGGAGGGGGTATGGAAGAAGTTATACCTTTGGTAAAAGCTTTCCTAGCAATGGCCTTCCCCTGGATACATACATCAACATCTTGGAGTCTGGAGCTTTGTCTAGTCTTGCACGGGATATTAGAGGTATAGATCTTCTTAGTGTTGGTTCTGGTAGAGTCAGTCCCCTCTTCTTCCACATTCTTTGTCAGCTGGTACACATCCGCTTGCTTCACAGAGTGCCCAGCTATGTCATTACGGCTCGGCTCCTTAGTCACTTCCTCCTCACCGCAATTTTTTAGTATACTAGAACTCTCTTCAGTCAGTGTAACCATCTTTGAGAGTGGGCTGTTGAGGATTCTAGGACCCAAACTTTCAGCATCCTTCCCAATAGCATCTTCCATCAACCCAGAAAAGTGAGATTTTATCTCACCAACAGCTTGTTCATTTTGTTGAGTGGAGTTTAACTTGAGAGCCAAATCATTCATTTCCTGAAAAATATCTGAAAAGCCCATCAATTCTTGGCAATCATGAATAACTCTATCACCAGGCAAAGAGTCTTGAGCAATATCAATCTCAGCTTCACACATCATTTTTGGACTAGGAGGATCTGTCAGCTGCTTCTGAGACAAAGGTACTGGTATAGCTTCCACAAAAGTTGTATTCGGTATAGTATTGGATAATTCAGGCATAGCTTGATGGTATTGGATATCTCTATTTTGTATTTGGGAGATCTCTGATTCAGTACTAACCACATCCTCCAACACAGCAGTGTCATCACTATCTCTCTTTTCCCCTGATAATCAGATGGACCAACATCATTTGATTTAGGAGGGACCTGTGGAGGTGGTTTTCCTGACTCAAGCCAACCATGGTGTAACACCTCTGGTGTTACGAACTTGCTTAGCACCAAGATTTAGACCTAAGAGGACTTACCGAAACGATTTTCTCAGATTTTAAACAAAATTTAACTTATGTTCAAAAGTGTCATTTTGGCGAATTAAATTGAACAACGGGTTAATTAGTTCCTAGATGTTTTGTTTCTATGAGTTAGTATGATGTATGGACTAGTATATGAAGAAAGCGCTTAAAAATGCCTGATAACGAATAAATAGCGAATGGCTTGTTTATTTGACTGAGCATGAAAAACATTTTTTTTAATAAACAAAAATTTGTTGAAAGAAATTTTTGCTAAATAATAAAACCTTAGAGCTTTAATTATGCTTGTTAATGCATAAGGTTGTTTAGAAAATGAATTTTGGAAGCTAAAATAATATAAAATATAAACAGAAAAAATCATATCATCAGCGAGATATGAACATCGTGAATGTGTTGGTATGCTTGTTCGAGTGTCAATGTGATGTTTGTTAGTTTAAAAATTAATATGAACAAAATAGAAATAAAAACGAGAGTGCCGCTGGCCACTCATTCCACCTACCACGCTTGCTCTGCTTGGTGCCGCTACTGCACTGAATGAGCGCAGTAGGCGCCATGTGCGCATGCTCTGTCGCGTCCTTTCTCTGAGAGCATCTTAAAGAAAGATGGTCGGGCTGCTGCTGCCGTGTACTGCTTTGCTTGCATCCCCTCCCCCCTACTTGGTATGCCTGGACCCACCTCATTTCCTCTCCTCCCGGTGTGCGCTCGCCTGTGTTTCTACCGAGGCCATAGTCGCCGCCGCTCTTCTCCCTCTCACCAAAGCCCGCGAGCGGTCCCGCCTCGCCACGCTCCTCCTCGCACCCCGTGGCTCCTCCCGTTCCCCCGCGCGCCGGCGCCCCCCACCTTTTCCTCCCCTGCCGCGGCCGCGTGTGGCCACCATGCCCCTCCTCGGTCCGCGTTGGACTGGCGGCTCCACAACGCTACCTTCCCACGCCTCCTCCCATTGTCGTGCCGCGCCTCCCGCCGCCCGTCGCCGGTTTCCCCCCTTCGCGTGTGCGCGCAAGCGCCCACAGCCGCGCTGGACCGCAGCCCTTCGCGCTGCCCCTTCCCTAGCGCCTCAACCACCGTCCTCGCCATCATCCACGTCGGGCCGCCCTGCGGCTGGTGCCGCCGTGGGGCTCCGCCTCCAGCGCCTGCTCCTTCGTCACCGCCCTGGCCCGCGCCCTCCTCCTCGCTTACGTGCGTCGCCGCTGTGCAGCCATCCGCCGGGAGCCGCCGTGTACCGCGACGCCACGGTGTGCGCGCGTGGCCAGGCCGTCATACTGTGCCGTGGCCGCGCCATCGCCGCCGATGTGGCTATTCGCGTGTGTGCGTGGCCAGGGTGCCTCGGGCCGCCCCTGGTCATACCGCCAGCGCTCGCAGGCACAGCCGGGTCCGTTGCTGCTCCGGGAGCCCCCAATTGCGCAACCGCCGCCCACGAGCCGCCCCATCGGCCGGCGGAGTACCTCCCTTGCGCAGCTCTATTTTAAGGTAGAAGAGGGACTCAAGCATAAATAGAACTTTCTACTGTGTTCACTTTATAAAAATGCGATACTCATAGATTTACAAATAGGGGCTTGATTAATTTTAGGGAAAGTCAAGGTTGTTAATGTAAAAGTGTCGTCGCTGCGCCACGCGCGGGCCAGCTTGCTGGGCTGGCCTTGTGCCGCCGCGCTTGGGCCGTTCCTCCCGCGTTGGGCCGTGCTCGCCGCGCTGTGGGCCACGGCCTGTGGCCGCGCGCGTGCCCCGCCCCGCGCTTGGTCCGCGCGTCCGCGTGGGCCACCGGCCTCCACTGGACAGCGTGCGCGTGTTTCGCGTTGGGCCAAGATCGTTGACGCCGGCCCTTTTCGGTTTCAAGAGCAATTTCTAATTTAGCTTATAAGGTAAATTTGTAAATTCAAAATAAAATTGTATAGGTGTCCAAAAATGTTAAAACCAATTTTGTTAGCTCCTAAAATCATAATCTATCTATTAGCATAATTGGTTCATCTAGTTTTAAAATGTTTCCAGGGTTGCTCTAATTATTTTAAAATGTTTAGTATTGTTAAAATATGAACTTGTAGGAATTTCCGTGATAAATCGATGATAGTGTTGACTCTAAAAATTTTACAGTAATTTTCTAATATTATTGGCTGCTCACTGTAATTTTTGTAGCTCTAGAATAATTAGTTTGCTAGATAGATAATGATGCCCTATTTCAAATAAAGATTAAATCGATAGAATGGGATAAAGTAACACTTTGGAATTGTATAACTAAAACATTTGTTGGGAAATAACGCCTTATTCGATAACATGGATATGTAGCCTAAGTACGGTCGTCGTTAGAACTAGCTCGTTAGCTTGAGTGGCGTAAATCGTATTTTACGAGTCACGGTGGCAGTTGATTAATTACGTCTCTGCATTGCATCCACGCATATTATAATAGGAACAACGATGGATCGAGGAGTCATCTGGAGTATCGGAAAAGATGGTGTCTCGATGGTCGTGTCATCACAATGGAAAGCTAACTTTTGGTTATATCTTACCCAGGCAAGCCCCGGTGCATAACCTCTACTTTTCTGCACTTTAAATTATATTTGTACATTAAGTTTTAAGGAGTTGAATGAAACCCACTTGCATATATATATATATATATCCTTATCCTATGAGTCTTACTAGCATGATAGGATCGTGTAGATTGCTATGCTACAGAACTCCGGTAGAAGTCGAGTGATTGTCTGTCACTCGCGAGAGATAGGAAATATATTATTGTTGTTATTATATTATTATCACCTGGAATATATAAGAATGGTAAAAGGAAAAATGGAGACCAGGCAGGGATATGATTTAGGTATTGGTGGGTGTAAGAGGTTGTGTCCTGCGGCCAACGGGCCATAGCCTGATTACACTGTTTTCCTGTCTGTGTCGGTTAAGGACCGACCGTTGCATTGGATTCTAGGCAGGTCATAGACTTATTATCCTAAACACATACTTGTGTATGGGCACAGGGAAGACTTGTTACTCTTTTGTCATGGGTTCCAGCTCTTTCTGGATCGACTTTTAGGGTGGTTTTTGGATGGAGGTCCAAGCACCGCACTGAGTCCGGGACTCAGGGGCGAGGGCTTGGAGTCCAAGTTTGACAGGGACCTGGACCCCGTGACAGGAGGGTAGTGGATTGGTCCTACTTGTGCCTAGGGTACAAGCGGGGCGTGTGTTTCGGGGTACCCAGCTGGGCACATTGATTCGCGAATCACCGCCGTGTCGGTACGACTTGTCTACAATCTAGCACCGCAGTAAGAACTAGAAGATGAAAGATGGTAGAATGATTCTGATTGCTTACCACCTGCTTAAAAGTAGCACAGGTGCTTACATAGAATGGCTATTTAATGAACTAATGATGCCTCCTAATAAAATCGAATATAAGGACGCACATTTAGTAATGCTCCTGCAGATGCAATAAACCCACAAGTCAGATAGCCTTGCATATCCTTGGAGTTTTTTCTTTTCTCCTGTTGGGTAAGTCTTGCTGAGTACAATTGAGTACTCAGGGTTTTATTCCCCCTGTTGCAGGTGATAGGCGGATGCTAGAGCTGACTCTTGTGTGTGGATCCCTCCTGGTGGGCTCAGAGAGGATTCCTTTACGCTGCGATCATAGTCTTTATTTATAACTCTCACTAAATGTTTTTTATAAATGGAAGTTTTATAATCTGCTACCATAGTCTATATATCAATGCTTCATCATGTCATGAATATGTGTTTATTTCCACTGTAACTCTGATCACATGTTTATATTTCCGCTGTTAAATTAAATTGTTCATAACTCTGAGAACATGTTCATATTCCGCTATTATAAATAATAAATATTATACTCTGATGTTACATGAAAAGGGATGTAAGAAATGGCTAAAATGTTGTAAGCTTTATTCTCTCATTTGTGATTCTGATGGAAAATATGGATTTTCTGGTTCTCCCATTGGGTGTGCCCGATGGAACCGCATAATTTGGTGTCCTCCCATGGGTACTTAGTGTCTAATGGAAGACGAGTACTCTTGGGAGGCACTAGATTAGGTGGTTCTTCCACACATGGCTTTCTTGAGATTCTAGGTCCTCTTCATCTATCACTTCGTCATCATCTGAATCAAAATCCTCATCAGGTTTGGTGGGAGGGTTCTGCTTAAGCTTGTCAGAGAAAACCAAGATATCTTCTGGCCCTGTTTGTTAATGAACACCTCTGAGGTACCTCCAATTTGGTTAGGATTCTTACAAGAAACTTTGACCCAAACCGATTTCCATTGAAGGGATGGCAAATGCACTTCTTTAGGGTCCCTGATAAGGTGAGCTAACTCTAACACTACAAACTCAGTTCTAGCAACCTTTGGTATGCCTACAGCCCTTACCCATACAGATTAGAGAACCTGAAAAGCATCAGGATCCATATTGGATTCCTCCACAATAGCAACAATATCAGAGGTAATGAACTTAATGTTCCCCATCTTGGTAAGCAGATTCAGGGCCAACCTTAGGAAAGTCTATGAACAGCGGCATCTCATCGTAGTTATTGTAAGCTTCAACATCATCCATGCCATCAACTCCGATAATGTGCTGTTTCCCGGAGGCAACCACATGCTTTGTCTTCTTTTTCGGGGGGAGGTTACTTTGTGGGTCAGGCATATAGAAAACTTGTGCGACACGTGAAGCAAGCACCCAAGGGTCATCTTGGTAGCCTAGATTCTCGAGGTCTAGGACTCTCAATCCGATCTTGTTCAGTTGGTGCTGTTTGATCCAGTGGGCATCGAAACAGGGCCACCGTTATATCCCTTCCATAGTCAAGTTCCCATATCTCTTCAATGATGCCAAAGTATTGGATCTTTCACCCCACTCCATTGAGAGCTTCTATTCGAACGTCGTTGTTTTGGTTCACATATTTACTATCCTTTGCATGGGTATAGTACGTGTACCCATTGATGTCATAAGCTTTCCAAGATGTCACTTGTCTCGATGGCCCCTCCGCCAACCTACTGATGGTAATAGAGTCTATGGTTTCTCCAGGCGGTATGTTTTGGTCCTTCAACCATGTAGTTAGTCGTTGCTTATGCTGTTTCATGACCCAATCATCTGAATGACCATTTCTCTCTGCCATAATGATAGCCAAGTGTTCATCAATGTACGGTTGCATCAGTTGTGTACTCTGTAAGACACTGTCATGCGCCCGACTCACATCTTTGTAATCATGGTCGATGAATACTTTTCTACCACTGGTGCCCTTCCCAGTCGGCCTACCCTTGTGACGAAAATCGGGTTTACCAATCCCTTTATGTACTTTTAGGTACTCTTGATAGCACTCAACGACTTCTTTAGTACTATAACCCTCTATCATGGAGCCCTCTGGGTATGCTCAATTATGCACGTATTGGCTTAGAACCGACATGAACCGCTCGTAGGACCACATTTCATGCAAGTAGCAAGGGCCCAGCGCATGTATCTGATGAACCATGTGAATCATAAGCTGTGGCATTATATCAAAAAAGCAGGAGGTAAACATATCTCTAGTTGGTTTTGTGTCTCCACCACAAATTCATGTAGGTCACTCAGCTCTTTCTTGCCAATTGCCTTCTGTGAGATCTTCGAAAAGAAGTAGCACATGTGGGTGATGGCCATTTTCAAGAACTCTAGCTTTATAGCCCTGATTGCAATAGGTAGAAACACTGTCAGCATCACATGACAATCGTGAGCCTTGTAGTGTGTTATTGACAAGTCCTTCATCGACACTAGCTTCTTCACATTCGCTGAAAACCCAGTTGAGACTTTGACCCCCCTCAGGAAAGTGCATATAGCTCTCTTCTCTTTTGGTGTTAGGTTGAAGCACGCCACGGGCAGAGTGTATTTTCCATTAGCCTCAGATACCGGGTGAAGCTGTGGCATCACGTTTAGCTGCACCATGTCTTTCCGTGATTTCAGACCATCCTTTGACTTGCCTGTGTCCATCAAGGTAGCAATGAGACTCAAAGATATTCTTCTGCACGTGCATAGCATTAATGGCATGGGGGACCTCCAAGTCTGGCCAATAAGGCAGATATTGGAAGAAGATCGATTGTTTCTTGAAAGGTACGCCTTCGACAGGAGGTGTGCTTCTATCTCTGTTCGTCCCATCCGGATTCTTCTTTCCATAGACGACGCGTATGTTTTTCACCATTCCGTACACGTGTTCTCTGTTATAATGTCTCTCCGAAGGGGGTTCAATCTCTGGGGTGTTGTCATAAAATCTAAAGAACAATTTGCTGCGGTACTTGTGACTTATCTTTAAGAAGCGTCGATTCTTTAGGTAAACTATCTTCTTGGATGCATCTAGGAACACCCATGTAGTACCATCCAAGCAAACTAAGCATCCCGTCTTCCCTTTGATATGTCCAGACAAAGCAAACAACACGGGGTAATCATTGGTAGTAACAAATATTATTGCTTTACATATGAAGTCCTCCTTTCAGAATGCATCGTACATCGGCTCCCCATGCCTCCATAGCCTCTCCATTTCTTGCATCAAAGGCTCGAGGAACACATCTATATAAATGCCTGGTTGTTTAGGGCTAGAAATAAGAATAGTGAGGAGAAGGTACTTTCTCTTCTGACACAACCACATTGGGATGTTGTACATGGTCAAGATCACTGGCCAAGTGTTGTGGTCGCTCATCCTCTCATTGAAGGGATTCATTCCATAGGTGCTCAAGCCAAACCGTACATTTCTTGGGTCATCGCTGAATTCTTTGTGCTTCTCATCGATCCTTTGCCACTGACTACAATCAGCCGGGTGTGCAATTTTATCATCATCCACCTTGCGCTCAGCATCCCACCATGTCATGTGTGCGACTTCTTTAGGGTTTAGGAAGATATGTCTCAAGCGGTCGGTCACTGGCAGGTACCACATTACCAAGGCAGGAATTCTCCTCTGCTTTGCATCGTTGCCTAATGGAGTGTCCTCTGGGGGCTAAGATTCTTGTACCACCTTTTTTGTACCCTTCTTATTCCTCTTTTTCCCCGTGGAGGCTTCGTCCCCACCATAAAGGTCATTGTTCTTGTACCGGCTGGCCCCACACCAGGGACATTTATCCAGTGACTTGAACGTTTTGCCACAAAAAAAGATACAGTGGTTGGGGCATGTATGGATTTTTTCAACCCCCATTGTCAATGGACTTATGACCTTCTTGGCTTGGTATGTGTTAGCGGGAATTGAGTTTGGTTATGGCAGCACCCATGACAGGAGACGCAATAGATCATTGAAACTACAGTCTGACCAGCCGTACTTAGCCTTAAGGATGAGTAGCTCAAGCATAAAACGTAGCAATGTCCAATGTGTCGGACAACCCTTTTCAACACCATACACAGTCTACTTTGATGCTTTTATCCCCCTTTCCAAAATTTCTAGACCTTTCGGGATCTTTAGTAAAATCTTTGGTCCAAGGGCTCGAATCATGTCCTCCAAATCATCTTCATCCCCGACACGTGCTCCGCCATCATTATTGGCACCACCTTCGTCGTTACCATCCCAACCACCAGCATCACCACCTTGTTCATTACCAAACTCGGGATCCATTCGTGCATCAAGCTCTACTAAATATTGGGACAGGGATTCTAGGGTTTCATCGTCGTATTCCTCCTCATCCGTGTTGTTAACAATAATCGTTTCACCATGATGAATCCACACTGTGTAGTCCTCAACAAATCCTCACATAATCAAATGTGATCTGATAATAGTCACATCTATCAATACCATATGGTTCTTGCAATCTTTACAGGGACAAATAATTGTATCCTTATTCTCTGTCAACGTCGTTACATGCTTCTTTACGTCTTTAATAAATTTATTCACCTCTTCACGGAAACTTGCCTTGAACCTTAACGAACCATACATCCAAGGGTTCCTGTACTCCATCTTTTACAACAACAACAACAAAACATTAAAGGACTACTTATTCAGATATATATAAAAATGAATCAAATTAATAATTACTTGAGAATAATTGTATATACTTCAGATATATATGAATATAAATCAAATATAATTACATGAAGCATACAAACATACCATGGTAGAGGAAAATTAATTAATGGTCTATTTATCCATAAATAATTAAAATACATATTTGTTGATTACAATAAACAATTTTAAAGACAACAATTAGAAACAATTAATATTTTACCCAATATCTTTCATGCAAACCCTAGTCCAATTTCATCAAACATAAATTTACAAAAACAAAATTAATAAAAAAACTAAACCCTAGATCTAGATCTAGATCTACATGCACATGAAACATCCATAAAACTAACTAATTGTTCACTAAAATCAAGAAACATAGACTAAATAAGGGTATGATCTTGTTCCCCTACCTAATTTATCCTAGTACATTCAAAACTTGGGTCTAATTTGCTTTGTAAGTAGCTCAAACACCATAGAAGAGAGAGAAAAGCAAAACTCAAATTACTCACTAACCAACCATTAAAACTAAAAAAAATGTGGAATAGCATTTTCTTACCTTCTACGACCTCTTCACCAAAGGATTTGAGACCAAAACCTTCCCCTCTTAGTAGAGCAATTTTTGAGAGGTGCCCAAGACTTCCCAAGCCTTTCTTTCTTGGGTAAGAGTGAGTGACCCGAGGAGGAAGAAGGGGCCGCAGCCTTTTGTACGTGCAGCATTTATAGGGGCGGCTGGTGATTGAGCCGCCTCTACAAATCGCAACACCGGGAGCGGCTGGTGAGTGAGCCGTCCCTACAAATCGACCCATTTGTAGGGGCGGCTCGTATCACCAGCCGCCTCTACTGTGCCATTTGTAGGGGCGTCTGGTCTCGTGGGTCCTGAGCACGCCCACTGTAGGGGCGCCTCCATATCCAGCCATCCCTAAAAAAATTTAAGACGTTGCTACAAACCTTTTCTATAGTAGTGTGCTTTGCTATGCTTTTGCAAGAAAGTTGTTTCATTTTCAAAATAGAAAGAAGCAGTGATTTATTGATACCAATAAGTATTCCACAAAATAAAAAGTAAATTTACACGCTAGAGTTAACTTTAACCCTAAAACTATATATCAAATAGCAATGCGTTGTACTGTCGTTTGCATTAGGTAATAATGTAAAAAAGATTACTAATATTCTTTGGATCGTCAACTTATCTTTGTCTTGCTCTAGTCATATTAGGCCAGTCTCATTGGAGAGTTTCATATTGCTGTTTCCTAGAATGCAACGTTAGATAAAATGTAATGAAACTTGAATAAAACAATCACTCTTAATGCATAGTTTTATTCTATAGTTTCATTGACATTTAATTACATGACTCATTGCGAGTTGGTAACTGTACCAGGAGAGTTTCCATCCCTATAACTTATTTCTTCTCTCTCATTTGAAATATGGTGCCATATCATCAAAAATACCTACATGGCAACTAATTAAATGCAGATAAAACTGGAATGAAACTCCCACCACCGAGACTGCCTCATGTAGACGTTACACGCACAAAGTTTCGATCATCAGCCACAAAGCAAACCCTTTGGACTTGGAGAGATCGAGCTGTAGAGTCAGGAGGTCGCTCAGCACGCCAGGCTTTCTTCCCATCAACCGGCAGAATAGCAAAGAGTGCACTGTGCACAGCCTGCTGTCTCGGCCCGTCATGTATGTCGTGCTGGGCCACAGGGCCACCACGACCACCGGCCCACCGCGACCAGCGGATGGAACTAATGGGCTAGCTAGTGGGTTGTGAGAGACCCATGCTTTGCGCTGCATGGGCCTGTTTGGTTCTAACCTTGGTGAAGACGTCTGGGCCAGGCAGCTCTCCAGGCCGTCGATTTTGAGCGCCTAGCGGCCGAATCGAGCTGCCTGGGCGAGCACCCTAGGCCACGCTGTGAACCAAACAGGCCCCATATTGCTAGGTTGGCGCGGCGTGATCGATGCGCCCAGTTGCTCCACTCCACGCGGTTTGTCTAATTTTCTTGCTTGAAACGGCCGTGGTGCATGAGAGCCAGTGATGTCGGCAAGGTGACGACAACCGATCGACCCAGCAATGCGGCATGCATGACGATGCACCACGCCACATGGCTGCATGCCTACTCAGTCAAAGTTACCATGTGCCGCACGCCGATCCGCGCGCTGCCGGAGAGACCTACGGACGCCGGAGCCCTGAGGTCCGCATAGTTTATTACCAACCACCGGCCGGCTTACCACTGCTTAACTGGCAGTAAAAATGACAGATGTGCACCTATCTATGTATCTATATCTATCTATAAAAGACTATAAATTTAAAAGACTATAAATTTGAGGGTGTCCCATCGCATCACTGTTCATCCGAGGCGTACACAGACCCAGATCCCTGTACATGAACAGTTACAGATCACGATGACCAGTACCCGTCCCGCCAAAGAACAGTAACAGTTTTTTTTCCCCACTGCTGCCCGAGCGAAGCGCGGGGTTACCGGCTGGTGAGAACTTTAAATTTGAGGGGTGTCACATCTCGCGCACTGTTCATCGCCAGTCTCGCAGACTCATATCGTGTAGGTAAACAGTACCGGGGTGCGTACTGTTCACCCGGCGCCCGATATTTTCTCCCCCGAAAACGGAACAGTGTTAGCCCGATAAAAAAAATTCCCTTTTCTTTTCCCACCTCATTCCCACGCGAAGCGTGGGCACCCACGCTAGTAAGAACTTTAAATTTGAGGCCTTTCACATCATCGCGCACTGTTCATCCGCGCTTTCACAGACCCAGACCACTGCAGATTAACAGTACCGGGCGCGTTACTATTCCTCCGGCGTTTACAACAGTACCGGTACCGGATGAACAGTACCAACCGATAAGTTTTCCCCCCTTTTTCCCGAAAAAGGAACAGGGTCAGTCCGATAAAAAAAATTTCCATTTTTTTTCCCACCTCCTTCCCACGCGAAGCGTGGGCACCCACGCTAGTTTGTTTGAACTTTGAAGTTGAAACTGTTAGCTGGCTAGGTTATGTATCTCTGCTTGATGCCTTGATCTCGCCATGTGACGGCACGCACACACGCACTAGCTAGGACGTGATGCATTGTCCATTTTGCATGGATGGTCGTGGACGACTGGACGCCCCCGTGCGCGCATATTCTTCTCGTTCGTTCACACGACGCACAATCGAGTACTATTAACGAGTATTATTTTTCTGCTACTTATCACTACGTCAGATTTACACATCACTATCGGCCTCATCACTGTCGGATTTGTGAGAACCGGCAGTGATGTACCTTCACTGTCGGTTATGAGCTTGAAAATGAAAAAAATGATTCGTGCTGGGCTAAAACCGGCAATGAAAGACCACATCACTGTCGGTTTGTGGCTTGAACCGGCAGTGTCTTGACGGCCACATATCACTGTCGGTTTAAGCCAAGAGCCGACAGTGATTGGGCACTATCACTGTCGGTTCTAGCCAAGAACCGACGGTGATAAGCCTACAACACAAAAAGGCTGCAGCCGTCCTCTCCTTCCTCCTCTCTTTCATCCTGAGAACAGAGGCGCGCGTTTGGACCCTTCCCTCCATTGTTGTGGCTGCTCTTTACCATAAAGCTAGTGCTTGGATTTTGAAGAATTGCTTGATCTTTTTGCTTTAAGGTTAGTAACAAACATCCACTTCTTTGATTTTGTTGCTTAATTAGCTTTGTTTTGACGGCTACATTGCTTGATTCTCATTCTAGTTCTTTCTCCATTCTAGAGAGCACTTTTTCAATTGAACATTTGTGCAAGGCTCAAATTGTGGTGAATCCATCATCCAAAAGGTTGGTGTCTATGAACACATTTAAATTCCTAGCTAATTATTCCATAGTGGTCAAGATCATCATTGTTAGTATGTGATGCTATAATTAGTTGTTTTTTAAAAATGGTACTTTTGAGCTACAATTGTTGTTCATGAAGCTCGATTTCTTATTAATTCTTTGTAATTGCTGTCTCAGTATTTTTTTGTGCAGAGATGGATCGAGAGTCGATGCATCTGTCCCGAACGGACAAGCGGGTCACCGATGCCAAAGCCCATGCTAGGAATGGGAACCCTGTCTTCTGCCCATGCAAAGATTGCAAGAATCATAGGAACTTTTGTCAAATTGAGTCTATACGATCGCACTTGATTACCAGAGGGTTTATGCCAAACTATACGATATGGACTATGCATGGCGAAGTTGGTGTGAATGTTCTACAGGAAAACGATGATGATGTGGACATGCCTGACGTAGCCATCCATGATGCTGACGAGGAACCCAGTGTTAACACGGAACCTATGGCCACAGTTAATAATGTGTTTAGGAACACGCTAGCTGACGACACCGAGGATAATGATGGCATTTCTCAGCTGCTATGTAATGTAGAGACCGGATGTCTTAGTGAAAGACAGCTGAGAAAGCTAGAGAAAATGAGTCAAGATGGCAAAACACCATTGTATAGGAATTGTCCAATGAGCAAACTGGAAGCCGACATCATGCTATTAGAGTTCAAATCGACAAACGGATTAAGCGATAAAGGCTTCGATCAGTTGTTAGGTATAATAAGGAAAATGCTCCCAGAAAAAAACAAGTTGCCAGAAAAGAAATACTTGGCCAAGCAAATGATCTGCCCCATCGGCCTCGAGGTTGAAAAAATCCACGCGTGTTCCAATGATTGCATATTGTACCGTGGAGAAAAATACAAAGACTTGGACAAGTGCCCCAAGTGTGAAGCTCCACGGTACAAGGAAGGGCCGTCGGATGAGGGTACCAAGACCAGAGGAGGTCCCGTAAAGGTCGTTTGGTATTTCCCTATAGCTCCCCGGGTGCATAGGCTGTTTGTATGTGCAAAGTCAGTCAAGCTGTTGCGCTAGCATGGCAAAGAGCGTAAGAAAGATACAATGATGAGGTACCCCGCCGATGAGCATGACTGGAGGACTGTCAATACTATATTCTATAAGGACATCGGTGGAGAGGTAAGGCACCTTTGGCTTGCTTTGAGCACAGATGGGATGAATCCTTTCGACCAGGTTAGAAGCAATCATAGCACCTGGCCAGTAACGCTCTGTATATACAACCTTCCACCTTGGGTCTGTATGAAGCGGTCATACATCCAGATACCACTATTGATCCAAGGGCCAAGACAGCCTAGGAATAACATCGATGTGTTTCTAGAACCAGTGATCGATGAATTAGTGTAGATGTTTGAAAAAGGTGTGCCAGATGTTTGGGACGAGTACAAAAAGGAACATGTCACGATCAAGGGAGTACTTATCGCTACAATCACCGACCTGCCAGGTCGAGGTTCGTTGTCCGGAGAGAAGACAAAAGGCTATACTGGATGTGTTGAGTGCTTGGACGACACCGATGCGGTAAATCTGCCAAATAACTCAAAGATAGTTTATATGGGACACCGTAGGTTTCTACCTAAGGATCACCCTTACCGTAGAAACAGAAAAGATTTCAACGGTACTATTGAGAAACACTCAGCTCCAAAATATCGAGACAGGCCTGCGATACTTCGAGAACTCAACAAACTGGAGGTTGTCCTTAGGAAGGGGGACAATGCAGTAGCAGCACTCGATGGGAGCATTTGGAAGAAAAAATTAGTTTTCTAAAAACTAACTTACTGGCCATTTTTGAGTGTACGCCACTGTCTTGATCCCATGCACATCACTAAAAACGTGTGTGCTAACACTCTTAGCACCTTGATAGACACCAGGAGGACATCGAAGGATTCACTAGCCACACGCCTGGGCATGCAACACTTGGGAATCAGGAAGGAGCTGCATCCCGTGGAGCTAGAGAATGGCCAGTTTGAACTTTCGATTGCGTCATGGACATTGAAGAAGGAAGAAAAGCGTGCGCTTATTTCTTTCTTCAATGAACTCAAAGTCCCGACGGGCTACTGTGTGAACTCGAAGAGGCTAGTGAACATGAGAGAACTCAAGTTCAACTATGGCCCTATGAAGGCCCATGACTGTCTTGTCATTATGAATCAGCTACTCCTGTTGCCCTGCGTGGTATCCTCACCCTAAAGGTCCGCTCCCCAATCATAAAGCTTTGCTCGTTCTTCAACACGATCTCAAAAAAGGTCATTGATGTGTCCACGCTAGAGCAGCTGCAGCGGGACATAGCCGAAACTGTCGTTAGGCTTGAGATGCATTTCCCGCCGACTTACTTTGATATCTCATTGCATCTGCTCATTCATCTTGTTGACCAAATTAGAGCCCTTGGCCCAATGTACCTGCATCAGATGTTTCCTTTTGAAAGATTGATGAAAGTTTTCAGGAGGTATGTTAGGAACAGATTCAGGCCAGAAGGGGGCATGGTTGAAGGATGGTCAACGGAGGAGGCCATTGAGTTCTGCACATATTATCTGGACATCAAAAGGGTCGAAGTCCTAGAATCTCGTCATGAGGAAAGACTACGTGGCAAAGGAACGATCGGGGAGAAATCTGTTACAGTAGAGGACCCTGTTTCTTTCAGATAGGCACAGTTCACTGTTCTCCAGCAAGCCGAGGGTGTGATGTCATACATTGACGAGTACATGCAATCGCTGCAAACTTTGTATCTGAGCAGGTCACAGGCTTGGCTAGATAAAAAAACATAAGGAGGAATTTGTCAGCTGGTTACGACGTCGCTTGCTTGGAATAAAGTTGGGTAATCAACTGGATGCCTTAGCCAAGGGACCTTCGAGTACATATCTTAAGTACCAAGGGTATGAGATCAATGGATTCACATTTTACATAAAAAAGCAAGATGGAAAGAGCACATACCAAAATTGTGGTGTTTGTTTTGATGCTCACGACGAGAACGACAACGTGCATGCGACATACTATGGTTTCATAGAGGAGATATGGGAGCTAGCCTACGGTCCGTTGAAGGTAGCTCTTTTTCGCTGCCAGTGGGTCCACCTCGAGGAAATCAACACTGACAGCGAAGGGTTCACTACCGTTGATCTCACTAAGACCGCATACAGAGACGACCCCTTCGTCCTTACAAGAGATGTTATGCAAGTCTTCTATGCAAGTGACAACAAGACAAAAGGAAGGCTAAAAGTAGTCCTAGAAGGGAAAAGAAGATTATCGGTGTCGATGGAGTGACGGACGAAGAAGACTACATGGGCTATCAGGAAATGCCTCCATTCGGGGCGAACATACCCCTACCTATCCTTTAAGAGGGTGACGAACCTGCTTATGTACGAATTGATCACAATGAGGCCCTCATTGTTGATGCATCTAAAGATAGTTAGATTATTGTTAACTATGTAATCATTATGTAGACGTTGTATCAGTAATTCGCACTGAATATTTAATTTATATTTTGTGCGCATCTCTACAATTTAATTATTGACTATGTAATCAAATATTAAGATAATGTTCACAAACACTATTATTTAATAATTATAGACCATTAATTAATTATCATAAAATTAAATAACCAAGACACAAATTTTTATGTTATTTTAGAATATAAACTAACTGTATTATTTCTATTAATAAATAAATAAAGAAAAGCAAACTAAGCGAACTCCCTATCCTAGCTCAGCGGTTAAGGCCGCGCACTCTATACTCTAAGACCCGCGCTCGAATCCCAGGCGGGCCAAACTTTTTTGATTTTGCATTTATTATTTAGTAGTGCATTACAATGGGATAAAAGAAAAAAAATAAAACCATTCTACCGAACTCCCTATCCTAACTCAACGGTTAAGGCCGGGCACTCTCGACCCCGTGACCCAAGCTCGAATCTCAGGCAGGCCAAACTTTTTTATATTTTTTACAAAAAAAGCTACGATGGTAGGCTCCAAACCGATAGTGTTTTTTTTTATATTTTTACTAAAAATTGGCGGTAGGGCCCTTCACTGCCAGTTTTGGTTTTAAAACCGGCAGTGATAGCTTCTATCACTGTCGGTTGGTCAAACCGACACAGAAGGGTCCATTCACTGTCGGTTTTTAAACTAAAACCGACAGTGATGTGTAGATGGTCCTCACATGCCAATAGTGCTCCCATGACCACAATAGTTGGAACACTGCTCCCACCTACCCCGACAACTTTAGTTTAGAAATAAAAATGTACCACGACTGCTAGCCCCTATAAAATGGCCCTCGGTCAGGAGCTAGCCTCTCCATGCATGTTGGTTTTAGCCAGGCCTTATCAGCCATGATACAATATTTTCCTCTTATAACAAACAACATATATCGTTATGCATCGTAGTCCACCAAAATGGTACACACATGAGGTACTAGAAGAATGCTACTGAAGATAGAGCAACACCGAAGATTGGAGATGCCATGAGGTTCATAGATCCATCTGTTGTGGTGTCGAGCTGAATCTGATGTGCTCTGGACTGTACCGAGAAAAAGGCCATGTACAACATAGGCATGGATTCATTGATGCCACCTTATCATCTCCAACCGGTATAGCTCGTAGACCACCTTGGTGCTGTTGTTTGAACCCTAGTTGGTGCAAGAAGAATGCTACTAAGGTGGTTAAATTATAATGTGTTGATACATATTGATGGTAACATTGACCTGTACGCAAATAGGTCTTTGTTATCGTATATGGAATTTTAGTGTAAGGTCTTTGTTATCGTATATGTAACTTATTTCTATTTTTTTGTAATTTTTTATGTATTTCATTACTATCTAAATAAATATATCGTTCTTGTTAAAACTTTCCAACTGTAGTATCTAAATAAATATATCCTTTACATATATGCACCTTCACTGTCGGTTCTATTTAGAAATCGGCAGTGATAGCCACTTTCACTGTCGGTTCTATTTAAAAACCGGCAGTGATGTCTATGCTCCCCTATATAAAACAAACTGGCGGCCACATACATCGATCCCACCCACCCACCCACGAGCTCTCTCAGTCTCATTTCTCACGTTTCACTCTCACTTCTCAAGACATCCACTCTCTCTACGTGATTTGGTCATGGCTCCTACATTTTTCAATGGTATTGATATGTTGATTTGGTCATGGCTCCTACATTTTTCAATGGTATTGATATGTTGTCTTCTCCAATATTCTATCTATATTCATTTGATCTATATTTATATTCATGTTTCTTTGCATTCTACATTTATATATATTCTTATTCCTTGCATTCGATCTATATTTAATTATGTTGCCACATTTTACTTGGAAGAATTTTTTTGTGCATATATTTTATGTTCATATTTTTTTCATTTTATCGATCAGGTGGTATGAACAACGGACCTCCCCCACCACAAGAACCAGGTTTCCACCCTGGCAATGAGCCATTCGCTCCTAATGTGGCCATTCCACGGTTCCCTGTTCTAGCTATTGTATGAAATATTTTTCAACATCTTTTGTTTTTTGATGCTAACAAATAAGTGTAATTACTTTAATATCACTGTTGCATGCATATATGTTGCAGACTATATCCTTAATAGATTGCCTGCGAACAGCACTTAGCTGGTTCTTTATCTCGGACATCGTCGAGAACACGACATCTAATGCAAGTGGTCGGCTATGGACGTGTGAACTCAGTTTTTTCATCCCTGTGAGGGGTTCAAATCATCGGAACTATATCCACGGGACCGGAATACATAGCCCGGACGTGATAAACGCCCAATTAAGTGTCGTGCGTATCTGTTTAGAGGCACTTTGACGTATTTGCTATGATATGCCCGATTTCTCATACTTCAAGGCGCTTGCTTTGAATGCTGGTGATATCTCCGTCCCGCAAGCAAGCGAATGGTTTATGAGCTACAACCATACGGATGTGGTAAAATGGTCACTTATAGCTGAGTCGTGGTTATTTATTGTTTATTATTGTAATAACATTCTCTAATTTTTTTTCTTTTTCTCCGCATGCAGATTGCGCTACAGGACCTTACCTATGCTGCATGTGGCTTGTGGGCCGTTCTAGACCAAGCTACGGAGCAACTCGGGTACGATTAGGACTTCTGCAATGAAAACCTCGGCCAGCTCACTATAGAAGGACGCCAGTACTGCATAAGGATTACTAACAGGGGCAGTGGTCATTCAGTAGGTTACATCTATGGCCGACCATTCTTTCTGTATTGTGAGGCACGAGAAAGTGCACTCATACGGGTATTGGACTTTATCGATACAAGCGGATACATAATCCGTGACATCAATTACCATATATGGCTACAGAGGCATGTTAGTGTGCATGGCCTGATCGATCCTGGCAGTGATTCCGATAGTAATTAATGTTTATTTAGCTATGTTTTCAAGGTCGTACTTTAATTGGGTTCTAATTTTAATATGTACGGTTTTATGTGTTTAATTATTGTCATGCATGTAATTCGTGTAACATTTGTTGAGCAACTAGAAATATACATTCCGGTATTGTATTGGTCTCAAAATTATTCTCAGGCTTGCACGTACCACGTGTGAAGGAAACACCAAGTTTAGGATTTTCCGGAGATGGTTTGCTACTTTCTGAGGTTTAATTGAATTTCCGCGCGACGACACCTATTAATTATAGGTTGAACAGAGTCTACCCATGAAAAGATCTGGAATGGTGCCAAACTTTTACATAGGCTCTAATGTGCCCTAGGGATAAGAATTTTATGGAAGTGGATGAAAAAATCTATTGGATCCAAGATGAAATTCACCCTCTTTTGTCTCATTCAGCACACAGAAAAATATAATTAATAAAAAAATGATTAGAAAAACCTAAGATCCTATGTGGGATCTTAATTTGAGTGTACAAGCTTGCCAAAAAAATTTCATGCCATTTTGACATAGGATTACATATGCTTCTATTTATTCAGTATATAAAAGATTTTTTTTAATATATATAAACATCACTGTTGGTTTAAAAAAACCGGCAGTGATGAGAAGAAACCGACAGTGATGCTTGTTATCACTGTCGGTTTATTTTGAAAACCGACAGTGATATGTAAAAAATTAAAAAAAATTGTGCTAGCCCTCGGGTTTGAGCTCGGGTCTCGGGCTACAGAGTTCATACACTTAACCACTGTGCTAATATAGGATGTGTGCCAAGGTTTATTTTTTTACCTTTAGACCGGTTAATAAATTATAAAATTAAACCAAAAAAATCGGGCCTCTCGGGATTCGAACACGGGTATCGGGGGCTAAGTTGTGGGGTCTTAACCGTTGAGACAATAGGAGGTATTCGAAAGATGTGGAAAAGATAAGTTACTTATGCTGTAACCGCTACACGGCAATCACTGCCGGTTTAAAGAATGGCCTGGCAATGATGTACCCCCATCATTGTCGGTTTCTACTTACAACCGACAGTGATGTACCCCCATCACTGTCGGTTTCTAATTAGAACCGGCAGTGATGAGGTATGGTATAAAAGTCTGCCGCAGGTTAAAAAAATTCAACCCCGCGCCAACCGTTCCCAGTCCCGCGCTCCTCTTCTTCGACGCCAACGCCCGTGCACCGCCCCATGCCGGAGCACTCATCCACCGCCCCCACGCCACCGTTCCTAGCCCTGCGCTCCTCTTCTTCAACGCCGAGGCCCATGCACCGCCCCACGCCGGAGCACCCGTCCACCGCCCCCCACGCCGCCATTCCTAGCCTCGCGCTCCTCTTCTTCGATGCCAACGCCTGTGCACCGCCCCATGCCGGAGCACTCCCCAGGCCGTCCACCGCCCGACGCCGGAGCACCGCCGAGGCCTTCAGGAGCGCGCACGGACAGCTGCTTTCCCACCCCCACGGTGAGTGCGTGGCTCACTGCCCGCTAAGTGTTCGATGAAATGCCCCATGATTGTTGTCTTCCCAATAGCAGCCGATTCCTATTTGATTGAGTTACATGTTGTTACTCCTTGGTTTAGCTATCCTTATATGTACATGCGGTTACATAAACTAGTTAGTTTTTCCCTAAAGAGATTATGCTACCTACTGACTTATTGAGGACCTAGTAATCATGGCCCTAAACTGTTTAAGAACCATTGGTGTTATTTGCATGTTGTCGCAACAAGTTATTCCCTCGAGTCACAGCTAAGTGACCTTTTGCGCTGTGTGCAGTCTAAGTATTTAAACATTGATCATCAACACCTCTTGACATAGTTAGATTGAATATGTGACAATGATATGAGCATATCTGTCTCGAATAGTAGTTGCATAATGTTATGATATCTCTGTACTTTGTAATTATTGCAAGCAATGGAAACTAGCAGTCAATGGAAACTTACCACATGCCTAATTTACTTAAATGTATAGGCAACCATGGCATGGTATGTAGTGCATGTTGGTCACATGCCTAGGATTTATCGAACTTGGGAAGATTGCTATGCTCAAGTCAATCGCTACCCTGGTAATTTGAACAAACAATACAACACAGAAGCTGAAGCTTTGAGGGTCTACTATACTCATCCGGCCTACCTTGCAAACCATGGGCAAACGGCCTACTATGGTCCAATGAATGCAAACCATGGCCATCCACTGGCACTTGAGATAGAAGAGAAGCCACCCGTCGAAGATATGAAGATTAGGAGAATTGCTCTTTGGTCTTGGAAAGATGTCATGCTTTTATTTGTGGCTATGGTCATCGCTTTTCTTTTTTGGAAGTTGATGTAGGCTTAGTTTCATAGAAGAGTAGGTGGACTTTGTTGTATGTGGTCAATCAAACAATGAATTTGTTCTAGGTGAACATATGCTATTATTTGACTTTGTTGTATGTGGACTTATTATTAGACTTTGCATTAAACATATTATATATATATGAACATATGCTATTAGTAGTTGTCCGTGGCCAAAACTAACCACGGTCGTGTCACAGCCAAGAATCATCGTCGCCTGTTACCCTGTCGCCGAAGAACTGATCGGCAACAAGAAGCGGCTGATATCGCTGGGATGGGAGAGCCATATGATCCGACAAATGGTGACGGTGTCAATCAGGTCGGTGAGAACGAGTAGCCATGGACCCCATCCAGCCTGCTCGATTTGGGTCAAAATGACCAAGATGGCCAGGTAACTTTGGTATCATGTCAGTATGTAGCCACACACGCTAATCAATTGAGAGGGTCATAGCTTACCTAGTGTCTCTAGCAGGAGCCTGCACCGGCCGAGGAGCCAGAGGGTTCGGGAGCAGGAAGGCCAGATCCAAGCGAGGCGTGTCAAAGATTCCTGTTGGTAGAAATGCACACTGGCACATTACTGAGTTTGATGAATTTGGGGATCCACTCTCATAGCCTATAGCTTTGACCAAATACAAGACTATCCTCGGGTTACTTGTTAGGGACTTCATCCCGATTAAGTACAGGAAGTGGATTGGGAAAGATGATGATCGGTGGAGGGTTCCCGAAAGCGAGAAGGATTACATATGGGATGTCAAGATCCCAGAGTATTTCACTTTCCTAGCCGAGTATGATAGGGAGTTAGTCAAGAAAAAAGAAAAAGAAATCATGGGGACATGCTTCAAGAATTTTAAGGGGACATTGTACAAGAATTTTGTCCACCAAAATAAAGAGCCAGATTTCGATGGTGGACAGTTTAGCAAGCAGAAGGACTTCTGGCAGGATTTCAAGGAATACAGGTTATCTGAGGAGTACTTAGAACTGAGCAGGAAGAATAAGGAGAATTCGCAGAAAGCGATGAATCCTCATCATCTCGGCTCTCGTGGCTACGCCAAAAAGATGCCAGAATTTGAAGTAGAACTTCAAAAGATGGATCGCCTTGCTGAGGAAGGCGTTTAGGTTGAGACCACCAATTGGGAGCCTAGATCGGTATTATATTGTATGGGGAGAAATGTATGGCACGCCGAGGACGGGAGCTTTAGCTCCGCAAATCAACCCATGAGCGAACTCATCCAGAGGATCTCCTAGGTAACTGAGGAGGTGAGGCAAGGGACTCGCACTTCTAATAGGGAGAAAGACGTGCTCACCCAAGCACTCAGAACCAAGGAGCACCCTGGTCGCACTAGAGGAACCGGTGTTGTTCCTGGGAAACTAGCATTCCCCCAAGAATCTAACACTTACCGGAGCCGCTCGAGGGGTAGAGCAGAACATGAACCAGAGTATTTGAGGAGACTAAAATAGATGGAAGATAGAATGGAAGCACGTATTGAGGTGACCGTTGAAGCGTGAGTCGAGCAAATTTTGCTATCCAAGGGGTCAGTAGTACCACAAAACCCTACTCTTAGTGCCTTTAGCCCATAGTTTAGGGGTCACAACAGTTGCGGATCGACCCCGCTCGACGAAGAAGAGGCGAATGTGCCTCATCTGGTGGACGACATCACTGAACCCGTCAATGTCAGGTTGTACATCCATCAGGAATGGACAAAGAACAAGGTGGCGCTCGGCCAGCCCTAGCATGCGGGAGACGGGACAATTAATGGCCGCCCAATTCCACTGGGGTACGCTCGTGTCACCATTGACAAAATACTTGATAAGAAGTATAACAAGATACCCATTGAGTACCCCGTAGCGAAAGACAGGCCGAAACTTAGTCAAAAAAAGGGCTCTCAAGTGGCCTGGCGCAAGCGCTTCATTAAGCTTGACCATCAATTATCCTCTATGATGAGGACGACTGCGAGTCTTTGCCCACCCGCGATGATCACTCACCATCTCCCAACAGAGATCACTCCCCTCCTCATCCGGAGCCATCACCCTCGAGAAGACAGAGGTCTCCTTCTATTCCTCCTCGTCCGACTCCATCTTCATCAGCCTCAAGAAAAGAGACTCCTCCTCCTCCTCCACGTCCTCCTCCATCTTCATCAGCGTCGGGAAAACAAAATTCTCATCGTCATCCTCCTCCTCCACCTCAGTCCAAAACAAGATCAAGGACATCCTCGTAGTCGCAGAAAAGGTCCTTGGATTCGGTCGCTAATGCTCCCAAAGTGGACCACCAGAAAAGAAAAAGGTCGTTCAGTGGCAGCGTTACCACCTTGATGAAAGAAAAATTTACAGCACACATCTCGAAGGAAGATTGTGTTAGTTTCTTCAATCTATGTGCCTCACTGCCTCCATTTTTGTTGAAGTCCGAATTCGAAAGGCAAACACAGAATAAATACGCTACAACAAGAGACGAAGAAATACACAATAAAGATTTAAGGAACATTATGAAGTTAGTTGAAGACAACACTAATTTAACCATCGAAGAGGCCGCGAACATCTATTATGATGTACAAGGGATGAGAACACCGGCAATGAAGTATGAAATAGGCAATCTTTTGGTTCCCGATCATGAGTATAAAAATCTAACGACATATATGCGCCAGTTACATGAATATTACATGGCGCAAGCAACAGAGACAGACGACTTTGGTTTTGAGGTTATTATCTGTTCGCCACATGTTTTCCAATATCCTGAAGAAGAGAAGTTCGATGTCGAGTGGGAGTGCTTGTTCTAGCTATACCAGAAACGCTCTCTCGATGTTCAAATGTTGACGCTGTGGACTATGTAAGTACCCTACACGCACGATATTACAATTAACTACTCTCTCAGACACAAATTGTTAACTTTTGAACACTTTCCATGATTTTATGTAGGTGTACAGCAAAATTTTGTATTCTAAAAAGCAAATGGGATTACATAGGCTTCTTGGACCCCATGCGAGTCAATGAGAGGATATGTCTAGGCCTCTATGGATGTGACGTGGAAGACCTAAAACAGAGATTGATTGCTGTTTTCGATGAATTCACGATGAAGAAGAAAACCCACATACTTCTAGCCTACAACTGCGAGTATGTGTTCTCGACTTTTAATTTTATGCTTCTTTTTTTGTTAAGATTATTCGATAATTAGGATTCTGTGATTGCAGCAACCATTTCGTCTTCATTTGTGTTAATCTTGCCAAAAATCTGCTCGAGGTGTGGGACTCGAAGAAAAAACTATTTCATCATCTGGATGCACTGGTGGCAGTGCTGAATTAGTAAGCGATCCTAATAACTATTATTTTCTAATCACACATACCGCTTTCTAATGTTTCTCCTTTTAATGTTGCTCAGTGTCCGAAGAAGACATATCGGTGGGACGCCGGTCCCATTCAAGGTTGTCGAAATGGAGGGGAAGTACCTATCACAGCCGGCGGGAAATAATGAATGCGGGTTTTATGTAATGTGGGCAATGCTTCGCTACATCGGCGGGAAATCAGAAGAAGCCGATAAGTTGGTGTGTATAATCCCCATTTTATTTATGTCTGTTAATAATTCAACAAAATGATTTACTGTTCCTCTTTGGATATCATCTTTTTTGAACGACAGCGCAAGAAATATAAGCACGAAAGACTGCTAGACATGGAGATCGTCGCACTACAATCGGAGCTGGCAAAATTCATCTTAGCTGAGGTATTGGAAAAAGATGGAGTATTTTTCATTGCACAATCCGTGAAGTACAAGAACCAGTATGGCCCAGAGCGGCTCGCCAGATTATTGTAAGAAGTCCGAGAAGCATGTGTGAAGTCCAAGAACATTTTTTTTATTTTGAGGGATCGAGATGTGGATAAGAACATTTGAATTGTAGTCGTAACATTTGTAATGTTTAATATTGATGGACCTGTCATCTACGTAGAGTATATAAAGCGAAACTCGATTCCATGAAAAAATATAAATTTAAATAAATTATAAAACAATAAAATACGAACGGGCCATCACCGCCGGTTAGCAACAAACCGGTAGTGTTGTCGTAACCATCACTGCCGGTTAGAAGCAAACCGATAGTGTTGGCTTTCTCAACACTGCCGGCTTGAACCATAAACCGACACTGATAGTTACGAGAACACTGCCGGTTTGATCCATGAACCGACACTGATATTTACTACAACACTGACGGTTTGATCCATGAACCGACAGTGTAGGCTTGCTCAACACTGCTGGCTTGAGCTAAGAACCGACACTCTTGAAGCAACCTTCACTGTCGGTTGGCACTACAAACTGGCAGTGTTGTTCAACTGGACACTGCCGGGTGAAGCCAGGAACCGACACTGTTTCCTATAGATCAGTGTCGGTTTTTAAGAACCGGCAGTGATGTCAACCCCCGTCACTACCGGTATGCCACTGTCGGTTCAAAATCCGGCAGTGAAGTGGGTTTTTGAACCGGTAGCGATGTCCAGATCTGGGGTAGTGTATGTACGTATTTTCTGCCAGCTAAATCAATACGTAAAAGAATTTAATTATCTTATGTGGCACCAAATTAAACCGATGTGCTTACCACACCGCCCATCCAAACTATTAATTAAATTAAAGTTGGTTGGCTAGGCGCGTTTCACATCGCACCCATTTCTTTTTAGCGCTTGTTACAAATAATATATTCTCACGTCATGCATGACGTACTTACCGATACTACTAGCTTGAGAGATCCAGTTTAGTTTAGTTGAGATGTGGAGACGACGGTGTCTCACTCTTATATTACCACACAAGCACAAGTGCAAGCAAACGATGCGATTCTTCTCTCTCTCCTCCCCTGTAGAGACTTTTAACCTCGCAGTACAGAGCCCGAGGTCAAGATCAACGACGACGAGCAGTAGTTTAGGCAAGTGGAGCCAACATTGACCGACTCACATGACAAGCATCCTGTAGATGTACATGTACCATCTATCAGTACCAATCTACCAGAGAGCTGGGTAGCTCAGCTTTGCTAATCATCACTTGATCGCGGGATTCATCATTCATGCATGATGTAGTCTACTGCCTACTCCAAAAGATCTTCATTGTAATTCTGGGTCCATGCAGCGGTAATATATACTCGATTGTGTAACACGGCCTCTATTCTTACGCAACCACACACTGCTACGGTAGGGTGTTAGAATGAAGCATGCATGTTGGATTGGACGTACGCAAGGCAACAAGTGTATATATCTGCAGCTGCAGCTTCCTGGAAGGATCCCAACTGCTGCAAGCAGGCACTGGTGCAGCAAGGTTTTTTTTTTCTCTCGGTTGGAAACCCCTTTAATCCCGGTTTTCCAAACGGGAGCATCCATCCGGGGCTAAAGGTACTCTTTTTTAGTCCCGGCTTGACGTCCGGGACTAGTCCCGGTCGAAAACACCAACCGAGAGTAAAGGGGGCTTCCAGGCCTGGCCAGGGACCGCCACGGGGCAGGACATTGAGTCCCGGTTGGCCGGGTGGTGTTACCAACCGGGACTAAATGTCCCTCTTTTTTCTCCCTTTTTCTGGTTTCTATTTTTGGTTTCTTTTTTCATTTAATGATTAGTTTTGATATTAAAATACATTTTCGAATACGCTGCTAATAGTAATATATATGTGTATTTCGCACGCGTAAGTTTTCGTTCGAACTTTGTATATAAATAACAAACGAATATACGCTACATGCATATATATATGATGATCATATATACACACACGTTATTTTATGTACATATAATATGTGCATATATATATATATATTATACAAAGGTTTGATATATAAATTGTTTATGTCCTTAGCAATTCACTCCTCCAGATTTGGCATCCACGTTTCATTCGGGTCATTGTAGAACTCGCCGTTGGGGTTGATGACCTGGTCATTTAGAAATTCTGCTATAGTCTCTCGAATTGCTTTAAGTTGGTCAAGTCGTATGACTCTTTCCCTCAACCATTTAGTCTTCAATAAAAGTTAAAGGAAAAAGTATTAATATATATATATATATGTATGTGTATTGCTCATGTAATTACTTATACAAATGAGAGCAATAAAGAAATTGTAAATATACGATCAAAATAATATAAAGGAAAAAGTATTTATATACGTACTTTGAGTTGCTCTTCAGGAGTTCTCTTTGAGTACGCCATGATGAACTCGCAAACATAGTATCCGCAGTAGTTGTTACCCTGCTCGTGCCTTAGAACCCACTTTTACGACAAAAAAATCAATTAGGGTGAATTGAAATCATCATATGGTGTTAATTGAATATAAATGTGTAGTTATAGTACTTACTTTGTGTGCGATTACACCCAGTGGCGTTTTGCAATGTTTCATTTTTTGTTCCTCAATGAACCTTTTCCAAACCCTGCTCCCAATAAAATAAAAAAATAATTTAACCTTTAATAATTGTTGAGAGATCGGCACCATTATATATATATGTTGTTATAGAGAAACTAAATTAATTACCCTTGTATAATATCTATCATGTCTTGATACTCCATTTGCGGTTTTCTCAACGAGTCTAAGATTTTCAATCTACTATTGGCCATATCGATGACCATCAATATCCAGTAATTGCTGCATAAACATATATATATATATATATATATGTGTGTGTGTGTGTGTGTGTGTGAGAGAGAGGTAACTAGCTAGTAAGGAAATATTGATGTCCCATATATATGATCGATATTAATTACTTATAATAACACTCACTTGAAGTTGTAGGGGAAGAGTATCTCCTTCTTGTCGCGTTGGTTCACTAAGAAATTCATGAGATTTCTCTCAGGTTGAGGCTTATAATCCTTCGGGGGGTTAGGGTGTTTGTATACGACATACGGATCAACGAACCCAACATCATTATCCTTTCCCTTTCTAAGTTCTGTCATCTCATATCTGCATACATGAAAATTGTGAATATATATATTATGAATATATAATAAAGAAATTGTGAATATAGTAGAAAATAATCACACTTACAGACAATAGCAGCTAATGAGACTTTTGTCGAGAGAGTCCAGGTGGCATAGTTGGTGTAAATCTGGAAGCTCGACATAGATAATGTCATTGCCATGGAAGTAATGGTGGTTTATAATTCTGACAGAAAGATAGATTTGTCCCGCATCAGACGCCGACATGTACCACCCGTTTAGCAGGTACATTTGCGTACCCAGTTCACCTAATTTCTCTGGGTTGTATAGACTCTGGCCTGGTACAAATTTCTTGTAAGGATCCACTTCCGGAGCAGATGGTCCTTCAGCGAGCACTTCGGCAAGGTTCAAACCAGTGTCCTCATAAAACCGAAGAAACGACTCATAGCCGCCTACCTCCTCCACTAAGTTTAAATTTGAACCATATTCGTTAGGAACGACAAGGGGGGGATTGATTGTTGCGATTGTTGTCCGAGTTGTGCAACACCTTTTCCTACTCTCTTCTTTTTTTGCGCCGCCTCATATGACTTGGTGAGAGAGCGGTCATAGTCCGATATCGGTTGTTTCGCGGCGCTCTTAAGAGAATCCCGTTTTTTTGTTCCAACTTCTTTCTTAGCTGATCTGGAGGTAGGAAGAAGTATGATGGCTCCGGGTTCTCCCTCACTCGTCGTGCCTGTTTTGCACCTTCAAAGAAATCTGTCACTTCTTTTTGTACTGCATCCTTTAATTCCTGTTCACTTTTCTCATAAGATAGTTTTTGGGGAATAAGTGGATGAGTATTTGCTTTTTGCTTCTTTGCCGGTGGGCAGGGCAACGGCTTCGTTTGCGGGGCGGACCTCTTAGGGGCTGGCTTCCTTGGAGGCGAGGGAGGCGTTGGAGACCGCCTTGGAGGCAGTACAGACTTTGGAAGCGGCAGAGGCGTTGGAGACCTCGGCGGAGGAGTTGTGGACTTCCTTGGAGGCGGCGGAGGAGTTGGAGATGGTGGGGATGCACCAGTGCCTTCGAAGGCGTCATCATTGCCCTGAGCACTATGATGGTCGGGAGAAGCAACAACTGGACTTTGATTGGTGGAGGCCCTGCTTTGTGAGTACAAAAAATAATGAGATATAAGTAAATGCTTATTATTAGTCATGCCCATAGAAAATTATCAAAAAATTGTTTTGTTAACTTTTGTCCGCATCTAATGTCTGCTGGCGGTGGAGTAGACGCCCCAAGGATAATGATGTAGCGCTTGCGCCATAGTATATATGCCTTCTCTGCTTCTCCTAGAGTCTTCTCTCCATCACCTCCAGGAATGTCAAGAGCTAGATCCTCATAACCTTTGCTCACTTTATCCACTACGACCCTAGCATATCCAGGTTGTATTGGTGCCCCATGGATTCTTGGTGTCTTGGTAGGGTCTGGAGGAGTAAAAACACCGACAGCGACCTTGATTGTGTCATTCCCCCTTGGAACATGTAGCTCAATTGATGTCATTGGAGTAGTGACATCATCCACGGAGAAGCGCAGCGTTGCGTCATCTTGCTTTGGCAGCTCAGTGGAAGCGCAGCTGCTTTTCAACTGACCAAGGGGGCTAATATTAACATTCATTCATGGCTCTGATGCCTGCCTCTGGGCACTCATTGCTATCTGCACTTGCTTTCTAATTGCTTCCTGCATTCTTGGTTCCATTGTTTTTTCTCGCTCCTTTGCTTCAAGCACCATTTCCACCAACATTGTCACCCGCGCTGCTTGCTCCTCCTTGCTTCTCTGGCGGCTTCAGTAGGTTTCCCTGTTATTAGGGAAACCATGAACCCATGGAGTGTTGCATCCTAAGCCTCTGGTTCGGCCAATGTGTTCAGCAGTCCCGATGGCATACGTCAGCTCATCCTTCTCTCTATTGGGCTTGAACACACCAATATCTTTAGCTTCTATAGCAAAAGCCAATCGGTGTGCTGCTGTTTCGAGTTTTTGCCCATACACTGCCAGACCGGTCTGTGGGTCGAGTCTTCCCCCATGACCGAAAAACCAATTCTTCGAGCGTGGGGGCCACTTGGCTGATTCTGGTTGATCCCCTTGGCAATAATGTTCGCTTCCATTTTTTGCCACTTCGGAATGGCAGTATCGTAGCCACCTGATCCTATGTCATGGTGGTATACCTTTTTTCGGGCATTCTCTTGGTTCCTTCTCACCCGTGCCTCACCCTCTGCTGATGTCTTGTACTCTACGAAATCATTCCAATAGGGCCTCTGTTTCGAGATCGGGCCCATAGCAGTATTGAAATTCGGCGTTTTGTTCTTCTTGATGTATGTGTTGTATAGGTGTTTCTTTCAAGTCTGGAATTGTGTGGCCATCTTCTTCATAGCCCATGATCAAACTAGCTCCTTCAATTCATCATCGTTGATATCATCATAATCATCCGCTTGCAACATGAAATGGGCAAGGATATCATTCCAGAGCAAATTCTTGTCAACATTAGAGACAAAACTAACATCAGACTCGTTGATCTTTTTCTTCCATTCATGAATACTGATCGGAATTCTGTCCCTTATAAGGTACCCACAGTGTTCCATGAATTTCCTTTTATGTGGACCAAGTGGTTCGCCTGTCTCGATGTTGAATTCCGATATTATGTACCGGCACTCCAGTGATTTCTTCGGTCCTCGAACATTTTTGCTCTTCGCCGTTGTGGTCGCCGATCTAGAGGGCTACATATAAAAATAATAATAAATAAATATCTTTTGTACACAGAAATATATACAATATTCACATATAATATATATTTAGTATATATACCTCGCCTGTATTTTCTTGCAAAACATTTTCTTGCTCATTTTCAAGAGCTAGATATTGACTTCCGTCATCAACATCCTGCTCACCAACATTGGCAATAATATTCATCATTTCTTCCTCCATGTTGTCTCCCGGGGCAGCCATATCTAACAAATTTAACAAATTTTAAGTCACATATATAAACAAGTCATATATATACAATAAGTCATATACAAATTTATCTAAGTCACATATATATAAACAAGTCATATATGTAAACAAGTCATATATGTACAATAAGTCATAAACAAAATAAATCTAAGTCACATATATAAACAAGTCATATAAACAAGTCATATATATAAACAATTCATATATGTAAACAAGTCATATATGTACAATAAGTCATATACAAAATAAATCTAAGTCACATATATAAACAAGTCATATAAACAAGTCATATATATAAACAATTCATATATGTAAACAATCATATATGTCAACAAGTCATATATGTAAACAAGTCATATATGTAAACAAGTCATATAAACAAGTCATATATATAAACAAGTCATATATGTAAACAAGTCATATAAACGACGAATTCGCCCTAGCGAGAACGACGATTCGTCGTTCTCGCTAGGGCGAATTCAACATTCTCGCTAGGGCGAATCGTCGTTCTTGCTAGGGCGAATTCGTCGTTCTCGCTAGGGCGAATTCGTCGTTCTCGCTAGGGCGAATCGTCGTTCTCGCTAGGGCGAATCGTTGTTCTCGCTAGGGTATACAACAACGGGGCGGCGTTGCTCCGCATATACAACAACGGGGCGGCGTTGCTCCGCATATACAACAACGGGGCGGCGTTGCTCCGCATACAACACAACGAGGCGGCGTTGCTCCGTATACAACACAACAAGGCGGCGTTGCTGGGCATACAACACAATGAGGTGGCATTGCTCCGCATACAACACAACGAAGCGGCGTTGCTCCGCATACAACACAACGACGACGTTGCTCCGCATACAACACAACGAGACGTTCCTCTGCATATATCACATACAAACACATATCGACGTACGTAGGGGTCGGCGGTGATGGGTGTCTGGAGGCGGTGATGACGAGGGCGGTGTCGGTGGCTGGGCCGGGTGGCGTCGGTGGCGGCGCGAGCGTCGTGGCCGATCGAGCCAGGGTGGAGTCGCTGGCTGCTGCTGTGTCGTGGGCGGTTTACGCGTCGGGGCGCGGCGTGGCGTCGGGGTCAGGGGCGACATGCGTTAGGGGCGGCGTCAGGGGCGGCGTGGCGTCGTTGGGGCCGAGCGTCGGGCACCGCCGGGTGGTCGGGGCGGTGGTCGCCGGTGAGCGCTTAGTCGGGCGTCGGGCGCGTCGCCGGGCGATGGGGCATCGGTGTATGCGTCTGGGCGCGCTCGCGAGTCGGCGTCAATGGCCAGATCGGACGAGCGGCGGCGGTGGTCGGGGGGCTTGGCTCGGCAGTGGGGAGGACGAAGAAGAGGGGCCGGGGCGGGCGCAGAGGCTATATAAGGGAGAGGACCTTTAGTCCCGGGCGCCACCACCAGCCGGGACTAAAGGCCCTTTAGTCCCGGCTGGTGGTGGCGCCCGGGACTAAAGGTAACTGGTGGTGGCGCCCGGAACTAAAGGTAACCTTTAGTCCCGGCTGGTGGTGGCGCCCGGGACTAAAGGTTTTTGGCGGGCAGCCAAACTGCAGTTTCGCTGCCCGCCAATTCATTAGGATTTTAATATATTTCTTTTTACACAAATGATAAAAGGATAGTTAATTGCACAGAAAATTAAATAAAAGATATAAAAATATTTTAAAAAAATATAGATTCTATTTTGCTTTATTGCACACAGGAAAATTATGTGACCTAAAGTTTTAATTTTTTTAACAAGTTTTAAAACACAATATAGTGTTTAAATTACTATTTTGATAATGCAAAAATATAGTGTTTAATTAAATTCAGAAAAACTCTTGTGTTTCGACTGGAAATTTGTTTTCACATCATTTGAACGTGACATAATCCCACCATCAAACATAAATTTGTTTTCACATCATTTCAACGTGACATAATCCCAACATCAAACATAAATTTGTTTTCACATCATTTCAACGTGACATAATTCAATATCAAACATAAATTCACAATTATTACATAATATCTCTAATACACACTATTGAACATCAATATATATATCAAGCGGGCACAGTAATGAACTTCTTGACGTATGTCCCTTGGTTACGATCGCGCCGTAACCATGGAGTATCCTCATCATTTAGCTGGATGCTTGGGTCTTTGTTCACTGTGAATGGTGAAATTCGGTCATCCTTTTCATAATCTTCTGACATGTCTGACTTGTCTTCGATTCCTATGATATTTCTTTTTCCTGAAAGAACTATGTGGCGCTTTGGCTCATCATTGATTGGGTGGTTGTTGTTTTTCCCTCTCTTCGGTTTTGTAGACATGTCCTTAACATAGAACACCTGAGTCACATCCTTCGCAAGGACAAACAGTTCGCCTTTGTACCCAATATTGTTGAGGTCCACTGTTGTCATTCCATACTGGTTGTCGACTGCTACGCCGCCTCCAGTCGTCTTTACCCATTGGCACTTGAACAAAGGTACCTTAAAATGAGATGCATAGTCTAGTTCCCATATCTCCTCTATGCGGCCATAATATGTTTGCTTGTTCCCACTAGGGTCGGTGGCATCTATGCGGACACCACTGTTCTGGTTGGTGCTCCTTTTATCTTGTGCTACTGTGTAAAATGTATTCCCATTTATCTCGTACCCTTTGTATGTGAGGATATGCCACGATGGCTGCCTAGCCAACAAATACAGCTCCTCATCAATACTCTCATCACCCTGACATTCTTTTCGCAACCAGTCGCTGAAAGTTTCCATTCTTTTCGTAATCCATGCTTCAGACTTCCCTAAGAACTCAGATCGAAGGAGGTTCTTGTGTGTCTCGATATACGGATCTACCAAGGAGGAGTTCTGTAGAACTATGTAGTATGCTTTATTGAAATAATCATCACCCTTACCAATATATGTTTTCTTCCCTAGTGTCCCCTTTCCACTTAGTCTCCCCTCATGTCGTGATTCAGGAACACCAATCGGGTTAATATCGGGAATGAAGTCAACACAGAACTCAATGACCTCCTCTGTTCCATAGCCCTTGGTGATGCTTCCTTCTGGCCGAGCACGGTTGTGAACATATTTCTTCAGGATTCCCATAAACCTCTCAAAGGGGAACATGTTGTGTAGGAACACAGGACCGAGAATAGGAATCTCCTTGACCAGATGAACTAGGAGGTGTGTCATGATATCAAAGAAGGAAGGAGAGAACACCAACTCAAAGCTGACAAGACATTGAACCACATCATTCTGTAGTTTCGCTAGATCCGTTGGATCGATTGCCTTCTGAGAAATTGCATTGAGGAATGCACATAGCTTCACGGTGGCTAGACGTACATTTGGCGGTAGAATTCCTCTTAATGCAACTGGAAGCAATTTAGTCATGAGCACGTGGCAGTCATGGGACTTTAAGTGTCCAAATTTCTTCTCTGGCACATTTGTTATACCCTTTATATTCGAGGAGAATCCAGACGGTACCTTAATGCTATCTAGGCATTCAAACAAGCTGTCCTTCTCTTCTTTGCTAAGAGTGTACCTAGCAGGACTTAAGTACTGGCATCCATCATCTGTCTTCTCTGGATGCAGGTTGTCTCGTTCTTTCAAACACTGCAGGTCCTATCGTGCTTCAATTGTGTCCTTAGGCTTCCCATACACGCCCATGAAGCCTAGCAGGTTCACACAAAGATTCTTCGTCAGGTGCATCACGTCGATCGCGCTGCGGACCTCTAGGACTTGCCAATAGGGTAGCTCCCAAAATATGGACTTCTTCTTCCACATGGGTGCGTGACCATTGGCGTCCTTCGAAACAGGTTGGCTGCCAGGCCCCTTTCCAAATATTACTTTCACATCATTGACCATATCGAGGACATCCTCACCAGTTCAGTTGCAAGGCTTGGTCTGGTGGTCTGCCTTACCTTTAAAATGCTTGCCTTTCTTTCTTACGGGGTGATTTGCAGGAAGAAATCGTTGTGGGGGTATTAACCCCTATACCCGTACGGCTAGGCTTGGGCCGGCCCGGATCAGAGGGTCCGGTCCACCAAGAGACGACGCGCGGCCCGGCCAACCTGTTCGGAGTCCCGCGCAAGGAGTCAAGGCAGATTTGGCGATCAAGCAAGATCCTGGTCGGTTAGAATAGGAATCCTTATCCGGCCACATATGGCAATTGTAACTGGCTAGGATTAGTTTCCAGATCTATAACCCTGCCCCCGGACTATATAAGGCGGGCAGGGGACCCCTCTAAAAAACATCTCTCATTGACATACAGCAATACAATCAGACGCAGGACGTAGGTATTACGCCTTCTTGGCGGCCGAACCTGGATAAAACCTCGTGTCTGTCTTGCGTCACCATCTCGTTCGTAGCTTGCGCACCTGTCTGCCGATAATTTACTACCTTGGGCATACCCCTAGGTAGACTGCCGACCATATTTCATCGACAGTGGCGCGCCAGGTAGGGGGTGTGCGTACTGCTCTCCAAGCAAACAAGATGGTCATCATCTCTGGCTCTGTGGCTACGCCGAACGGCCTCACATTCACCGTCGGCCAGATCACCTGGACCACCGGCTCCAACGACTTCATCGCCATGACCACGGAGGAGGCGTGGATTCAATCTGTGTCGACCACTGCTTCACCTGCATCGGCTACGGCTCCGACCACGGTGGATACAGCTCCGACCACAGTGGATCTGGCTCCGACCATGGTACATCTGGCTCCGACCATGCCTGCATCATCTTCAGCCACGCCAACAACTCGTCGTCCGCTTCCCCGCTACAAAGGGAAGCAGATCGACAACACCGACCTGCTCGACTCTATCGATCGGGTCGGCACCAAACTCGCTGAAATCCTAGCTCTGGTAAGTGCAATTCAAAGTCAACCTAATGAGCAGGTAATCGCTCCCCACAACAGATCTACCCGACCTGCTCGGGCCAGTCATCCTGCACGACTTGGTACAGATCTCGTGGTCATATCTACTCCTGAAGGGCGCTCCGCTCGTCACCGGCCAGCCTCCGCGACGGGTCTCCGGCTCTCTGAGTATGAAGCCTCAACGGAGAACTACCAGGCCTAGCCCTACGGCCTACGAAATGATGCCTCCAACTACGCGTATAATATACAGCGCTGCTCAGATCTGTGTTTTGTACATCGACCTCGGCCGAAGCCACGCAACTTCGTCAACATGATCCGGATTGAGGATTATCAAGAAGGATCCGTCCACACGGTCCAAGAGGGTGACTCCAGCTCCTCGTCTGGCATCGCATCTAATGCCTTCGTCCACACCGAGCTCCAGCATCACGATGATGAAGGCATCGAATACGATCTGGATATCCTAGACCACGCCCCGGGGTTCCCACAATTCACGTCTTTCCCACCAAGGCGAGGGGATTTGATCAATGTTGTCAGCAATGACGAACCACCAGTAGTTGGTGAAACAGAACAAGAAAGGATTGCATGCGAAGCACGGAATATTGACTGATTTAATCGCCGACAAATCAAAGCTGAAGAGGAGGCACGACGCATAAGGGTCCAGCCACGCAACCTCAACAATGCTTTCGACAGGGTGGGGGACAAACAGGTCTTTAGGACTCCAAGCGCCAACGTAGCCGTCGCCATGGAGACAATGCAACGGCTACCCAACACCCCGGAAACCTAGGCAGTTCGTGATGATATACAAGCTTATCTGACGGCTACTATGGCTCAGACCGCAGAGATGGTAAATCAAGCTCGGGCTCCATCCATTTCAGTCGAATCAAGCCACAGCCGCCAATACTCAAGTTGCTCACAGCCACCCAACCAACGTGGCTCGCGCAACAACGACCCATCAGACAACCATCAAGGCGGAAACGATGGTCATGATGGTGGTCGGGACGACAACCGCCGTTGAGAGGACAACCGCCGTGACAATTGGGATGACAACCGCCGAGATAACCGCGATAATCACCACGGTAACCACGGTCACAGGGTTAATCAGGATGGCAACCGGGATCGCCGTGATGGCAATAACGATCTCTGCCGTTACCTCGGGGAACGCGATCTACGCGATCGCATCAACCAGAGAGCCAACGATCGTGCATCCCACGAAAGCTATCGCCGTATGGAATATGACACTACCCACGGCCCGCCGGGTTTGAAGCAGTTTACTCCGCACCTTCGCCAAGTCATATGGCCCAAGAACTTCAAGCTCGAGAAACTTCAGAAGTACGACGGCAAGGAGAACCTTGAATTATGGGTCATGCTCTACGAAACTGCGTGCAGATCAGCCATGGCTGACGAACACGTCATGTCTAACTACTTCCCAGTCGCTGTTGGCCATGTAGGTCACCAATGGCTGGTCAGCTTGCCGCCGAACTACTTTGATTCTTGGCAAGAGCTCAAGCAAGCCTTCATCGACAACTTCATTGCTACTTGCGAGAAACCCAGCAACAAATATGATCTGCAACGGATTCAAGATCGAAAAGATGAGCCACTGCGCGAGTATGTCCGGCGTTTCTCGGAGATGCGCATCAAGGTCCCATCAATCTCCGACAATGAGGCAATCGAGGCTTTCATCATTGGCCTCCGCTTCCACGATGCCCTAAGGGACAAGCTCCTACGCAAGAGACCTGAATCGATCACAGCGCTCCTGGCCACCGCTAAGAAATACGCGAACGCCGACGACGCTAAAAAGATAATTATCGAAGAAGCAGCAAGGGTTCCACGCTCTGACCACCCCCCACACCGCGACGACTACCGCGGCAACCGTGGTCGGAACGACAATTTTGACCGCCGCAACTAGCGCAACGACTCCTGCGACCACCGCGACCAACGTAATCAGCGGCGTAACCGCCGTGATGATTACAGGGGCAAGCGTGCTCGGGAAGACGACAGCGAGGTCAACACCGTTAAAAAAGGTGGCGGACGTCGTAACTATGAAGACGACTACGCCAAAGCATTGAAAGGGCCCTGCCAGCTCCATCCCAAGTCAAACCATACCATGGAGAATTGCCGCGTTCTCAAGTCTATCTACACGCGTCAACATGCTCCGGATACATCCAACAAGCCTAACGACGCAGGGGAACAACGCAACGAGGACAACGACGATGAAGACGCAGATCCTCATCATAAGTATGTCAAGCCAACCGATCGCGTGCACACCATCATCGGAGGCAAAGTGTCCATCGAGACCAAATGAGAACGCAAGCTGCTCGCCCGCGCTTGCTTGAACGTGGCCAACACCGACAACCTCCTCACCGATCTGCGGCTCCCTCCGTGGTCTCACCGTGAGATCTCCTTCAGTAGAAAGGACCAATGGGCCACAATACCTGAGCCAGGACGTTTTCCCTTGGTCCTCGATCCTTGTATCAACAAGGTTCAGTTCGATAGAGTGCTGATCGATGGCGGCAGCTCCATCAATATACTGTTCAAGAACAGTCTGCCCACCGTGAAGATAACCCAGGCGGATCTCAAGCCGTACGAGGCACAATTCTAGGGTGTTCTCCCCAGACAGAGCTCTACACCTCTCGGGCAGATCACGCTACCTGTGCAATTTGGGACCCTGGACCACTTACGCACCGACTACGTCAACTTCGTGGTCGCTGACTTCGATGGCACCTACCATGCTATTCTTGGTCGACCGTCGCTCACCAAGTTCATGGCCATACGTCATTACAGGTATCTGGTGCTCAAGATGCCTACCGAGAAAGGAGTCCTAACCCTCAGGGGCAACGTATACGCAGCTTATACCTGTGAGGACGACAGCTTCAAAATAGCAGAGGCTCACGACCTCTCTATTCGCATGGCCGAGACCATGCTCGACGCCAAGAAGACCTCAGCCGACCACCTGGAGATCCTAGAGCTCGAGGCTCCACGCAAGAACATCAAGTCCAAGGAGCACAAGGTGATCCAGCTGGTCGACGGTGATCCCAGCAAAACGGCCCATATCGGGGCCAACCTGGATCCCAAATAGGAAGATGCGCTCATCAAGTTCTTGAGGAGCAACGTGGATGTGTTCGCATGGAAACCTGCTGACATGCCCGGTGTACCTCGGAACTTGATCGAGCACTCCTTGAATGTCAACGACAAGGCCAAACCTATCAAGCAGAAGCTACGACGGTTCGCTCACGACAAAAAGGAGGCGATTAGGGTAGAAGTTACACGGCTTTTGGCAGCCAGATTTATCAAAGAAGTGTATCATTCGGAGTGGTTAGCCAACCCGGTTCTTGTACGCAAAAAGAATAATGAATGGAGAATGTGCGTTGATTACACTGATCTCAACAAACACTGCCCTAAGGACCCCTTTGGCTTACCTCGCATAGACGAGGTCGTAGATTCAACCGTCGGTTGCGAGCTGCTTTCCTTTCACTATTGCTACTCTGGTTATCACCAGATCGCTCTAAAAAAGGACGACCAGATCAAGACATCTTTTATCACGCCTTTCGGCGTCTACTGCTACACGACCATGTCATTTGGGCTCAAGAACGCCGGTGCTACCTACCAACGCGCTATACAGGCCTGCCTCAAAGACGAGATAAAAGACGACCTCGTCGAGGCTTATGTTGACGATATAGTTGTCAAAACCAAGGAAGCACATACCCTTGTTGACAACCTGGAACGCACCTTTGCAGCCCTTAACACATTCCTGTGGAAATTAAACCCAAAAAAGTGCATCTTTGGTGTTCCTTCTGGCATACTACTTGGCAACGTCGTCAGTCACGATGGCATACGCCCTAACCCAGAGAAAGTCAAAGCTGCCTTGGACATGAAGCCGCCCAAAAAGGTGAAGGATGTTTAGAAGCTTACCAGATGCATGGCCGCCCTCAGCCGTTTCATATCAAGATTAGGCGAAAAAGGATTACCGTTCTTTAAACTGCTCAAAGCATCCGAAAAGTTTGAGTGGTCGGAGGAAGCAGACGCTGCCTTCACACGGCTGAAACAATACCTTATGTCACCTCCGGTCCTCACTGCTCCCAGAGAAGACAAAACACTCCTGCTTTACATTGCGGCTACTAATCGAGTGGTCTCCCCGGCCATGGTGGTCGAGCACGACGAGCCCAGCCACGTCTACAAGGTACAGCGACCAATCTATTTCATCAGTGAGGTACTCAATGAGTCCAAGACCAGGTACCCACAGATTCAGAAGTTGATCTATGCCATACTGATAACATCCTGAAAGTTGAAACATTACTTCAACGGATATCATGTGGTGGTCATGACTGAGTACCCTCTGCGAGACATCATTAGCAACAAGGATGCGAACGGGCGCATCGTCAAATGGGCAATGGAGCTATGCCCCTTCTCCTTGGAATTTGCAAGCCATACTACAATCAAGTCTCAGGCACTCGTCGATTTCATCGTCGAGTGGACAGACTTAAGCACGCCTGCCTCTCTGGGGTCTGACGAGTATTGGACGATGTACTTCGATGGCTCTTTCAACATCGACGGCGCGGGAGCAGGAGTCCTTTTCGTGTCACCATCCAAAGAGCAGCTCTGGTACGTCCTCAGGATTTATTTCCCAGCATCTAATAATGCCGCCGAGTACGAAGCATGCCTACATGGTTTGCGCATTGCGGTTGAGCTCGGCGTTAAACGTCTCTATGTCTACGGAGACTCGGCTCTGGTCATCAACCAACTCAACAAGGACTAGGACATGACCAGCGAAAAGATGGATGCATACTGCAAATCGATCAGAAAGCTGGAAGGCAGGTTCTATGGCATCGAGTACACACACGTGGTCCGGGACAAAAATCAAGCAGCGGATGTGCTGTCAAAGTTAGGATCATCCTGAGCCAAAGTCCCACATGGCGTATTCGTCCAAGACCTGCTCACGCCTTCCATCGAAGAGGAAGATTCCACGGTCGACAAGCCTCTAGACCAGCAATTGGTGGCTACGGTTCCAGCGTCGAGCACCACCGAGTCGCCTCCGACCACTCATGAGTCCGACTAGAGAATACCTTTCATCAAGTACCTAACAGATGGCAGTGGTTACACTGATTGGACAGAAAATAAGCGCCTGATGCATCGCAGTAAGCAGTATCTGCTCATCGATGGCAAGTTATGGCGCAAGAACGCAAAGGAGGAAATCTTGATGAAGTGTATAACCCAGGAGGATGGCGAACATCTCCTGGACCAAATCCACTCTGGCTCCTGCGACAACCACGCGGCCTCAAGAACGCTGGTCGGTAAGGCTTTCCGAGCAGGGTTCTATTGGCCGTCAGTAGTAGCCGATGCAGAGAAGCTAGTCCGCCACTGTGAGGGTTGTCAGTTCTTCGCCAAGAGAATCCACGTACCAGCACATGAGATCCAGACAATACCAACCTCTTGGCCCTTCGCATGCTGGGGACTGGATATGATCGGGCCCTTCAAACCGGCTCCTAGGAAATTTACATGTGTCTTTGTGCTGATCGACAAATTTTCTAAGTGGATAGAATACATGCCTCTGGTACAGGCATCCTCAGAAAAGGCTATCACGTTCCTCGACCAGGTCATCCACCGTTTCGGCATACCCAACAGCATCATCACTGATCTAGGTACTCAGTTCACCGGGAACGCTTTTGGGACTTCTGCGATGAAAGGAGCATAGTAGTAAAATACGTCTCAGTGGCACACCCTAGAGCTAATGGACAGGTCGAGCAGGCAAATGGCATGATTTTGGACGCATTGAAGAAGAGGATGTACAGAGAAAATGACAAAGCTCTCGGAAGATGGCTCAAAGAGTTACCAGCCGTGGTCTGGGGCCTCAGAACTCAGCCCAGTCGTAACACCGGCGTCTCACCATACTTTATGGTTTATGGCGCTGAGGCAGTCCTCCCAGCAGATATAGCTTTCAGATCAGCACGGGTAGAGAACTTCGATGAAGGCAAGGTCAATGAAGTATGGGAGCTAGAAGTGAATAGTGCAGAAGAGAAGCGGCTCGATTCTTGCGTACGTACAGCCAAATACCTTACTGTTTTGCGTAGGTACTACAACAAGAACGTTAAAGAGCGGTTCTTCATGGTCGGGGACCTGGTCCTGAAGTGGAAGACGAATCAGGCTGGTGTCCATAAACTCGCAACTCCATGGGAAGGGCCCTTCATGATCAAGGAAGTCACACGACCAACGTCTTACAGGTTAGCTCACCTGGACGGTACGGACGTACCCAATTCATGGCACATCGACAAGCTTAGGTGTTTCTATGCTTAACTACTAAGATATGTACTCCTCTTGTACTTTCGATTTCATTCAATAAAGCTATTATGATTTCTCCGACCACTCTGATGTGTCACTTCAAATTTTACAGTTATTCTAACTTAGCCCGTCAAGGCCGACCACCATTCCTACCCGGGTTTTTGGAGCAGGTCCTGTCTCCGGTCCCTCCCAACGCGTGCATGGGATCCGCTCTCTATGCTACGGGTGATCGGCTGGTCCCCCTTGGTTTGACTTGTCCGCGTCTACGTGTGCACAGGTCACGCACCTCACACTCCGACCACATGGCGAATCAGGGCCGTACAAACTTTGCAGGATGACGTCGAGTAAACTGGTACAACTAAACAGAATGCTAACATGTTCTCACTTAGTTACGCCAACATGAGTTGCAAGCTTAAATATGTTTTTATACAAAACAAACAAGCTTATGATGATATACAGTTACGTTATTACAAGCTTGCCTGAAGAAGCCCAAGTTTACAATAACACAACTACGTCCTTCTTCTACAGCTCTAGCATATCCTATTGGCTGGTCGGGGCACACAGCACCCGCTGCTCGCTGCTTCCGACATCCTGCTCGAGTCTTGGGGACTCTTGTACTGGTCGAGCTAAAGAGGATGGCCTCGCCGATGCCTGGTTGGTCGAGACCGCAGGCTTCGCCAGTTGGCTCGCAATTGATGGCCACTCCAGCTGACTTGTTGATGGCGTACCCTGTACAGGTGCTGTCCCACCTCCACACAGGTTAATGTCGCCAATTATCTTTGAAGACAGGTCCAGCTGGGTCATCCAAAGCTCCTCGGCCTTGTCTAGATCTACCTCCTTCGGGTACCCAGCCTCTAGGCGCTTGAGATCGATCAGGGGGTAGTGGGCACGCACCATGTTTAGCACATGTGCGCCTGTGTACTCACCCGCCTCCTTCACGAACTCTTGGAACCATCCCCATGCCTTTCGGCATCTCTCGACCAGTCCGAGCTGCGGTGTCCTTGGCACTTCCTCTATAAGCGCTAGGTCGATAAGGTCGAGGATGGGCATGATGCCAGTTGCCACCTCCTGGCACCAGTTCTTCCATGTGTCCCGATCCTCGGTGATCTCTAGGCATCGCGCCTTCCAACCGTCACGATCTTTCATCATGGCTTCCAGATGCTTCTTGGCATTGACTTTTAAAACTGCAAACCGCACAAGACATTAAAATGTCACGCGACAAGATAAGGCGGGCAACAGAGTGAGCAAGGTGGCCTGGAACACTTACTTTTTAGTTCCTCCTTCATCTTGGTTGTGTGATCCCAGAGTTGCGACTGGTCGTGCGCCAGTTTCTTGTTGTCTTCCTTCAGGCGACCACACTCTACGGCCACACGGCTATTCTCCTCTTGGAGACGGACTACTTCGGCTTCTAAGTCTGCGCTACAGCTGTTACTACCAACAATGCAACAACAAGTGTCATGCACTGGTTGTGATAAAGTGACAACTTACTTGTTTTTTCCTGCTCCTTGTTACTGAGCTGGACGACCAGGTTCTGGTTCTGTGCCTCTTGCTCCGTCCTCTCTTGGTCGGCGGCTTCAAGTTGGTGGCGCAAGCGTTCCACCTCGGCTGAGAGTTCTCTATTGCTTGCTATGATCCCCTCAATCTGGTCGAAGCACTTCTTTCGGTACCTTGCGGTCTTCATCAATCCTACATGTAAAAAAGCTAAGTCAGACAGTTTGACTAGATATTAGGATCAAGTGGTCAAGCAAAATATACCTGGACTTCCGTCACCAGACGTTTTGCCGCTCGTTCAACTTTCATGGTCTCTTCAACCTCTGGGATTTCCTCATGCATAACCCATTGGTCGTTTCGCCAGTGCGACACATATACATGTTGTTGCTTGTCCTAGGGAGGGCCCAGGACCTCCTCTACTTCGTCCTCTTCGGCCTCTTCTTCGGGCAGCGGCGCTGGTCTGGAGTTTGCAGTCTCTGCGATCACTATGGCTTTCCCACGGGCCGTAGCATCGGCAAACGTGCTCTGTGCCACCTCCAGCTGCTGCTTCTCGGTTGGGTCTGATGCCCTTGGCGCCGAAGTATCTCCCTCAGCAGGGTTAGTGCTCGGAGCACTTGTACTTGGCTCGGCTCTCCCCTCGACCAACTGCTCGGGGACTGTCGTCTGGCCGCTCGTCTGCTGAGGCTCCGGTTGACTTTCTGCTACAGGTTCCTCCATAGCCGGCTGCGGGGCAGTTTTCTCCACCATTGTTGGTGGAGCCATGCCGCACCCGGCTAGTTGGTCGGGATTTTCGGTGGATGCCGACCTAATATATCAGAGATAAGTTCAGAAGATAATAGTATTCAATATAAATTGTAAGCTTACATCAAGGTTACAGATACTTACAGCTTGGAAGCACGGAATGATGTGGCGAAGGCGCGTCTCTTCATCCGTGCTTGCTCCACGTGCTCTGCGGGTGCCACCGGGTCTCTTTCCACGACCAGTACCGGCGCCGGGGCTTGATGCTCGACCCCTTTGCCACTTGTCCTCGGCATTGCAGTGGTCGGTGATGCGAGTCCCACTGGCACGGAGGAGCCACCCTACTCCGTCGACTCCAGTTGTCTCCTCCTCTTTCGAGGGACGAGTCGAAAGATGTCTGCATCCTCTGTTTCATCATCTGACAGTGGGAAGATGGCCTGACGACGCTTGCTGGCCACCAGCCGCTTGCCAGCAGCCCTGGCCGTTGCCTCCTCCCCAACCCCAAGTACAGCCCAGTCGACGTCTTCGATACTGGCGCTGGTCTGGGCGGTTGGGTCGGCAACTTGAGGCCAATCCACACCAGGGGGTGGAGACATGAATACTGCTGCTCTGTCACGACCATTACTCTGAGAAACATACATTCGACAACACAGTAAGTTTTTGTTACAACATAACTCTACGAGTACAAGGCAGCATAATTTACCTTTGGGGGAGGTCGGGCCAGCTTGAAGGCGTGCTCGATGTCGCTTAACCTGACATAATTTGGATTAGCTAAGTTGAATAGCTCTCCAATCCTGGCTTTGACTTCTATCTTGTCAAGCGCCTCTTGCCTAGTCCTAGTTGGGTCTGCGCTACCTTGGTACTCATAGCCAGGATGTACCCTCCTCTGGCAAGGCTGGATCCTTCGGCTGATGAAGTTCCCGACCACGCTCGGACCATCCAGTTTCTTCCATGGGATCATCTCAAGAAGTTTTGAGATCTGCTCCAAGTGCTCGGGCTTCTCCGACCAGCTGTTCTTCTTCTCCGAAATGAACCCCATGTTGCACAATGTGATCGTGTTCGGCTCTTCGCGGATGTAGAACCACTTCTTGTACCAATCGTCCAGCGATGTGTTCCAAGGGTAGTGCAAGTACTGGGCCTTCATCCCGTCACGTAGATTGAGGTATACGCCTCTGGCTATCTTCGAGCCGCCGCTTCCTCTCTTCCGCAGACAGAAAAGATGGCAAAAGAGGTCGAAATGGGGCTGGAAGCCACCATATGATTCACAAAGATGGATGAAGGTGGAGACAAGAAGAATCGAGTTGGGATGTAGATTGCAAATCCCAATCTCGTAATACAAACAGAGCCCCTGAAGGAAAGGGTGCACTGGAACCCCAAAACCCCGCTTGAAGAAATCCTCGAACACCACAATCTCACCTGGTTGTGGATCGGGGTAGCCTTCTCCTTCCGGCGCACGCCATCCCGCGAGTGCCTTGTTGTGGAGCACTCCCATGGTGATGAGGTCTTCGATGGTCTGCTCGTTGCTCCTTGACTTCCACCACTCCTTCGCCATGACTCCGGCTTTCTTTTGGGCGTCTCTCTTCGCCATGAATCCGCCCTTGCTAAGGGGGTGGATACGGTGGAGGGGTGATTGGTGATGATCTCGGAGGTATAGGGTTTGGCAAGAGGAAGAAGAAGGTTGCAGCGGCGAATGATAATGGGGATTGGTAAAAAGTAACTTACCAATTCTATAATATAAATAACCAAGAGTTCTGCCGTTTCGTCTGCCCGAGATTCTTGGGAGACGTGCGCACGCGCTGCAGACGGTTGCTTTCACAACCTCGAGATCTATGCCAATATATGCGCCCTTCGTTACCAGTGTACGCGCCTCTTCATTGCTACTGTGAGAGGGCCCACACTGACATACCTCCTTACAGGTGCCAAGCGACTGTTCGCTTGAAAGGACAAGAAGACAGTATAACGTGCTATACCCGTCTGCTTTTTTGACCAGACATGTCAGATTGGATTTGACAGAGTAAGAAGACAAATAAATACACCAAATAATAGTACAAGCGGCATTTGTTTCTTCGTTGCATGTCTCGTACTCAGGGATGGTCCAGACCACTGTTGTGCTTGGGGATTGCCCAGACCACTACCGTGCTCGGGGACTGCTTTGACCACTACTATGCTCGGGGACTGCTCCGACCACTACCATGCTCGGGGACTGCTCCGACCACTACCGTGCTCGGGGACTGCTCCGAAGAGTGCTCGGTGACTGCTCTCCTCGGCTACATGTGACGTGTACTCACATACAGTCGAGAGGCATTTATTTGGACCTTGCTACAAGGCTTATACTTCTCCTTCCAGCAAGCTCGGGGACTACATCGGTATGATGCACCTTCCGGTGCATTTCGTATCGCCTGTACGACGATTGGATTCTCAACTTAACTGGGAATTCTTTTTAGACCCTGGCACCACGTGCCTACGTCACCTACTACCAGGCTCGGGGAATAAGTGGGCACACTTCACCTTGCGGTGAATGTGTTTGTTTTCCGACCCCTACGCCTCTGATGATCAACGACGCTACGCTTCACGATGCACTTACATTTCTTTTTAGAAATACAAGTGGGCACACTTCCCAGAACGGAAATCTTTTTCTTTTTTCTTAAGATCACCATACATTCTTCGGACAACCTACTTCTCCGGCGACAACGGTGGTCAGAGATGTCAAGAACTCAAGCCTCACTGTTCGGAGAAGGTTAAAATGGCGTGTCGCAGCATAATACATGGTGCTCGGGGACTAGCTGTGGGGGTATTAACCCCTATACCCGTACGGCTAGGCTTGGGCTGGCCCGGATCAGAGGGTCCGGTCCACCAAGAGACGATGCACGGCCTGGCCAACCTGTTCGGAGTCCCGCGCAAGGAGTCAAGGCAGATTTGGCGATCAAGCAAGATCCTGGTCGGTTAGAATAGGAATCCTTATCTGGCCACCTATGGCAATTGTAACTGGCTAGGATTAGTTTCCAGATCTGTAACCCTACCCCCCGGACTATATAAGACGGGCAGGGGACCCCTCTAAAAAACATCTCCCATTGACATACAGCAATACAATCAGACGCAGGACGTAGGTATTACGCCTTCTTGGCGGCCGAACCTGGATAAAACCTCGTGTCTATCTTGCGTCACCATCTTGTTCGTAGCTTGCGCACCTATCTGCCGATAATCTACTACCTTGGGCATACCCCTAGGTAGACTACCGACCATATTTCATCGACAATCGTCGATGCCCAAGGTACACGACCTTGCGACACTTTTTCAAGAATATACCTTTCATGTCACCGAAACAATGCGTGCATACAATATATCCCTTGTTTGATTGTCCTGAAAGATTACTTAGAGCTGGCCAATCATTGATTGTTACGAACAACAATGCTCGCAGGTCAAAGTGCTCCTGCTTGTGCTCATCCTACACGCGTACACCTAGCTTGTTCCACAAAAGTAGAAGTTCTTCAACTAGTGGCCTCAGGTACACATCGATGTCGTTGCCAGGTTGCTTTGTGCCTTGGATGAGCACCGGCATCATAATAAACTTACGCTTCATGCATAACCAGGGAGGAAGGTTGTAGATACATAGAGTAATAGGCCAAGTGCTGTGACTACTGCTCTACTCCCTGAAAGGATTCATACCATCCGTACTTAAAGCAAACCTTAAGTTTCTTGCGTTACTTGCAAACTCGGGGAATTCTCTATCAATTGCTCTCCACTGGGACCCATCAGTAGGGTGTCTCAACATATTGTCTACCTTACGGTCTTCTTTGTGCCATCGCAACAACTTTGCATGGTCTCTGTTTTTAAAAAGACGTTTCAAGCGTGGTATTATAGGAGCATACCACATAACCTTGGCAGTGATTTTCTTCTTGGGACGTTCGCCCTCAACATCACCAGGGTCATCTCGCCTGATCTTATACCACGACGCGTGACATATAGGGCATGCATCCAACTTCTCGTACTCCGTGCCACAATAGAGGATGCAGTCATTAGGACATGCATGTATCTTCTGGATTTCTAATCCTAAAGGACAGACTACCTGTTTTGCTTCGTACGTAGTGCTGGGCAATTCGTTATCCTTCGAAAGCATCTTCTTTTGGATTTTTAGTAACTCCGCAAATCCCTTGTCAGATACACCATTCTTTGCCTTCCATTGCAGCAATTCCAATGTGGTACCTAACTTTTTCTGCCCTGCATCACAAGTTGGGTATAGCAATTTCTTGTGATCCTCTAGCATGCGGTCGAACTTGATCTTCTCCTTTTCACTTTCGCATTCTCTTTGTGCGTCACGAATGGCCTGACCAAGATCGTCAGCGGGCTCCTCCTCTGTCCCTACCTCTTCTTCAGCGGGCTTCTCCTCTGCCCCCACCTCTTCTTCAGCGGGCTTCTCCTTTGCCCCCACCTCTTCTTCAGCTTCCCCCATTGCAATATCATTGAAGGCACCATATTCAGCAAAAATATCATCATCACCCCATTGTTCTTCTTCACCTTCTTCCATTACAACTCTGGTTTCTCCGTGCTTCGTCCAACAAATATAGTTTGGCATGAAACCCGACTTGAACAAGTGTGAATGAAGAGTCTTTGAGTTAGCATATTCCATCGTATTCTTACATACGGCACATGGGCAGCACATGAAACCATCGCGTTTGTTTGCCTCGGCCGCACGTAACAAAGAATGCACGCCGTCCCTGAACTCTTGGGAGCGACGATCAGTATTGTACATCCAATGCCGACTCATCTGCATTACATGACATAAATACCGTATTAAAACCTAAAACATAATTAGTTAATTATACAACATGCATACCACCACAAAAGCTATAAATTTAAGAAAGCCTCAAGCATATGTAGACAATCCCAACTACCACTAAAAATACTAAAGCTAAAATGCACTTCAAAGACACAAAGGATTTCATGCGACCAATCCCAACTAAAATGCATGTATCCCCGTTTGTTCAACATCTTTGGACTTCTTCGGCCGGATCAACGCCTCATTAGCCGCCATATTTGCCTCACAGTGCAAGATATTTTTGCACGAGTTCAACATACTCTTCCTCCCAAGAGAAGCTCTGAACATCCAAAGCCATCCCACCAAATTAAAAGCAGAAAAAATAGAACTTTAATCACAACCATCATGAAAATATGTATAAACTAACCATAGTCATTAAATACGATAAAATAACTCACATTGCGATCCGGACACTTGTAGAAAATGCGATCCTTGTTGGGACCCTCCTTCTTCACTCTGTACTCCATCACAATCTTCGTCTCATCACAACACTTGCCGCATGCAATGAGTGGGAGGTCCGGCCTAAGTCGCTTTGGAAACCCATGAGAGGCCGAGGATCCGAAAGCAGTTGCCATCTACTCTCTATACTCATTTTTAATACACTATAAATTTCTCATTTTATAAACAAATAAAATTAAAAAAACTCTAAAATTCTCTATATCTCTAAACAATGAAGTGTGCTATGTATGCTACAAATGAACGGTGAATACTAGTTTTTAATAACTACTTTAACCTTCCTTCATGTAAATATGCAAGCTTGAAGTGATTTAGAGCTCAAATTGCTTACAAATGAAAAAAACTACAATAAAGAACCATATATATAGTGAACAAAATGAGATAAGACAATGGTGAAACATGAGAGTATGAAGTTGGTAATCTTTAGAACCGAAGAATCGACGGAGGAATCGAAGAAATCGATGGAGGAATCGAAGAATGGATGAAGAAAGAGCAAGAACACTGCTTAAATTTGAACTGAAGCTCTCGGACGGGCTCGGGGAGGAAGAAGACGGCCAACAGGATTTATAGGGGGACCTTTAGTCTCGGTTGGTGGATCCAACCGGGACTAAAGGTCACTTTCCAGTCCCGGACCACGCCACTAGCCGGGACAAGAGCTTTACTCCCAGTTGGAGCCACCAACCGGGAGTAAAGGTCGACCTTTAGTCCCGGTTGGTGGCTCCAATCGGGACTAAAGGTCCCCTGCCACAACGGCCTGGCGCAGAAGCCGTTGGACAGGGACCTTTAGTCCCGGTTGGAGTCACCAACCAGGACTAAAGGTCTCTCTAGCCCCGGGCATAATATTTCTCAGAACTAGAGCTTGGTTTAGCCTTTAGATCAAAGGTCTGTTCTCTAGTGAGGACTACGACTGTACTTGTGGCAACTTGCAGTACGTGTGTATACGCGGACTGAAATACGTGTGGATCGTCAATTGTCATCGATCGATCACGGGCGCGTCTCTGACCGTCAGGTTGCATTGGATCCATCAATCTGATGCATGCCAAGGTTTGCGGCGCTGCGAGGGTACGTACTACATGTCAACGAGTCTTTATTATTAGTTGGATCGAGAAACACCCTACTACTCATCATCAGTTAAGTGAGTCCACATGCACTGAACAAATGCAATATGAGAGCCTGACTGTCTCAGACAACAACAGGTTTGGCAGGGTTGTGTATCTGAATGTATATATAGTACAACTCGAAGAAAAACGAGTCCTATTTTTTCCTTGACAATATCAGAAGAAACAAAATGATTTAAACTCTATATATACCTCAGTAGGTGGACAATATCAGAAGTAGCTTCCACCATGTTAACTCTAATCTAAGATCCATAAATTTTCGGTGAAACATACGTGATAAATTGTCCACCGTGTTGCACTATTAGGCAAAAGAGTTAATTTATGATATGGTCTTACTATGGATAATTAGAGACGGCATGTTAATCATCACAAGATACACTAAGAAAAAAAAGATAAATCCTAAAAATTCTCATAGCAATAAAAATAACTGGAGTTTAATTTGGTAGACTACAACCATAGGCCAAAAAATAGCCATTGGATCTATTTTGTTTTATAAAAAAAATAATTGCATATGCCATCGTGAAAAACACATAAAGTAACCCTTAGTTTGCATATAAACTGTCCACCTATGTCATTAAAAAAAACTCGACCTGTGGGGGGCATGACGCCCCAGGGCATTTTTTAAGAAGAAGGATGATCTTCTCACACAGATCGAGAAAATCCCTGAACCCTTGCCCCATCCTGACGCAGCGGAATCCGTTGCCCTGTGAGAACCGGGCCGAGCCGTTCTACGCTTTGGCTTATGGGGGACGGGCGAGGGGATTTTTTTACCCTCAGCCTGAAATTCGCTCTCACGGGGAGTCGAACTCAAGACCTGAGGAGTGCCGCCGGAATTCCCTAACTTCTTGGGCTAGAGTCCTTTGGCCACCTATGTCATTATGAAAGGTAATTTAAAAATAACCTTCTAAAATTATATCTAAATTATTCACCTATGCCATTACAAAAAATATTTAAAATAACCCCTAAATTTATATATAAATTAGCCAGCAATGTCATTTTGAAAAGCTATGCAAAGTACGTAGAACCTAAATTTGTATGTAATAAATTACCCACACATGTCTTTTATCCAGTGCAGAATGATTAAAGCTAGCACAGCCCACACAACATATATTTCAGTGTGACCGCCTCATGTGATGACTGCGACGTTATCTATCACACGAGAGACCCACACCCCACCTCTGCGAGAGAATTATGCTTGCATTTTTCCAGGCATATATGCATATCAGCTTACCCATTGAAGCCGGGATTAGATTGAATTTCGTCCATTATATGTGTCGTCTCCCTTTCTACCCGATCGAAGAGAATAACAATTAAAATTAAGACTTTGGCGCCATCACAGAGTAATATACGTACGTGGAACGAACTCTCTCACCGGATTTATTTTGAGATAAAAGCTATCTACTAGAGTAGTACTCCATCCATCCTATAAAGAATGTCATCCTCATTTCCCAAAAAAAATCAAACATTTACAACTTTAACCTAATATATATATAAATATTAATATTTGTGGTGCATAATTAGAATCATTACATATATTGTCAAATATATTTTTATAATAAACTTATTTGAAGATATAAATGTTGCTAGTATTTTCTAAAAAATCAGTCAAATTTAAAAAGTTTGATCGGCACGTACACCGTGACGTCGTTCTTTTTGGACGGAGTGAGGGAGCAATAATATATAATAAAACAGAGAGAGAGCAGAAATGTTACTCAGTTGTCGTCAACTGCTGCTATATATAGCTACCAGTAATAATTCAGAGTAAATAACTGTACTCTTGCATATGTACACTGCTGGTGCTGGAAAACTCTGATGTGGCTAGCTAGTTGATTCATCAGCGCAGCCGCATCATGTAGTCCCATCAGCTGTAAATATAAAATCGTAAAACAACACCACTGCTACTACTACGTACCGGAGTACTGTACTTATTACCGCAACGAATGATGCGCGGACAGCAGAAGTACGTCCATTGGTCAAAAGAGCACAGCAGCTAGCGAATATTGAAATTCCGGTCAAGGCCTTGTTTAGTTTACATCAAAATTCCAAGTTTTTTCACTCTCTCTCCATCACATCAATTTTTAGCCGCTTGCATGGAGCATTAAATGTAGGTAAAAAAAATAACTAATTGCACAGTTTAGTTGGAAATCACGAGATGAATCTTTTGAACTTAGTTGGTCCACGATTGGACAATATTTACCAAATAAGACGAAAGTGCTACTATTCATCGGGTTGAAAAAATCTTCAATCTAAACAAGGCCCAAGTTAAATGTGCGCCAAATGATGATTGTTATCAGCTGCGTGCCCACGTTGGAAAGAACAAAAACTACATGATCATCTTTTCCTTTTGATGAGATCGAGATCTCGTACGTAATCTATCTATATCTATCTGTCTATCCATCGACCGGAATAGAGAGAAGCCGGGCAGCCGTCCTGAAGAAAGAGTGTATTAGTGCGTCTACGTATGATGCCAGCCTAATGAATAACAAAAGTGCCACATCAGTTGGATAAACCCTCGCGATTAACAAACCGCCGGATCGCGGAATCTCCAATGGGAGCCGCCGTCAGTGCGTACTACGAACGTGCACATGTGCATTTGATGACATGTAACTAACTGGCTAGTGACCCAAGGATCAATGATGATACGATGAGTAAGAAAGCACTTGCTGACTGTGGATCGAACTATAGAAAGTCCTATTGAAAAGCACTCGCGGTGACGGAATCGATCTCTTTTTGGTGTGATATGATACGACAGATATGCGCGCGTGTGCGTGCCTAATCTGGATTACTGGAATTAACTGTGTCAGCGAGGCGTGATTTCGATCGAGTTCATCGTATAGGATGGGTCGGAGGAATATATGTATATCGATCGCCCGCACGCACAAATTAAAGGTGATTGCGATGACGTTCGCTATTAATTAGTACCAAGAACTTAAGGAGAAAATTAAGGAGGTGTCTATATACAACACTCGAGTGTTTTACAAGTGGGGAGCACTCGATTTTTTCCACTGTTCTTCACCGGAGTGGTGGCCTCCTTCTCCTCCCCCCTCCTTCTTTCGCAGCGAGCTTCGAACATGGGTGCCCCCACCCAGACCTAGCCTGGCCGCCTTCGCCGCAGCCAAGACTCGAACACGGCCCTCCCACTATCCCCACTGTCTGGCCAGCCTGCCTCCCTCAATTTCCCTTCTAAGGCCGCCGGATTTGGAGAAGAAGACATGGAGAGGCCAGAGAGAGAGAGAGGGCACGTGGGCTAGGAAAATCAAGTGTTCTAACACTTAGTTGTTAGATAGCATTTTTAAAAATATAAAGTGAAAACCCGTGGAAGAAGAATCACAGAAAGATGTGTGTGCAGGACCTGGATGGACACGCACGCACGCCGCCGGCGAGATAGATAAGGATAGATGGCCGTGTGTGCTAATGTAAGTACGTGTAATATTTTATGCTCCAGCACCGGTCTCTGCTTGCTCCATCCCAAACTAAACAGTCGGCAAGCAAGCAAGTTGTAGATAGATACGTGTCATACCAGAAATCTCTCTCCCCCTCTGTGTCTTTTGTGCTGCCGCCTGCTGCTTGAGTAAACAACTTTATTCGAGGAAGAAAAAAAGAGTTAACAACTTGGGGCTTGTGATGAGGTGACGATCGACGCGTACAATATTGATTAAATAAAAATGGATAAAAAGGGAGCGCGTGCATGCGTGCGAACGCAAATCCAGTGGGCTTGCTGGAACTGGCCCTGTCAGTGCACACGCGAAATAGGAAAGCGCTGGCGTCAGCCACGAGCGGATATATGTAGCTAATACCACACACATGATGCCCTTAACCACCCACATCTATCGCAGATGATCACGATGAAACTAGTTAATCTCCGTATCCGATCGACATCGATCACTCACGTACATGCAGGCCACTTTACGGAAAGCTAATATACGCCGCGCCCGCTATCCAGCACCTGCTGATGACCCACCTAGCCGCTTTACTAATACTGAGAAGAGAACTAGTGGCTCAGATAAAAATGTTCTCTTTTTAATTTTTTTTAGATATATAGTTTTTCTATGTATTTAGATATACAATATACCTAGATACACAACAATAAAAGCAATATATAAAAAAACAAGATGTGTTATAATTGAAACGGAAGGAGTAGTATTAAAGCGCGGAGGGTTTTCTCTTGTTTCATTGTTTATACAGCCTATTCGTTTGATCGTGTTTGTCTTATAAGCCATATTTTTCAGTCAGCGAAAAGTTTTTTCTTTCACACCAAACCAGCCAATAATACTTTTAGTCATGACTTGTCAGCCAAACAAGCCCAAACGAACAGGGCGTGAACCGTCCAATGAGATCCAAAAGATCTAATCTCTTATGTCCTGTATATATTCTACACCAAAACACAGGTCTAACATTCAGCCGCTGGTTGTAGTCGTCTCACATGGGCTACGCGATACCGTTGTATATGGTTTAGGCTGAAGTTTGTAGTTTTTTCTGATCTACTAAAAAGGATGTCCTCGCTTTCCCATCCGCCGCATGGCGCACGTCGCCCTCACGGCGCCGACGTGGCGCGGCAAGGGGATGGAGGCAGCTGGGCCTTTTGCTTGCCTCCCTGCTCTGCTCTGTTCTTCTGGTTCGCGTCTCGGCGTCTCGCCAGCACGACCAGCCGGGTGTGCCCGCGTACATGGACAATCATTGGCGTGTGGACCTGGGTCGTCACTCTCCACGCTCCACTTAATTATTGCTGTTCATCAGCAATAATCGCATACCCACACACACCTGTTGACGCTTGGCCGAGCTTATCTTTCTGTCTGTTTTAAGCAGGTGGATCCAGCAACTCAGACATAAGTATAACACACACCCCGGGTCCAAAAATAGTGAAATTCTATATTTAAACCCAGTCAAAAACTTTTTAAGTCTGATTAAATTTATAAAAAATAATATTAATATTTATATCTCTAAATATATTAACTACGAAAATCTATGTGTATTACTACTATCATCCTTATGAATCACAGGGCGTGAAGGAAAAAGGCTTTCACACATCTCTCTGCCTATATGTATATATCAAAAGGGAGAAATGTTTCTTAGACCGACATCGCTTGCACCATCCAGCAGGGATTCGAAGGAGCCGATCTCTCTCGTATCCATGAGTTAGAGCAGCACGTGTCTATCTATAGTACAGAGTTCGATTCTAAAAGGAATTTAAACACGTGACGTGACGGTTGAATAAACCTTTGACCTACAAGTCATCCAAGTGGCCACGTAACATGTTGTATGTCTTTTTGCAACGCACGAGCACGTTTCTTAGTGTTCTATAAAAAAACTCATTACTCATAAGCTTGCTCGATTTAAGGCTGGCTCGGCTTGGCTTGGCTTGAAAGTTATTGAGCCATCTCGCGAGCACAGAGAATGCCTACCGAATAGATACTCTCTTACCAGCTCCTGAGTGAGGCCGGACCCCTTATCGTTGCTGGGGTCGGACGTCACTTAGAGATACAAAAGGGTCGGGCACAGAGAATGTCTACCGAATAGACACTCTCTTACTAGCCCCCAAGTGAGGCCCGACCCCTTGCTGTTGCTGGGGTCGAGCATCATTTAGAGATATAAAATGGTCGGGCACAGAGAATATCTACCGAATAGACACTCGCTTACCAGCCCCCGAGTGAGGCCCGACCCCTTGCCGTTGCTGGGGTCGGGCATCACTTAGAGATACAAAAGGGTCGGGCACAGAGAATGTCTACCGAATAGACACTCTCTTACCATCCCCCGAGTGAGGCCCGACCCCTTACTGTTGCTGAGGTCGGGCATCACTTAGAGATTGTGATAGCGAAACTAATAAGAGAAAACATGCGTAAATTAAGGGTGACATGTCTCTCGGCAGCGGCCCGAGCCGTCCGATTGACTTGGGTGACCCGCTGGCACAGGACTTACCTTGATAGCTCGAGTGACGGGTTCGGAGAGCTCTTACCGGATATGTCCGAGTGGAATCCGGGTCTGTCTTTCGTGACAGAGTCGGCATAACCCGCATGGGACATCCTACTGCTCCTTACCCATCTCTCGGCAGCGGCCCAAGCCGTTCGATCGACTTAGGTGACTCGCTGGCACAGGACTTTCCTGCGGAGATAGAAGATGAGATCATCCTCCCTAAGAAATTAGTTAGGCAGATAAGCCAGACGACGAACTTGTATTAAGTGGACAAGCTCTTAAATTTCGTTATGGCCAAATAAATTTTTAGCCCTTCTCCCTTTTTTGTATAAAAAGGTTAGTGCGTTCCGACCCTTTCCGTCGTTAAGGTTGTGAAGCTCGGGGTGCGGGTGAACAAACTCTGATCACGCTGGTGAGTAAAAATGCCATAGCCGCTGGGGCGTAGGTTTCTTGCAGTCTGACCAGTTTTACTCAGCGTTTGTTTCCGCAACCCTTTCTTCAAGGTCTTAACGTGAGAGAGGGTCGGGCACAGAGAATGTTTGTCCGGTGGATATACTCTTAAACGCGTACCGACTCTTTCTGTAGTTAAGGCTAAAAATCTCGGGGTGCGAAAAGAACTCTGATCACGTTGGTGAGCAAAAACGACGTAGCCATTGGAGCGTAGGTTTCTTACAGTCCGACCAATTTTACTCAGTGTTTGTTTCCGTGACCCTCGCTTCTGGGTCTTAACGTGAAAAAGGGTCGGGCGTAGAGAATGTCTCCTAGATAAATATGCTCTTATCGGCCCCTGAGTGAGGCCCAACCCCCTACCGTTGCTAGGGTCGGGTGTCACTAAAGATCGGGGAGTTGATAGCGAAACTGATAAGAGAAAGTGTGCGTATATTAAGGGTAAAAGCGACGTAGCTGTTCGATGTTCCAGGCATTGACGAAGACTTCGCCGTCGATGATCTTGAGCTTGTAGGTGCTTGGTCGGAGCACCTCCGCGATGATGTATGGTCCCTCCCATGGCGGAGAGAGCTTGTGGCGGTTCTTGTTGCTCTAGACGAGGCGGAGCACTAGGTCTCCGACGTTGAAGGCCCGACCCCACACTCGACGGTTGTGGTATCGGTGCAACGCTTGTTGGTACTTGGCTGACTGGAGGAGGGCAACGTCGCGTGCTTCATCTAGCTGGGCTCCTTCCTATGCTCCCCCTTGCTGGAGGTTTTGGACAAGAACCGCTTCAAGAGGACGTAGTCCTTGTATATGTGCTCGACGGGGAAAGCATGGTTTGGGCATGGCTCTTCGAGCAGCTTCTCGAAGTGGTCCGGGGTACCCTCGGCAAGCTTCCGACCCCGTTGCGGTCGGCGGTGGCCACGAGTGAGCCCTCACACCGCTGCTTGTTCTTCTTCTTGTTGGGACGGTTGGAGGCACCTTCGCCGGCGTTCTCGTCCTGTTGCGCCTTGCCTTTGAGGCGGTCAAAAATCGCCCCAACCGCCTCCTTGCCCGAGGCATGGCTGGTGGCGATGTCGAGGAGTTCCTTGGTGGTTCATGGGCACTTATGTCCTAGCTTGTGAACCAGGGACTCATAGGTGGTCCTAGACAGGAAAGCTCCTATGACGTCGGCGTCGGCGACGTTGGGCATCTCGTTGTATTGCCGGGAGAAGCGCTGGATGTACCCACGAAGAGTTTCCTCGGACTTTTGTTGACAGTTTTTGAGATCCCAGGGGTTCCTAGGACGCACGTATGTGCCCTAAAAGTTTCCCACGAAGATCTCTTTTAGGTCCGCCCAACTTTGGATTTGGTTGGGCGAAAGGTGTTCCAACCATATTCGCGCCGAATCGGCTAGGAACAATGGAAGGTTGTGGATAATGAAATCGTCATTATCCACCCCACTGGCTTGGCAAGCAAGCCGATAATCCTCGAGCCACAGTCCAGGGTTCGTTTCTCTGGAATATTTTCGGGATGTTGGTCGGCGGTCGGTACCGCGGTGGAAAGACGACGTTGAGGATGTGTCGGCCAAAGGCCTAAGGTCCCGGCAAGTCAGGGCTCGGGCTTCGGTCCTCGCCACTATCGTAGCGTCAGTCACGATGAGGGTGGTAGCCGTGGCTTGCCCCCTCCCTCGCATCACCGTGGGTACGTCTGCGGGCATCGAGGGTGTCGCGCGCGTCACAGTGAAGGCTAAGACGCTCATGCACTGGGACCGCGATGCATGGCCTGCCGCCTTGCTACGCCTGGTGGACTGACACGTCCCTATCGGGCCGCTCTAAGGGCGCGCGCTGGCTGGCGTCAAGCTCGCATCATCGGGACAGCGAGCTCTTGGCCTGCTGCTCCGCCGCACGCTCGAGTAGCGTGCGAATCTCACGATGGGCCAGACGATCTTTGGGTGTTGCGGGCCCCGAAAGCCCCTAGAGCAAGGCCATTCCGGCAATGATGTTCTGACTTGCCCGGATGAAGTGTTGTGGCAGAACCGCCCGAAATAACATGCATTCGGAGGCGCTCGTTTTCCATCAGACACTAAGCACCCCAAAAACCAGCTACATCGGGCGGATTCCGTCGAGCACGCCTTAAGAGAGAGCTCGAATAATCCACATTTTCCTCTAGGATCCAATAATGAGAACGAGTTTATAATACTTAGTCCATTTCGTACAACCAGAGTTCTTAGAAATACATTATTACATTACCAAGTTCAGAGTGCGAAAATTAAACATTGGAATGATAATAAACATCTATCTATAATATACAAGGATCTGTCTGTGCCCACTAGAAGAATCCTTCACACAACGGCTACTCCTCAAGCTGCACCTGCAACAAGGGTAAAAAAACTCTGAGTACACAATGTACTCGCAAGACTTATCCGACTAGTGGGAATAATTTCTCGACTCCAAGTTATATGATAAGCTTTATGGTTTGCTGGATTTCCTTTTTGCGGAAAGCAATACTAATAGTGAATCCTTATGTATGTTTATTATTAGCAGTCATGATTAGTTCATTATCTAACCATTCTATGTAAGCACCTGTTCTACTTTCAAGCAAAAGTTGAGCAAACAATTCCATTTCACCACATTTCATCTTTCAGTTCTTACTATGGTGCTAGACTGTAGACAAGCCATACCGGATCGTCCGACGATTCGTGAATCAATATGCCCAGCTGGGTACCCCGAAACACATGCCCTGCTTGTACCCTAGGCACAAGCAGGACCAACCCACCACTCTCCTATCACGGGGTCTAGGTCCCCGTCCAAACTTGGACTCCAAGCCCTTGCTCCTGAGTCCCGAACTCAGTGCGGTGCTTAGACCTCCACCATCCCCGTCTCCATTTATTCGGTCCGAAAAGAGCCGGAACCCATGACAAGAGAGCAATGAGTCTTCCCGTGCCCATACACAAGTTTGTGTTCAGGATAATAAGTCTGTGACCTGCTTAGAACCCAATGCAACGGCCGGTCCTTAACCGACACAGGCGGAACAAATGCAATCCGAGCCTCGCTCGAGTGCCAAACTAAGTCCAAATCCAAAGTACCATTCTGCCTGGTCTCCAATTATCATTCATATATATTCCAGGTGATAATAATATAGTAACAACAATAATATATTTCCTATCTCTCTAGTGACAGGCAATCACTCAACTTCTACCGAAATCCTGTAGCATAGCAATCTACACGATCCTATCATACTAGTAAGACTCATAGGATAATAATATATATATATATATATATATGCAAGTGGGTTTCATTCAACTCCTTAAAACTTAATGCACAAACATAATATAAACTGTAGAAAAGTAGTGGTTATGCACCAGGGCTTGCCTTGGGTAGGCGGGGTGTCAACTAAGTCAGCAACTGATGGCTCCGGGGCTCTCTCCTATACGAGAATCTCCTCCTCATACTCCTCGATGATCTCCTCGTACTCCTCCTCACCCGTAGGCACGAACTCTACCAACTTGTTATCTACATGCATGAAATGATGATGCAACACTTAGTAATACGGCAACAGCAACTCTTAAAATAAGAATACATCTATCAAGCTACTAAGCTAGCTCTACCGACTAAGACGCTAAGTGACCTATTATTACCACTAAACAGGTATGAAACATTGCATGTATTATCTTAGCAACTAAAGGCATCCCTATTCTTAATATCGATTTATTATATATATGATAAAACAAGGAGTACTAGCTACCATATTTATCAACCTATCCTAAGGCTACAAAAATTACAGTGAGCACATAATAATCTAATGAACCTACTGTAAAAATTTTATGTCTAAAGCTATTACCAATTTGCCACAAAAATTCCTACAATTCTTAATCTAAATAATATTAACACTTTCAAATGATTTAATAGACCTTAGCATCAACAAAGACATACATAAACTAACCATACTATCAGGTAGACCACATTTTTAGGAACTCAACATAATTTATTTCATAATTTTTGGCTACTTATGTGAATTGATATTAATTTCCAAAGTTCAACTTAGAATGTAAAATATAAAGCTAATTCTATCTTCTATAAAATGGAAAACGAAATCAGCTCGCGCGGCCCACGAGCGAGCGACGTGGCCCACTCCCACGCAGCGCATGCGTGCACGCGGTGGGCGGTGAAGAGATGAATGGGGATGCGGTCAGGAGCTCCCTCTATGGTGGCGGACAACCTACGATGGCGGCAACCCCGTTCAGTCGAGCTCTGCCACCGGAGAAGAAATACGGATAGTGGATAGGCATTAGGGCCTCACCGCGATCCTACCCAAAGTGGTGGTGTGTCCGGAGACTGCCCTAGTCGAGCCGGCCACATGCGCGCGGCAAGGCCATGGTGAGTCGCGTAGGCACGACCGCATCAGCACCACGAGGGAAGCAGTGAGGGCGCGGCTAAGGTGCGCATATTGTGGAGGACTACGAGGTGGGGCTGGGGGTGCAACCAATTTGGCTCAAAATGACAAGGTGGGTACTGCCCATGGCAACGGTGGGCTTAGCCTTTAATGGCGCAACGACGGAAGCCCGACACCAAATTGGAGCTCGCCAAGGCATGATTGGACACGGTGCGGGGTTGGTCAGCTAGCAGGCTTGAAGACGGAGTCGAGAGCGCACTAAATTGAAGGGACATGACCCATCCATGCTGGATTGATGGCGCGGCCTGGCTGGCCCGGGCATCATTGGAGGGAGGGAACAAGGGGATGGGTCTGGCTGCTTGTCCAAGCTTTGGTGGGACGCGGCAGCCGCACATGCGCAAGCACTGTGAGCCAATGTAGCCAGGAGGGGGGGCGTACCCATGTGCGGGTGGTGGCAGTGCAGCAGCACGGCCGTGGTGCCGTTAATGGCGAAACGACACATGCATGACCACGCAAGCCCACGTGCATGAATTCATTACGATAACGACGAAGAGGCGTAGGCGGATGTGATGACAGTGTGCTATGATGCGGCACTAAGAGTGCAGCAGCATGGTGACCAGACGACGGTGCAGCGGCACAAGCGGACGACATCCACCCGATCGGAGAGGAACAACGCTGTGCAGCGTAGACGCGACGCGACGCAACGCAAAGGTAGTGGCAAAGGCACGGTGAGGCAGGCGACAGTGGACCGACCAGGGCATCGGGCCCATGACGACAGCGGTGGGGTAGAGTGGCTAGGCCAACCGGCCCCCGGCGTCCCGCCGAGCGCGGCGGTGTGCGGCGTGGACATGTGCGTGCTCTACTCGTGCAACATGTGCTTGGGCGCGGCAGCGGTGACGCAGAGCCGGCGCGGCGGTGCATGTGTTTGCGCACGCTGGATGAGCCGACGCTGCAACGCCGAGTGCCAAGGCAGGGTGATCGCGCCCATTCGCTGAAACCGGCCAAAACGTGCCATGCACGCTTTTAAAGCATCCCAAAAATCCAATTCGTTAATTAAATCGCCAAACCACCTCTTCCATACTCAAGAGGGCATGTTAGGCTACTAAAACAAGCCATGAAACCACACCACTCCTTAACCCAATTCTTCTACATAAATTACCAAACCTAGCTTCGTCAAACCATTTTTCCGACTTACGAAATCGACTAAGTCTAGATCGGATTCACGTCAAATTCGATTTCCAAGCTATTAGGTATGCTAGCTAGTGAATTCATTTTTCGACCATAGGTATTTCATCGTCATCTACAAGGTTTGTACTTCTAACTTTATTAAAGTTCCATATATACGTTCCATAGTGTTTTCGCTTAATAATTTTTTTAAACCCTAAGTGATATAACAGGACTATGAAATGTAACTTTCGTTTCGCGTTTCCGTTGATCGTTTCGAGTTACGGAATTTGATCTACACACTATATCACAAGCATTAACATATAACCATGATGCTCATGACATGTTTTAGCAAAAGATTTACACTGTAACACCAAAGGTGTTACAAATATACCTCCCTAAAACAAAATCTCGTCCCGAGATTTCATGTGCCTAGTGTAGGAAAGGAGATAGGAAATACATTTCAATGCAAGCAACTACCTCGATGAACCAGAAAGAAGGTGAAGATAATGCTTCAAGATATAGCTTTCTTGCCCCCATGTTGCTTTATCCTCCGGGTGGTTTTGCCACTGAACTTTGTAGAACTTCACCACACTGTTTCTAGTTACTCTTTCTTTTTCATCCAAGATCTTGACAGGGTGCTCAATATAAGTCAAGTCAGGCTGGAGGAGAAGTCCTTCAATTTCCACAGCTTCATCAGGGACCCATAAACATTTCTTCAACTGAGATACGTGAAACACATTGTGTACCACTGATAAAATATCAGGAAGCTGGAGACGATAAGCAACTGGGCCACACTGTTCCAAAACCTTGTAAGGGCCCACATATCGAGGGGCTAACTTGCCACGGACACCAAACCGATGCACCCCTCTCATAGGAGACACCTTGAGGTACACATGATCCCCAACTGCAAAGTGCAAAGGCCTTCTTCGCTTGTTCGCATAAGCTTTCTGTCGGCTCTGAGCTGCCTTCAAATGACTCTGAATGATACTAACTTGCTCTCGAGCTTCTTTAATGAAATTAGGCCCAAAATATCCATGGTCTCCCACTTCAACCCAGTTAAGTGTTGTCCTACATTTCTTTCCATACAGAGCTTCAAAGGGTGCCATACGAATGCTTTCTTGATAGCTATTGTTATAAGAAAACTCAGTTAAGTTCAAGCATTCGTCCCACTTCTCAGGAAAAGAAATGGCACAAGCTCTCAACATATCTTCAAGTACCTATTTTACCCTTTCTGTTTGGCCGTCAGTCTATGGATGATAGGCTGAACTTCAGAGGAGACTAGTACCAAGACATTCCTGGAGTTGCTCCAAAAAATAGGAGACAAAGACTAACCCTCTATCAGAGATGATAGTAAGAGGAACTCCAAGCAGGGTCACTATCAGGTCAAAATACAACTTGGCATATTTTCTGGCTAAATATCTGGTATCCACCGGAAGAAAATGAGCGGACTTAGTAAGGCGATCCACAATGACCCAAATAGAGTTATAGCCCTTGGACGTGCGGGGTAAACCCACAATGAAATCCATGGAAATATCTTCCCATTTCCAAACAGGGATGGGCAAGGACTGCAAATATCTTGGGGTACGCATGTGGTCTGGCTTAACTCTCCCACAAGTGTCGCACTTCGCGACGTACTTGGTGATGTCCTGCTTCATATTGGACCACCAATACGAGTGGCACAAATCATGGTACATCTTGTTACTACTAGGATGGATAGACAACTTGGAATGGTGAGCTTCATTCAAAATCTTTCTTCTAATCTTCTCATTTGATGGAACCACCAATCTGTTATTGTACTTTACTACCCCTTGCTCATCAATACTAAACTGAGGACCACGCCCTTCGGCAATTAATTTCTTGATGTGAGGAATTTCTAAAGTGTCTTGCCTTTGCTCCATAATAATCTGCTCAAGTAAATCCGAGACTAAGGCAATGTGAGCTAACACCTCAGCATGGTTGAGAGACAAAGGTGTTTCATCAACCTGATATGACTTCTGGCTCAAGGCATCGGCTACCACATTCGCTTTTCCCGGGTGGTAATGTACCTCCAAGTTATAATCCTTGATTAATTCCAACCATCTCCTTTGCCTCATATTTAACTCAGACTAAGTGAAAATATATTTGAGGATCTTGTGATCTGTAAAAATGTGTACCTTATTTCCCAACAAATAATGCCTCCAAATTTTTAGAGCGTGCACCACGACAGCCAGCTCTAAATAATGGGTGGGATAATTTACTTCGTGCTTTTTCAGCTGGCGTGAAGCATAAGCTATCACACGCCCCTCCTGCATAAGTACACATCCCAACCCCGTCTTCAAGGCATCACAATATACATCAAAAGGTCTGTCAATATCTGGTTGGGCCAGAACAGGAGCAGTAGTAAGAAATTTCTTCAAAGCTTGGAAGGCTTCTTCACAAGCCGGGCTCCAAACAAACTTGGCATCTTTCTGGAGCAGCTTGGTCATCGGCTGAGCTATCTTGGAGAAGTCAGGAATAAAGTGCTGATAGTATCCAGCAAGACCAAGGATCTGACGAATCTAGTGCACTGACTTGGGAGACTTTCAATTTAACACATCCTACACCTTTCTTGGGTCTATAGAGATACCGTCAGGTGTCAGAACATGTCCCAAAAACTGCACTCGATCTAACCAGAACTCACACTTGCTAAATTTGGCATACAACTTATGTTCCCTTAATCGAGTCAGCACTATCCGAAGATGTTGGGCATGCTCTTCTTGTTCTTGGAATATATCAAGATATCATCAATGAATACCACTACAAACTTGTCCAACTCCGGCATAAAAACTGAATTCATGAGATACATGAAGAATGCAGGAGCATTGGTGAGACCAAAATACATGACTAGGTATTCATACAACCCATACCTAGTAGAAAAAGTTATCTTTGGTATATCTTGTGGTCTAATCTTAATTTGATGATAGCCTGAGCGGAGATCAATCTTGGAGAACACCTTGGCACCAGCTAGTTGATCGAACAAAGTATCAATACGAGGTAAAGGATACTTGTTCTTAATGGTTTCCGCACTGAGAGGGCGGTAACCCACACACATCCGAAGAGTGCCATCATTCTTCTTCACAAAAATGGCTGGACAACCCCATGGTGAAGAGCTAGGACGGATGAATACCTTTTCCAACAACTCTTCTAATTGCGTCTTCATTTCAGCCAATTCCTTTGGGGCCATGCGATATGGGCACTAGGAGATAGGAGCAGTACCAGGTTCTAACTCAATGGAGAACTCTACATCTCTATCTGGTGGCAACCCAGGTAGATCTTTAGGAAAGACATCCGGGAACTCACATACCATAGGAATAGAGGCAAGATCAAGAGAAGCTTCAACATTAGCAGCAACAGGTAAGGCTAGATCTTAGGGCATAAGAAGAGACATCCTATCCTCAGAAGAAAGAAGCCGTAACTCTACAACTCTCTGCTTCAGATCCAAGACTACCCCATATACACGCAATCAGTTCATTCCCAGAATTACATCAATGCCTTGCCTAGGTAGTACCATGAACTAGAGGCGGTAAGTGTGGGTGGCTAGCACTAATCCAACTGTGTCTGTTCAAGTATTAACGCACAACTGCGCACCCAGAGTACTGATTCTATAGGCAAAAGGTATAGCCATAAGGGGTATATTGTGTCTGTGTGCGAACCCCTTGCTCATGAATGAATGTGATGCACCAGAATCAAACAACACATAAGCTGAATGTGAATCAATGATAAACATACCAGCCATCACCGGTTCATTCTGCAAGATTTCCTTAGCCTCCATGAAATTAACTTGCCCAGAACGTCTTACTGGCACCTTCTTCTTGATAATTGTCCGCTTGATCAGACGAGAGTTAGCTGAGGGCTAAGCAGACTGTGCAGGCTAGTTCTACGGACACCCCTGAGCATAGTGGCCTTCCTTGCCATACTTGAAACAAGCACCAGGCTTATTCCCCTATCCCTGATGAGGTGGGACCAGCTATCCCTGGGGCTACTGTTGTTGCACCTACTGAGTCGGTGCACGGTACTGGGTGGAAGGTGACTGATTGGTCTGTTGAGGCTGTCGAAACGAATGCCCACCCGAAGACTGATAGGGAACCCGCCTGACAACCTGTACCTTCTGAGCCTAGGGGTGGCTAGAATACCCAATAGCCACTCGCTTGCGCTTCCACTCGGCCTGAGAGTCATGCTATAATCCCTCCATAGCAATGGCGGCATTCATCGTTGCGCCAAAGGTCTGGTAGTTGCCTGTGTATAACTCCTTCTACAGATTGCAAGAGAGGCCGCGATAGAAACGATCCCTCTTCTTCTCATCTGTATCGACGTGAGTCTCAGCATACTGTGACAAGTGGTTGAACTTGTTGACATAGTCCATCACGGACATGCTCCCTTACCTCAGGTCCAGGAACTCCATCAACTTCCTGTTTAGAACACCAGCAGGAATGTAATACTCTCTGAAAGCCACAGTAAACTCCTACCAAGTCATCCGATGATCCATCGGCTACATGGCATTGAATGTATCCCACTATGTGCTAGCAGAACCCAATAGCTATTACGCTGCAAAGCGCACCTTCTGCTCCTCAGTTACAACGAGTAGCAGAAACTTCTGCTCCAGAACACGAAGCCAATGCTCCGCATCCAGAGGCTTAGCTGTTGGCGTGAATGTGGGTGGGTGCGTCTTCAAGAAATCTTGATAAGAGTAGGGTCCCTCAGGACCACGGGCACCCCCCCTTGTTCCCACCATTTCCTCTGTGGCCTCCATGGGTGAAGCCACCGATAGCCTGTGCTAACAGCTCCATGGCACGGGCTGACTCATGACCAGTAGCCAACATCTCCGCCATCATCTCCGCATGAGTCATCAGAGGTGAGGTGGTGGAGGAGGAGCCAGAAGTGGGGCCTCATGGCTCTCCCCGTTGCCGTTCTCATTGCCCTGGCCACTTTCACCTTGGCCCTCGCCAAGACCATGGCCCGCTCCGGCACTGGTGCTCCCGTGATCGGATCTTAGGTTCATCTATAAACAGATAGGAACCAACCATTAAGGACAACCCTCCAGATTAAGAACAAGAGATTAGGGAAATGATAATACGTTTATTTGAACATTCTTTTAGTTTATCATATCAGTTCACTAGTCCAATTATACGTGTAGGGGGAAAGGTTAATTTAAACAAGACTCTCTTATCATGATGCATGCATCGGCCTATACGTTCACTCAAGCCAGAATATAGCGGCATTCGCAAAATTTTTCAACACATCGCACACTCACTTTCCGCTTGCTAAACGATTCTTACGCAGCGTAAGTCAGTGAACCTGCAGAAAATTGATTAGATAAAACCAGTGCCGCTATCTTAGATAAACCATATTGCTAGGGCTTATACTTATTTACATACTTTATCGCATCCTACTTTTCACAAAACTTTTGGTGGTGAAATTTTAGGTTTTGGAAAGAGTGATAAAACTCGTAGGCTCATTATTGGCTCTGATACCACCAGTGGCAGAACCGCCTGAAATAACACACATTCGGAGGCGCTCGTCTTCCATCAGACACTAAGCACCCCGAAAACCAACTACATCGGGCGGATTCTGTCGATCACACCCCAAGGGAGAGCTCGAATAATCCACATTTTTCCTCTAGGATCCAATAATGAGAACGAGTTTATAATACTTTGTACATTTTGTACAACCAGAGTTCTTAGAAATACATTATTATATTACCAAGTTCATAGTGCATAAATTAAATAGCGGAATGATAATAAACATCTATCGATAATGTATAAGGATCCGATTGTGCTCACTAGAAGAATCCTTCACATAATGGCTACTCCTCAAGCTGCACCTATAATAAGGGTAAATAAACCCTGAGTACACAATGTACTCGCAAGACTTATCCGACTAGTGAGAATAATTTCCCAACTCCAAGGGATATGATAAGCTTTATGGTTTGCTGGGTTTTCTTTTTGCAGAAAGCAATACTAATAGTGAATCCTTATATATGTTTATTATTAGCAGTCATGATTAGTTCATTATCTAACAATTCTATGTAAGCACCTATTCTACTTTCAAACAAGAGTTGAGCAAACAGTTCTATTTCACCACCTTTAATTTTTCAGTTCTTACTACGGTGCTAGACTGTAGACAAGCCGTACCGAATCGCCCGGTGATTCACGAATCAATGTGCCCAGCAGGGTACCCCGAAACACATGCCCCGCTTGTACCCCAGGCACAAGCAGGACCAACCCACCACTCTCCTGTCATGGGGTCTAGGTCCCCATCCAAACTTGGACACCAAGCCCCCGCTCCTGAGTCCCGGACTCAGTGCGGTGCTTAGACCTCCACCAGCCCCGCCTCCAATCAGTTGGTCCAGAAAGAGCTAGAATCTTTGACAAGAGAGCAATGAGTCTTCCAGCGCCCATACACAAGTATGTGTTCAGGATAATAAGTCTGTGACCTGCCTAGAACCCAATGCAACGGCCGGTCCTTAACCGACACAGGTGGAACAAATGCAATCCGAGCCTCGCTCGAGTGCCAAACCAAGTCCAGATCCAAAGTACCATTCCGCCCAGTCTCCAATTATCATTCATATATATTCTAGGTGATAATAATATAGTAACAACAATAATATATTTCCTATCTCTCACGAGTGACAGACAATCACTCGACTTCTACCGGAATCCTGTAGCATAGCAATCTACATGATCCTGTCATACTAGTAAGTCTCATAGGATAATGATATATATATTGAAGTGGGTTTCATTCAACTCCTTAAAACTTAATGCACAAACATAATATAAAGTGCAAAAAAGTAGGGGTTATGCACCGGGCACGAACTCTACCAACTTGTTATCTACATGTATGAAATGATGATGCAACACTTAGTAATACGGCAACAGCAACTCTTAAAATAAGAATACATCTATCAAGCTACTAAGCTAGCTCTACCGACTAAGACGCTAAGTGACCTATTATTATCACTAAACAGGTATGAAACAGTGCATGTATTATCTTAGCAACTAAAGGCATCCCTATTCTTAATATCGATTTACTATATATATGATAAAACAAGGAGTACTAGCTACCATATTTATCAACCTATCCTAAGGCTACAAAAATTACAGTGAGCACATAATAATCTAATGAACCTACTGTAAAAATTTTATGTCTAAAGCTATTACCAATTTGCCACAAAAATCCCTACAATTCTTAATCTAAATAATATTAACACTTCCAAATGATTTAATAGACCTTAGCATCAACACAGACATACATAAACTAACCATACTATCAGGTAGACCACATTTTTAGGAACCCAACAGAATTTATTTCACAATTTTTGGCTACTTATGTGAATTGATATTAATTTCCAAAGTTCAACTTAGAATGTAAAATATAAAGCTAATTCTATCTTCTACAAAATGGAAAACGAAATCAGCCCGCGTGGCCTACGAGCGAGCAGCGCGGCCCACTCCCGCGCTGTGCATGCGCGCATGCTGGACGCCGCCCAACTGCATGACAACGGCCCGCGACGCAGAGGCCTGCGCGCGCCGGTATTTTTGCGAAAACGCCCTTGAGCAACCTACGATTCCCGCCGAGGTTCACAACACTATGCCTACAATCAGTGTTTAAGCAAACTAGCCCTCGGAACAATCCATCTTTACCATGGTGAGGTCCTCGGGCACCCGCGCGCGCACCAGAACGGCGACGACGGCACTAGACGGTTACACCGGCCAACCTAGCCCATCCCTGCCCCCTCTAAGGGCCAATGCTCACCTAGATGCAAACGCAAAGCGGTGGGTGGCGAAGAGATGAATGGGGACGTGGTCAGGAGCTCCCTCCACGGTGGTGGACAACATGCGACGGCGGCAACCCCGTTCAGTCGAACTCCGCAACCGAAGAAGAAATACAGACAGTGGATAAGCATTAGGGTCTCACCGTGATCCTACCCAAAGTGGTGGTGCGTCCGAAGACTGCCCCAGTCGAGTCAGCCATGTGCGCGCGGCAAGGCGATGGTGAGCCGTGTAGGCACGGCCGCGTCAGCACCGCGAGGGAAGCAGTGAGGGCACTGCTAAGGTGCGCACATCGAGGAGGACTACGAGGCGGGGTTGTGGGTGCAGCCCATTTGGCTCGGGATGATAAGGTGGGTATTGCCCATGGCAACGGCGGGCTTAGCCTTTAATGGCGCGATGGCAGAAGCCCGGCTCCAAATTGGAGCTCGCCAAGGCATGAATGGACATGGTGCGGGGTTGATCAGCTAGCAGGCTTGCAGGCGGAGTCGAGAGCGCATCGAATTGGAGAGACATGACCCATCCATGCCGGATTGATGGCGCGGCCTGGCTGACCCGGGCAGCGGAGGAGGGAGGGAACAAGGGGATGGGTCCGGCTGCTTGTCCAAGCTCTGGCAGGACTCGGCGGTCGCACATGCGCAAGCATTGCGAGCCAATGTAGCCAGGAGGGGGGTGTACCCGCGTGCGGGCGGTGGCAGCGCAACAGCGTGGTCGTGGTGCCGTTAATGGTGAAACGACACGCGCATGACCTCGCAAGCCCACGTGCATGAATTCATGACGACAACGACGCAGAGGCACAGACGGACGTGACGGCAGCGTGCTGTGCTGCAGCGGTGAGAGCGCAGCAGCACGGTGACGAGATGGCGGTGCAACCGTACAAGCGAACGACATCCACCCGGTTAGAGAGGAACAGCGCAGCACAATGCAGACACGACACGACACAAAGACAGCGGCAGTGACACGGCGAGGCAGGCAGTAGCGGACCGGCTAGGGCATCAGGCCCGCGACGATAGCGGTGGGGCAGAGCAGCAAGGCCAATCGGCCCCCAGCATCCCGCCAAGCGTGTCGGTGCGCGGGGTGGATGTGCTCTGCTCGTGCAACACGTGCCTAGGCGCGGCAGCGGCGACACGGAGCCAGCGCTGTGGTGTGCATGTTTGCACATGTTGGATGAGCCAGCGCTGTGACGCTGAATGCCAAGGCAGGGTGACCGCACCCATTCATTGAAACTGGCCGGAAACATGCCATGCACGGTTTTTAAAGCGTCCTAAAAATCCAATTCGTTGATTAAATCGCCAAACCACCTCTTCCATACTCAAGAGGGCATGTTAGGCTACTAAAACAAGCCATGAAACCACACCACTCCATAACCCAATTCTTCTACAGAAATTACCAAACCTAGCTTCGTCAAACCATTTTTCAGACTTACGAAATCGACTAAGTCTTGATCAGATTCGCGCCAAATTCGATTTCCAAGCTACTAGGTATGCTAGCTAGTGAATTCATTTTTTGACCATAGGTATTTCATCGTCATCTACAAGGTTTGTACTTCTAACTTTATTAAAGTTCCATATATACGTTCTATAGTGTTTTCGCTTAATAAAAATTGGTTTAAAACCCTAAGTGATATAACAGGACTATGAAATGTAACTTTCATTTCGTGTTTCTGTTGATCGTTTTGAGTTACGGAATTTGATCTACACACTATATCACATGCATTAACATATAACCATGATGCTCATGACATGTTTTAGCAAAAGATTTACAGTGTAACACCGAGGGTGTTACAAGTGTGGGAGGGCTTCATCATCCTCGATGATCCTCCGGTTCACGTCACGAGCCACGGCATGTGCACGCCCACCATCTCCGTGGTGCTCGATCTCTTGCTCGAGCTCCACACGGTTCGGCTCGAGTTGGAGTCATGCTTCCTTGAGCTCTTGGTGCCGGGCGTTCAGCTGCTCTACCCGCAATCGAGGTGGGGCCCCTGCATCCCTCTCGACCTCATCGTCGAAGTCGTTCGTTGGGGTAGCTTCTCCCTCGTGGATGCTTTCAACGTGTCCCTCAGGGGCACCTGCCATGAAACATTCACGAGAAGGGTGATGATTCCCCCTGCTGGAGTTAGAGTCATAGGGTGACCCTGATTCTCCCGCGAGGAGGTCGTGGAAAGATTCCACGACATATTCGGTCATCCCCACGAACTCGTCATTCACGGGGGATGGAGGCGTGTGTTGCGCCACAAGGTGGCCAACGGTCTCTGCGGCGTTGCGGAGACCGGACGGGAGCGCTGTCGGGCGCTCTAGATGAGGTATTCCAGGGAGAGTGGCTCTCCCCCGGCCAGCTGCGTTATGACATTGGCGAAGAAGAAGGTGAGGCGGCCCAGGTCCTCCTTGGACGGTCAGGGTCCTAGGAAGGCACCGAGCTGGCACTCTAGCCTCCCATAATCAAAGCCGAGGAGCTAGTCACTCCTAGGGGCACGGGCTTCCGGTGCATGCAGCCGCAGCTCCTCGAGCGCCTCAGCGATCGCGTCGAGGCCAGCAGAGTGGAGAGGTTGGACGGCGACGGGAGCCTGCATCAACTCTTTCTCCGTCGTGACGATGAAGTCTAGGTTCCCGAAGCGCACGTGCGTGCCCGGGACCCAGCTGACATCGTGACTAGCCATCCGAGGCCTGGTGTGGACGTCGAGACGTGGAAAAGGCCCTTACCTGGCGCACCAACTGTCGGTGTTTCGAGTTACCACCGACGAGTAAATTTCTAGTTTGCGCGTCTGGCTCGGATGGTGTGCTTAGAGGACACGAGATTTATACTGGTTCGGGCTGAAAGTCCCTACGTCCAGTTCATCGCTGCTGCTCGTGTTACTAGCATTGGAAGTTTCTAGTAGGGGTTACAAATAGGCGAGAGAGGGAAATGATCCCAAGTCTCTGATGGAAGAAGTAAACGGGTGCTGAGAGCTCGATCGCTGCTCAGCCGTGTGTTCGTGTGTGTTTATCTCGTGGTTCGGCCTTGTGCGGATCTAGATTGGATCGGATCTTTGATGGGTCGATCGATCGGTCCTAAATCAGATCCCTTTCATAGGACGCCCTGCTTTCCCTTTTATAGGCCAAGGGAAAGCACGGGTTACAGCGAAGGAAAAAAGAAGAACGAGGGAGAGAAGAAAGCCTTCAGGATCGTCGGGTCCTTCTTCTCCTCAAGCGGGTCCCGCCGATCCTTTAGATGTCAACAGGGACAACTCCACGTGACAACCCTATCTGTTACTAGCATCATGCGCAGGCGTCGTCTGCCGGTCATGGCGTTCCATCCTGTCCCGGCGGACGTCGTGGTGAACTGACGCGCCTATCATCGTTCGTACGAGGGTTAGGCAGAACAGCATCGGCACGCCCGACACTGTTCTTGATGTGAACCCTCAGGTATGGCCCGTCATGGCCACGGGTTACATCGAGGCATGCCAGTCTCTTTCATGGTGTCAGAGTTTTGACCCAGGCCCATACGCTTGGACCTGGAGTCATTGGCGGTGGTATGGGTCCCCGTCGGGTGAGACAGAGTACGAACCCAAGGGGTCGAGCGAGGCGGAGCCCGCAGCCTCAGGGTCGGGCGAGGCAGAGCCCGCGGCCTCAGGGTCGGGCGTGGAGGAGCCCGCCCCCAGAGGTCGGGCGAGACGGAGATCGCGGCCTCGAGGTCGGACGAGGTGGAGCCCGCCCCCAGAGGTCGGGTGAGGTGGAGCCCGCGCACCTGGGGGTCGGTTGGAGCTGTAGTCGCGCTCTTGACTGCTCGGATGAATCAATGTTGATGACCATTAACTCCACCTCTTTAGATACCCTAGTATTGGTCCCCGACAGGTACCTCTTGGATGCCGCTCTGGCCCTTCTGGCCACATCTGGAGCCCTGGGACGCCTTTCATAATGGCGCCCCCACATCACATCTTTCCTATTTCATTGACCTCAGTCATTAAGAAGGGGTTTTGGCTATCATCGCACAGTGTATGTAGTGGAGTGCTTTATGTCAATGCTTGCATGATCTTCTCCCACATAAAATTGGCTTAAGAATAATTGTGCCATCTCCATGGTGGATCTAGAAAATCATAACTAAACATGTTACAGAAATTCACTTGATTGACTCCTGTTGCCTGTAGTTCCTGCTGTTTCAATTTAGGAGTATTTTCTTCTATTCCTTAATCTTGCTTTGTTAATACTATGTTTTCACACCCCAAAAGAATTGACTAGAAAAACCACCGTCTTGTACAAATATATTTGGAACTGGATGCCATTGTTTTTTCAAAATACTAAATGTGGTCCTCAATGCCTTTGTTTAATTGGAAACCTGTCATGTTCACCAACTAAGGTTACTCTTTGTGTTGATAGCGCACCCGCATTGCTTTACACGGTGGATCTTATTTTGGCATTCAACACAATATATGTCTCCTCTTCCCCTTTGTGCTACCGCTGCAAACTTCTTCTTTTGTTTCTTGATTGATGTGTATAGTCACATGTGTATTCTATATTGCAATAATTTCCTGTTGTTGCTGTTTGGGATGCTCGGGCATGTTATACCAGTTCACTAAATGCACTGCTTGTTTCCTGGATTAGACTAATTTTCCTTTTTGCAGTTACTTCATATTCTTACAGAATTAGGTTGTATCTGTACTTGCATCTGCTATTCGTCTGCATCTTTATAGACATAGATAATTTCTGTTGATATATTTTGGCATCTTCTTTTGACTCTCTAATACTAGGTGTTTGGTGATTTGCTTATTTTGCACTCAACATTACACAACAGTCTAAATTTACTATGTAGCTACTGCATGCCAATGAGGATCTATGGGCCGTAAACCACCATCTCTCTAATTAATTTTGTTATTGCTGCTTTTCCAATCTGCCTTTGATCCTGATCTTGGTGAAGGCATTGTGTTCTATTTTCATTCTCGCCCCTATATAAGATGGGGTACATCCAGAAAACCTACTGCATTCAGCATGTTGATTCTCTGTTTTCTCTAGATGTACTACTGTTGTTCCTTCAAGTATTGTCCTAGGTTGTACACATTGGCATTATTTAAGTTGCTCTGAAGTACTGATAACCATCTTTCTTGTTCTCATTCTATCTTCCAAAACAAGCTACTTGTATTTGCAAGCTACAGATATTCAGGTACATATCATTTACAAAAAGATCATATTTTCTTGCTCAGAAAATAGTATTATGGTAGGTGTTTGAGATTGCTTATCTTGCATAAACTTAGGTAAATATTACTATTTGTTCTTCTAAAGTCAACATAGATATAAAATCTTGGCAGATACTATCTTTACATGGTGTCCTATGCATTTTCTTTATGATGCAAATCAGTGGAGATACATTTGTTTTTACTATTTATTTAGACATAGTGTATATCCAAATGCATAGCAAAAACTGCGTATCTAGAAAAACCAAAACGTCTTATGATTTGGAATGAAGTGAGTATATGAACGGGAAGGCCATATATTTATAATGCTCATTTATAATGCTCATTTATAATGCTCAAAATGCACTCATACCACTTCAAATATTCTGCAACTAAAATGCCAAAAAAATTGCTCAATTTCTTCCTGACAAACTGAAAAGAAGAAAAGGGACGTAGTCACAGCCCATGTGGCAATGAAGAAACTAAGAAATGCACGGCTCCACATTTTGAGCAATTAAACATGCACGTAATTTTGAATCACTAAGATATTTGCCACAAGCATTCTAGTGATTTGTGCTTAGCTTGTAATAAGTAGAGTAAAATACACCGAAGGTCCATTAACTTTCGTTGGGGTGTCATCTAGATCCATCTACTTTAAAACTGTATTTTTTGTCCATGAACTTTTAAAATGGTTCACTGCAGGTCAATACCTATTTATTTAACCTTAAATTCAAAGTATATTTGCAGAAAACCCCATACCTTTCTTTATCTTCAACACGCTCACCCTTCCTGTTCAACGGTCAACGCACCAATAGACCCCCTACCGTTATTAAAAATAGACCCTTCCTTTCTTGGCCCGTCCGTGCCCGCATCATCCGCCGGCTTCGCCAGATTTCGGCTGGACCCGCCGACTTCTTGCCACCGCGGTTCTTCTTCGTCCTCGCTCCCCACGCCTCATCCTTGATCGTCGCAGCCACGAATTTCATCTCGTCCTTGCTCTCTTCCTCCTTTCTTGCGGACGCCGCGGCCTTCGCGATGGAGCTCCGGCTGCTCCGCTTGCGGCACACAATCAGCGGCTTCCCCTGCTTCGGCTCGTGGAGCATCGCCGTCGAGGTGCACGTCAAGGGAGTCCACGAGCACGCGCCCCCGCGAGCTGCTCGGCTTCAACGCGCTCGCCGGCTTGCACTACGTGCACGCCGCGCTCACCGAGTCGATGCGGCTATACCGCTGATGACGCTCGACTCGTAGAGGTGCGCCTCGGACGACATGCTGCCCGATGGCACACACGTCGGCAAGCAGGGGACACAAGTAGCAGCAGTGGGGCACGGCAAGCCATGGTAGGTCCAGGGCGGGGCTCACCACGCCGAGGTTGGCGGCTCTTGGGGCCGGTAAGCCACGGCGGATCCACGGCGGGGCTTGCCACGCCGATGTTGGCGGCGATGCTTCTCAGGCCGATGCAACACAGGTCCACGCGCGACGAACCCCTGCCTCGTCTCCGTCGCCGAGCGTCCTGACGATGTCGTAGGCGCGTCTGCTCGACGTCCCCGGCCCCACGCAGCGCCGCTCGCCAATCATGTCAGCTCGACGTCCCCGGCATCAGCGAGCTTCGCCCCGAACATCGCCGAGTCGACACCGCTCGCGCGCTGCGTCGAAGTCGAAGCTCTGCGACCGGAGGAATGCCACGGACTGTTCGGCGTGGCGGTTGCGACGGATTTCGAAGTCCACCTCCCAGGCGCGCTCGCAGGCTAGCGTTGCGGTTCCGGAGGTCTATTAACTTTCGTTGGGGTGTCATCTAGGTCTATCAATTTTGAAACTGTATTTTTGGGTCCATTAATTTTCGTTGAGGTGTCATCTAGGTCCATCAACTTTAAAACTGCATTTTTTGGTCTATGAACTTTTAAAATGGTTCACTGCATGTCCATACTATTTATTTAACCTTAAATCCAACGCATGCATGCATGCACGTCGGCTTCGGCCTCCGATCTTTGCGTCGGTGGAGCCATGCATGCACGACGGCTTCTCGGCAGCACAACGCGCCTGTAGGTGGGCAGGCAGGCAATGTGCGCGGCCTCGGCGACGGAGCACGGGAGCGGCCTCGGAGCCGACGTGCGCGCGCCTGTGCCTGAGCGAGCCGGAGGCCGAAGCCGGAGAGCTTGGAGAGGTCGTCGTACGACGGCGGGTCGTCGCCGCAGACTCGGGCGACCTCGGCGCGGGCCCTGTCCAGCCACTCCGGGTGCGTGGCGAGCAGCATCAGCGCCCAGGTGAGCAGCAGCGCCGACGTGTCGTGCCCCGCGAAGAAGAACGTCTTGCACTCGTCGATCACCAGCTGCAGGTCGTAGCTGAATTGCTGCTCCGCCTGCTGTCCCGCCGCCGCCCCGTCCTGCTGCTTCTTCTCCATCTCGGCCAGCAGCATGGCCAACAGGCCCCGGCCGTAGGCCGACGTCGTGCTGCCCTCGTCGGCGATCTCCCTGCTCCGCCCGATGGACTCCGTCAGCACGGCCTCCAGCTCGCCGTTCAGCCGCGTGATCTCCCTCCTATACTTGCTCGGGAAGTACCTGCACACACAGCGACGTCCAGACAGTTTCAGACACGAAGTACGTCAACGCACCAGGTAGTGTGCATGTCCAAAAAGTTGTTTACTGATGACAGGCGTACGGCAATGGGAGTGTGTCAGTGACGATGGAATCGTTTCGAGTCGAGGCATCAGACAAGCCGATGCCTCGCAGACTCGGCCTCGGTTCAGTGTGCGTGCCATGCCAGCGTCCAAAAGTTCCCGGACAGGCGCTGGTAGTGGAATGGCACACTAGAGAATGCAAACGTATTGATTAATCGATCGCTTAAACATGATTAGCTAGCTTATTAAGGTTATTTGAGGTCGCAGGCCGGCATGATCGAGCAGATGCGGGCATGGGCAGGGACAGAGGTAGCGACAACGGCCAGGCAAGACAGTGAGCGTGTGCGTACCGCGTAGGTGCGCACGGGTTACGAGACAAAGATGAGCGACGGGCCGGCGGCCGGCGGCCGGCATCGAGGCGTGCCGAGGAGACGGGGTCACTCACTGGCTGCCGGGGATCCAGAGGTGGCGGCTGGAGCTCGCGGTGAGGCGCTGCAGATCCTCGAGGAGACGGAAGATGATGTCAGAATCCCGAACCGGCGGGAGGAAGAAGACGATGAACACACGCGAGCACAGTGGATACACGATGATTTGTTGCTGCAAAGCGGCAACGTTTTCAGTTGCTTTCTATCTCTATTTAAAGGAAATATATGCATCTTTACATGGTAACTAAGAACCGAGAAAATCACGGCACGCTCGTGATCGGCCACTGCCATCCCAGCGCCCTGGGCCGTGCCGTGAAGAGCGCGCAGCATGCGCGTCGTGCGCGGTCAGCTGATCAGAGATCGCGCACTGATCTACTTCCTAAGAATAGAAAACACAATCCTGGGCTTACTATAACAATCTCCTCCGAAGCCCTGGAGTACCTAAACTAAATTCTTCATGCCGATGTCGCCACAAAGCTCCTGGAACCGAACGCGCCCGAGCGCTTTAGTGAGAATGTCGTCCAGCTGCAGTTCAGTGCCAACGAACTCGACGTCGATCATCTTCCTGTCGCAGCACTCCCGGATGAAGTGGAATTTCACATCAATATGCTTACTCCAGTCATGGTGCACATGATTCTTCATCAACGCGATGGCGGACTTGTTGTCCACCTTGTGCTTGGGTGTGAGGACGGCTCCTCCGACGAGCTCAGCCAGCAAGCGTGCCAGCCAAACTGCCTCGCACGCAGCTCCAGCAGCCGTGATGTATTCCGCCTCGCAGGACGACAGCACAACCACCTTTTGTTTCGCCGACTGCCATGCAATCGGCCCACCGGCAAGGAAGAAGATGGTAGTGCACACCCCAGTGCACCGTGCCCGCCACGTAGCGGAGGACGCGCTTCACAGCTACCAGATGCTCTTACCGCGGCGCCTCCATGAACCGGCTGAGGTAGCCCACCGCGTATGCCAGGTCCGGCCTCGAATTGCACAGGTACCTCAAGCTGCCAATGAGGCTGCGATACTCGGTGGCGTCCACACTTGGCGTCGAGCCCTCCTTCAGAAGCTTCAACTTTGTCTCCATGGGCGTGACGCTCGCATTGCAACCTGCCAGCCCAGCCTTCTCGAGGATCTTGGTGGCGTAGGCACTTTGGCGCAGCGTGATCCCATGAGCTCCTTGGGTGACCTCGAGGCCAAGGTAGTAGGAGAGGAGCCCAAGATCACTCATGCGGAAAGTGCTCAGCATCTGCTTCTGGTTCCATGCGCGTGGAGCCTGACGGAGGCCGTAGAGTGCCTTGTGAAACCGGAGCACCTTGTGCTTGTGCTTGTCGTCGATGAAGCCAGGAGGTTGCTGGACGTAGACTTCCTCCTAGAGCTCTCCATTCAAGAACGCCGACTTGACGTCCATGTGATGGACGCCCCAGCCGTAGTGTGATGCGATGGCGAGGAGCAGGTGCACCGACTCCAGTCGAGCGACGGGAGCGAACACCTCTTCGAAATCGATGCCGGGACATTGCACGTAGCCCTTGGCAACAAAGGCGGGCTCTGTACTTGACGATGCTCCCGTTCTCGTCGCGCTTCACTTTGTACACCCATTTCAACCCGATGGCTCGGTGTCCGCGTGGAAGTTCGACCAGCGACCGCGTGGAAGTTCGACCAGCGACCATGTATCATTGTCGCGGATCAACTTCATCTCCTCCTCCATCGCAGCAACCCAGTTGGGGTCGTCGTTGGCTTCTTTCAGCGACCTGGGCTCCTCCACGCTCACGTCGTGGCTCACTACATGCAGTTCAGCTTCCACGGCGTCGCGGTGTGCCAGTCCGGGTGCTGCATCCGTGGCAAGGATGTTGTCCAACGTCCGGTACCGGTGCTCCTCCTCCTCATCATCATCAGCATCAAGGTTTGGGTCAGTGGTGAGCGGTGTCGCGAACTCGACCTGCGTCCCAGCCATCAGTGGCGTCGAGAACGGCGATGCAGGTAGCGGTGAGCTCGGTGCGCTAGGTGACGACAAGCGCGACGCGGACGGTGGTGAGGAAGCCGGCGAGCGCTGCTCAGGAGACGTCGGCTCTTGGGCTGGCGCCTCGACACGTTGGCGCCGCAGTTCGTAGTCGTTAGCGATGGTGAAGGGGTGCTCGTTGATGGTGACCGAGGCGTCTCCCCAGTCCCAGCGCGCGCCCACGTCGAAGGTGGCGTCACGGGAGACTTGGACGCGCTCGGTGACGGGGTATTAGAAGCCGTATGCCTTTGATCCGTCTTGGTAGCCGATGAAGACAACCTTCTGCCCGCGATCGTCGAGCTTGCTGAGATGTGGGCGCAGGCGCTTGATGTAGGCGACGCACCCGAACACTCTAAAGAAGTGCACGGGTGGCTTCTTCCCGTACCACGCCTAGTACGGGGTCATCCCGTCGAGCGCGCTGGTGGGCGCCCGGTTGAGGAGGAACATGGCGGTGTGCACCGCCTCGCCCCAGAAGTAGCCCGACATGCCCCGCGCGCGCAGGATGCTCCTCACCATCGCCACGACCATATGGTTTCGACGTTCCACCACGCCATTCTGCTGTGGCACGTATGTAGCTGAATGGTGACGCTGGACGCCCTCTCCTGCACAGTACTCCCCGAACTCAACTGAGGTGAACTCACCACCATTGTCGGTGCGGAGCACCTTCAATTTCTTGCCGGTTTTGCGCTCAACACGTGCTTGGAACGTCATGATCGCCGCCGGTGCATCCGCCTTTGAGCGCAAAAGTGTGAGCCACATATAGCGGCTCATGTCATCGACGAGCAGCAAGAAGTAGGCGTTCCCGGCCGGTGTTGATGGCGAGATCGGGCCGCAAAGGTCACCATGGACCAGTTCAAGCTCCTCCTGAGCCCGGTACTTGGCATCCTTGGGGAACGGCGTCCTCTTCTGCTTTGCCAGGACGCAGTCCTCGCAGACTTGGTCTACGTGGTCGATCGCCGGTAGTCCTCGCACCATGTCCGCACGCCCGAGCTTGCGCAGTGCCTGGAAGTTGAGGTGACCATACCGCTCATGCCAGCGCCACGCCACGTCGCCGACACGTGCGGTGAGGCACACCGGTGCGACGATGTTCATGTCGAGGAAGTAGAGCCGGCTCAGTGATCGGTGCACCTTCGCCAGCAGTTGCCGCTCCAGGTCGAAGAGGCGTAGTATGCCCGACTCGATGTTGACCTTGAACCCGTCCTCATCCATCTGGCCGAGACTGATGATGTTCGTGGTGAGGCGCGGGATGTAGTAGACCCCATCTAGTCGACGGTGTTCGCCGGACTTGCAGGCGAAGAGCACAGTGCCCTTGCCCTGGATGTCGACCACCGATCCGTCCCCGAACTTGACGGTGCCGGTGACGCCGGTGTTCAGCTCGGCGAAGACAGTGCGTGTACCTATCATGTGGTTCGTGGCCCCGGTGTCCAGTACCCAGCGGCGAGACGCCACGGCCTCCTTCTCTTCCTCACTGAGGTGGAGGAGCACCTTCGGTTCGACGAGGTGGACACGCGCTTGTGACTCAACGACGGGCGGCGGTGACCTAGGATGGCAGCATGACACGGACGACACGATTACCTCGGCGTCTGCGGCGATGTACATCAACACGTGCTCATCCTCCTCAGCCTGCGCGACATGTGCCGCGCCCTTCTTCTTCCCACGGCAATCCCTGGCCCAATGGCCGGACTTGCCACAGTTGTTGCAGAGGGTACCGGGTGGTGGCCTCCCGCCACCGGCGTTCCCGGCGCCTGCATTCTGGCCATCACGGCCGTCACTCGTCGAGGATCCCGCACCGCCGCGATCGCGTCCGCGCCCTCGGCGCTTCCCGCGGCTGCTGGGGCCACCGCTGCCACCAGAGTTCTCCTGCTCACGGTGCGCTTTACGGCGGGCCTCCCAGTCCTCCTCGCAGAGCATCAGGCGCCCCATGGCGTCCGTGACCTCCTTGGGCTTGGCGTGCTCCTCGAACACGCGCAGCCGTCCGACCACCTCCTCGATGGTGACCTTGTTCAGATCAAGGAACATCTCGAGGGAGACAGCGGCTTGGTTCAGCCTTTTAGGGACCACCTGCAGCAACTTCTTCACTACCTCAGCGTCGGTGATGTTGTCGCCGAGGGAGCGGAGGTTGGTGGCGAGCGCGGTGATGCGGATGCCGAACTCGTTGACGCTCTCCCCTTCCTTGAAGGAGAGGTTACCGAATTCCCGGCGGAGCTGCTGCGCGCCGGCGTCGCGCGCGCGTTCGTCGCCGATCCGCAAGTTCTTGACCGCGTCCCACGCCTCTTTCACCGTGCGCTTGACTGCGAGGGTGCTCTAGAGCTCGGAGGGTACCGAGCACAGGAGTCCGGCCATCGCCTGTTGGTCGTCGTGGTACTCATCTTCGTCGGGGTCCTCGGCGATGCCATGGTGGACGACGTCCCAGACTCTGAGGGTCTGGAAGTTTACCTCCATGACCAGGGCCCATTCCGGATAGTTTGTCCGGGTCAACATCGGCCACGCGACGTTCGCTGATGGTCGCTCAATGATGCGCTCGACGACACGCGACCCGGCGTCCCGGTTGCGCGAGCGGCGACTGTGAGAGCGGCCACGGCGACGTGGCGGCGAGTTAGACGGCTGGACCTTCTTCTCGCCGGAGGCATCACCAGTCAGCAGCTTCTTATTAGATGGTGACTGCGACATGGCGACGTCGGGACCTGGCTCTGGTACCAAATGTCAGAATCCCGAACCGGCGAGAGGAAGAAGATGATGAACACACGCGAGCACAGTGGATACACGATGATTTGTTGCTGCAAAGCGGCAACGTTTTCAGTTGCTTTCTATCTCTATTTAAAGGAAATATATACATCTTTACATGGTAACTAAGAACCGAGAAAATCACGGCACGCTCGTGATCGGCCACTGCCATCCCAGCGCCCTGGGCCGTGCCGTGAAGAGCGCGCAGCATGCGCGTCGTGTGCGGTCAGCTGATCAGAGATCGCGCACTGATCTACTTCCTAACAATAGAAAACACAATCCTGGGCTTACTATAACAGATGAGCTTTCCGGTATCGTAGCTCGTGTCGAACTCGGTGCGCGAGATGATGTCGCCGGTGAGCCGAGTCATGTACCCGCCGATCTCCACCTCGCGACGCCGCCCGCCGCCGGGCGACGGCGCCGACGCTGCCTCCTGGAGCGCCCGAATCGTCTGCTTCGTGCACTCCACCATGTGACCCACGCGTCCCTGCAATACCCCCGGTGACGTCAGCGGCCACCACGACCAGTCCAGGAAAAAGAAACGGAAAAAAAGAAGAAGAGAGAAAGAATGGAAATGACGGCGGCGGCGCGCTCGACGGACCTTCAGCTTGTCAGGCATGAACGCCGGCGCGACGACGTGGCGCTGGTGCGACCAGTGCGCGCCGTTGGCCATGAGGAGCCCTCGGCCGATGAAGTGCCTGGTCCCCTGGCGCTGCAGCCACGACTTGCCGGTGGCGTTCGCCGCGTACTTGGACGACAGGAACTCTTTGATCTGCGCCGCGTCCGTCAGGCACAGGCGCGGCTCGCTCCCGTACCAGTAGACGAACAACTTGCCTGCAGTGCACGGAGGCACACACGCGTCACAAGAGGCCGGAGGCACAGGCGCTCGGCAGCACAACGCGCGCGGAAAGACCGGAGGCCGAAGTCAACGTGCATGCATGCATATGTTGGATTTAAGGTTAAATAAATGGTATGGACATGCAGTGAACCATTTTAAAAGTTTATGATCAAAAAATACAGTTTTAAAGTTGATGGACCTATATGATACCTCAACAAAAGTTAATAGACCCAAAAATACAGTTTTAAAGTTGATGGATCTAAATGACACTTCAAGGAAAATTAATGGAGCTCCGATGCATTTTACTTAATAAAGAAAGTAGCTCCACATTACAGGTCAAAAGTGCATGCTCTCTTTATTCTCCACTTCTGCCCGCTCTCTCAGCTTTACACGCCTATACCAGCTTTCCACCACTCGGCCGTATGCTCTTCTGATTCGTTTGATCGTTTCTTCTTTCGCTACGCTGCCCTCACTTTTGCTTCCTCCTTCGTTCACCATCTCTCAGATCGATCTCATGGAGGCGGCAGAGGCGAACGCTATGGAGTCCGCGATTCTATGGCGGGTGCAAACCATCCTCGAAACTCTTGCGCCCGGCGAGCTCGACGCATGGCTTCATGGAGTTGGCCTCGCTGGTGGCATCGGGGAACTCAAGTCTGAGGTGGAGAGGATGGAGACGGTGGTTAACGGTGTCAAGGGGAGGGCGGTCGGGAACAAGCCGCTTGCCCGCTCCCTCGCTCGTGTCAAGGAGCTCATGTACGAGGCCGACGACGTGGTTGATGAACTCGACTATTGCAGGCTCCAGCATAAGGTCGATGAACGTACGTATGCATCCATCCTTGTGGTTTGTGACTTTCTTTACAGTTTTTTTCCCTTTAAATTGTGATAATCCTCATGACAAGTCCTTTCTCCTTTCTCTTTCAGACATGATTGCTCCTTCTGTTGAGCTAGAAGGCATGGTTGGAGGTGGAGCAGAGCAAGTAGATGCATCGGGCAATACTGTTGGTATACATTGATCCTTGTGAACGATTTGTGATTTTCTACAGTTTCTTTCTTTAGTAAATTGTGATGATAAACTCGACGCTTGACATGTCCTTACTTTCTCCGTTCTCTGTCAGCTATGCTTGCTCCTGCTACTGAGCCGGAAGGCATGGTTGGAGATGGAGACAGAAATAGAGCAGAGCAAGCAGATCCATCGGCCAACAGTACTGGTACACTGAGCAATAGCGGCCGCAAAAACCGATCCGAGGTGCGGGACTATTTTCAGATTATACCATCTGTTAACGGAGAGCCTGCAAAAGCGAAGTGCAATTGCTGCGGCAGAGAGCTTACATGGGGTCACGGGACATCAGCTTTGCATAAGCATCTCAAAAGTTGCAACAAAAAACGTTCAGCAATTGAAGAGACGCCGAACCGTCCAAGGTACTACTTACCCTTCAAGTTCTGCATCGCAACGCTTAATATATAATATGCGTACATGTGATCCTTTAAATTATAGTAATAATTTTCTGATGACCAACCTGTGATTCTTTTCCTCTTGTAGTGTCGGCAACAGTGTACAAAATGGTGCCACAATTTCGACCAATGATTCAGACGGGAGAAAAAGAAAGAGAATTGAGTACAATGTAGCTACAACCACACACCTGTGGGACAAGGCCGAATTTTTGAAAAGGATCCAGGAAATAGTTCTTGAGTTAAGAAGCATCCGACACGATGTGACTGAGTATCTCAAGGACTCTATTGCAAGGCCTAATCAGTATCAGATTAACAACTCAGATACACGAGTAAGAACATCAAGCTCTCGTCATGGAAAGGTATATGGAAGGGATGTGGAGAAAGCCAAAATCATAGAGGCGATCAAAGCTGCTAAGTCGGACAACATTACTGTGCTACCTATTGTAGGCATTCTAGGAGTTGGGAAGACAGCTTTAGCTAAGCTTGTATACAAGCATCCACGTGTTGAAAGAAAATTTGAGCAGATATGGGTTTGGGTGTCCAACATCTTTGATGAAGTAAGAGTGACAAGGGAGATCTTAGATGTTGTTACTATGGCCAGCCATGAAGGATCTCGCAACAGAGAAAGCTATGGAGGAGTAAGCAACTGCTCAAAGCTTCTAGAGGTCTTAAAGAAACATATGGCTTGTCTGTCCAAAAAGTTTCTACTTGTTCTAGATGATGTTTGCGACTGCATGGTGAATTCCCTATGGAAAGATCTATTGGATGCTTTGGGATCAAGTTGCACAAAGGGTAATGTGATTATTGTGACAACTAGGAATTTGTCCATTGCAAAAAGGCTAGGTACAATCGAACCAGTTGAATTAAGAGCTCTAGAAACTGATGCTTTTTTGCAATTGTTTAGAGCTTGTGCATTTGGTGATAACAATTATAAAGAGCATCTAGACACCAGCCTACAAATATGTGCAAAGTTAAAGGGAAACCCATTAGCAGCAAAAAGTGCAGTGGAAATGTTAAGAGAGCACCCTACTCTTGACCATTGGAAAAACATCATTAAGAATAGTATTTGGGAATCTCTGCTACTCCGTGGAGGCATCGTGACTGCTTTGAAGAATATCTATTATCATATGCCCTACCATTTACAACAGTGTTTCTTGGCATGTTCTATATTCCCTAGTGACCATCAATTTCATATTGATGGTTTGGTCTCCATGTGGATATCATCGGGATTTGTGAAATCTATTGAGACAGGATGGGATTATCTCAATGCTTTGGTCAACTCGTGTTTCTTTGAGCAGGTTGGAACAAAAGATGACTCCATTCTACAGCAATGCTATGTTATGTGTGGTATGATGCATGAATTTGCGAGACTGGTTTCAAGGACCGAGTTTGCAACTATAGATGGTTTAGAGTGCAAAGAAGTGCTACCAACCGTGCGCCATTTGTCAATTCAAACTGATTTGGTGTACCATATAGATGAATGTGAGAACATAGTTGGTAACGTGAAGTTTGAAGAAAAATTGCAAAGTATAGCTTCTTCGTTAAGGAGATTGAGGACGGTGATCTTAGTTGGGCACTATGATTCTTTATTCGTCTAGTTCAAGTCCTTCCATACCTTTATCTCCAATTTGGTAAATTGTACCCATCTTCGCTACCTAAAACTTGAGAACAAAGGCAAAAGTGAATCTTTGCCTATATCTCTAAGCAAGTTTTACCACCTTGAAATATTAGATGCTGGGTGCCAAGCAATTGTTCATGATATGAGTGATCTCATCAGCACAAGGCATCTTGTTCTGACAAAAGGAGCATGCGGCGCTTTCTCCCTAGCTAGGTCTGCTAGCTTGCAGGTGATGCATCTAGAGGATTGTAAAGGATGGCAAATAATCCCATCTCTAGAAAGTCTATCATCTCTTACAAAGTTGAAGTTAAGGAATATGACAGAAGTAACAGAGTTGCTAATTCCTTCGTTAGAGGAGCTGGTATTGATTGATATGCCAAAGTTGGAAACATGTTTCTCCAATTCAGTGAGGGACTTGAACTCAAGTTTGAGGGTACTGGAGATCAGGAGATGCTGGGTACTGAAGGCCTTTATCCTCTTTGAGAGCTATGAAAATTTTGAAATCGAGCACATGTCATGGTTGCCCAGTGTTAGCGAGCTTACCATCGAGGATTGTCCTTATTTAATAGTATCAAATCCTCTACCACCGTCAAGTAGCCTTTGTAAATTATCCATCACAAAAGTTTCCGCACTTCCAGACATGGAGGGATCATCAAACGGGCAATACAGAATTGGATCTTATGGTGATCGATCTACCATTGATTTCCTGGATGACAAATTTTTGTCATTTCGCAACCTAAGGACCATAACTCGATTGCAAATAGTGTGCTGCAATAATCTGTTATCTATTTCACTAGAAGGTTTGAAGCAACTCGTGTGCTTGAAGAGGTTGGAAATATGGTCATGCCAAACAATTTTCTCTTCAGACGTGTCGTCAACACATACCCATGAATACATGACAAGCACAAATTATGATGCCGGTCCATCTCTCGAGTGTCTCAGCATTAAATATTGTGGAATAATTGGCCAATGGTTATCTATGATATTGCAACATGTGCGAGCCCTAGAGACATTGGATCTAGGGATGTGTGAGCACATAACAGGACTATTGATACAAAGTAAAGAGAATACTTTATCAAATCTCACCTCGGCTCCATGTGTTTCATCACAAGGAAATCCAGATGGCGCATCGACAAGGCCATGTCCTAACAAACTCCTGCGGATTCCATCTAACCTCATACCCTCTCTCAAGAAGATGTCCATTGAATGTTGCGAGCTAAAGTTTCTGGGGAACAAGGAATGCTTCTCTGGATTCACCTCCCTTGAGGAGCTAAGAATTGTTGAATGCCCCGAGCTGATATCGTCCTTGGTGCGTGAAGACGAAATCGATGACCAGGCAAACGGAAGATGGCTTCTCCCGTGTTCACTTGGCATACTGGATATCCACGACGCTTCCCTAGAAACGCTTGAGCCCTGCTTTCTGGGAGATCTGACCGGCCTCAAAGTACTAGAAGTGTTCAGAATGAATGGATTGAAATCTCTACAGCTGCATTCCTGCACAGCACTGGAAGAGCTGACAATTCGATATTGCAAATCGCTAGACGCACTAGAGGGTGTCACCCGCCTCAAAGTACTAAAAGTGTCGGAAAATGATGCATTGAAATCTCTACAGCTGCATTCCTGCACAGCACTGGAAGAGCTGACAATTCGATATTGCGAATCGCTAGACGCACTAGAGGGTGTCCGATCCCTCCGCAGTCTCAGGTATTAGGACCTATACAGATGCCCTGGCTTACCTCAATGTTTGAAGAGTCTATCAACGCAGGGTTATGAGGTGTGCCCTCGATTGGAAAGGCTTCGGATCGATGACCCGTCTTTTCTTACCACGCCATTCTGCGAGCACCTGACCTCTCTCCAATGCCTACAGCTCGAGGACGATATCCACGCGGCAGGACTAACATGCGAGCAAGAGGCAGCACTTCAGCTCCTCACGTCCCTGCAAGAGCTCCAATTTGTTGGTTACTACGAACTCTCGGATCTTCCTGTGGGTCTGCATAGCCTTCTCTCTCTCAAGCGGTTGGAGATCAGTGATTACCGGAGTATCTCAAGGCTGCTAGAAAGGGGCCTCCCACCTTCCCTGGAAAAACTGGAGGTCCGCCATTGCAGCATGGAGCTAACCGAGCAATGCAGAATGCTAGCGACAAGCAAGCTAAATGTAAAAATTGATGGGAATTATGTGAACTGATTACAGGTTTCTCCACATCTCGCCTTGAAAGGTATACTTCTACCGTTGACCATGTTATCTTGATGGTTTACATACATTTTTATGTCTATCTGAAGGCATTCAAGCTGACACCATGGCTGCAGTGACCGTCTTCAGAACCTATAGGAGTATCATACTGTTACAAGCTGTTCGAGCAAGTGCTGAAAGCACTTCCCTGTTTCTCCTAGGAGACCTGCTACAAATTACAAGGCTTATTGTTGACCACGGCCCAAGGGCCAGAAGCCAATGCCAAAAGTGCCAAAAGTGCCAAAAGTGTTGTTCTTTTCACTCTGTAGCCTAAAAAACCTGATGTTTCTAGTTTCAAAAAAAATGATGTTTCTTGTGACAGGTTTTCTGATTCTGCACAGAGTTTTGTTTCACTTGTAAACCTTGTCCTCGTTGCTCAAGTGCTCATGTTGCTGAATGTTGTATACGGTTTTCCTGATTGGCCTTGCCGGCCGTTCTGAAAGCAGCGAGGTAGTAGAGGTTCTGTTGTCATATGACTGAAAGGAGCCTATCAGTATTTTCTTCCCGAGGGTGTTTATTCTTTATGTTGACTAGAGAAGGGACTACAATATATATATAATGCACTTTCTGTAATCAAAAGAGTTGGTGTAAATAATGTTATCCTCAATCATCTTGCTTTCTTGCTAACCAGTAGACATAATGGGGATGGGATTGAAGCAACTCATTTATTTCTCTGCTATAAACCTGGACAGTGAGCAGCACCAATCGCAAGGAACGGTCCAAGGCATGGATGAGTTTTGGAATTCAGACTGCAAATGGCTGTTGAGTGTTGACGGAAACCTGTGAAAGAAGAGTGCATTCGCTACAATGGCTGTTAGGCGCAACACTACTGAAGGGACATCAGTTCTGCACAATCGCAAGAGAGAATTTGTAGCTATTGGATTGACACCAAACTCAAAACTCTTCAAGGTACTAGTTAGCTTGACTATGCGGAATTCATGTAGCCGCAATATAATTAATGGCGCACCTTTGCAATATCAAATTATGATCAGTCGTGGACAAAAATATTGAAACTTGCAACGTGTTTATCCAGAAAACAGCACCATATGATAGGTGAGGATAAAGTTTTTATTTTTCTAAAAAAAAGGAAAGCAAAATGGACTTTTTTGAACTGTGATTCAGTGCAGCTCTGAATTACAACTACAGGCCACGCTCCTTTAACTCTTGTAGCGCTGTTGATGGTGTCATCATTTTGATTCATGATCCAGATAGCAAAAAAAAGACTGAACACAGCACGTCCCTGGTAGGGATGACGGATGAGCAAGTAAAAACGTACTATAATACTATCCAAGGTGCTAGCGGCGGTGTTCAGACCTGCAGTGCTCCGGCGTCAGGCAAATCCACGGCATGGTTTTGGACGTTGGGTTGTCTCAGTCAGAGGAAGGACCTCATCACCCCGGATTGAGCCTTGGGCCGGGACACACTGCTTCTGTTTGGAACGCAGCACAGCTTGGTTGGGAGAGCGTCCGACTGAAATTAACTGATATAAACAAAACTGTACAAACAAAACACAAAAGCGGGATAGCTCAGTTGGGAGAGCGTCCGACTGAAGATCTGAAGGATTGAGCCCTGGGCCGGCATACTCTGTTTGGTACACAGCACACAGCTTAGCGGTCATATGGTGGAGGCCGCCCAGAAATGTATTCATATATAAGAATATATAAAAATGAAATATACAAGTGGAGATAGCTCAGTTGGGAGAGCGTCAGACTGAAAATGCAACTACTATTTTTGCATTCTCTTTTTTTATACTTTTCTCGTTGTGCTCATTCATATTTTATTTGTTCTCACTGCGCTCAACTGAATAAAAAACCCCAAATATACTATAATAATAATCAAAGTAGCTACCTATACTATTTATGCGAATTAACTTACTAGTTTTTTAAAAGTTAATCTTTTTGGGGTTCTCATGATTTCACTGAGAAGATGGATTCCACCGAGCATTTTCTTCTTACAGTCTGTTCGCTGGTTGGTTTATGGGCTGATAAGTTCGGCTGGTGTTGGTTTGTTGTGAGAAAAATACTGTATCATGGCTGATAAGCCCTGGCTGAAACCAGTAGCGAACATGCTGTTAATCCATGTTGGTCCATGTTCAATTTGAAAACGGAAGGTTGGAGATATTTTTTGCGGATGATGAGTAGACACTTGTGCTGGTCACTGCTCCACGTTGTAGTGGAAATCGCGGGCCCTCTTTTTTCCACGCTTCCGCTGGTGACTGTGACTGGGCATAGACTATCGACCCGCTCTCTCGTCTTTCCAGCTTCCATCCTGTTGGGGGAGCCCATACGGAGTATGGGCCAACTCCCCCTCAAAGAGGCCTGTTGAAGGAATAATGGCGGAGGCTGTCCCTAAAATGGCGGAGGCTCTTTCCGGAACGGCGGAGGCTCTTCCCAAGAGGGCGGAGGCCTAGCACAAGAACAATGGCGGTGGTTCTCCCCGAGATGGTGGAGGCTCTCCCCAAGACGGCGGAGGCCTAGCACAAGAACAATGGCGGTGGTTCTCCCCGAGATGGCGGAGGCTCTCCCCAAGACGGCGGAAGCTCATCAAGGTGCGGAACGATCAAGTCAGCAAGGCATACGTGAGGACTGTTGATGGGCCTCCAACGGGCGTCGACTTAGGCCCAAGGTGAAGACATTGCGAGACGGTGTGATGAGAACACAGCTGAGGTTAGACACTAGGGCTGGAATATTCCTAGAATGTACCGTAGTAGTTGAGGGCACTGCTGTAAAGTGGTAGTTGAACCATATAAATAGGGAACACTTGTAACTGTACTTGGGTGGTTAGTAAATGAATGAATGAAACCCTAGTTCTTGTGAGTCTGTATTTGACCCTCATTCTCTCTTTTAGGCAGTGCCTCTGCCGAAGCTAGAGTCCGGAGCCTCGGCCAAAGTCGAAGGCCTCCGCCCCTTTCTTACTCCCACTTTGCTAAAGCTTACTGAATCCCTCGTTTAGCGACCTTCTACCCGGAGCCTCTGACGGATGATCTTGTCCGACAGGAGTGCGCCGCGTTCAGGGGCCTCCGCCCGTCCTAGGCGGAGGCCGGCCTCCGCCCATCTTAGGCGGAGACCCCAACCTAAGACGAAGGCCTCCGCCCACTTCTCACTCTTGTTAGAAACCGATGTTTCAACAGTGGCGCCCACCGTGCTCGTCACGAAATATTTCGAGAGTTACGAGTTGGAACCATCGAAAACTTTTCTCTGAGTTGAGATTTGGAAATTTGTTCGGTCGCCAACTTAAAAAATCCCCGAAAGACCTCCGGATGTTGAGCCTTCGCACCAAGCCTTCGGCCTCCGTCTGATAGCCTTCGACAGCCTCGTGGTGTACAGCCCTCGCACAAAGGCTTCAGCCTACTGCAGTTCAGATAAGTCACGAATACATACCCCGATCTGGCCGTCCAAGTAATTATTGTTTCGCCGTTACTCTGCACACACCTACTCTGATATGCAATGATTCACTAACCTTTGTCTATGATAGCAAAGCAGCAGAATTGTTGTAGGCAAGCTTCCTAGGAAAAGCTCCAACAAGCAACGTCCAAAGCGAAAGTATTGCTCTGGCGTCAGCTCCGGAGCTACAGTAACCGTCAGGTGCACAAGTCTTTTGGTTGAGCAAATGCAGGGCCTCCGACCTCGGACGTCGAACACACAGGCCAGCAAGCCATGCAGAACTCCCGTGACTGGGTGCCCATTCAGATGCACAATGTATACCGCGACTACCTGGCGCCCGCGAAGGCTCTGCCTGTTGCAAGTTACCACCGCCATCTAACTAAGCTTCGCACGAAGGCCGAGATAAGTTATCGGTTCTTTTTTTTCACAAAATTGCACCAAGGTGAGTTCACAACACCTCCTTCGTGCGCTAACAGCAACTGGACGCACGCGCACATCTATGAGTTTTCTTTGCTGTTAAATTTTAAGCCTTCGACGGTTTTCTTAACAAACATGTACTAGTCTCGACCTCCGCATGAGAGATTACTCCTCTGTGCTAAGTTAACCAGCAGGAACGCAATTTTTTTTTTGGATTGAGCAAATGCAGGAATCATTTGTGTTCTCTCTCCCGTCCTGGAGCAACGCCAAGGAAGGGCCTTGGACACGCCGAGCCGCCCTGCAGCAACACCACACGGCCGTTGTCCTCGGCGAGGCCTCCAGCTAGAACGCAAGCACATATATAGAGGCTAGCGCCGCGTCATCTGATGTCAAAGTCGTCTGCACAACAAAATAGCACCGCACGACGGACACCGCTTCAGGACTGTCATCCACAACACCTCCGGCCCAACGTGCAGGCAACGCAGGGACCAGTGTACGAAGGCCTGGCACCACTGTGTAGCTGCTAGCCGTCCAAGGGTCCAGCTCATGCATGGAGCGGGCAAGCTGCAAGGTGCCAAAGCCTGCAGCAATCTCTGTACCAGCAATCTTCACCAACCCAAAGGCCCAGCACTATCCTTCAGCCTAGCGCCGACCGTGCCCGTGCCCATGCGGAGGCTGCATCCTTCACGGCGACTACGATCCAGCCACGACCCGCCGCTCACTCCACCGGCACCGGCTGATGCTAGGATGGTGACAGTCATCCTTCGGCGCAGCCCTCGCCGACCGTGCCTGTGGAGGCTCTTCACGTCGCTTCGCCGCGACCATGGACAACTCCGGCCCTGATCTGTCGCTCACTTCATCGGCCGCCGGGGTGGTATACCTACGTGCTAACAAGAACCTTGCAAGATTTTTTGATCTATGCGTGCGCAGGTACCGTGATCTTTCGAAAAATATGCGGAGGCCAGGTCCGTGACACTGCATTGGTCGAAGGCTGGACAAACGCAGAAAGGAAAGCCTCCGCCACGGACCTCCGCTCCAAGACTCCACACCAACCATGCCCGCGCGGAGGCTGCATCCTTTGCCACAACTCCGGAACAACTCCAACCACGTCAAGAAGTGAAGGGGGCCAACTGTTTTTTATCCGCAGCTGCCGGCCCAACATGTTGGCAACGAAGGATTTGACCTCCGACACAAACCGCAGCTAAGTTGCTTAACTTTTCGCAACTTCGAATTCTTGGACTACAACACCAAAGGTACCAAAATAGCATAAGAGAATACTTTTCATCAGCTTAAAATCCTAACAAAATTCGCCCTTGACATTTATTTTTACACATTCTTGGTCTAACCTTTGCCTCTCGAGGCAAATTTCGTAAACCAACCTTCATGTACAACTTGTCACCAATGTGACCAAAAAACTTGTTGTGGCCTTCGCCGCATCGAAAGCATGGCCTGAGTGGCTATACATGCTTGGCCCTGACCCAGCTAACTTAAAACAATTTTCAACTGTTGTCGAAACTCTTTTTCAATAACATGCAGGTCACCAGCGCCGTAAGTATCTCTTATCCTCCCAAGCTAACCCCCTTAGAATATATTTCATTTGTTATATGCGTGTTTGCACCTCCTCAAGACAAATCAGTCAGTACTCCTCATCAGGCAATTCTTCTTGTTAAGTGATCAGCCTTCGTCACATATCTGTCCAACAACTCTTTGAATCAGTCAGTCAGTGGTTCTCATGGAATATTCAACACTTATCAGAAAACTCAGTGATCCTCTATGAGTCAGTGAATATTCATCTATAAATGGCCTTCTCCAGTAAGTGGTATTCTACAGCCAACAACCTCCGCCGATTATTGGTCTTCATTATATGTCAGTGCACCTTATCATTGGTTCTCCACAGCCTTCGACACGTATTGGCCTTCACCAGTCAATAACCTTCGTCAGCCTTTGGCCTTCGTCAGTTTGAGCCTCCGTCAGTCATGGTCTTCGTTCATCAATCAGTGGACTTCACATATTATTGGTTTTAGGCAGCCTACATCAGTCATAGGCCTTCGACAATGAGCAAACTCTATCAGTCAGTGGCCTTCGTCAGTTAGTTGGTTTCCATCAGCATTACACCTTCGGCAGTGACTAAACCTTTGAGCCCTCTAACGCTAACACTTTCCCTCATTTTTGCGGGTGGCGTTGTTCAATTTCTTCCTTAAAGTATTTATAATATATTAATATGCATCAACCCAATGTTATTTTGTCTAACCTTCGTAGGGAACTGATTACTTATATATTCAATACTAGTTATATCCATACCCGTGCAGATCCTCAAATGACAGCCTTCGCAAGCTATCTGAACTATAACCCTCTCATATGATGCAGAGCTTATCTTTTATTCAAATTTTACCATCATTTTTGCAGGATGCATAATAACTTTACACCTTTTAAATATTTTTGCGCAAATGCTATCATTCTCATCATCGCATACATATATTGCGTAAGTACATTGCAATGCATGGCCCGGGCCACCCGGAAGAAGTCCCGAGAATACACGGGCGCCATGACTCTATGCATCAAAATCCTGGAAGAAGTTCTGAAACAACACGAGCACCAGGTCATGAAGCTAAGGCTATCGTGCTGAGACATCAAAATCCTGGAAGAAGTCCTGAAACAACACGGGCACCAGGTCACGAAGCTAAGGCTGTCGTGCTAAGACATCAAATCCTGGAAGAAGTCCTGAACGAACACGGGCACCAGGTCACTGAGCTAAGGCTCTCGTGCTACCTTCACGTATCATACAAATGACTAACCATCTTTTGCAGCTAGTGGGAAAGCCAGTGCCTTTCCGGGTGTCGAAAGACTTGCAAAGCAAGTCGATATTCGACGAAGCTATAATGCCCAACCTAAGTCCCTAAAAATGCAGGAGATCAACTCAGTTGCATTTTTACGACTTCTCCGGCCTTCGACACGCGGCGTCGGCGTCTATGTAGGCATCGCCTTCGCCAAGCTCTACGGCATTAGGGGCTCCGCAACCATCTTCGGTAACTTCACCAACATCGCCTCCGCCAAAAACACCTTTTGGCCTTCGCCAAGCAGCTTTGCAGGAGGACCTTCGGCAAAACCATGATAACTAGCCTCCGCCAACGCGACGGCATGAGGGGCTTCATCGACACCTTCATCGTGTACAACAACATCGCCTCTGTCAAACAACTTTTGCAATATGGCTCAAGAACCTCCATCGACACCTTCGACACCAAGTTCTACAACACCTTCGTCGACGTCTACATCGGCAAACTTGGTTATGAACACCTACTTCCACTACTACAACTGCGTCGCCTACACCAAGCGTCACTAAGGACCTGGTCACGAGCACTAGCCAAGAGGGGCTAGGGAAGCACGCGGACTAGCTTCTCCGGGGCATCAAGTCTTTTTGCCTGGTGCTCATGAGCAATGGTTTGAAGGCCTCACAACAACCTTCTACCTCGACTACTACGACTACATCGACTACACCAATTGTGGCTAAAAACTCGGCCACAAATGCCAGCCAACAGGGGCTAGGGGAGTGCACTGGAGGACCAACCACTCAGGAGCGTGAGGCCTTTTGTCTGGCGCTCGTGAACGAAGATTTATTTGAAGACCTCCACCCAAAGAAGGATCGGAGACGAAGACCTCCGCCTGAAGAAAAGACAAAGACCTCCACCCAAAGAAGGATCGGAGATGAAGACCTCCGCCCGAAGAAAAGTCGAAGACCTCTGCCCAAAGAAGGATAGGAGATGAAGACCTCCGCCCGAAGAAAAGTCGAAGGCCTACAGAGGCCAGCACACCAAGACGATACCATACTCGGAGGTAAAGACCTTGGAGATGAACACCTGCGAAGGCTTTGGAAGCAAAGGCCTGCGCATCATGAAGGCACTAGAGGCGAAGACCCCAGAGATGAAGACCTGGGGAGGCCTCGGAGGCGGAGGCCCGCACGCCGAGATGACACCAATGGCGGAAGACCCGAAGGTGAAGACCTCTGCACCGAGAAGAGACACAGACGAAGGCTCATACAATCGGGCCTTGGAGACACACTTGCGTGCCAAAAAGACATCAGAAGCAAAGGCCTCAAGGATACAGACCCACGCATCATGAATGTCCCAGAAATGAAGACCAGAGCACTAAGCAAAGCCGATGAACCATGCTAAAGAAGCAGTAGAAGGAGCCGAAGGCCATAGATGAAGAAACCTGGAAGATGAAGGCACCCAGAGCTAAAAGCCTAAGGATTTAGTGCATGTATAGGTTAGAGTCATGCGCGTGCTCTTTTCTCCATGCCCTTTTTTCCCACAGGGTTTTTGGGATGGAGTTTTTAGCGAGGCGTGCATGAACGGGTTACGGAGGGCAATCCTCGCAACCAAGATCTGGGTTGTACAATGCCTCTTCTTGTATGAACATCTACTAGGTCATGTAGTACCGTCCATAACCTAGCAGCTGAGGGGCTACTGTTGGGGGAGCCCATACGAAGTATGGGCCAACTCCCCCTCGAAGAGGCCTGTTGAAGGAATAATGGCGGAGGCTGTCCCTAAAACGGCGGAGGCTCTCCCCAAGACGGCGGAGGCCTAGCACAAGAACAATGGCGGTGGTTCTCCCCGAGATGGTGGAGGCTCTCCCCAAGACGGCGGAGGCCTAGCACAAGAACAATGGTGGTGGTTCTCCCCGAGATGGCGGAGGCTCTCCCCAAGACGACGGAAGCTCATCAAGGTGCGGAACGATCAAGTCATCAAGGCATACGTGAGGACGGTTGATGGGCCTCCAACGGGCGTCGGCTTAGGCCCAAGGTGAAGACATTGCGAGACGGTGTGATGAGAACACACCTGAGGTTAGACACTAGGGCTGAAATATTCCTGGAATGTACCGTAGCAGTTGAAAGGCACTGTTGTAAACTCTGTAAAGTGGTAGTTGAGCCCTATAAATAGGGAACACTCGTAACTGTACAGGGGTGGTTGGTAAATGAATGAATGAAACCCTAGTTCTTGTGAGTCTGTATTTGACCCTCATTCTCTCTTTCAGGCAGTGCCTCTGCCGAAGCTAGAGTCCGGAGCCTCGGCCAAAGTCGAAGGCCTCCGCCCCTTTCTTACTCCCACTTTGCTAAAGCCTACTGAATCCCTCGTTTAGCGACCTTCTACCCGGAGCCTCTGACGGATGATCTTGTTCGACAGGAGTGCGCCGCGTTCAGGGGCCTCCGCCCGTCCTAGGCGGAGGCCGGCCTCCGCCCATCTTAGGCGGAGACCCCAACCTAAGACGAAGGCCTCCGCCCACTTCTCACTCTTGTTAGAAACCGATGTTTCAACACATCCAACCATCCATATGCACTTCTGACTACTCTGCTTTGGCTAGGCAACCCTCAGTTTTGCTTCCTCTTCCTCCTCCGTTCACCATCACCATGGCTCAGATCGATCTGATGGAGGTGGCAGAGGCGACCGCTGTGGAGTCCGCGATTCTATGGCAGGTGCAAACTATCCTCGAAGCTCTTCTACCCATCGGCGAGCTCGACGCGTGGCTTCAACGAGTTGGCCTCGCTGGTGCCATCGGTGCACTCAAGTATGAGGTCGAGAGGATGGAGACGGTCATCAACAGTGTCAGGGGCAGGGCGGTCGGGAACAAGCCGCTTGCCCGCTCCCTCGCTCGTGTCAAGGAGCTCATGTATGACGCTGACGACGTCGTGGATGAGCTTGATTATTGTAGGCTCCAGCACCAGGTCGAAAGAGGTATGTATACATCCATCCTTGCGATTTGTGTTTTTTTAGATTGTGATAATCATAATCCTCATGACAAGTCCTTTATCTGGACGGCATGGTTGGAGGTGGAGCAGAGCAAGTAGATGCATCGGTCAATACTGTTGGTATACATTGATCCTTGTCAATGATTTGTGATTTTCTACAGTTTCTTTCTTTAGTAAATTGTGATGATAAACTCGACGCTTGACATGTCCTTACTTTCTCCGTTCTCTGTCAGCTATGCTTGCTCCTGCTACTGAGCCGGAAGGCATGGTTGGAGATGGAGACAGAAATAGAGCAGAGCAAGCAGATCCATCGGCCAACAGTACTGGTACACTGAGCAATAGCGGCCGCAATAACCGATCCGAGGTGCGGGACTATTTTCAGATTATACCATCTGTTAACGGAGAGCCTGCAAAAGCGAAGTGCAATTGCTGCGGCAGAGAGCTTACATGGGGTCACGGGACATCAGCTTTGAACAAGCATCTCAAAAGTTGCAACAAAAAACGTTCAGCAATTGAAGAGACGCCGAACCGTCCAAGGTACTACTTAGGCCTTGTTTAGATGCCAAAAAATTTGGCAAAATGCACTGTAGCGGTTTTCGTTGTTATTTGGCAATTAGTATTCAATCATAGTCTAATTAGGCTTAAAAGATTCGTCTCGTGGATTTCGTCTAAACTGTGTAATTAGTTTTATTTTTTATTTATATTTAATGCTTCATGCATGCGTCCAAAGATTCGATGTGACGGGAAATCTTGAAAAATTTGGCAAAATTTTGGGGAACTAAACTGGCCCTTACCCTTCAAGATCTGCATTGTATACAACTATGATGGACAAAAATTATGAACATTGCAATGCTTTCATTCTTTTTAAAAACACAAGCGTGAGCCAGCACCTTAATATATGCGTACAAGTTTTTGTTATTATAGGAAAGCAATATGATCGTTTTACTGAAACTATGACATCCAGTGCAACTTTAAATCACGGTAATAAATTTCTGGTGACCAACCTGTGATCTTTTTCTTCTTGTAGTGTCGGCGACAGTGTACAAAATGGTGCCACAATTTCGACCTATGATTCAGAGGGCAGAAAAAAAAAGAGAATTGAGTACAATGTAGCTGCAACCACGCACTTTTTGAAAAGCATCCAGGAAATAGTTCTTGAGTTAAGAAGCATCCGACACGATGTGATTGAGTATCTCAAGGACTCTATTGCAAGGCCTGATCTGTATCTGATTAACAACTCAGATACACGAGTAAGAACATCAAGCTCTCGTCCTGGAAAGGTATATGGAAGGGATGTGGAGGAAGACAAAATCATAAGGGCGATCAAAGCTGCTAAGTCGGACAACATTACTGTGCTACCTATTGTAGGCATTCCAGGAGTTGGGAAGACAGCTTTAGCTAAACTTGTATACAATGCACCACGTGTTGAAAGAAAATTTGAGCGGATATGGGTTTGGGTGTCCAACATCTTCGATGAAGTAAGAGTGACAAGGGAGATCTTAGACGTTGTTGCTCTAGCCAACCATGAAGGATCTCGCAAAAGAGAAAGCTATGAAGGAGTCAGCAACTACTCGAAACTTCTAGAGGCCTTAAAGAAACATATAGCTTGTCTGTCCAAAAAGTTTCTACTTGTTCTAGATGATGTCTACGACTGCATGGATAATTCCCAATGGAAAGATCTAATAGATGCTTTGGGATCAAGTTGCAGAAAGGGTAATGTGATTATTGTGACAGTTAGAAATTTGGCCGTTGCAAAAAGGCTAGGTACAATAGAACCAGTTAAGTTAAGAGCTCTAGAAAATGATGGTTTTTGGCTATTGTTTAAAGCATGTGCATTTGGTGATAACCAATGCAAAGAACATCTAGATATCGGCCATCAAATAGCTACAAAGTTAAATGGCAACCCATTAGCAGCAGAAAATGCAGCGGACATGTTAAGAGAGCAGCCTGGTCTTCACCATTGGAAAAGCATCATGAAGAATGGTGTTTGGGAATCTCTGCAATTCCGTGGAGGCATCATGACTGCTTTGAAGATTAGTTATTATCAGTTGCCATACAATTTACAACAATGTCTCTTGTTTTGTTCAATATTTCCGAATGGTTATTTGTTCCATGTTGACAATTTGGTTCACATGTGGATATCGTCGGGATTTGTGAAATCTGTTGAGGCAGGACAAGATTACCTCAATGCTCTGGTTAACTCAGGTTTCCTTATTATAACAGACTTCATTATACTTGGCCATAAAAAATGCTATGTTATGTGTGGTGTGATGCATGAATTTGCAAGACTGGTTTCAAGGGCCGAGTTTGCAACTATGGATGGTTTAGAGTGCAAAGAAGTTCTACCAACCGTACACCATTTTTCAATCCTAATTGATTCAATGTATCATAAAGATGAACGTGGGTTCATACTTCGTAATGGGAAGTTTGAAGAAAAGTTGATGAGTATGATTTCTTCAGTGAGAAGATTGAGGACATTGATCTTAATTGGGCATTATGACTCATTATTCTTCCAGTCCTTCCATATCTTCATGTGCAGTTTGGTAAATTGTACCCATCTTCGTTACCTAAAACTTGAGAACAATGGGAGCAGTGAAGCTTTGCTTATATCTCTGAGCAATTTTTACCATCTTGAAGTATTAGATGTTGGACAACCACTTATTGTTGATGGTACGAGTGATCTTGTCAGCATGAGGAATCTTATTCTAACAAAGGGAGCGGAAGCCTTCGGTGCTTGCTCCCCAACATGGTCTGCTTGCTTGCAGAAGATCCATCTAGAGGATTGTGAAGGATGGGAAATACTACCATCACTAGAAAGTCTATCGTCTCTTACGAAGTTGAAGTTAAGGAATATGCCAGAAGTAGCGGAGTTGTCAATTCCTTCACTTGAGGAACTGGTGTTGATTGATATGCCAAAGTTAGAGAGCTGTTCCTCCAGTTTAGTGAGGGACTTGAATTGTAGTTTGAGGGTGCTGGAGATTAGGCGGTGCTGTGTACTGAAGGCATTTCCCCTATTTCAGAGCTGTGAAAAATGTGAAATCGAGCAGCACTCATGGTTGCTCCATGTTAGCGAGCTTACCATCAAGGATTCTCCTTATTTAATAGTATCAAATCCTCTACCACCTTCAAGTAGCCTTTGTAAATTATCCATCACAAAAGTTTCCGCACTTCCAGAGATGGAGGGATCATCAAACGGGGAATACAGAATTGGATCTTATGGTGATCCATCTACCATTGATTTCCTTGATGACAAAATTTTGTCATTCCACAACCTGAGGACCATAACTCGATTGCAAATAGTGGGCTGCAATAATCTGTTGTCTATTTCACTAGAAGGTTTGAAGCAACTCGTCTGCTTGAAGAGGTTGGAAATATGGTCATGCCAAACAAATTTCTCTTCAGATGTGTCGTCAACACATACCCACGAATACATGACAAGCACAAATTTTGATGCCGGTCCATCTCTCGAGTGTCTCAGCATTAAAGATTGTGGAATAATTGGCCAGTGGTTATCTGTGATATTGCAAAATGTGCGAGCCCTAGAGACATTGGATCTAGTGAGGTGTGAGCAGATAACAGGACTATTGATACAAGGTAAAGAGAATACTTTATCAAATCTCACCTCGGCTCCATGTGTTTCATCACAGGGAAATCCAGATCGCGCATCGGCAAGGCCATGTCCTAACAAACTCCTGCGGATTCCATCTAACCTCATACCCTCTATCAAGACGATGTCCATTGCATTTTGCAAGCTAAAGTTTCTGGGGAACAAGGAATGCTTCTGTGGATTCAACTCCCTTAAGGAGCTAAGAATTTTTGAATGCCCCGAGCTGATATCGTCCTTGGTGCGTGAAGACGAAATCGATGACCAGGCAAACGGAAGATGGCTTCTCCCGTGTTCACTTGGCATACTGGATATCCATGGTGCTTCCCTAGAAACGCTGCAGCCCTGCTTTCCGGGAGATCTGACCCGCCTCAAAGTACTAGATGTGTCGGGAAATGATGCATTGAAATCTCTACTGGTGATTCATTCAAGACAAAGACCTTGGAAGTTCTCGTGATACCCTTCAAGTTCTGCATCGCAACGCTTAATATATAATATGCGTACATGTGATCCTTTAAATTATAGTAATAATTTTCTGATAACCAACCTGTGATTCTTTTCCTCTTGTAGTGTCGGCAATAGTGTACAAAATGGTGCCACAATTTCGACCAATGATTCAGACGGGAGAAAAAGAAAGAGAATTGAGTACAATGTAGCTACAACCACACACCTCTGGGACAAGGCCGAATTTTTTTAAAAGGATCCAGGAAATAGTTCTTGAGTTAAGAAGCATCCGACACGATGTGATTGAGTATCTCAAGGACTCTATTGGAAGGCCTGATCAGTATCAGATTAACAACTCAGATACACATGTAAGAACATCAAGCTCTCTTCCTAGAAAGGTATATGGAAGGCATGTGCAAAATCATAAGGGCGATCAAAGCTGCTAAGTCGGACAACATTACTGTGCTACCTATTGTAGGCATTCTAGGAGTTAGGAAGACAGCTTTAGCTAAGCTTGTATACAAGGATCCACGTGTTGAAAGAAAATTTGAGCGGATATGGGTTTGGGTGTCCAACATCTTTGATGAAGTAAGAGTGACAAGGGAGATCTTAGATGTTGTTACTATGGCCAGCCATGAAGGATCTCGCAACAGAGAAAGCTATGAAGGTGTAAGCAACTACTCAAAGCTTCTAGAGGTCTTAAAGAAACATATGGCTTGTCTGTCCAAAAAGTTTCTACTTGTTCTAGATGATGTTTGCGACTGCATGGTGAATTCCCTATGGAAAGATCTATTGGATGCTTTGGGATCAAGTTGCACAAAGGGTAATGTGATTATTGTGACAACTAGGAATTTGTCCATTCCAAAAAGGCTAGGTACAATCAAACCAGTTGAATTAAGAGCTCTAGGAAATAATGCTTTTTTGCAATTGTTTAGAGCTTGTGCATTTGGTGATAACAATTATAAAGAGCATCTAGACACCAGCCTACAAATATGTGCAAAGTTAAAGGGAAACCCATTAGCAGCGAAAAGTGCAGTGGAAATGTTAAGAGAGCAGCCTACTCTTGACCATTGGAAAACGTCATTAAGAATGGTATTTGGGAATCTCTGCAGCTCCGTGGAGGCATCGTGACTGCTTTGAAGAATATCTATTATCATATGCCCTACCATTTACAACAGCGTTTCTTGGCATGTTCTATATTCCCTAGTGACCATCAATTTCATATTGATGGTTTGGTCTCCATGTGGATATCATCGGGATTTGTGAAATCTATTGAGACATGATGGGATTATCTCAATACTTTGGTCAACTCATGTTTCTTTGAGCAGGTTGGAACAAAAGATGACTCCATTCTACAACAATGCTATGTTATGTGTGGTATGATGCATGAATTTGCGAGACTGGTTTCAAGGACCGAGTTTGCAACTATAGATGGTTTAGAGTGCAAAGAAGTGCTACCAACCGTGCGCCATTTGTCAATTCAAACTGATTTGGTGTACCATATAGATGAATGTGAGAACATAGTTGGTAACGTGAAGTTTGAAGAAAAATTGCAAAGTATAGCTTCTTCATTAAGGAGATTGAGGACGGTGATCTTAGTTGGGCGTTATGATTCTTTATTCGTCCAGTTCAAGTCCTTCCATACCTTTATCTCCAATTTGGTAAATTGTACCCATCTTCGCTACCTAAAACTTGAGAATAAAGGCAAAAGTGAATCTTTGCCTATATCTCTAAGCAAGTTTTACCACCTTGAAATATTAGATGTTGGGTGCCAAGCAATTGTTCATGATATGAGTGATCTCATCAGCATGAGGCATCTTGTTCTGACAAAAGGAGCATGCGGCGCTTTCTCCTTGGCTAGGTCTGCTAGCTTGCAGATGATCCATCTAGAGGATTGTAAAGGATGGCAAATAATCCCATCTCTAGAAAGTCTATCATCTCTTACAAAGTTGAAGTTAAGGAATATGACAGAAGTGACAGAGTTGCTAATTCCTAAGTTAGAGGAGCTGGTATTGATTGATATGCCAAAGTTGGAAACATGTTTCTCCAATTCAGTGAGGGACTTGAACTCAAGTTTGAGGGTACTAGAGATCAGGAGATGCTGGGTACCGAAGGCCTTTATCCTCTTTGAGAGCTGTGAAAATTTTGAAATCGAGCACATGTCATGGTTGCCCAGTGTTAGCGAGCTGACCATCCATGAATGTCCTCATTTAATGGTATCAAATCCTCTACCACCATCAAGTAGTGTTTTTAAATTATCCATCAAAGATGTTTCAACAATTCTGTCGGGTTCATAACCCCGGGGTCCCTCATGGACCAGCTTCCCAGCAAAGGCCTGGCCCAGCAGACGACGTTGTGAACGACGCGCAACTCCTGGGCCGGTGCAAAACTACCTGAAACGATCGACCAGAAGGTCTGGCCGAAAGGAGGAACAACGCTTGCTTCTGATTCCAACCCGCCTCTTCGACCAGAAGGCCTGGCCGAGGAGGAACAACACTCGCTGCCGACTCCTGTCCACCTCTCCGACCAGAAGGCCTGGCCAAACGCCTCTTCCGACTCCAACCCGCGTCTCTGACCAGGAATACACCGAACCTCTACTTACAGCTCTTCTCCGACTAGCACAGTCGGAGCCGACTAGGACCAACCGACCGGGGACGGCCGCTCGTTGAAGACCAGGAAACGGGCGAAGCAAGTAAGACAGGGTGCTCAAGACAACCGCAATACCGAGGACCGTACCCTGTACACCTATAGGACAGTACCAACAGGGCAAGTCAGAAGGACGCTCTGCAACCTTCTATGCATGTTAGAACCCAAGCAGTGTTGTGGGCGTCGAAGTTTTACCCTACAGTGTTATGGGCGCCATCAATTCCCATACCAGGCGAACACGGTAACACTCCCCACATGCATCTGGGCATCAACAGTGTTGTGGGCGCCGTCATTTATCATACATGGTGAACACGGTAAAACCTCCCACATGCGTCTGACAACAACAGTGTTGTGGGCGCCTACCATCATCTTGTACCCGACGGCATGGGCAACAAGACTTAGTAGCATACGTACTCTCTCTCTCACTTGTAAGGCCGTCCCCTTCATCTATAAAAAGGGATGCACTCGCTCCCAAAGGAGGACACTCACAATCGATCAGTTCATTCAACACACAACAACAGAACCACCAGGTTCAAACACTCGAGCACACGCTCGAACACTTAGCGCATAGCGGAGCTCCCGTCACTCTCGGCCCTTCAGACCGGAGTCCGACCGGGGCACGCAGCCCCCATCTTTCTCCTTCTTGTTTGTAACCCCACAACAAACTTTGAGCACCTAGGCTCAGGAATAAAGTCACCAACTGACTCAAACTGGACGTAGGCCACATTGCCTGAACCAGTATAAACCATGTGTCATTGAGTGCTAGGCCACATCCGATCACAACGTACGACAAAACTACAAATATTTACATGTTGCTCACTTTCTGCACCAACAGTTGGAGCTATTCGTGGGGAAGACGCTATACGTTCACACTTTTGGTCATCGAATGGCCCACTATTCTGCCATCTTCGCCATGATGGGCTCAGGCGATACGACTCGCTTCGTCTCACTAGAGTTCCCCGCACTCCCACCTAGTGGGATGTGGGGGCCTTCCATCTTTGAGCCGTCCCAGGCCTTCCTCTTCGGAAGCCTGGACTTTGTCACCGACCGGCTTGGTGTACTACACCTCCGTGAGGAGGCACTTGTTCCGACGCCCGTCAGAGGGGCGCCCTCCATCGGCTCTGGGACACACAACAACTTCAATGATGAGGCGCCTGCGCTTCATTCCAAGTAAATGCTCTGCTCGAACCTCGCTATGAGTAATGTACATGCTGTTATTTACTCGCTATTTATTATCTTTCGCCAATTATTCGGGGGACCCCGTTGTCCGCGCCGCGACCACACAATCGGTTCCCCTACAGCCTCGCATCCCCCATGGACGCGTATGCTCGGGGGCTCCGAAGGACGCTGGCACCACCCCCTCTCACATCCGAATTCGTGGGAATGGTGAGCTATGCTCCCACCACTTTCCACGAACTCCTCGATGATGAGGTCGAGAGCGACGGCTCCAGCATCGGCGACGTGGCACCTAGCCACTGTCTGTCCTGGGAGTGCGCTATGGCGGACGCTCTGGGACAACCACCGGTGGTAGCGGATTCCTTACAGACTCACACCCCTCCGAACCCTCGTGCGGGGGCCCTCACGCTCACACAAGAACACGGTGAGGAGCTACGACAACGGTGACAGAACTAGCCACCACCTGCACCGACGCGCTCGGTGCAGCACGTTGCGCCCCAGGCGTGTAACCCGGCGAGCGGCGCCCGGGGTCACGCCCGCCAGGTCCAGCGTGACATCACGGACAAGGGGAACGATCCCCCACAGTTCGCTCGGGCTAACCAAAACATCACCGCTGCGGTGATGCTTCTGCGCGGCGTTCCCGAGCCCGTCGACCCCTAGGAGTGGGCAGTCCACCTGAACCGTCGGGCACTGGCAGAAGTCTCCATTGTTCAGTAGGCGAAGAGCTCCGCATCGCGACTCTAGCTCATGGCCTCTCTCCCCACCAGGGGAGTGGGGATGCACCAGATGGATCGCTCCATCCGCTCATCGCTACAACCGCTAAGCACGGCACAGGAGGCCGCAACTGCGCCGTGGCCTGACCCGGCACCTACTCCACATCGACCACCGGTACACGAATGGCTCGGTCTAAACCAAGATGCTCGTAGCGTCATCAGCAACCGGCGTCGGCCCTAGTATGATGATGACTTCCATCAGGCGGCGGTGAGGGTAGGCGACATGGGCCCCAGCCAGACCATCGAGGGGAGCGGTGAAACATGCCCTAGGTATGGTCGCTGGCCAGACGACCGGAGTCCCAGCCTAGATGGCCTAGGACCATAGGCCTTTGGCCGGCGCATCCAAAGAGCGCCATTCCCACAGCGCTTCCGACCGCCGACCAACATCGCCAAATATACCAGGGAGACGAATCTCGGTATATGGCTCGAAGACTTTCGGCTCGCCTACCGAGTCGGGGGAGTGGATGATGATCACTTCATCATGCAGTACCTCCCTATCTGCATGGGGGAACATGTTCAAGCGTGGCTTGAATTCCTCCTGCACGACAGCATCCGCGACTGGGCGGACCTCAAGAGGATCTTTGTCGAAAATTTCTAGGGGATGTATGTCCACCCTAGAAACTCCTAGGACCTCAAGAGAAGCCAGCAGGAGCCCAGCGAGTCCCTATGGGATTACATTCGTAGGTTCTCCCAATGATGCAATTCCCTCCCTGATGTCATCGACGTGGACGTCATCAGCGCATTCCTCTCTAGGACAACCTGTGAGCCCCTGATCCACAAGCTTAGCTGCCTAAAGCCCCATACCACCCACGACCTACTCGATGTTGCCACAAACCATGCCTAAGGCCGAGACAAAGGTAAGGCCAAGCACGAGGACCAAGACGAGGGCCCCTCTACATAGAGGGGCAAGAAGAACAAAAAGGATTAGTGCCGGTTGGCCAACACCGCGCTGGTCGCCGCAGCTGACCGCGTGGGCATGCAGCACCAGCATGGTCTGCCTGACCACTTCAACAAGCTCATGGATAGCCCATGCACCAACCACGCCTACCCCGTCAAATACCTCTACAAGGACTACAAGCTCCTTAAACATTTCCTATGATAGGCCGGTGGGCCAAAAGAAGGAGACAGCAAAGAGGCGGCAGCTAAGAAAGGAGGCGCAGCGGGCAAGGACGGGGACAGCTTCCCTGACCCTGAGGAATGCATCATGATCTTCAGGGGATCCGACGCCATCTGCTCCAAGCGCCAGCACAAGGTACGCTACCAAGAGGCATGCGCCGCCGAGACGGTCGTTCCCTCCTTCCTTAGCTGGTCAGAATCTCTGATCACCTTCGATCAGAGGGACCATCCCTCCCACATCGCTAGACTAGGACGCTACCCGCTTGTCGTTGATCCCATTATCCGCAAGAAGCGCCTCACCAAGGTGCTGATGGACAGAGGCAGCGCCCTCAACATCCTCTACGTCGATGCCCTCAACGCTATGCGCATCCCCCGATCGGAGCTCTGCCCAATGGGCTCTCCCTTCCATAGTGTGATCCCAGGAGCGTAGGCGTATCCACTCGGGTAGATCGACCTGCCCGCCACATTCGGTAGCCGAGCCAACTTCCGCTTGGAGGTTATCACCTTCGACGTGGCGGACTTCCTAGGGTCCTACCACGCCATCTTGGGGTGACCATGCTATGCCAAGTTCATGGCTATCCCCAACTACACCTACCTCAAGCTGAAGATGCTGGGACCAAACGGCGTCATCACTGTGGGTAGCGCCTTCTCGCACGCCTTCACGTGTGACCACGAGCATTTTGAGCTCGCCACTGCGGTCGTCAACTCGTTCGAGCTCCCACGGCTCGGGGAGTCTTCGACCCCAGCAATCCCGGACTACAACAAGCCAACCTCCTCGATGGCCTTCCGCCCACTTGAGGAAACCAAGGCAGTGGGAATTGACCCCACTAACCCAACCAAGACGGTGCGGATCGAGGCCCAGCTCCCGGCCAAATATGAATACGAGCTCATCGACTTCCTATGCGCCAATCGCGATGTATTCGCATGGAAACCATCTGACATGCCGGGCATACCGTGGGATGTCACCGAGCACGCACTACGCCTCATGCTAAGCTCGAAGCCCACCAAGCAGCGCCAGCATCGCTTTGACGACGAGAGGCGTAGGGCCATAGGCGAAGAGATCGCCAAACTCCTGGCAGCCAGGTTCATCAGAGAGGTATACCACTTCGACTGGCTTGCCAATCCTGTTCTCATTAAAAAGAAGATTGGGAAATGGAGAATGTGCATTGATTATACTGGCCTCAACAAAGCGTGTCCGAAGGATCACTTTCCTTTACCGCGCATAGACCAGATAGTCGACTTCACCTTGGGTTGTGAGATCCTCTCCTTTCTGGATGCCTACTCAGGCTATCACCAGATTGCGATGAAAGAATCCGATCAGCTCGCAACCTCATTCATCACCCCATATGGTTCGAACTGCTATGTAACCATGCCTTTCGTTCTGAAGAACACTAGCGCCACCTATCAATAGTGCATGCAGCAATGCTTCGCCGACCAAATTGACTCGCTCGACCAACCTGATTAGGTCGACTGGACAAAACCAACCATTGCCGTCTATGTTGACGACATAGTGGTTAAAATGGCTCAAGCTTGCGACCTAATCGCAAACTTGGCTACGATGTTTGTGAACCTCTGAAGATTCAACATCAAACTGAATCCCGAAAAATGTGTTTTCGGGGTTCCAAAGGGGAAGCTGCTTGGATACATCGTGTCCGAACACGGCATTGAGGCCAACCTCAAGAAAATCACAGCCATCTCCAACATGGGCCCAATACGCAACATCAAGGGCGTACAAAGGCTCACCGGCTGTCTGGCCACCCTGAGCCGATTCATCTCCCGACTCAACGAACAGGGGATGCCACTCTACAAGCTCCTCAAAAAGACGGACGCATTTGTCTAGACTGAGGAAGCACAACAGGCTTTGGAGAGCCTTAAAGCATCACTGACGTCGGCCCCAATCCTCGTCGCTCCCGAACGGGGACAGCCCCTCCTCCTCTACGTCACGGCAAGCAACCACTTGGTGAGCGCCGCCCTGGTCGTCGAAAGGAAGGAGCTGGGACACCACCTTAAGGTCCAGCGACCCGTGTACTTCGTTGGAGAGGTACTCACCGACCCGAAGGTCTGGTACCCATAGGTGCAAAAACTCCTATACGCCATGCTAATGGCAACCCAGAAGCTCCTGCACTACTTCACCGACCACAAAGTCTCGATCATCACCTCATACCCGCTGCGAGACATCATCCGCACCCACAACTCCGCGGGATGAATCTCCAAGTGGGCACTTCAGCTAATGGGCCATGACATCAGGTATATGCCCCGTACTGCTATTAATTCTCAAGCTCTCATGGACTTTGTCGCCGAATGGACGGAGGTCCAGCTCTTGACCCTAGACGTCACCCGCGAGTACTGGACGATGTACTTCGACGGGTCCATAATGGCGCCCGGCTCGAGGGCTGGGGTAGTTCTGATCTCCCTAGATCAGAGCAGGCTCCGCTACATGACCCGCCTCCATTTTCTAGCCCCAAACAACGCCGTAGAGTACGAGGCCCTCATCAACGGACTCCGCATCGCCATCGAGCTCGGCACCACACGGCTCTACGTCCACGGCGACTAGGAGCTGGTCGTCGACCAAGTCATGAAGGAGTCCTCTTGCAAAACCCCCCTCATGGTAGCATACTGCCAGGAGGTGTGCAAACTCAAGAACAAATTCTAAGGGATTGAACTGCATCATGTCCGCCGAAAGGACAACGATGCTGTCGATTTCCTCGCAAAATTGGCTGCCAGGTGGGATCCATCTCCGGATGGCATCTTCATCAACGATCTCCATGAGCCGCCCGCCCACATCCTGGAAGGTCCAATCCAAACACACCCCAATGCCAACCCGGCGCCCAGGGGCTCTGACCCCGACACCAAGCCGGCGCTTGGGGGCTTCGGCCCTAGTGCCTCCATGACGACGACACCCGCCGACGTCGCTGTATTGGCACTCGATCAAACTAACTGGTGAGTGCCGCAACTCGCCTACCTCCTCGAGGAGGTTCTCCCACCCAAATGGACTGAAGCTTGATGGATCGCTCGACGCTCGAAGACCTTCGTCGCACTCGGTGATGAACTCTACAAATGATGTCCATCCGGGTTGCTCGTGAAGTGCATCCCTGCCAACCAGGGGAAGCAGCTCCTCGTCGAGGTCCATGCTAGGATCTGCAGACATCATGTGGCCCTAAGGTTGCTGGTCGGAAAAGCCTTATGCCAAGGTTTTTACTGGCCCACCACACTACGAGATGCGGAGGAGGTTGTCCGCAGGTGTGAAGGTTGCCAATTCTACGCTCGGCAAACACATTTGTCGGCACAGGAGCTCCAAACCATCCCCATCACCTAGCCGTTCGTGGTTTGGGGCATCGGCATGGTAGGACCCCTCAAAAAGGGCCCGGGCGGCTTCACTCACCTGCTCATAGTAGTCGACAAATTCACCAAGTGGATAGAGCCGAAGCCCATCACCAACATCCGCTCAGAAGAGGTGGTCAAGTTCTTCCTTGACATCATCTACCGGTTCGGCATTCCTAACTGTATCATCACTGACCATGGAACTAACTTCAACGGAAAGAAGTTCCTGGACTTTAGTGATGGATACGACATCAGGATCGACTAGGCCTCGGTCTGACATCCACATACTAACGGTCAAGTCGAGCGTCCCAATGGCTTGGTCCTCTAAGGATTTATGCCATGCATCTTTGATCGACTCAACAAATATGCCGGGCGATGGGTTGCAGAGGTCCCAACGATCCTCTGGAGCCTAAGAACGACCCTGAACCGATCCACAGGGTTCACACCTTTCTTCCTAGCCTACGGAGCTGAAGCAGTGCTGCCCTTCGACCTCGACCATGGTGCCCCAAGAGTGAAGGCTTTCGACCGCAACGAAGCCATGGAGGCTCAACAAGACGTAGTCGACCCGCTCAAGGAGGCCCATGAGACGACTGTCATCCGCTTCGCTCGCTACCAGCAAACTCTCCGTAGGTACCACAAAAGGAAGATCAGGGGGAGGATTCTTGAAGTCAGTGATCTCATACTCTAGAGGACCCAATCAACAAAGGAGAAACACAAACTCTGTCTACCATGGGAAGGTCCCTACATGGTGACCGAGGTGATCCAACTGGGTGCCTACCGACTGAAGGACGACAACGGCAACGTTCTCACCAACACTTGGAACATTGAACAACTACGTCATTTTCCCCCTAAATTCGGTCTTACCACTTTTATTCAAATGCTTGCTCCTATAAAGCGCCCTAGCCTGAACACTTTTGGCCCAGGTTGCTCGGGGGCTCCACGAGGGTACAATACCACCTCTCTTTTTACTATCACATGGTAAATAATTTTTGCCCGAACGAAAGGGCATTCCATTCCTTTGATTACCCTACGTGACTTTGTTTTTACTCCTGACCGAGCATACCCTGCCATGACCTACGGTTACGAGCAACCAAGCCTCATGGGCCACGCCCGGGTTCTTAAAGTTGCAGCCTACGGAACGAATGGGCAGGTGCAAAAAAGAAAGGAGAAAAACAAAGCTATGCTAGGATAAAAAAGGAACGGACATTGATTCTATCACAAAGCAGAACTGATGTATTCATTAATACAAAAACTATTCACATGGGGGCTCCCCCATGAATTTAACGGGTATATTTACTGACTACTTCTACTCTAAATGCTACTGTGGCCGCTCGGTGGCATTGGCTGATGCCAAAGGTGAGGCCACTGCACATGCCACCAGACATAACGACCACTGCAAGGGCCCTGCCCGGTTCCGCTCCCTCGACTTTGGCGAGCTCAATGGGTACCTTAAGGGAGTCGCACCCATAGATGCTCAGTAGAAGAACATGGAGCTCTGGACCTTCTCATGTAGTCGAGGCAGCTCCTGGACAGGGACGCCGCCCACCGAAGTATGGCCGCCATGGCTGGAGGATGTCTCATCAAACTCTATGAACTGGCTTATCTGAGTGGTTGCAAGGGCGAAACCCCCCCACCAGCACAGTCTTGAGCGGCTTCCCCTTCGACAAGACTCGCCTAGAGAAAATTCACCGGAAGGATTCCACGTACGGCTCCACCCCGATGAAGGCCTCACATACGGTGATGAAACTGGCGACGTGTAGTACCCTCCAGTGCGCCATCTCCTTCGGTGGAAGCAGCCCCTTCTCGGTGAAGGCAGCCCGCACCACCTCATCTACGCTGGATGACCTCCACCTCAACATTGCGCTCCGAAATCACAAACGGGTCTATGAGTTCTCCTTTCCCTCTCCCTTCCTCTATTTAAGGTGGAGATACAGCAGTTGAAGAAGGGCAAAGGATTGGGGCAAAAAACCCTCTCCCTTCCCCCATTCAATGCGGATGGGAAACGACGGGACGCACCCTGACCGATGGGACGCACCCTGCCTGACGAAACAATGCCTGGTCAGATGGGACGTGGCCTGGGTATGGCCCACCACTACCGCACGCCGAGCGCGAGAAACAAAGTGCCACCACGCGTAGGCGGCCCTCCACCTTCCTAGGCGGGACATGGAAAGGCCCAACTATGGTATCTCCACCCAGGAGAGACCATCGGGCTTCATGAGTCGATCGAACGGCTCAGGCAAACACCAAGAGACAGGTAAGGAGCAAAGGGATGCCCCATGTGGGCCATGCTGACTCCGTCATGAACGACGAGCATGGATCCCGGTTGGACATTTTTGATTGGAGCTCCTCAAACCCCATCACTTGAGTCCTCAAGGTAATATTACCAAACCCCACTATTTCTTTATATAAATATTCATCTACTGTCATTCACTCATCTATACACGCATTCATTCATTCCATACATCCAAGGCATTGCATATGCAGTTAAATGCATCACAACACTCCATGTTGCGTCACGAAGTGGTAGTTGCCTCATTCGACATGAGCAACGACCAACCAGGGTTCGAAGGCCGGCCCACGAAGGTTCGAGGCTGCCTCACATTAAATAGAGCCAGGGGAGAAAACACAGATGAGCCCTGAGCATCCCTTGCCTAGTCTGCCCCAAAGTAGACAGGGTCATCTAAACCTTCTTGTTCGATCCTAACCTCGAGCCAAACCCATAAAATCTCCATCGAGGGGAGGCCAGCGGGCCACCCGGGTCGGTCTCCAGAATGACCCAGGCATCTGCTGGGTTGTAGGTTAAGGAGTAGTGGAATGCAACATGAGGGCTATGCTGACCCCGTCACGAACAACGGACCTAGATTTCACTCGAACGTGCCCGTTAGCGAGCTCACCGAGCGCGTCACTCGAGCCATCGAGCCAAGCGACGTTAGCTTAGCCCCTCCAATTGTGAGAGACCACGGACGGGGTAACGCATGAAATTCAAACTAACCCCTACCAAGCCCAACAGGGCTCAGGGGCTCAAGATCCCTAAAAACTACCTTGGCTGCACTCGACGGGGCCGCAACCGATGCTAGGATCCGCGAGCTCATCTCGCCCGATCCTTAAACTGCTTCGGCTACGTATGATGGGTCCGCGAGTCCATCTTGCCTGATCCCTCGGCTGCGCTCAACACCTGGGTCCATGAGCTGGTCTCGCCCGATCCCTAAAAACTGCCTTGGCTACGCTCGATGGGGACATGGCCGACGCTAGGATCCACGAGTTCATCTTGTCCGATCCCTCAAAACTGCCTTGGCTACGCCCGACGGGGCCACGATGCCAGGATCCACGAGTTCGTCTCGTCCAATCCCTTAACTGCCTTGGCTACGCCCGGCGGGGCAACGGCCGATGCCAGGATCCACGAAGTTCGTCTTGTCTGATCCCTCAAAGCTGCCTTGGCTGTGACCAATGGGGCCACGCCCGACGCTAGGATCCATGAGTTCGTCTTGACCGATCCCTCAAACTACCTTGGCTACGCTCGACGGAGCCATGGCCGATGCCAGGATACACGAGTTCATCTCATCCGATCCCTAAAACTGCGTTGGCTACGCCCGACGGGGCTGCGGCCGATGCCAGGATCCAGGAGCTCGTCTCGCTCGATCCCTAAACTACCTTAGCTACTTACGATCGGGCTGCGAGTCCATCTCGCCCGATCCCTCAGCTACGTTCGACGCCTAGGTCCGCGAGCTTGTCTCGCTCGATCCCTAAAACTGCCTTGGCTGCGCCTGACGAGACCACAGCCGACGCCAGGATCCGCGAGTTTGTCTCGTCCAATCCCTCAAAACTGCCTTGGCTGTGCCCGATGGGGCCACGGCCGATGCCAGGATCCACACTTCGTCTCGTCCGATCCCTTAACTACCTTGGCTACGCCTGGTGGGGCCATGGCCGACACCAGGATCTGCGAGTTCGTCCCGTCCGATCCCTCAAAACTGCCTTGGCTGCACCCGACGGGGCCGTGGCCGATGCTAGGATCCATGAGTTCGTCTCGACCGATCCCTCAAACTACCTTGGCTGCGCCGGATGGGGCCGCAGCCGACGCTAGGATCCGTGAGTTTGTCTCGTCCGATCCCTCAAAACTGCCTTGGCTGCGCCCGACGGGGTCGTAGCCAACGCCAGGATCGGTGAGTTCGTCTCGTCTGATCCCTCAAAATTGCCTTGGCTGCGCCCAACGACGCCATGGCTGACGCCAGGATCCATGAGTTCATGTTGTCTGATCCCTCAAAACTGCCTTGGCTGCGCCCAACAGGGCCGCGGCCGACGCCAGGATCTGTGAGTTTGTCTCGTCCGATCCTTTAACTGCCTTGCCTGCGCCCGGCGGGGCCACAGCCGACGCTAGGATCTGCGAGTTCGTCTCGTCCGATCCCTCAAAACTGCCTTGGCTATGCCCGATAGGGCCGCGGCCGACGCCAGGATCCACGAGTTCGTCTTGTCCGGTCCCTTAACTGCCTTGGCTACGCCCGGCGGGGCTGTGGTCGACATCAGGATCCGCGAGTTTGTCTCATCTGATCCCTCAAAACTGCCTATGCTGCGCCCAACGGGGCCACGACCGACGCCAGGATTAGCAAGTTCATCTCATCCGATCCCTCAAAATGCCTTGGCTACGGCCGACGCCAAGATCCGCGAGTTCATCTCGTCCGATCCCTAAAACTGCCTTGGCTGCGCCCGACGGGGCCACGACCGACGCTAGAATCCATGAGTTCATCTCATCCGATCCCTCAAAACTGCCTTGGCTGCGCCCGACGGGGCCACGGCCGACGCCAGGATCCATGAGTTCATCTCGGCTGATCCCTCAAAACTGCCTTGGCTGCGCCCGACGGGGCCACGACTGACGCTAGGATCCACGAGTTCGTCTTGTCCGATCCCTCAAAACTGCCTTGGCTGCGCCCAGTGGGGCCACGACCAACACCAGGATCCATGAGTTCGTCTCGTCCGATCCCTCAAACTGCCTTGGCTGCGCCCGATGGGGCCACGGCCGACGCCAGGATCCGCGAGTTCGTCTCGTTCGATCCCTTAACTGCTTAGGCTATGCCCGGCGGGGCCATGGCCGATGCAATCCCACGACGCTCCCAACATCTAGAATCTGTGACTCCAACTCGCCTGATCCCTCGCTGTGCCCCGCGCTAGGATCCACGACTCTAACTCGCCTGATCTCTCGCTGTGACCCATGCTAGGATCTGCGACTCTGACTCGCCTAATCCCTCGCAGTGCCCAGCACCTGGATCCGCGACTCCAACTCACCCGATCCCTCGGCGCGTCCGACGCCTGGATCTGTGACTCTGACTCGCCCGATCCCTCGACGTGTCCGATGCCTTGGTTAGCGACTCCGACTCTCCTGATCCTTGGATCAGCAACTCCGACTCGCCCGAACCTTCGGCGTGCCCGACGCACTAATTGACGAACTCTGTCCCGCTCAATCCCTCGGCTGGGACCGCGCTGCTGGAAGCCATGGGTCAGAAACTGGAAAGAGGAGGCTATGTCCACCAAGGTACACACACGCCCGTTGACAAAATGCCCCAGGCAATTCTGCCCGAATCGACCGAGGGCTCAGGGGCTACCAGCATGGAAAGCCACAAGCACTGCCGTCAAAACAAAAAATTCCCACGACAAGATGAAATACCCCCCAGACGATTCCCCCTGAATCGCTCCGGCTCAGGGCCACACCATGAGTCTTCCACAAGCACTTTGCCAAGATCAAGACAAATACCCCTAGACGATTCCCCACTGAATCGCCTGGGGCTCGGGGAGACTACACTCTGGCGAAAGCGCTCACGCACGCCGCCGCCGTGGAAGACAAAACCCCCCTAGATGATTCCCCCCAAATTGCCCGGGGGCTCGAAGGCTACACCCGCGGGCACACCCGTCGTCAAGACAAAAATCCCCCAGACGATTCCACCCGAATCGCCCGGGGGCTCCTATCGGGTTCATAAACCCGGGGTCCCTCATGGACCAGCTTCCCAGCAAAGGCCTGGCCCAGCAAACGACGTTGCGAACGACGCGCAACTCATGGGCCGGCCCTAAACTACTTGAAACAACTGACCAGAAGGCCTGGCCAAAAGGAGGAACAACGCTCGCTTTTGACTCCGACCCGCCTCTCCGACCGAAAGGCCTGGCCGAGGAGGAACAGCGCTCGCTTCCGACTCTGGCCCACCTCTCCGATCGAAAGGCCTGGCCAAATGCCTCTTCCGACTCCAACCCGCATCTCCGACTAGAAATACACCGAACCTCTACTTACAGCTCTTCTCCGACTGGCGTAGTCGGAGCCGACTAGGACCAACTGACCGGGGGCGCCCACTCGGTGAGGCCAGGAAACGGGCGGAGCAAGTAAGACAGGGCGCTCAAGACAACTGCAATACCGAGGACCGTACCCTATACACCTGAAGGACAGTACCAACGGGGCATGTCAGAAGGACGCCCTGCAACCTTCCAGGCATGTCAGAACCCAAGCAGTGTTGTGGGCACCGAAGTTTTACCCAACAGTGTTATGGGTGCCATCAATTCCCATACTAGGCGAACAGCGTAAGACTCCCCACATGCCTGTGGGCATCAACAGTGTTGTGGGCGCCGTCATTTACCATACATGGTGAACACGGTAAAACGTCCCGCATGCGTCTGACAACAACAGTGTTGTGGGCGCCTACCATCATCTTGTACCCGACGGTGTGGGCATCAAGACTCAGTAGCATACGTACTCTCTCTCACTTGTAAGGCCGTCCCCTTCATCTATAAAAGGGGATGCGCTCTCTCCTAAAGGAGGACACTCACAATCGATCAGTTCATTCAACACACAACAACAGAACCACCAGGTTCAAACACTCAAGCACACGCTCGAACACTTAGCGCATAGCGGAGCTCTCATCACTCTCGGCCCTTCAGACCGGAGTTCGACCAGGGCGCTTGCACCCCCCATCTTTCTCCTTCTCATTTGTAACCCTACAGTAAACATCGAGCACCTGGGCCCAGGAATAAAGTCACCAACCGACTCAAATTTGACGTATGACACATTGCCTGAACCAGTATAAACAATGTGTCATTGAGTGTTAGGCCACATCCGATCACAACGTACGGCAAAACTATAAATATTAACGTGTTGGTCACTTTCTGCACCGACAAATTCTAACCATGGAGGGATCATCAAATGGGGAATTCAAAATTGTATATTCCATTGATTTTTTGGATGACAAAATTTTGTCATTTCGCAACATAAGGACCATAACTCGATTGCAAATAGTGGGCTGCAATAATCTATTGTCTATTTCACTAGAAGGTTTGAAGCAACTCGTCTGCTTGAAGAGGTTGGAAATATGGTCATGCCAAACAAATTTCTCTTAAGATGTGTCGTCAACACATACCCACGAATACATGGCAAGCACAAATTTTGATGCCGGTCCATCTCTCGAGTGTCTCAGCATTAGAAATTGTGGAATAATTGGCCAGTGGTTATCGGTGATGTTGCAACATGTGCGAGCCCTAGAGACATTGGATCTACAGAGGTGTGAGCAGATAACAGGACTATTGATACAAGGTAAAGGGAATACTTTATCAAATCTCACCTCGGCTCCATGTGTTTCATCATAGGTAAATCCAGATGGCGCATCGACAAGGCCATGTCCTAACAAACTCCTACGGATTCCATCTAACCTCATACCCTCTCTCAAGAAGATGTCCATTGCTTGTTGCAAGCTGTTGAAACTAGCGGTTTCAGAAAACGTGGGGGAGACTGAGGCCTCCGCCCGTCGGACGTCGCCCTTGGGCGAAGGCTCGGGATAGGCACGACAGGAGGGCGTGTAGTAAGTTGACATGAAAACCTAGGGTTTCATTCATTCATCCACCAACCATCCGCACGGTTACAAGTGTTCCCTATTTATAGGACTCAACGACTTCCTGACGGAATTTATTACAATGCCCCTCAACTGCTACAGTACATTCTCGGAATATTCCACCTCTGGTCTCTCATTTGCGGGACATTCCTACCACTTCGTCTCCAAGTAGCGGGCCTCAATAAGTGGCCGACCCACCGTGCCTCGGTCTTCGGCCCAAAGGCCCGGGTTCCCGATGCTGGCCTCCGTCTTCGGGGACGCGCCGTCGCCTTGGCGGGTCTCCACCGGTCCAGTTGGAGACATCGTCCATATAGCCTCGCCTTTGCTGGGGGCCGTGGTCCCCGACGCCGCCTATGTCATCGGGGCGTGGCGCCACTCAGGAGTCTCCGCGGGTCCGGTCGGAGACATCGTCTCAGATGTCTCGCCTGCCGCCATGGGGTCATCTGTCAAGCGTTTCTCGTGCATGGGACCACTTGACACTGTGGCTTGAGTACCGCACACACTCGTGCAAGATTGTTTGTTTAATT